>CM065589.1:70901635-71548302 GCA_033119425.1 Bufotes viridis | reverse complement strand
TAAAGTACTATCTTCCGATCCAGCCTGCCAATCCAGTTGTGGAGGCGTAACATTTCGAACAGATCATTACAGGAATTTATTTGGTAACTGCTCGTCCCTGTGATACGATGCTGCCTAAGATGATGCCTTACTACATATAGAATATATACTCTTTATGGAGAAAAGTAATGGAACACAATCTGGGAATTTCATTCATTCCCATTGCCACAGGTGTATAAAATCCAGCACTAGCCATGCAGTTTTACGTTACAAGCATTTGCGAAAGAATGGGCTGTTCAGTAGAGGTCACTGAATTCCAGCGTGGTCCTGTAATAGGATGCCACCATTATAACAAGTCCGTTCCTGAAATTTCTTCCCCCCTAGACATTCCACCATTAACTCCGAGAGGTATTATTGTAAAGTGGAAGAGTTTAGGAACCACAGCAATGAACAACAGCCACAAAGAGGAGACCACGTAAATATACGGAGCTGGGTTGCCGGGTCCTTAGGCGAATAGTGCATAAAACTCACCAACGCTCTGCTGACTACAGAGCTCCCAACCTTCTCTGGTATTAACAGTGCTATGCCAGGAGCTACATGGCATGGGTTTCCATGGCCGAGCACCTGTATGCAAGCCTTACATCACCAAGCACAATGCCAAGTGTCGGATGAAATGGTGTAAAGCACGACGCCACTGGACTCTGGAGCGATGGAAACGTGTTTTGTGGAGTGATGAATCACACTTCTCACCTCATCAAACACCTTTGGGATGAACTACAAAATAAAGATTGCGAGCCAGGCCTTCTAGTCCAACATCAAGGTCTGACCTCACAACTGCGCTTCTGGATAATTGGGCCAAAATTCCCAAAGACACGCTCCAAAATCTAGTAGGAAGCCTTCACAGAGGAGTAGAAGGGGTTTTAGCTTCAAATGGTGACCAACTCCATATGAATGCCTATGGATTTAGAATGGGATGGCATAAAACCCTCTGTAGGTGTAATGTGTAGGTGCCCCAATACTTTTTGTCCATATAGCATATTTAAATGGGCTAAAGAACAGTACAATTGAAACTATAAGCGATTTTACATGCTGCTCAAAACCCACTGCTAACCTCGGCCACATAACTATGGCTGAGCAAATAACCAGGCTGTATCCCGGGGCTCCATGGTGATTTTTGTAGACTGACTTTCCAATGTCCTACTATCGAGACACCTGTAGTCCACAGGAGAGGATGCAATTCAAAGTAATACTATCGTAGCTCTATTGGAAAGTTGCACTACAAAACATAACCGTGGATCCCTTGGTAAGTAACTATGATGGTGGAACGTACTGAATTCTGGGGGCTTGTTGGAAAAGGATGAGAAGGTTAGATACATGACGTAGCAGCTGATGACTCCCGTCTGCAGCAATCCAGACTGAGGGTGATCTGAAAATTCAAACCAAAATGGAGGTATAAGTAAAGTTCAGTAATCCATATTCTTATACAGTATAGGATACTTTTATTAGGAAAAACTATAAAAAGGAACAAAACTCTATGGTGTCTTTAAAGGGGTATTCCCATCTTACGAAGTCACTTTATGGTTGGTGGGGGATCAGACCGCTGGACTTCCTCCAATCCGTAGAATGAAGCCAAAGTGCTGACTTTATGCTACACCCCCTTTTAAGTTTTCCTTTTACAGTGGCACGCCTGGCTACCTAACTGTGCAAAGAACCATAGCTGGCCCCATCTAAAAGGATGGCTGGGCACCAATGTGTATGGGATGCTGTGCCAAGTCAGTACTGTGGCCCAAACACAATCTGAGCAAAACCGAAAGAAAGGGGAGAAATCTCTATGGCCGAGATGAAACTACAGTATAGATTAGATGCACCTTTAGGCCAGGCACCCTATGGAACTACATTGCACAGTCAAAGCAGAGTATTTGTATCTTATGTTAAATGGGATGGCCACTTTCTGGCTGCTTGTGACCAGTGTGTTTGTACGGGGTCTATGACACTGGCTAATATAGCCTTTCTTAATATTCCGTACCATTTACTATATTTCATAAGCCATGCCCCAGGTTTAGGGTCCAATCACACGTCTGCAAAACGGGGCTGCATCTGTTCCGCAATTTTTCGTAACGAGTGGGAACCCATTCTTTTTCAATGGCGCTGGAATGGATGCACACAGCACACTATGTTTCCGGATCCACACTTCCGCATCCGCAAAAAAATAGAACATGTCCTATTCTTGTCCGCAATTGCGGACAAGAATAGATAGTGCAGACCATGTGCACATGGCCGGTGTCCGTGTTTTGCGGATCCGCAAAACACTTACAGACATGTGAATGGAGCAAAACACTTACAGACGTGTGAATGGAGCCTTAGTCAAATCTTCTGTGCTGTCCATATGATGCCGCTGATGGAGGGTCATGTGACCGCTCAGCCTCCCCCACTCACACACGCTGCACCTGCACTAAACTTCCAACAGTGCCAGCACTTGAATGGAGGAGACATCACATGGAGGTGATCTGCCTGGTCACATGACCCTCCATCAGCGGCCATCTTATGGACAAAACCTTTGTGTGGACAGCACAAAAGACTTGGCAAACAACATTACATACCTTATGAAATATAGAAAATGGTGCAGAATTTCAACAAAGGCTGTATTAGTAAGTGCCATATAATGATCCTACAAATACACTGGTCAACAAACATTTAATATACTGCACACACATATGGCAGGACACAATGATAAGATGAGCCCAATACACACACAAAGGTTGATTTACTTACTTTTTAGCACACATGGCAGAATAGAAACGATGACTAAGAGAAAGCACAGACCACCATTGACACCGAGCAAGATCTTGTTGAGCAGGCAGTGTTCGGGATGAGTATAAAGCCATGCTAATAAGCCAAGGGCTCCAAGCGCTACAGTGTACAGTATCAGGATGACGATGGCCAGGGCTCCAGTCCACAGCCTATTATGCTGCGCTCCAGCAGTCCTGATGATGAGAAGCACAAAAGCATGATGGTTAATGAGAATAATAAAAGGGAGATCATGTAGAAATATATCACAAGGGTAGTCAAAGGTGGGCACATATTTGCAACACAAGTGAACAAGAATTCTACTGATCCCCGAAAGGAACTGTTGTTTCCCCAAATGCAGCAGTGGTGTGCTGTGCAGCCGAGAACTCTTTACTCTACTCTTCACAGCATGTATAGGGTGAAGGCGAAAACTGTGGGGAATTTGCTGAAAATAAACATTTGCCCCAGTTCTCGGCCATGGGGCACACTACTGCTAAATATATGGGCAGCCTTAAGGCCCCCATACACGTTACAGTATTGTTGGCCGACTCCACCACTTTTGGTGGGGCAGGTGACCATCTAATGTGTATGAGGAGCTCTTGATTTTTCCTCGACAGATGGGGAGCATAAGTTTGGAGGCTTAGAATTTTAACGCCTAATCCTTTTGTTCTTTTGGGAAGAAAAGCATCCGCTGCCACCAACTGAAGCTGTATGGGCACCTTTAGGCCCTGTTCACAATGTTTTTTCTTGTAGGTTTGGTGTATGCACCAGTGGGGGTTGTTATAGGGCCCAACTGACCCCATGTGTGGCAAAAAAAAAAGTATTTTTGGAAGCGTCTTTTAAACTTTTTATATACCTATGTGGAATAGTGTAGTCAATTATACTTTACAATACATAACGTAGGCAGTGACATACACTGAAGATATAAATTGGCCTAAGGGTGAGGGATCCTTTTGTAGGTTGCAAGTCACTTTCAAATACAAAATTTGGTGTTGATTTACACTATATATCAAAAGGCAAAATGTCTAATAAATATACAGTATTACATGGTAATATGTTTCTTAAACTACAGTTGGCATTACTAGACCTACACAGCAAGGTCAAAACCAAGCTATGATATCCCTGGTGCCGTTAGTACACAACAGTTGGGGAGTCACATGCAAAGGCCAGGAGAGACACTGGCTGGTGTACAGTGACCTAAGGGCTACATTTTTTGTCTAAATTGGGCTCACATGGTTGGAGTACATCTGTTCAGCATAGCAATTCTTTGTAGGGAGACTTCTCACTTCTTCTTATATTCCTTAGGCCTTATTCACACGTCAGTGTTTGGTCAGTGATTTCCATTCGTGATTCCAAACCAAAACCAGGTGCGGTTCTAAACACAGAACAGGTGCAGATCTTTTCCCTATACCTTTATCTGTGGAGGCTCCAATCCTGGTTTCGTCTAAAAATCACTGATGGTAAACACTGACCAAATGCAGACATGTGAATAGGGGCTTGGCCAAAGGAGAAAACCTTCTTTCAAAACTGTCTTTGATGGCAAAGTTCTTCTACACCACAAAGCATCTGGGAAAGTTTTGCATAGCCAAAAGAGGCACGGTCTTTTCAATGCAGATCACTGTGCGGCCAACAGACTGGCAATGTTCCAGCCTACTGTATGTTGTCCCAGTTTTCATTTTGGTGACTAACCAACAAATTTGAAACATTTCAAATCATAGAGGATAGGCTGTCAATATCTAAATCCTGGGAAACCCCTTTAATGGCTTATCTTATGAATTCAAGTGAACCAGGCTGAGCTGTAGTAGTAGGCACAGTCATAAGTCATGGACACTGCTGTGTCAGGTACTACAGTGAAGCTGCTCTGAATAGACACCAATGTAAAAATTCCAGAGAACCCCAGTTAAGTTGACACTACTGTTGGGGTCCATCCTTTCAGGTTTCTTCATTTTTTCCCGGTCATAAACACACAGCCTTCTGTGCTATTCTTTCAAATAAAAAAAAAAATGGACATCTTGAAGAAACCTACACAAAACGGATCCATTGTGAAGGTTATAATATTGGTTAATAATGGACGCTAGTGTGAAGGGAGCCAAAGAGTAAGTGTAACCAGTAAATTACAACATACCAATTTTTATTCCATTTGTGAGCAAATTCAACCAAAAGCATGAGCTGGATGATCAGAAAGAGAAAGCCGAACACTGCTCCAACGTAACGCCACACTGCAAAAGAAACATCAAGGGTTGTTGCCATCTAATAGTATATATATGTCCAAACAATTTCTTCTAGATATGTGACAAGTAGAGGGGAGTAGAATGTAAGAGACGACAAATGATGCTCTATGGATCTCCAACTCATTTGGACTCTATGGGTAGGTTCACATTAGTGTTAAACAGCTCCAGCAGGTTGCCAGAGTTCACCGGATTTAGCCTAGCCACTGACAATAATGGGATCCGGCTTTTTTCCAGCAAAAGTGCTGGATCCCATTATCGTCAGTGGGGTCTGATAGTGAACGACAGTATCCAGGTACCCTATGAAGGATCTGGGCAATCACACAACAGTAAAAGCAAGGAATATTATGCCGGGGGTTTACCAGTCTGAAAATTAGGATGTCCCTTTTGTGGGACCCTCAGCAGTCAGATGCAATTGCAAAGGGTGAAGGTATGAGGTTGGACTGTGTAATGTGTGAAGTATTGTGTCTATCCTGAGCTTTTCCGATGTTTGAAGAGTAAGTATGCGTATAGACCTGGGCTGGACTGTTAGGCTACATGCACACGACCGTTGGTGTTTTGCGGTCCGCAAATCGCGGATCCGCAAAACACGGAAGCTGATCCGCGTTCCGCATTTTGCGGAACGGAACGCGGCCCATTATAGAAATGCCTATTCTTGTCCGCAAAACAGACAAGAATAGGACATGCTATATTTTTTTTGCGGTGGCACGGAACAGAGCAACGGATGCGGACAGCACACGGAGTGCTGTCCGCATCTTTTGCGGCCCCATTGAAATGAATGGGTCCGCGGCCGAGCCGCGAAATATGCGGCTCGGACGCGGACCCGAACAACGGTCGTGTGCATGGGGCCTTAAGTGTAGCCGAGAGACGGAATGCACACACTATGTGCACGTTTTTTTGGGGAAATCCCCAATGCCTACAGCAAGTGTACAGTGCCAACTTATGGTGCTCTATGCCATAACATTTAAATTTATATTTTTTGTGGACCCCCCCCCTCCTCCCATATTGAATAGTGAAATATTCCAAATTTTATACTGGCTACTAGAGCAGTTGAAACAGGTGTTCACTTCCTGTTTTCTACAGATTACTTTTCAGTTTTACTTTGCTGGATAGACTGGAACAGAATGAGCAGTGTCATATCTCACAATCATTAGAAGGTGAATTAAAGAGGACCTTTATGGGTCCAGACATTATTAAAAAAGTAGGGGGTTGTGTAGGGTAAAGTGCAGGCATGTAAGATTACTTACTAGCTTATCTGTCCGGCGTTCCGTTTCTCCGCTGTGCTTCGCTTTTACATTTCACGCCTGGTATGGAAATGAATATAATCGATACAGGGAGGAGAAGACTGCCCTGTCTCTCAATGGGCGTCTCCTTCTCCCTGGCTGTGCCGTGATCCAATTGCAGCGGAGAGCGTCACAGCCAGGGAGAATAAAAAAAACTCACCTCCTCTCTGGCTGTAACTGGACCGCGCTACAGCCATGGAGAAGGAAACGCCCATTGAGAAACAGGGCAGTCTCCTCCTCCCTGTACCGATTATATTCATTTCCATACCAGGCGGGAAACGTAAAAGGTGGGGCACAGTGAGGGAACGGAGCACTGGACAGATAAGCTAGTAAGTAATCTTACATGCCTGCACTACCCCCTACTTATTTCTTAATGTCTGGACCCATGAAAGGTCCTCGTCAACGATCATTAATAAACTATGATCGCATGTGGCGTATATGTTGGGAGCACAAGCTCCTCTATTCTGTTCTGGTAGAGAAAAAAAAAAACGAATGCTGAAATATAATGAAATTAGTTCTGAAGGCTGGCTTGTAGGCTTCGTTGTGTGCTATAAACATACTGCAGTAAAACATCTGCTACAGCAAAGAGGAAGCAAAACCTAACGGGACGCATACAGATGTAAACCGCAGATTCTTCTATTTTACATCTACGATCTTACAAAAGTCTGGGTGGTTAAAATGATGCAATACACAGATCCTGCTGTGATCATGCAAGTTTCACATTTATTATTAGATGCTAAAACCCTGAACTCTAATTATACCCCATAATATGTACAGTACCCAGCATGCAATTCTTTCCCCTATTATAGCTCCAATGTAAAATAACAAGCTGACATGGCCACTTAATTAGGGATGGGAAGAAAAGATAATGAAAACATCTATTGTCCATTTATCTTTATGAACAGCTGCTCGTTTGGTTTTTTTATTCTGGAATTGTGGGTCTCGTGACAGGACAATAATATTTGTCTAATTATAATGACAAACTGCTTGGCCCGTTCTCATTAGGTTTTCTGAACACTCATCGTCGTCTGTGTTTGTCTATTTCTGGCTCATTGCCAATGTGTAGTGTTGTGATTCTGTCTCCATTTCTTCAAAAAGGAAAGACAAATATAAACTGCACCCAGGGTAAACCAGTAACACAAAAAAAAAAAAAAAACACCGACTACAATTTAAGGCGATATACACCTTCACAACCTTCTTTTTATTGCCATGTGACCTACATGTCTCCATGGTAACAGACTACAAACAAACCCGATGTGGTGTTTGGATAAGCTGTAGACACATACATTTGTGGGACCTCAAGTTGCCATAGAACATTATAGATATAATACAGGGTGGCCCACGAAAAAGTAGCCTGCCACCAGCGATAGTAGCGATAAGATGAACCAGCAAGTGGATTGATTTGATTTAATTACCCACGAGATGCTCAAATTGGTCCCCAGTCATGTCTCGGCATCTTTGGGCAGGTCGGATTATGTTGGCTGCTACTGCTTGGGATGCTGCGGACAGTGTTTGTGATGTTTTTCTTGAGTTTCTCCAGGGGATGTGGGTTGTTGGCGGACACTTTCTGGTTTAACTTGTACACGTGTGATTTTTATCTGTGGGGAAAAGTCTGGGGACCGTGGTGGCCATAACCCTTTGCTCACAGTTCGCTCCTCCGTAAACAGTTCATGAACCCGTCCAGTGAGTTCCGTAAGGTGCGGCATGTTCCCCATCTTGTTGGAAAAAGCACAACATTTTTTCTTCTACAGCATCACTGCTGAAGAGCTGCAAGCAGCATCACCCGACATCATCCGACCTGCCCAAAGATGGAGAGACCTGAACGCGGAACACTTCCAGTATCTTTTGTGACTTGTGGGTAATAAAAAAAAAATAAATCCACTTGCTCGTTCATTTTGTTATACTATCGCTAGAGGCGGGCTTCTTTTCGTGGGTCACCCTGTACCATAGGAAACTTACCATAGAGAAAAGTGTCTTGATCGGGAATGAAGAAAGCTCCAGAACACATCCCTATGAGGAGCAAAAACTTGACAAACCAGAAGCTGCAAATATAAAAATGAGAGAGCAAATAGGTCACGGAAAGAAATTAATTGTACAAAATAACATCCTGAAACGTCTAATGGAAATTTTTGTACAACAACAAAGGGACTGTGGCAGCTGTCACTAGTAGGTGCAGTATATTTTGTTTTTTACCGGTTACTGTTGTAGTCTACTATGCTTTTACATATCTTTTTTGTGGTATACTTATGTAAGCCATCGAGGCACTGATGTATAAAACAAAACACATGGCTGTCAATTTAACGTGTGTTGAGGTTTCCTAACTCTCCCCCAACGGAAGATATGGGAGGATCAGTCCTGTTGGATTTCAATATGTCTGTTAACCTGCTCTTGTGGGTGATAAGCTGTTGCCAGGTGAGGTTGTTGACCTCTTATTCCTTTCTCCCAAATGACAATACAGGGTGAGTCAAAAGTCTCAGGACACCCTGTTAATTCAGGAACAAAAAGGAAAATGAAATATCTGAATACCCCAGCAAGTAATGGGCGAGGGGGTCTATCTTTTAGGTTATCTCCGGAACATGGCTGCTTAAAAGCCGCACATTTTTCTAATGAGAAAGGGGACATGTAGCATATCAAAGAAGACCAAAATTTTATCAGAAATCGATTGCCCCAATTTTTCAGAAACAAAAGGGAAAATTAAATATCCGAATACCCCAGCAAGCAATAGGTGAGGGGGGCCTCTCTTTTAGGCTATATCTGGAACATGGCCACTATCTTGAAAGCTACCATGATAGATCAAGGACTCATTTTTCCAATGGGAAGGGGGTCATGTAGCATATTAAATAATTTTCTCAGAAATCGATTGCCACAATCAGATTTGCAATATCTCTCGTGGTTCAAAAGTTATCAACACAGAAAGTTGCAACAACAACCGGGAACGTTCCCTGTGATGCACAGCTATTTGATGTGTTCAATGTGTTGTCCCTGGTGCTGAACAAGAGTTAGGCCTCTTTCACACTTGCGTTCTGAGGATCCGGCGAGCTCTTCCGTCCCACCGGATCCGTCAGAACGCAAGTCGCCTGAAAGCATTTGAAGACTGATCAGGATCCTGATCAGTCTTCGAAATGCTTTCAGGTTACCATGGCAGCCAGGATGCTACTGAATTCCTGGCTGCCATGGTACTCCGCAGCAGTGTACTTACCTGCGCTGCGGCCGCTCCTTCATGACGTCACAGGCCCTTGTGGGGCATAGATCAATGCGCCGCCCAGACCTGTGATGTCATGAAGGAGCACCCGGAGGCCGCAGCGCAGGTAAGTACACTGCTGCGGAGTACTTACCATGGCAGCCAGAACTTCAGTAGCATCCTGGCTGCCATGGTAACCAATTGGAGCCCCAGCTTACACTGGGGCTCCAATCTGAACTGCTGCTGCGCATGCGTAGAGCTAAACGTCGGATCCGGCGATGCGCCGAAACAACGTTTAGCTTAATTCCAGATCCGGATTAATGCACTTCAATAGGCATTAATTCCGGATCCGGCGTTACGGCATGTCTTCCGGATTCTTGGACGGAGACAAATCTGCAGATGCTGCGGTTTTGTCAACGTCCAAAAAACATTAACATACTGAATGGAAGACATCCTGATGCATCCTGAACGGATTTCTCTCCATTCAGAATGCATTAGGATTACCCTGATCAGTAGCTTTCCGTCCTAGAGCCCTGAGGACGAAACTCTAGGACGGAAAGCAAAAACGCAGATGTGAAAGGGGCCATAAAGGTTCTGAACTTTCTGTGTTGATAACTTCTAAACCACAAGAGAGATTGCAAATCTTTTTGTGGCAATCGTTTTCCGAGAAACTTCTGGGTTCCTTTTTGATATGCTACACGACCCCCTTCCCATTGGAAAAACTTTCACTTGATCCATCAAGGCAGCCCTCAAGATAGTGGCCATGTTCCAGATATAGCCTAAAAGATAGGCCCCCCTCACCCATTACTTGCTGGGGCATTCGGATATTTCATTTTCCCTTTGATTTCTGAAATAAAAGGGTGCCCTGTGACTTTTGACTCATCCTGTACATGCATACTCATGGATGGGTATGAGAAGCCAAGCCTTCATTCGGCTGACAGCTATCTACCACTCTGTTCATATCACATTTATGGCCGCCAATACCTTAAACAGATGCCCCTGACGGATGCCATGCTGTGGCATCCTTCAACCATAGGTTCCTATTATAAAAGAATGTATGTACATTCAAAAATGTAATTTGTCCTTTTTCATAAATTTTCAAAAATTTCTAAAATTCTGTGTTCTGTGATATTTTTATTTTAGCACA
Organism: Bufotes viridis; assembly: GCA_033119425.1. Classification (NCBI taxonomy): domain Eukaryota; kingdom Metazoa; phylum Chordata; class Amphibia; order Anura; family Bufonidae; genus Bufotes; species Bufotes viridis. The sequence continues at coordinate 71,537,697 of CM065589.1, read as the reverse complement.
AGGCCACAACATAACAGTATGTGAAAAAAGTCAAAGGGTCTGAAGACTTTCCGAATGCACATAATATGCATAATATACAGATTAGTATGAACTATAAGTAGAGAGAATAACTTTATAAGCAGCAGAATATAGGATGCACAATATCTTCTTTTATCAAATCAACTAATTACAAGACTGGAGGAACATTGGACAGAGATGTGTAGTTCCAGCACCGGAGCTACTGCAGAACAACTAATAGGCAGATTGCAGAGTGTGGGACGCCCATCAATCAGATCTTGATGGCTTTGAGGGGGTTTAGGATCCTAAATTGGACGGCCTGAAGGTAGTCCTTCTTCTCTGGACTACAAGGATGTAAAAAGAGTTGTAATCCAACAGCCCCATTTCTCAGATGTTTAATAACTACTACCTTTATAAGTGCAATATGGTCGCGGGTATGTATAAAGAGTGACCGGTGACTGGGTTGCAGCTGCACTTTACCTGTAACATGGCAGAGAATAATAAACCCTCGCTGTTAGCACATCACCACATGAGGATCTACGAGCATGATAACATTTCATTGGATGTACAGGGTGCACAATTATAATGATACATTATGGAAAAGCAATACAGAGTTCTTAGGTCATTTATTCTGGTGCATAATCTTTACCCATTGTGGAGGTGGGCCCGGCAGCATCTGCTGTTCTTAATGTTTATGGTAAGGATGCAGAGTATGAAGAAGAAGCAGGCCATGCCAAAACAGACTCTGTACACAGCCGAGTACCCGACCAGCTTCTCACAGTTCACTCCGGCCTGAAGATGCTCGCAGATGTCTCCATAAAATGGAATCTAGTGTAATAAAACATGTCAGTATTATCTCCCGTCCTACCAGTACAGGCATCACTTTGTGGTATAAGGCAGTAGATAGACATGGACTAAATCAGCCATAAACATTTCATACATTCATAGCACATGCCTAAGGATCCTCAGGTTCACGTTGGTGCACCTAAAACGATCCATGATCTGCTCCAGTAAATGACAGGCATCAGAAAAAAAAACAAAAAAAAACTTTTAGTTCTACCAGTTAGTGAACAGAGTGTGAGGCAGTTAAAAGAAAAATCATGTTTTTTTTAAAAAATTTAAAAAACCCACCCATGCCCACCCAGCAGGACCTGTGAAGAGAAGTATACTTACCTACTCCCAGCTGGCTCCGTGGGTAACGGGATGTTGTAGCATAGATCTTTTATCAGTTTCACCCTTTCTGCAAGATTAAACTCTAAAACCTTGTTCAAATCTGCATCATTGCTTCCGTTTACAAAGGATCCATCCTACGACGGACCCCACTGACTTACAACAGCGTCCCTCATGATCCAGCTAAGTTTCTGTCATTTTGAAATACGACACGCCCAACCCTTCTTTCCCTGACATCTGTAACAGGAGGGAGAGCTGAGACATTGCCATTCATCAGATGTGGATGGTCCACCTCTACAGAGGGAAAGAGATATCTGATAAGTGGAGAAAGAGGCATTTTACTGTAATAAGATATACAATATTACAAAGATATACAATATTACAAAGATATCTGATAAGTGGAGAAAGAGGCATTTTACTGTAATAAGATATACAATATTACAAAGCTTCTTAGCGAGGTTTGTATTTTTGATTTATGGAAAAAAAATACTGAATGATGGGTCTGGTGAAATAGGCACTTTCCTCACTTTGTCTGCACTAGTTCAGATAATATTACTGGGCTCTATACAGGCAAGTCAGTTCCTTCTTTTAGAAAGCAGTTGATGTAAGATTTATGTAGGTGGACGCTGTTTTTTTTAGTGGGATCAATGGAAATCTAATGTGTGTTTGGCCTTTCAAAAATCCACGGATGATAGGAGTCACGGACCGTACTCCTGCCAGATATAACCAAGCGTTCCCGGCAAAACGGACTATGTTTAAACAAGACCCTTTCATTTTTGAGCATATACAAGAAAACTCAATGGGTCCTTCATCTGTACAAAGGGTGAGTGAAATGTTCTGCGCACTATGTACAAGCAGGTGCTAAGCCAATCAGAGGAGCTCCGTGTCGCTCCTTCCGGCTCATAGTTTTGTACATAACTTTCAATCTAGATTTGCACTTTAAAATGATCCATTTAATTGAAAATAGCCTCTGGGTTTATTTAAGGATAATGATCTGCCATTTGCTTCCAAACCATTTCTGCTCATGGCTTATGTGTCAGATTTTCCATCTGCTGCTGTGAGAGGAGACACTGTGGCCGAGACAAGTATGTTGACTATTACTGCTAAATGTAAGCCTGGGAGAGAAGCTCAAATGCTGAGAGACGCAGACAACTGCAGGGACTGAAGGTTCAAGAGCTCGTAATGCTTCACTCAGGAACGTACTAGAAGGTTGGAGGAACCTCACACCAGAATACGAAAAAAAGAATGGGGTGGTGATCCTTATTAAAACGTAACTTAATTCATTCGATAGAAAGAGAGTCCCTAAATAAATATTAGTGTTAACAAAAAGGAGTGCACAATAACACAAAAATAACGTGGTGCACAGCGGCATCTAAAATAACCGGTAGTCCTACCGTTTCCTCAGAGTCTTCCGGTCTTTGTAGATAATCAGTAGATGTATTTTTTACTGAAAATAAATAGAGCAACAGGCACCAGGCGGAAGTAGTAGTGGGCTCTAGATCCCTATGGCTGTCATGTAGCCTCAGGACATATCGTGGCGCTCCTAGATAGGGAGCCGGCTATCATTAGGCTGCCCATTCAACATTGCCTTATATCTTTAGGTATGTACTGAGCCCCGATACTGAGTGGAGCCTAGAACAGGGGCTACCACCTGTATTGAACCTATATGTCTTCTCTTTCACATCTGATACTTTTGGTGTTGGTCATTTATTTATCTATACTAACATCATATGTGATTATTTGCCCTTTTGTATGTGCTCAATATTCCTCTGATGAGTATGATACGAAACATGCGTGTAGGGATTAGCTGCACTAGGGCCCAATAGGGATAAGTAGCTTAAGGGCAAGGTTCCGGACGGGGTCGTTCTTGTCAGAACGGGTGCTCCGTGACTAGGACACTAGGGTCATGCTAGCACCCATATCATAGGGCTGTCTAGGTATCTAGAGCCCACTACTACTCCCGTCTGCTGCCTGTTGCTCTATTTATTTTCAGTAAAACTACATCTACTGATTATCTACAAAGACCGGAAGACTTAGGAAACGGTAGGACTACTGATTATTTTAGGTGCCGCTGTGCACCACGTCATTTTTCTGTTATTGTGCACTCCTTTTTGTTAACACTAATATTTATTTAGGGACTCTTTCTATCGAATGAATTAAAAGTTCCGTTTAATAAGGATCACCACCCCATTCTTTTTTCGTATTCTTAACTGTATGTGATCGAGTCATCGACTAACATATAGCTCCTTTCTATTTGTATACCTTCTCTTACTGGCATGGCGGATTTTCTAGCAGGGGGTCTAAACACAGATACATGGTTTGCAGAGGCTAAAGAAGTGTTTTCGGACAAAACATACACACAAAAAAAAAAATGTACTCCATCATTTAAGTCAGCTTTCAAGGAGTTAAACAAATTATATCGTGAACACATCACTAGTTGGTGGGAGGTACTAAGTGTAGATAATTATATTAAGCATGAAATTGTCCCCAGAGGTCTGAGAATTTCCCTTGTTCCTGTACCTAAACAAAGAAGCACGGGCTTCAACAGTAAATCGGAACAACTAGCTACATCTAGTTCCCTACAATTTGTGACATTATTACTAGAGGAAGAAAAGATCCATCTGGAGAATCTTAGTGAGAAATTGAAAACACAGATCGAGATTACAAAATCGTTCTCACAAGATCCAGAATTCAGTAACAATGAGAAGTTACTCCAGACTTCTGTAGAGAAATTTAAGTACTTTTTGCGTGATAGAACACATCGGCAATTCAACCATAATCTGGTGGGATTTAAAGTAAATAAGGCTTATTGTCTTCTCGGTGAGAAACCACTAACGAAAGAGCAAGTTTCAGATTTATCTACTACCGAAACAGATATCTCAGATAGTGAACGAGAACAGCCGAATAGAAATAAAGCCAGAAATCCATATAGAAGAGGCAGGGGATGAGGAAGTAGGGGGAGAGGACAATTTGGAGGTCCTTCCATTAAGGAATTTCATACCCCTTGAGGAACCTCTGCCGAAAACGGGACCAACAGGCCCCGAAATAATTAATTTATCTAATAGGCCGCTATCCTCCGCTGAATTGACAGTACTGAGTAAGGGACTTTCCTTTGTCCTGACACAACGCTTTAATGATTTTTCCTAGGTAAAAGACCTCAACTTGTTTATCCGGAAATTGAGATGGCATAAAAAATTTTAAGTACTCAGACAAGCGCCAGTGTGGCGAACTCGGGAATACCCTTAGACATGCTAGAATCATGATGTAAGACTACTGAATAACTAATCTGAAACAGACAAATCGGAGAGAAGGAAAAGGACCCTTCACCTCATTGAAAGCAAAAAGTAAAAAAAATGCCACCATTGGATGATATTTTATGCTTGGATGTGTTCCTCCAATTGGTTACTAGAGATTTGTGTGAATTATCAGCCTCAGGTTTACCGCGCAATCTTTCCAGTAGGGAGCATAAAATGATCTTATCCCTTAAAAAAGATCAGACAGTTACAATCAAACCCTCTGATAAAGGGGGTAATACTGTAATCATGGACACAGAGGATTATTGTAGAATGTGTCTACAGCTCCTGAGGGATAAACAGAATTATGATATACTTACCTCAAATCCAACAGCCCCTTTCTTGGCGGAACTGCACAACATCCTAATGGAGGCCAAATCGAGTAGAATTATTTCAGAGACGGAATTTGACTTTTTATATCCAAAATTCCCAGTGGCAGCTACCTTTTACAGTCTCCCTAAAATCCCCTAAAGGGACGAACGATAATATCAGGAATAGGAAACATAGGTCAAAACCTAGGCAAATATATTGACCGTATACTTTTACCATAAGTCACCTCTTTGCCCTCCTATACACGTGACAGTATGGACCTCTTGAAAAGAATAGACGGCATTACACTAGATCAGCAGTCTATCCTTGAGAGTATAGATGTAGAGGCCCTATACTCGTCTATTCCTCAAGAGACAGGCCTCCAGGCAGTCAACTATTACCTGAGCATGAAGGGACAACAAGGGGCACCGCTATGGGATGTTCATGTGCACCAACCTATGCAAATTTGCTCCTGGGCTGGTGGGAGGCCAATAATGTGTTCAGTGACAATGTCGTCATGTGCCAGGCCCATTGCGCTGTGGGCCGGGTACATTGACGACATATTCATCCTATGAAATGCCTCTCTACCGGCCTTCACAACCTTTGTTGAAAAACTGAATAATAATGACCTGGGATTACATTTCACATATGAGACGAATAAATACATTTTGATCTGGAGAAAGGGCTCTGGCGAACTAGCTACAGGCAGATATCGAAAACCTACATCCACAAACTCTGTTTTGCATTGGAGCAGCAGTCACCCCTTTCCTCTGAAGAGAGGAATACCACGTGGCCAGTATTTGCGTCTAAGACGCAACTGCTCTGATAGATCAGAGTTTGTGAAGCAGACTGGGATCCTCAGGAGAAGATTTCTCTCCAGGGGATATGCCGATTCAATACTAAGGCCAGCATATCAAACAGCCCCTTTATCAACACGTACCGAACTGTTGGTACCCAGAACCAAACCACCTGACACTGAACAGAAAATTCGGGCAATTGGTACCTTTGATGAGGCTGCTAGTCAAGTAAGAAACATCTTACAGAAACATTGGTCCATCCTTTAATGGATCCAGATATCAAAGATCGGATCTTTGACTACCCACAGATTACTTTTAGGAAGGGAAACAGCCTTAAGGAACTGCTGGTACACAGCCACCACAATCTAGCTCCGAAGGGTTGCTCGAAGACCCTTGGGTTGTTTTAGATGTAGTGGCTGCATCGCATGTATCACTATACAAACAGGAAAATCATTTACCAGTGTCAATCATCATGGGGATCCCCGAAGCAGCGAGATCAGGTAACTGGGACCGTATCTTTTTACAGCATGAAGCCCGTTGGATCCATACCCTGCATACTGTAGCCCCCCATGGTCTAAATGAACAACTCTGCTTTAGTTATTTTATCTGACAACTATGTGCAACGGTTAATGATTGTTATTAACCCCCCTTTTTTAACATTTGATAGGTTCACTCACCCCTATATCAAGGCTATACTTCTTTTATATATCAACGCTAAATCAGTATTCTGTGCGTCTGCTTCACTGACCAGAGTACCTTTTCTTTATCTGATCGCCAAAAATGCCACTATAATATCCTTTGCTATAGATTGTGCTGTAACGTTAATGGTTGCCACAAACCGTCCCGGTTGCCGGGCAACATATTCAACGATAGCCATTGGATAGAATATGTCTTGGGCTGATGACAACTTATGGCCACTTGCAATGACCTACTCGCAATTGATTGCGTCATTTTGCATCTTTTAGTCCCCCAAGTGCTGTCTATCTTGAGGGCGAACGGCGCATACGCGGGCACGTCGACCGCCCTGTTGACATCCCTGTAATGCGCTCCAAACCCTCGCCTTGAAGCGAAGTTATGTTTAAATAAGAGCGGGCGATCCTCGTCAGGCAGGGTACATGACAGCCTCAGGACATATCGTGGCGCTCCTAGATAGGGAGCCGGCTGTCTTTAGGCTGCCCATTCAACATTGCCTTATATCTATAGGTATGTACTGAGCCCTGATACTGAGTGAAGCCTAGAACTCCACCTGTATTGAACCTATGTGTCTTCTCTTTCACATCTGATACTTTTGGGTGTTGGTCATTTATGTATCTATACTAACATCATATGTGATTATTTGCCCTTTTGTATGTGCTCAATATTCCTCTGATGAGTATGATACGAAAAATGCGTGTAGGGATTATCTGCACTAGGGCACAATAGGGCCAAGTAGCGTAAGGGCAAGGTTCCGGACGGGGTCTTTCTTGTCAGAACGGGTGCTCCGTGACTAGGACACTAGGGTCACGCTAGCACCCATATCATAGGGCTGTCTAGGGATCTAGAGCCCACTACTAATCCCGTCTGGTGCCTGTTGCTCTATTTATTTTCAGTAAAACTACATCTACTGATTATCTACAAAGACCGGAAGACTGAGGAAACGGTAGGACTACTGGTTATTTTAGGTGCCGCTGTGCACCACGTCATTTTTGTGTTATTGTGCACTCCTTTTTGTTAACACTTTTATTTAGGGACTCTCTTTCTATCGAATGAATTAAAAGTTAAGTTTTAATAAGGATCACCACACCATTTTTTTTTCGTATTCTTAACTGTAGGTGATCAAGTCATCGACTAACATATAGCTCCTTTCTATTAGGAACTCACACCACCTAAGGAACCTATCCGAGGCAACCCAGAATAGAGAGGGAGATGCTGAGCATATAGTTTTGTATTAAGTGAGTCACTGTTTTCATGTAAAAAGCTGTTCAGATCCTACCGGACTCTGAGAGAAAACCTGAGAGTCCTGCTCCCCCACCCCCTGCATAGACTGATTGACAGCTCTTCCTGCATGACTCACTCCAAATCCATATACAGGGAAAGCTGACAATCACTGTGTGAGGACAGAGGAAGATTTCTTTAGAAGTTCTGGCAGCGTTAATTATTTTAAAAAAATTATTATTATTCTTGATTATAAAATTTCCTGTATGGAGTTTACAGCTACTATGCATAACTATGTCATCTCTACCTTGGAAGAGAGTTTGACAGCAGGATCAGACTACATTTGGTTCTTTGTAGTCTGTTACCGTGGAGACACACACGTTTGCATAGTTGTTGTAGACACCATTTTTACATATTAGAATACTATACACTATATAACAGAGATCAGCATCCCCCTCCTGTATTTTATGCTGCCTTCCGATAGGGAAGCATAAGAGTTCTGTCAGATCGGCTTTAAAAGGAGCATAAATAGTATTTCAATAACTATACTGCAAGTACAAGGACACCCTCGGGACCACACAGCGAGTATACAACAAAGCTAAAGTAGGGAAGCACAGCATGAGAAAGGGCCTGGATTGAAATTGCCCACACAGTGGGTGTCTCGGGATGAATTGCTGTGCAAGAACGAAGTACTAAACTAACACGCAACTTCTTCACGGTCAGGACTGGTGGGGGCTAGGCAACTAAGACAGAACAGGTTTCAAACAGACCCCAACCCACTGATTTATAATGGCTCAACCAGTTTTCCAGAGTTTTTCTGCAAATTACACTATTCTTGGTATTAAAAAAAAAAAAAAAAAAACAACAGCAACCCTGGCAAGAATGTGAAAAATGCAATAAAAAGCCTTGCCCACACTGATACATTGTACCTAACTGTAGCTGTGTGTGCATGGCAAGGTTACCAGGGGTTTCAAGATTGTTCTATTCATGACTTCTTGGGCTACTTTCACACCAGTGTTTTTGCTGGATCTGTCATGGATCAGCAAAAATGCTTCCATTCTGATAATACAACCGCCTACATCCGTTTTGAACTGATCCAGTTGTATTATCTTTAAAACAGCCAAGACGGATTCGTCATTAACACCACTGAAAGTCATTGGGGGACGGATCAGTTTTCTATCGCGTCAGAGAAAAGGGATTCGTCCCCATTGACTTGCATTGTGTGTCAGGATGGATCCGTCTTGCTCCGCTCCACATCGCGGACAGAAAACACCGCTTGCAGCGTTATTCTGTCCATGATGGGGACGCAACAAAACAGAACAGAATGCATTCTGGTGCATTCAGTTCAGTTTTGTCCCCATTGACATTGAATGGGGACAAAACGGAAGCATTCCCCCCGCTATTGATATCCTATGATGGATCTCAATGGCGGAAAGGGAAAGCGGAAGTGTGAAAATAGCCTTACATGTAGATTTTGCGGGTGAAATTTCACCTTTTGCATAGTAGTGATTTTTATACTATACACTACATATATATTACTGTATTTTTCCCCCTATAAGACACACCTGCACATAAGACGCACCTCAGATCAGACCCTCAATGTTAATTAGACCTCAGCTCACAACCCTAATCAGACCCCCAATGGTATTCAAACCTCAGAACGGAGCCCCAATGTAAATAAGTCCCCCAATCAGACCTCAGATCGGACCTCCATATTAATAAGTCCCCCAATCAGACGTCCATGTGAATGACCCCCCAGTGAAACCTCAGTATTGACCTCAACAAATCCCCTAATTACACCTCAGATCACACCTCCATGTGAATGACCTCCAATCAAACCTTAGTATAGACCTCAATAAGTCCCCCAATCAGACATCCATGTGAATGACCCCTATGCTCAGATCAAATAAAAAAAATAATAATAATATTTACCTCTGGACACCGACACCACTCCTCACATCCACGCTCTTCTTCTTCCTCCCGAGCACTGGGCTGTGACCCAGTGCGCACAGTGTGAGGTAACAGAGCGTCGATGTCTTCATGCTGTGCGAAGTAACAGCATAGTGAGCGGCCGATGAAGTCCAGGAAGCGGTAAGTACAGAGCCCAGGGGGTACTGCATTCACCGCTTTCCGGGTCTCCCGCACTAATGAGCGCTTCCATAGTGGTAGCGCTCATTAGTATTCGCTCCATAAGATGCACTGACATTTTTTCCCTACTTTAGGGCGGAAAAGTGCGTCTTATAGGGTGAAAAACATGGATATATTACTACATATACATTACACTATATATAGAAGTGCACTGTGCTTGCAATCTTTGCATCATGCAAAATTTTGCGTGTGTGAACATAGAAAAGCATGTTATTCTGCTGAACTTAAAGGGGTTGTGCCATGAAAAATATTGTTAATTTTTTAAACCAATACTTTTGTAATTGCATGTAATTAAAAATATATTACAGCTACTGAGTTGTTTAATAAAATGCATCTGTAAAGCGCCACCTGCTGTTTGTTATTTTCCATATTTCTTGTCCACCTCACGAGGTGGTCATACAGTATATGCTCAGTTTAAATCTTCAACTGTCTCCACCCATATGTGCTGCCAGAAGCTGTGGTAGTTACAGGGAAAGAGCTACAGCAGAAAGAACATGCCCCTTGAGAAAGGACACACTCCCTGAGCTGCCAGCCTGAAATAAATCGAGCAGAACAGTTGCAGCAATGAATGAGGAGATCTCTGGATCCATGTATGGTACAGGGCTGGTCCTATGTCCTATGGTATATGTCTGATCTTCATTTTTTACATCAATCATGGCGTAACCCCTGTAAGGCAGACAAGTTACATCTATGTATGCACTGGGTGACAACCGGACATATAGTAAATCACTATTTACCACCTCTCCTGACAGGCCACACAAAACAGCTGTCACCTGTCAGGACTCATTTTCTTCATGTTCTGGTAACACGGAGCAATTTGCGGTCACCAATGCAAGGGCACCATCCGTGCGGTTGCCGTAGACGGATCCAGACCCATTCAACTTGAATGAGTCTGTGATCCGTCCACACAGCAAAAAAAAATAGTGACCATGCGCATGGGGCGCTCTGACGTCATTGTGGAGCGCCCCGGGAGCCGCACGGACTGTAAGTGTACCGCTCCCCCGCTCCCCACTACTACTATGGCAACCAGGACTTTAATAGCATCCTGGCTGCCATAGTAACACTGAAAGCATTTTGAAGACTGATCAGTCTTCAAATGCTTTCAGGTCACTTGCGTTGTTACGGATCCGGCGGGCATTTCCGGCGACGGAAGTGCACGCCGGATTCACACAACGCAAGTGTGAAAGAGGTCTTAGTTGTAGCAATGGGCCTACCAAACTGCAAATAAATAATTCATTTCTGAGCCAAATCTACATGTATTTGATATTCACGGGACCTTTCTTTTGTGCCATTAGATGATGGATAAAATATATATTTTTTAATATTTAAGGAAAAACTGTGAAAATTATAAAAAAAAGATTTTTCTTTTCTTAATCAATTTTTTTTTCTATTACAAAAGTTTTCAAGGCAGAACATTTCTAAAACCATTACCTTACGCTTGTACCAGTAATTTATCTACTGGTTCGGCCCGTCGCAAGACTTCAAAAGACTGGAGCGCATTTCGGATTTTAGTGGCCCATTTTTCTATTGCTGGTTCTATGGCACCGTACTGCCAGAAAACTGTTGTACAGCGCCAAGACGTTACAAGCCCCTTCAAAGTGACTTTTTTATGTTGTCCCCCTAAGGTATTTAGGCCTCATGCACACGACCGTATGTGTTTTGCGGCAGGCAAATTGCGGATCCGCAAAAAGAAAAAAAAACAGATGGCGTCCGTATGGCATCCGTTATATTTGCAGATCCGTTATATTTGTGGATCCATTGTAATAATGCCTTAGAAAAAAAAAAATAGGACATGCTTTATTTATTTTTTTGCGGGGCTACGGGACGGACATACTAATGCGAATAGCACACCATGTATGGGTCTGCATCCCATCAGCAAAAAAATAAAATAAAACAGACAAGGAAACAAAATACGGTCGTGTGCATGAGCCCTTATCTTGGGGAAACTTGTAAAAAAATAAAATAAAATAAATCTATTTTTTTATTAATGAAAAAATACGCTTGCATTCGTATATTTTACGCAGAAAAAAAAAAAAACTTTTCGTGAGATGGAAAACTAAAACTAATAACCAAAAAACTCGAAAGAATAAGTCTAATATAAAAACCGGACTTAAACAATAGGTTTTTTTATGATGACACATGCCTTCTAATAAAATTAAGGGTTACACTATTTAGAGAAAATATAATGTGCCACCTCTGGGACGGCAGAACGGCGCCTCCCATACACACGTGGCGTGCTGTCCATTCACCATTATGGGAGTTCCAAAGATAGCCGAGCACGTTTGGCTGTTTTTGGAATTCCTATAGCGATGACCAGAGCGTGTGCTACTGCTCTCTGTTTGGGGGCCCCATTCTGTGGGTGGGACCCGCACATGACATTGATGGAATAGCCTAGCAATATGCCATCAGTGTCCAAGATGGGCCAACCCTTTTAACTGCATATTGTAAGCTTTGGCCTCCCCCTGTACAGGTTACAGTAAAGTTTCTACAATGTAGCAGCTTGTGGCTACAACCTCCATGATACTTTTTGGATACATTCACATTGATTTTTGGAAACTGGAGCATCTGTGTTCCATGTCAATGTTGCCAATTGCCTTTCCGTACACAGATAGTTGTCTGATTCTCACATCACGTGACAGCTAAGCTCTGCCCGAGACAGAAGAATGATCCAGCTAGATCCTCACTGCGGTCCTATAGGGAGGGCATCAGTTATGGGGCCACAGGGGTTCTCTCATTATTGCCTTCATGGCTTTTATACTCACATGCTCTTCCATCAGCTTAGCCACAGAGGTAGACATCATGATGGAGCAGACTATGGTGACCAGAATAAAGATGAGGGCATACATAATGCGGGTGCTTGTAGACTGCTTGATCTTCGGGCAGCATGTACAGCACAGGGCGCAGGCTGCAGCCCCGCAGCAACAGGCCACCTGCAAAAAAAAAAAAAAGACACCAATTTAGATTAATTACAGTCTATCTCCAGTATGGCAGGCAAGAATATGTCATTCATTACATTTGTAGAAATGTAGCTATGAGACAGCACTGATAATTTTCTGTGCTTCACCTTCAGACCCATTAAAAGACGCAGGCAATTTGATGGCATTCTGCAGTTAAAGGGGTTTTCTAACCCCCGCCGATCAACTGCTTGAAGAAGCCAAAGCGCTCCGGTAAACGCCACAGCCTGTTCCTGAAGTCCCGTTTGTTGGTCACATGGTTTATTTGCAGCTCAATCCCATTTAAGTCAATGGTCCTGGGCTGCAATACCAAGGACAACCATTATACAATGTGTGGCGCTGTGCTCAGTAAGCTGTGAGGAGGCCGCAGAGCTCTCCAACGAACCAAGGTCTCTTTAAACAGCCGAACAGTGCGGGTGCCGAGCCGGGAGTTGGACCCCCACAGATCAGATATTGATCCTTAGAATAGACCATCAATATTGAACACTCCCTTTAAATACCGGGGACCCCTGCCAATCAGCTGTTAGGCCATGTGTTGTCACCGTACATCGGTCACATGGTCTAGTTGCAGCTGAGCCCCATTGAAGTGAATGGGGCTGAGCTGCAATACCAAGCACTGCCACTATATTATGTATGGTGCTGTGCTTGGAAAGCTACTGTGTAGTGGAGGGGTCACAGCACTCTATAGGGGGTCGGTCCCATAGGATAGACCATCAACTCATCTGGAGGACCCCGATAATGGGAACAAATGTCAAAATAAACAGGTGTGAATACCATCACATGTCCAGTTTTCTACAAACCCCCCCAAAAAATTGGGGCACATTACTATAGTGTTTGTGCCTGTTTTTGGTAAAAAAAAAAAAATGCTGTTTTGGACAGTCTCATTTTATTAGTCGCATATACTACTGAAAGTGCACGCGTTTTTGGAGGCTTTTGCGTCTCGTTCGACTATTTTGTAGTTTTAGACTAATTCAGGAGTTTTCTATTTGTTCATGAATTAAGCGTAAAAAGAGTCTAAGGCCTCATGCACACAGCTGTAGATGTTTTTGCGGTCTGCAAATTGCAGATCCGCAAAACATGGATATGTTATGGTAGGGTACGTCCTGCTCTCTGTAAGAACTGCCTATTCTTGTGTGCGAAATTGACAAGAATATAGTACATGTCAATTTTGAGGGGCCGCAGAATGGACGAGCAGATGCGAATAGAACACTGTACTATATGCTTTTTTTTTAGGCCCAGTTGAAATGAATGGGTCCGCACCCAATCTGCAAAAAAAAAAAAAATGCTGATCGGATGCAGACCAAAACCACGGTCGTGTGCATGAGGCCTAATTTTTACTCCATTCCAGGGCTGGCTTATTTTTATTGAATAGTTTTTAGTGGTAAAGTGCATTAAAAGTTGCACTTTTAGGGAGAAGTGCGACTTTTCACCATACAGATGCGATTATATTTTATATGTGAATAAATTAGATCAGTCTTAGTGAATATGAACCCGTCATACTGAAAAAAACCCGCCAGAGGTCAGACTAATAACAATATGCTGAGTCTAAGGCCCCTTTCACACGGGCGAGTTTTCCGCGCGGGTGCAATGCATGAAGTGGACGCATTGCACACGCACTGAATCCGGACCCATTCATTTCTATGGGGCTGTGCACATGAGCGGTGATTTTCACGCATCACTTCTGCGTTGCGTGAAAATCACAGCATGCTCTATATTGTGCATTTTTCAGGCAACGCAGGCCCCATAGAAGTGAATGGAGCTGCGGGAAAATCGCAAGCAAGTGCGGATGCGTTGCGATTTTCCCGCATGGTTGCTTAGCAACGGGACCCGATCTCTATTATTTTCCCTTATAACATGGTTATAAGGGGAAATAATAGCATTCTTAATAAAGAATGCATTGTAAAATGAAGAGGAAGGGGTTAAAAATAATAAGAGTTAACTTACCTTAGCCACTTGGTCGCGTAGTTGCGATCTGTCTTTTCCAGCTTCAGCTAAGAATCTTACCATGGTGATGGACCATGTGATTGGACCATGTGATGTGAAATCATCACAGGTCCTTTAGATCTTAGCTGATGCTGGGAAAGAGAGGAGAGATCGCAACTACGCGATCAAGTGGCTAAGGTAAGTTAACTTTTATTATTTTTAACCCCTTCCTCTTCATTTAACAATGCATTCTTTATTAAGAATGCTATTATTTCCCCTTATAACCATGTTATAAGGGAAAATAATCAATTCTCCAGAAGACCCGAAACCGGACTTCAGTGATGAAGTCCGGCTTCGGGTTGGGTACCAAACATGGCGATTTTTCTCACGCGCGTGCAAAACGCGTTACAAACGTTTGCACCCACGCGGGAAAAACGAGCATATTCCCGCAACGCACCCGCCTCTTATCCGGGCGTCAAACATGACGCCCGTGTGAAAGAGGCCTAAAGATAGGGCTACACTAGGACATGTCGCTGAAAAGTCACGCACCCTTTTTTATAATGACAGTTAATGGTGTCGCAGTGCGTAACAGCCACATAAAGTTCATCCAAGTTGGATTTTTGTGCGACTGTTGTGTCGGAGTGTGACACCATTGACCTTCATTACAAAACATGTCACGTCACGGTGTAGCCCTAGTTGAATTCATAAACTGCTGTGCGACTTTTAATAAATATTCGGCAAAAGATTGAAAGCCAAATCAAATACGCTAGTCTAATTTTACACCCAAAAACAGGCAAAATTGATAAATGTACCCCCTTGCATATTGTTGAAAGCACTATGGATTTGTGCAGCATTGCCTGGTGGCTTATTACGGGTGCATGAACCTGCCAGGCCAAATATACGACAAGAATCTGTCAGAACAGGTGCAAATGACTCCAGACTACAAAATAAGCATAATTACAGCGATGCTTCACCCTCAGCGAGACATTAGTAAATCAGATCATCAGGCAGCAGTCTTGTATACGTGACCGCTGTGGTTATGTGAAGGAGGACTGGACCGCCAGCGGCGGGGGAGACAGTAAGACCTGAAAATGATGGCCTGTGGTATTAGTCATACTGAGGCGACTGGTATAACACAGAAAGCTAAAAATTCACACATCTTACAACGTATGCAGTAAAACCCAATAATCTGGCTCTGCTCTAATAGTAATATTTTGTATGTGAAAGATTTTCTCAAAATGCCATGTAAGGAAAATGGGGAAGATTTATAAAAAATTGGTATAAAGGAAAACTGGCTTAGTTGCCCATAGCAACCAATCGGATTCCCCCTTTTATTTTTCCAAGCCTCTTTGGAAAATGAAAGGTGGAATTTGATTGGTTGCTATGGGCAACTAAGCCAGTTTTCCTTTACACCAGTTTGATAAATATACCCCAATGTGCGTAGGATATACAGGGTGGCCCAGGAAAAGTAGCCCGCCTCCAATATCTCCAAATCAAACTGCCTAATAGTAAATCTGTCTTGGTTGCCCATGGCGACCAATCAGAGCTCAGCTTTCATTGTGTAAGAGCCCTGTAGGAAGTGAAAGCTGAGCTCTGATTGGCTGCTATGGGCAACCTTGACAGATTTACTCTTAGGCAGTTTGATTTGGAGATATTGGAGGCGGGCTACTTTTTCGTATTGGAGGCGGGCTACTTTTTCGTGGGCCACCCTGTACAATAGGGTCTATATGGCAGTCTAAAGAGATTTTGTAGTAAATGGCATCTACAGTATAGTCATGCTATCTGTTCTATTACTACGTGTGTGGCAAACGGATCTGGTTACAGCGCGACAACTGCAGCTGAAAAATTCCTGACAGTGTCATTGTATGGGCGACTGATGATAAATGGGTTATATAGCTGAGGTATATGCGGGGAAAAGAGTTTATTCACACCACATGGTTTATGAATATCTTATTTCCAGGGGTTACGACCACTGCTGAAGCGCAAGATACGAGGTGGCCGGGATGGAAGCTGCTGCGAATGTGTGTTAGGCGCTCTCCCAACAAAGGCTGGCGCTTTCCCCTATAGTGTCAATCTCTCAGGCATAACCTTTGTCACTCAGTCCACAGCGCAGCTCCTGTCCTGACCTCCCAGCAATGACAGGGTTGTATAGCATTATATTGATTGATGATGCTATGTAACCCTTACGGTTCTGGAATGTATTGGATAACACTGGCAGCATTATGTCAGTGTTATCCAGTACATTCCAGAACTGTAAGTTACATAGCATCATAAACCAATATAATGCTATACAACCCCGTCATTTCTGGGAGCTGCACGGCAGACTTGTCTGCAACGGGCCTTACTGTCATTTATGTCATTGAAAAGTCTCTATGAATTTTTAGAAGAATTATAGCGACAGGCGGAAGCCCTGGAGAGTACAGGAGACGATGGGGGTTGTGGGTTTCTATATAGTCAGCTTCTCTTGCAGAGAGTTCGGACGCAAACATGACCTCGGACTCCTACAGAGAGAGCTTCACGCCTTTAGTGCCGCTAGAAAAACTACAGTTTGGTAACAGGATGTCTTCCATGCTACATATTTTTATAGGTAAAACTTTCCAGCAAATTGCTGACACCGCGCAAACAAATACACAAAGAAATCTGATGGAAACGGTGGAGGGTTCCTGCCAAGCACCAACACCTAGGTCAGTGATGGCTATCCTCCGGCACTCCAGCTGTGGTAAAACTAAGATGCACACTGGCTTGGCTCTTCTCAGAACTCCACAGAAATAAAATGAGCATGCTGGGAGTCGTAGTTTCACCACAGCTGGAGCGCCGGAGGTTAGCCATCACTGACCTAAATCGTCTTTCATATATATTCAGTGACAGATTTTGACATAGTGGAGTGAACAATATAAAATCCATACAACTGTATGTACAGGCAAAGTGTGGGCAAAAGAAATTCCTAAAAAATAAGGGGACACGGTTTACTGGTCACAATCTAATCTACAATCTCCACTGTTCCCATCCTATGGTGCCCGGACACCATCTCTCCAGACTCCCCCATACTCCCATAGTGAGGAGAGAGGTGCTCACCAACACCTCCGAAGGGTGGCTTATAACCCAGGTGCATGAAATTCAACTCGCCTGACCTTTCTGTCCCCCGACCTCGCCTGTCAGGAGAGAGTCGTGAACTCCCCATACACATTAGGCATGAACAGGACCGTATGTGTTTTGCAGTCCGTAAATCGCAGATCCGCAAAATACATGTGCTGTCCGCATTGTTTTCAATGAGCCCACAGTCCCCATTTTGAGGACGTCTATCTTTTTGTGGAAAGGAGACATGGATGCAGAAAGCACAGCTATGTCCATTCCGCAAAAGGTGACAACGATACTGTCCTATACTTGTCGGCAAAATGGAAACCGGGGACACATTGAAGTTAATGAGTCAGCAATAAGCACCGACTGCATACGTATTTTGTGGATCGCAAAACGGATACCATCATGTGCATGGGGCCCAAGTCTGTTTGTCGGTCTTGCCAAAAACAGCCAAAAGTGTATTGGGGACTTTAACAGGCATCTGTCAGCAGATTTGTAGCTATGACACTGGCTGACCTGTTGCATGTGCGCTTGGCAGCTGAAGGCATCTGTGTTGGTCCCATGTTCATATGTGCCCACATAGCTGAGAAAAATTAAGTTTTAATATATGCAAATGAGCCTCTAGGTGCAACAGGGGCGTTGCCGTTACACCTAGAGGGTCCGATATCTCTGTAACTGTTGCGCCCTCTGCACTTTGATTGACAGGGCTAGGCAGTGAAAACATCCTAACACCGGGTCCTGTCAATCAAAGTGCAGAGGGCGCAACAGTTACAGAGATATCGGACCCTCTAGGTGTAACGGCAACGCCCCTGTTGCACCTAGAGGCTCATTTGCATA
This sequence comes from Bufotes viridis, assembly GCA_033119425.1. Classification (NCBI taxonomy): domain Eukaryota; kingdom Metazoa; phylum Chordata; class Amphibia; order Anura; family Bufonidae; genus Bufotes; species Bufotes viridis. Next base: position 71,519,277 of record CM065589.1, on the reverse strand, counting down.
TATTAAAACTAAATTTTTCTCAGCAATGCGAGCACTAATGTACATGGGACCAACACAGGTGCCTGCAGCTGCCAAGTGCCCATGTAACAGGTCAGACAGTGTCATAGGTACAAATCTGCTGACAGATGCCCTTTACAGACATCCCAACCTGCGAAAACTCATTTCAGGGAGGTTTTCTTTTTCACAAACTTTTTATTACATTCATCAGCCCCCCAGTGCCTCTCCATCAGCCCCCCAGTGCCTCTCCATCAGCCCCCCAGTGCCTCTCCATCAGCCCCCCAGTGCCTCTCCATCAGCCCCCCAGTGCCTCTCATCAGCCCCCCAGTGCCTCTCATCAGCCCCCCAGTGCCTCTCATCAGCCCCCCAGTGCCTCTCATCAGCCCCCCAGTGCCTCTCATCAGCCCCCCAGTGCCTCTCATCAGCCCCCAGTGCCTCTCATCAGCCCCCAGTGCCTCTCATCAGCCCCCCAGTGCCTCTCATCAGCCCCCAGTGCCTCTCATCAGCCCCCCAGTGCCTCTCATCAGCCCCCAGTGCCTCTCATCAGCCCCCCAGTGCCTCTCATCAGCCCCCAGTGCCTCTCATCAGCCCCCAGTGCCTCTCATCAGCCCCCCAGTGCCTCTCATCAGCCCCCCAGTGCCTCTCATCAGCCCCCCAGTGCCTCTCATCAGCCCCCAGTGCCTCTCATCAGCCCCCAGTGCCTCTCATCAGCCCCCCAGTGCCTCTCATCAGCCCCCCAGTGCCTCTCATCAGCCCCCCAGTGCCTCTCCATTTCCGGGATATATTGTTTTACACACGGCGTCAGGGAGACTCCCTGAATGTCCGGGAGACTTGAGATCCCTGCCCTTTAAGACAAGTTATCCCTGATCAGCAGGGGTCTGACTACTAGAGCCCCATCAATCAGGATACATGTCACCAGCCTCTGTTGTACCCAGGTATCGCAGTGTAGCAGGGCAGCCATAGAAATGAACAGGGTTGCAGTGCAATTCGCATGTTTGCTGTGACAGCGATACGCGAATCACAAAAAAGTCCAGCAGTGTCGCAGCAAACATGCAACCCCATTAAATTCTTTGGCTGCCCTGCTACACTGCGATACTTGGGAATGCGACACGCGTCCGCCCAAAATCCCTGTGTAGCCATACAGTTATACTACAACTCTGTGAGTTTCCCATAATTTCCACTTTATGAGGGAGATTTATCAAAACTGGTGTAAAGGAAAACTGGCTTAGTTGCCCATAGCAACCAATCAGATTCCAGCTTTCACTTTCCAGAGCTCCTTTGGAAAATAAAAGGTGGAATCCGATTGGTTGCTATGGGAAACTAAGCCAGTTCTCCTTTGCTCCAGTTTTGATACATCTCGCTCTATATCTGCTGAACACTGGAGATATGTCTGGTGTGGTGTCTCCATCCACATCACAGGGTTCCTTACATCAGTCTTCTGACTATGGCAGGCTTAGCTAAGAATAAACCGAGAACTAGTAATAAGCTAAATGTGGAGACAAGATGACAGAGTTGGTTTACATCTGTCGCCAACATGCGGCTTCTATTTCATCCTTTTTTTTTTTTTTTTATAAAAGAGAAGTCTTGTTCAGGAATGTACACGGCGAGTACAGAAGGTCTATGGAAAGTCATAAAGCTCGTCGTGAGGGGCCTCTGTCTGTGGGGCCAACATCTGAGGAAACCACAATGAGAGGCCTCCACAAGACACTTTGGCTTTGTGAAACGTTAAATAACAACGAGACCCTCAGGATTCAGACACCACAAATACACCTTCCTTTCTGAGAGAAGCTGACCGCCGGATGCCCAGCAGATGCTTCCTGTGTTTTCCAGGCAGTGCGGCCATACGCAGGGGTCCCACGTGTCCAGGTTTTATCACTTCAGCTCCGTATCCTGCATGGTGCTTGCTACAGAATGACCATGGATAATGGGGCACTTACTATAGTGCTTGTGTCAGTTTTTGGTTAAGCTGTTTTAGACGGTCTAATTTTATTAGGGGCATTTACTACAACTGAAAATGCGCCAGTTTTGGAGGAGTTTGTGCCTCATTCGATAATCTTAAATTTAGAAGTTTTCTAACTTTTGCAGCCTTTTTCCCCCTAGTTATGTAGGTGTGCCTATTTTAAGTAGGAATTAGGCGAAAAAAATGTCTAAGGGCTAGGGCTGCACGATATGGGAATTTTGTGCGATTGCGATAACGATATGCGATGCGATATTTTAAGGGAATTGTGCTAGAGGTTTATCTGCTTGGATTTTCAAGGTAAAAGCACACACAGATGACTGATAATGTGAAATGTAGTTATGCTGAACTCAAGAACTGATATGCACAGTGTTTTTTGCAAAAGTACAAAATACAAAACTTGCCATTTTCCTAATAGCGCTGCACAGAACAGATAAATAAAATAGATATAAGAACGTGTTCAATAAAATAACGACTTTCCAGCCCCTCCTCCCTCCCCGCACTGTAACTGATGTATCGCTGGATGTGCTATGCAGCATAGCGGCCGGCGATACAGTGTCATGTAGAAAGTGAACCATCGCTTCATAAGACGCATTTTTTTGGGGAAAAAGTGTGTCTTATAAAGCGAAAAATACGGTAATATAATTGCAGCATTTTTGGGTCAGCAAATTGCGATTGCGATATGGCGATTAATTGCGATTGCGATTGATTTCGCGATATATTGTGCAGGCCTACTGTGCAGGGCTCATGCACACGAATGTGTGGCGGTCGTTCCGTGCAAATTGCAGTCCCCAATGCACAGGCAACATCTGTGCGGTTTCCGCAGACTCATTCAACTTGCATGGGTCCGTGATTTGTCTGCACTGCAAAAAATATAGAACATGGTTGATTTTTTTGCAGTGTGGAGGCATGGGGAGAAACCCCAGGGAAGCACTCCATAGTGCTTCCATGTCTCCATTCCACACCTTCCGGATTGCGGACCCGCTTTTTTTTCTTTGACAGTTTTGAGTGGTAAAATGCAACTTTTTTTAATTAAAAGTTGAACTTTGAGTTGCGACTTTTCACAGCACATTTGAGCTTTTTTTCCCCCCCATGCACAAATAAATTAGACCAGTCTAAGTGACTATCAACCTGTCATACTGTAAAACAGCCACCAGAGGTCAGACTGCTAACAATACGCCTAGTCTAATTCATCCACTGCTGTGCGACTTTTAAAGAAAAGCCTCGGCAAAAGACTGACAGCCGAATCAAATACACTAGTCTAATTTTACACCTAAAAAGAGGCGAGCCTGAGAAACGCGCCCCAATATGTGCGATCATTAGTTGCATCCTATAGGAATACACATTGGGGTAGAATGTGGAGGTAGGGACAAGCGGCGTGGCATCTGTATGTTGCCAAAACCCCATGCACGCATTTTTTTTGCAGCTAGCACTCTGATCCGTTCATTTCTATGGGGCCACGCACACATCCAGATTTTTTGGGGCAACCTCAGTTTTCCACCTGCCTTGATTTTATCTATGGGTAACATTCAGGTGCACCTTGGTAATATGAGCCTGTTATAGGTGGGACTCACAGCCTCCTCCCATTGTATGTGTGATTTCACGCTGGAGGTAACTGGGAGCTGCTGGCTCTGTGTCAGAACTCTATGCACCTATCATAAACTGTCCATACGGAATGAATAGGTTAGCGTTAGGCCCCGCGTCACATTGAGAGACCTTGATGGGGTGCGCGGGCTCTGGTATGTTCTTGATATAAGAATATATTGGCAAACTGTCTCATTTTAACATCAGCGTGAGGGTTTAACCATATACTGTCAATTGCATTTACCATTGTAGTGCACCATTCTAAAAAATCTGTGATTTTATTTTTTATTTTTTCCCCCCAATAGAATAGGAAATATCTAGGTACAGCCCTGCAAGGACCTTTCTCTTTAATTAATTCACTATATAACCCCAGATCCCAGCAATCTTTGGTGTAAAAGCAGAAACCATTCCTGCGCATTGTGTACTCTCTCAGCGGGATGTGAATGAAACAGGTTTGTAGTGTGAGAAAGGTGACCGGGAGACCAGGCCGCAGCTCCTGGTGTGAATGGAAACTGACAGGTCAGTATGAACAGCTGGGTGTATAACAAAGCATACGTGCCACAGGGCAGACTGATCAAAACCGGTATAGAGGAAAACTGGCTTAGTTGCCCATAGCAACCAATCAGATTTCTCCAAAGGGGCTCTAAAAAATAAAAGGTAGAATCTGATTGGTTGCTATGGGCCACTAAGCCAGTTTCCATTTAAACCAGTTTTGATAAATCTACCCCTCTGTAATTAGCTGTGTTGCTCGTGGATTTAGGTTTGAGGGGATTTTAACCGTTGACAAGGCCCATACTACTGACCCCCACACCTTGTTCCAAAATTATACTCATCAGAACCTGATTCTTCCCTATATGAAGGGGGACAGACAATGTCCCGGCCGGGTCCACAATTGCGGATCCGCACTTCCGGGTCCGCAATCGCGTTCCCGAAAAAAACAGTACATGTCCTATTCTTGGCCGCAGTTGCGGACAAGAAAAGGCATTTTCTATGTAATGCCAGCGATGTGCGGTCCGCAAATTGCGGAATGTACATCGCCGATGTCCGTGTTTTGCGGATCCGTGGAAAACACTTGCGGACGTGTGAATTATAATAAGAGACAATAAAACGAGGACCGTTTCCTCTTTGGGAGGGGGGGGGGGTCTAGTGATTTGCGTTTTGCTGTTATTTAGGATCGAGGATAGAATTGCAGAAAGGAAAAAAATTAAAAACTACAAAAGGACCGTGGGTGTCCAAAACCATGAAAACATCTAGCGTGCGGATCTAAGAAATGCAAATGCTCGCTTGGAAACGATGAAGGGAAATGCCTCAGGAAGTAAGATGAATGATAGGACGCAGACGTTTAACTAACTTTATAACAGCTGGAATTATTAATAATCGTTTCCCATTTCTGTATATAGACACATTAAATGTATATTCCACCCAGACATAAAGCAAGCAAAGAACGTACAGTATACAAAATAATAATACAGCAAGTAGATTGCGTATATTATCTCCCGCCCATCAATGATCACGCCTGGATTAGGAGCCAACTGACGATAACAAGCCAACGGTTCTGCTTTGAAAAGGGCCTTTTACACGGGCACATGTAAACTCCATGGGTGGGAGGAACAATCGTTGGTACGATCATTCATCCCCATACAGTTTGCATATTATCAACAGCACACTCTGTTTACACAGGGTAATGTGCTGCCGAAAAACAATGGAAGGGCATCTTTTCACACCTGTCTTTGTTTCCCCCCTGCGCTGCACCTAATTTATGACGAGGAACTGTGGTTATATGGCGAATTAATTAAAGAGAAAGGCCCTAGCCAGGCTGTGCGTAGATCTTTCCAATTATATTTGGGGTCATTTACAAAAACAACGTTTTTTGATTCCACCCTGTGCTTTGAATGGATGCGCCCAATTTCAAAAATTAAGCGCACCTTCAGCAGGCCTGCGCCTTTTTCATTTTCAGAGTCGTTTTTCTCCAACATTTACTACTGTTTCTCAGAGTAAATATTAATACATTTTCCATGGCATTCCCGAGTATTGCCGCACCAGCGTTAAAAAAGACTTTTTTTTTTTTTTACCCCAGAACCTGGTGTAAAAATGTAATTAAATGACCCCCAATGACTTTTAGGTCAGCACAAAAGACACAATCAATAAGAAATTAGCATTCACCCCGATCATCGCTCATGCCACGTCGACCAGTCGAATGAATGGCCACGCTTCAGGTCCGCCACAGCAGATCTCCACTCAGGTTCATAGAGGGTCCAAAGCGGGAGACGTCCTTTTAAGACGTCCACCTGTGCTAACAGAGCATGGGGACAGGGGGTCATCAACCACTTTAATTTCATCAGTCTTTCCTAGTATATTGTAAGGTACACAAACGTTCTGACCAGGCGATTACGCAGTGGTTATGAATAATGAAGAGCCAATTTTCCAGGAAGCGGCAGAAAGAGATTTGCTCCTGAGATATCTGTAATTGTCAGCCGATAATGGGAAATCTGTGTCTATTAAATATTAGCAGCGCACAAAACAAAGCCTTGTGGGTTTGTGTGCATCTGCAGGAAGTCATGGGAAGAAAATACATATCTTGGTCACAGAAATATCACTTATACCCGCCAACCACACAGAAGGCTGATCCTATCAGATCACTAGAGGAAACATCATAAGGAACCACGGAGAACATCTGACCTGAGGTCCATCACAATCACAAGTGCTCAATTCCCACAAAGAACTGTGACGGTTAGGCCGCGTTCCCATCAGAAAATCAGAAAACAACAAAAAAATAAAATTGGATCCATTATTTTAAGCATCCGTTCTAGCCATTTCCGTCACAGATCCATTATTTTAGACGTAAAAAAAAGTCCATTTGCCTCCAGTATCTACATTCTCCCTCGTATTAGCCTTCGTGTATAAAGCACTTACATATGATACCACACTGTACACTGCATGTTAGGGCCCATGCACATGACCATTGCCCGGCCGTGCCTGTATTGCGGCCCGCAAACAGCAGGTCCGCAATATATGGGCACAGGCCGTTTGTGCATCGTATCGTGGATGCAGACCCATTCACTTGAATGGGTCCACAATCCGGAAAGTGCGGTGCAGAACGGAGGCTCGGAACCCCACTCAGTAGTGCTTCCGTGGGGTTTCAGGTCCGCACTAAGTCAATGGGCACCATTTTCGTGTCCGAAAAAACGGATCAGTCACCATTGACTTACATGGTTTTTGGTGCCAGATCCGGTTTGTTCAGTTTTCCATGCCGCACAGCGATTTTGTGTCCTCCATGGGAACGCAACAAAACGGAACGCATTCTGGTGCGCTCTATTCCAGTTTGTTAAGTTTTGTCCCCATTAATAATGAATAAGGGCAAAACTGAAGTGTTGTGCTGCGGTTTTGGGAGTCAAAAATCGGACAGCACAACGCAGATGTAAAAAGTAGCTTTAGAGGTGCGGGGCACTGCATATAACAGTGTCTTCTGGGACAGAAGAATGGGCAGTCATGAAGAGGTGACTTTTTAGAGCTGAGTTTAATAAGGCTAGGGAGAGAATTCCAGGGAGTGGGGGCAGCATGGGAGAAATCCTGTAGTGAGGAGAAGAAGATAGAAGTCAGCTGGCAGCAGCGGGGATTGCTGTGGGAGTATCTGCTGATAAGGGTAGAAATGTGAGGAGGCTGCGGATGTGAAGGTCTTTGAAGGTAAAACACAATGGGAGTCATTTACTAACACCAGTTTGACATAAAAAGGCCCCTTTTTGAGACTTTTTATACTTTTGCCACACTGACATTTTTACGCCATCCTCGCCACAGGTGGAGTCTGGGCTACTGGTCATCGGCCTTGGCAAGTTTACTAACATTTACGCCTGGAAACAGCCGTAAACAAAGTCAGAAATGTACTCCAATCAGGGGCTCGGACTGCCGGAGGATGCTCCTAATTTATGATGAGACGTGCGAATTGTCATAAATTAAGTGCAACCTCCAGCACCACAGGGGATATCAAAGGCTGGTGTAAATTATTATTATACTGTATGATGGTGGAGTTACATATTGATGTTAGATCACTTCGTCAGTTTGGGAAATCTGTTTAAAATCTGCAGTGTCAACGGCATTAAACTAGGCATGATGGGGTTGATTCTGCTGACTAGAATGATACTTGCCTTGTGTAAATTGGTTGCAGCGTTGCAGAGAAAAAAAAATATTTATGCTTTACGCAAATGAGGACTTCAAGGCTACAGCCCAACCCCTCAGTGAACCTCAGTTTTTCAGTTCTGGCCACATCCCTCACTGAATAAGGGTACGTTCACACGACGACATTTTGTCGCACCAATGTCGTGCGACAATTGTTATAATGGGAGTCTATGGTGTTGCATTGCAACATGCGACAGTCGCAAAATTAAGATGGATTTTTCTGCAACTGTCGCAGTATGTCGCAATGCGACACCATAGACTCCAATTATAAAAATTGTTGCGCGACATTGGTGCGACAAAATGTCGCGCAACATATGTTGCAGTGAAGTTGTGCCCTATTTGTCGCATGACAAATGTCGTCGTGTGAACGTACCCTAAAAGCTTTTTTTTTAAGGAATACTAGTGCAATCAGCAGGATCCACCCTACCAGGTAGTATACTTGCCTTGAAAGATTTGATCCAGCTGACAGGTGCTCTTTAAAGTGCTTGTCTCACTTCAGCAAATAGCATTTATCACGTGGAGAAAGTTATTACCAGGCACTTATTAATGTATTGTGATTGTCCATATTGCTTCCTTTGCTGGCTGGATTCATTTTTCATCTCATTATACACTGCTCGTTTCCATGGTTATGACTCCCCTGCAATCAGTGGTGGTCGTGCTTGCACACTATAGGAAAAAGCATCAGCCTGTGTGTGCTCCCACGGTCCCACTTTTTCCTATAGTGTGCAAGCATGACCACCATTGAAGCATTGCAGGGTGGTCGTAACCATAGAAACGAGCAGTGTATAATGTGGTGAAAAATGAATCCAGCCAGCAAAGGAGGCAATATGGACAATCCCAATACATTAGTAACTGCCTTATATTACCTTTCTCTACATGATAAATGCTATTTGCTGAAGTGAGACAACCCCTTTAAGCCTCAGAAACTTGGCCAAATAAACAGGACTTGTATACATGTACCAGTAGTTTCCCCCGTAGGTACATCAGCTTGCATTCCTTCTCATAGTCCTGTGTCATCTTCCTCCCTAAACTTACTAACTATCTTCCTCAAGTGTTCTGTTCTCCGGTTTCACCCTCCTTTGTATAACAGGCGTCTTTGTTTTCTGTGGCAGATACCAGAAATTCAAGGCTGCACCCAATCTACACCGGAGATAAGATGCTGGGCCTTCATGTTATAGGCCGCATACACATTCACTGGAGAAACTTCCGATTTTGAAGTTAGAACAGCAAGAGTCCTACTGCTGAGACCTCCACTAATCACGAGAAAGGGGGTCCTATATCCAGTGGGGCCCCCCTGAGCAGATGGTTGGAAATGCGTGCAGCCACTCATTTCATTTCTATGGGAGTGCCGGAGATCGTCGAGTACAGCACTTGGCTATCTCCACCGCTCCCACAGAAATGAATGGAGTGCGCATTTCTGACCAGCTGCTCCGTTCATTTCAGGGGGTCACCTTAGTGTGTGGGGCCACAGTTCTTGCGATCGATCGGCGCCCCAACAGTGGGACTCTCACCATTCTAATAGTTACCCTTTGTCCTGTGGAGAGGAGATAAATTGATATTTGTGACAATGGTATCTAAACGGTTGCATAAAAAGGGGTTTAAGCAGCTTTTTTTAAAACAAAAAACATAGCGTAGGGAAATGATAAACTTCTGCACTATAAAAATAGATGCAAGACAGATGGACTAAGCCCTCACTCTTGATAAAAACAGACACTTGGTCAATACATTTTGATCAAAATACATCTAAGCCCACCTACCGGCGACAAGGTGGTCTCAGTTCAGGCGCCACAGCATGAATAGGTTAGCATAGGAACCAGCCTGAACTGAGACCACCTTGTCGCCGGTAGATGGGCTTCGGTGTATTTTGATCAAAATGTATTGACCAAATGTCTCAGTTTTTATCAAGAGTGAGGGCTTAGTCCATATGTCTTGCATCTATTTTTATAGTGCATTATTTTCTGTTATTTTGTAAATGTAGCCATATACATCCGCGCATTTAATACCATATCGTGCAGGATGGTTTATATATAGTTTATTCTGTGATTTGTCTTGAAGAAGTGGCACCTTCTTGTGTGAATACGCTCCTATACTGGGAGTGATATTCAAGTGCACTTTTGCCACACCTATCTAATGGGTGACCTTGATTAAGGTGGTACATATAGGTGTGTGTGTCTCTCCTCCCACCGATTGCTAATGCACATGGAGGTAACAAGGGGCAGCACACCATATGTGCGGGGACTGTGCTCCTAAAAAATGCGCAACAGCATGAATAGGTTAGCATAGGAACCCGCCTGAACTGAGACCACCTTGTCGCCGGTAGGTGGGCTTAGATGTAGAGATGAGCGAACTTTAAAAAAAAGTCCGGTGTTCGGGTTGTGGTAAGTCGCGCATCCCGGTATGGATTCCACTAAGGCCCCTTTCACACGAGCGAGTTTTCCGTGCGGGTGCAATGCGTGAGGAGGACGCATTGCACCCGCACTGAATCCTGACCCATTCAGTTCTATGGGGCTGTGCACATGAGCGGTGATTTTCACGCATCACTTTTGCGTTGCGTGAAAATCGCAGCATGTTCTATATTCTGCGATTTTCACGCAACGCAGGCCCCATAGAAGTGAATGGGGATGCGGGAAAATCGCAATCATCCGCAATCATGTGCGGATGCGTTGCGATTTTCCCGCATGGTTGCTAGGATACGATCGGGATGGGGACCCGATCGTTATTATTTTCCTTTATAACATAGTTATAAGGGAAAATAATCGCATTCTAATTACAGAATGCAATGTTCCCGGGCTTTAAAGGGTTAAAAATAATAAAGAGTTAACACCTTCTCCCATTGTACGCGCAGAGCCCCAGAGCGTCGTCTCTCTTGATAGTTTGGCTGCTTGAGGACCTGTGGTGACGTCACAGGGTCACATGGTCAATCATAGAAGCATTTGAGTGGACCATGTGACCCATGTGATCCTGTGACATCACGGCAGGTCCTTCATCGAACAACAGATGTTCGATGAAGGACCTGCCGTGATGTCTGAGATCACATGGGTCACATGGTCCCACTCAAATGCTTCTATGATTGGACCATGTGACCTGTGACGTCACCACAGGTCCTCAAGCAGCCAAACTATCAGAGAGACGACGTTCTGAAGCTCTGCGCGTACAATGGAAGAAGTGAGTTAACTCTTTATTGTATAACCCTTTAAGCCGAGGACATGTGCATTCTGTAATTAGAATGCGATTATTTTCCCTTATAACTATGTTATAAAGGAAAATAATTACACATACAGAATACTCATCCCGAAACCAGACTTCAGTGATGAAGTCTGACTTCGGGTCTGGGTACCAAGCATGCGGATTTTTTCACGCGCGTGCTCAACGCACTACAAACGTTAGCACACGTGCGGAAAAATCGCGGCGATTCCCGCAACGCACCCGCATCTTATCCGGGCGTCAAACATGACGCCCGTGTGCAAGAGGCCTAACAGTTCGGGTTAGTGGCAGCCGCCCCTTATGGATTCCATATGCCGCGATAGTGGAATCCATAACAGGATGCGCGACTTACTTTAAAAAAAAGTCCGGTGTTCGGGTTGTGGTAAGTCGCGCATCCCGGTATGGATTCCACTATAGCGGATTCCACTAACAGTTCGGGTTAGTGGCAGCCGCCCCTTATGGATTCCATATGCCGCGATAGTGGAATCCATAACAGGATGCGCGACTTACTTTAAAAAAAAGTCCGGTGTTCAGGTTGTGGTAAGTCGCGCATCCTGTTATGGATTACACTATCGCGGCATATGGAATCCATAAGGGGCGGCTGCCACCAACCCGAACTGTTAGTGGAATCCGCTATAGTGGAATCCATAACAGGATGCGCGACTTACCACAACCCGAACACCGGACTTTTTTTTTAAAGTTCGCTCATCTCTACTTAGATGTATTTTGATCAAAATGTATTGACCAAGTGTCTCAGTTTTTATCAAGAGTGAGGGCTTAGTCCATATATCTTGCATCTATTTTTATAGTGCATTATTTTCTGTTATTTTGTAAGTGTAGCCATATACATCTGCACATTTAATACCATATCGTGCAGGATGGTTTATATATAGTTTTTTCTGTGATTTGAATGATAAACTTCCCCCAAATTGTAGATGAATCCACTTGTATACAGTGCATTATAGTGGTGGCAGGTGGTGAGTAAGGAGCACACTACAGATACAGTGGTGAGGGGTCAGAGGTACTGTCAGTATACAGTGGGTATGAGTATGGCAGCTCAGTTTTAGGCCTCGTCCACATTTCCGTATCAGTTTCACTTCCGTGAAAACGTCTGTGAAGGATCCCTGTTTGGTCCGTGTGTCATCCGTAATCCATGGACCCTGCTTAGCTGAAAATTAATTTTCAAAGCATCTCCTATCAGTCTTTAGTGAAAAACAGATGAAACACAGATGCCATCCATGTTGTGTCCGTGAATTTCATGGACCCATAGGCCTCTTTCACACGGGCGTCATGTTTGACGCCCGGATAAGAGGCGGGTGCGTTGCGGGAATACGCGCGATTTTTCCACGCGGGTGCAAACGTTTGTAAAAAATTGCCATGTTTGGTACCCAGACCCGAAGCCGGACTTCATCACTGAAGTCCGGTTTCGGGTCTTCTGGAGAATTTATTATTTTCCCTTATAACATGGTTACAAGGGAAAATAATAGCATTCTTAATAAAGAATGCTTAGTAAAATGAAGTGGAAGGGTTAAAAATAATAAAGTTAACACCTTAGCCACTTGATACGCGTAGTTGCGATCTCTCCTCTCTTTCCAGCATCAGCTAAGAACTAAGGACCTGTGATGACGTCACATCACATGGTCCAATCACATCGTCTATCTTACCACGGTGATGGACCATGTGATTGGACCATGTGATGTGACGTCATCCAGGTCCTGAGTTCTTAGCTGATACAGGAAAGAGAGGAGAGATCGCAACTGCGATCAATGGCTAAGGTAAGTTAACATTATTTCTAACCCTTCCACTTCATTTTACTAAGCATTCTTTATTAGGAATGCTATTATTTTCCCTTATAACCATGTTATAAGGGAAAATAATAAAGATCTGGTCCCGTTGCTAAGCAACCAAGCGGGAAAAACGCAACGCATCCGCACTTGCTTGCGGATGCTTGCGATTTTCCCGCAGCCCCATTCACTTCTATGGGGCCTGCGTTGCGTGAAAAACGCACAATATAGAGCATGCTGCGATTTTCACGCAACGCAAAAGTGATGCGTAAAAATCACCGCTCATGTGCACAGCCCCATAGAAATGAATGGGTCCGGATTCAGTGCGGGTGCAATGCGTCCTTCTCACGCATTGCGCCCGCGCGGAAAACTCGCCCGTGTGAAAGGGGCCATAGACTTCAATGAGCATGTTTGGCCCACATCACAGACCAAAGTATTGCATGTCTCCGTGATTTTTTTACTGACCCACAGTCAGTAAAAAAAATTAAAAATACTGATGTGCGAACAAACACATTCAGATCAATGGGTACGTGTGCTGTCTGTAGAAAATGCGGACACCACATGTCCGTGAAAAATGAAAATGTGGACGAGGCCTTTCAGGTGAGGAGTAACCGGCAGTGAAGAGTACACTAGTGATACGGAAGGTGGTCACAGATTAGAGGTGAGCAGTACACGCTGAGGACGGAGCTGTACATGACCAGTGATAATACAGGAATGAAGCTAGAAGTTACCGGTAACATGACAGGAGGCCACTGCTGAGAAGGAACCAGCTCCGCTGGTAGCCCTTAATGTAGTTCGTCCACTAGAAAAGCCGGCCTTCCCAAGCAGAGCCCGAAGAGCTGCTGGAGCCCTAAACCTGTATAAGGGCGCATTCATTCGAACGTGGTTTGGTTCCGCATCCAAGCCGCATTTTTTGTGGCTCGGGTGCAGACCCATTCACTCCAATAGGGCCGCAAAAGAGGCGGACATCCTGTCCTATTCTTGTCCGTTTTGCGTACAAGAATAGGCATTTCTATAATGGGCCGTCCTGTTCCGTTCCGCAAATTGCGGAAGGCACACGGGGCGGCATCCGTGTTTTGTGGATCAGCCGCAAAACACTGCACGTTTGTGTTCATGAGCCCTAAGAGAGAGAAAGGTTACGGAGAACCACTGCACCACGTACATCACGGCAGATGGTCATTAGACTTATTGTGGATTTCATTCATTATTTCCTGATTCTCTCTTTATTAGCAGAACTGATCTAATAATCACATCCAGGGCTGCGGAGGAATTTCTTAATTCCCCAAGGTTTTCTTGAGAATTTGTCGGCAGTTTGTAAGTGGCTCCAGACAACTGCAATAAAATGGTAACCAAGAAGCTGGGAGTAAGGCCTCCTACACGACCATATATTTCATCCGTGTGCTATTTTTTTTTGAGATAAGATATAATAATTAATTTAAAAAAAAAACATCTAAAATCTCACCAGAGAGAAATATGCGGAAGTTCTGAGAAAAAAAATAATACATAAATTGTGTACATCATATGGATGAATAATATGCTAAATACCCCAGTATATGATAATTGCACAAATAAGGCCTTATTCACACATCAGCGTTTGGTCAGTGGTTTCCATCAGTGATTGTGAGCGAAAACCAGGTGCGGCTCTAAACACAGAACAGGAGCAGATCTTTCCCTTATACTTTGTGTCTGTGGAGGCTCCACTCATGGTTGTGTCTCACTATGGGCTCATGCACACGACCGTATGTATCTTCCGGTCCGCTAAAAATATGGATGACGAGACTTCCGGTTCCGGCGCTGGCATGTGAAGACGCGGGGAAGTCAGCTCCTCACAGCGCAGCTCTATATCAGCCCGCTATAAAGCCCTCTCTCCCGCTGTAGGGAGAGAGACTTCGAAAGACCGTCGCCCACAAGTACATGGAGCGATACCTGCTCCGCAGCGGGCACAAGATAGTCTCCTCCGGCAGAGATCTCCAGACGGCAGAGCGCACGTCCCTCAAGATGGCGCCGACTCCTGTTGAAGCGGCGGGGCAGACTGCTGGAACGGACCTGGGAGACGCCCTCTCCGATACCCAGGTGGATATGTTTGATTCTGAGGGGGGCAAAGTCGATCTTAAAGCCCTGGCAATGGAGGTGGCAAAGCAATTAGCCCCAGATCTTATATCCTCGCTGTCCTCCACTGTGCAGGCCACTCTGCATAAGCTGCAGGAGGAACTTTCTATACATGACCATCGATTTGATGAAGTTGAGCAGAGGGTGGCCTGTCTGGAGGAAGAGACAGCTGATACTACTACGAAGTTCAATGACCTGCTTAAGCTTGCTAACCATCTAGCTGATAAAGTGGATGACCTGGAAAACAGGTCCCGGAGGAGTAATTTACGGCTAGTGGGTGTACCAGAAACTGTACAGCAGCATGAGCTACGCCATCTTTTTGATTCAGAACTCCCACAAGCCTTGGGCCTCTCTGGGAAAAGAAAGGTGGAGAGGGCACACCGTATAGGCCCTCTAAAGGACGCCATGGACGCCTCTGCACCTCGCCAGCAACAGAGGCCGCGACAAGCCATTTGCAAATACTTAGACTATTCTGACAAGGAGGAAATTCTGAGAGCGTACAGACGTCGCAGAGAACCGCTTCTACTTAAAGGCAACAAGGTGCTCCTCTTTGCGGACTATTCTGCTGAGGTACAACGCAAACGCAGGGCTTTTAGCAATATCTGCTCTGGTCTATATCAGAAGAAGATCAGGTTCCAGCTCCTGTTCCCGGCTATTCTCAAGATTCAAGATGACGATGGATCTACTCATCAGTTTGCAGACCCTAAGGAAGCAGAGGATTTTATTCATCATCTGCAAGCTGCGGAAACAGGACAACTGAGTCCTCGCCGGGACCCAAGACCCCATGGACAATCACCGAGACGACAGGACTGGAACAGGATACCCGCTGGACTGTCTGCTAGTCATGGCGCCTCTCCCAAGGATCGTAGACCGTCAAGTCGCCATCTTGTTCCAGACGCCTGAATAGGGACAGGTTTATGCTCTCCTCTCTTCTATTCGTCTGGTTTCTGTTTATGTTTTCTTTTATGCTATCTTTATTTCACGGGAGACTACACTGCATATGGCGCCTTTAAACGGGCGTGAGCTGCTAATGTGGAGGGCTAGTGGCTTTAAGGAATTGCCAGAAAAAAGGATAGTCAATTGTCTAGACTACTATGATACGTTGGTTTTATTGGTTTATTTGTTCTCCTGTTCTTAAGGTTGTGTTTTATGTTCATGGGATCTATACTCGCAGTCTCATTGGCAGTCACATACGGGGCTTAACTGTCCGAGGGGAAGCTCTGCTGGGAGGCGACCCCTTGCTATTGACGGGTCGCTTTAAATGTGGCCTAGGAACTGTTTTGTTTATTTGGAGTCGTGGATCATCCTGCAGCACGCTAGTATGAGAGTAGCTTCCTGGAATGTTAAAGGGCTGCGTTCCCCAAACAAACGCATGAAAATCTTGCGTCATTTAAAGCGCCTTAAGGTGGATATAGCGTTGCTGCAGGAGACCCATCTCTCTGAGGACGATTTTAACAGGATGAAAAAGATGTGGGTGGGCACTGTTATCGGCTCAGCAGCCGTGGGAAGAAAGGCAGGTGTTTTGATTCTGCTTGGTAGACATCTCTCTACGGAGATACACTCAGCAGAATCTGATGACGCTGAGCAGGATGGTACACATACATGTGTCTGGTCCATTTGGTAATTACAGTATATGGAATGTATATGCTCCTAATCAAGATCAAAGGACCTTTTTGAACACCTTGCAGCATAAACTACTTTCTGATTCACATCCATGCAAGATAGTAGGTGGTGATTTCAACCTGGTCATGAACAACCAGGTTGACAAGTTACCTTTGGTAAATAGAAGACGAGCAGATCTGTTGGAGGGATTTGTGGATTCCGCTGCTCTTGTGGATTGTTGGAGACTACACCATCCACAGGACAGGGAATTTACGCATTATTCCCATGCTCATGACAGTTGGTCCAGAATAGACTACATGTTTTTGTCCTCTGAGGCCCTGCACAGTGTGTCACACATTTCCATTGGCGACATGGTGGTCTCAGATCACTCTCCGGTCCTGCTAGATATGACAGACAGATTCCCCAGAGGTGAGGACTACATTTGGAGATTCCCCAATTTTCTAACAACTGATGAGAATTTCTTAGCCATGCTAAAGGGGTGGTGGATGGAATTTTGCACTGATAATCAGGCTCATACTAATTCCCGCTTCTGTTCTGGGAAACGGGTAAAGCTGTTCTGAGAGGCAGATTAATCTCCTATGTGTCCTCACTGAAAAAGATAGCCAGGCAACGATACCAGGCAGCTAGTGAAGCGGTGCGCAGGGCATATGCTGACTTCCTCCTGGCTCAGACTCCAGCACATAGAGAGGCTTGGGTCTTAGCCCGGAGGGACTTTGACATGTGGGCGGATAAACTAGAAAGCATTAAAAGGACTAAGCTAGAGTCTGACTTGCATAAATTTGGACATAAATCCGGGAAACTATTGGCCTCATTGGCCAAGGGTAGGCAGCCTAAAACACATATACGTTGTTTGCGGAGTGGTAGCGGGACCAGGGAACACAGACCGAAGCACATAGCGGATATTCTTGGAACCTATTTTGCACAATTCTACCGAAAAGGCGGAGAGGATGAGGTAGGATGTGACTCTTTCCTAAACAGTCTTTCCCTTCCAACTCTCACTGAAGAACAGCTGTTAATTCTTAATGCCCCTATATCTGCTGTAGAAATACAAGCTACTATTAAAACCTTCCCGTCTGGGAAAGCCCCGGGACCTGACGGGTACACAGCTGATTTTTATAAAGCACTGAACGAACAACTGTCCCCTGTGTTATCAACCGTCTTCTCAGAGGTGATTGACGGAAGTGATGTTCCGGAGCATATGAATACTGCCCTAATCACGCTCATACATAAAAAAGGAAAGGATCCAGAAGATCCATCCTCTTATAGACCTATATCTTTGATTAACCAAGACTTGAAAATATTGTCTAAGCTACTTGCCAATAGACTGGCGGACATCCTCCCATCTTTGATATCACCGAGACAAGCAGGCTTCGTTAAAGGACGGTCAGCTGTTACTAATATTAGGAAGGCGTTTTTGGCACTGTCGGTTGCGGGCTCTATGAAATATAAGGAACGCAATCCTGCCATTGTTACTTTAGATACGGAAAAGGCCTTTGACACTATTAGTTGGGGCTGGCTTAATCGGGTATTAGATGTAATGAGTTTCTCTGGTCTGTTCCGTTCAGTACTTGCTAAAATATATTTGAATCCGCGGGCACGGGTCAGTATCCCGGGTTTCCTGTCACCGTGTTTCTTGCTTCAAAGGGGCACGAGACAGGGATGCCCCTTATCCCCCTTCTCTTTGACTTAGCGATAGAACCGCTCGCTCAGTACCTGGACTCATCTGAGGTGTTTGAGGGCTTGGAGGTGGGTACACATCAGTTGCGTCTAGCTATGTTTACGGACGATATAGTTCTATTCATGGCAAACCCTGTCTCCGACATGTCTGGGGTTACACAGGCTTTACAAACCTTCGGATCGTTTTCAGGGCTAAGAGTTAATTACTCTAAAAGTGAGATCCTGCTTCTCCGTTCTATGACTCCTGCTAGCTCAGTAAGAACTATAGCAAACATACCTATTGCTAGTTCTCATATAACATATCTAGGCATTAAAATAGGTAGAACAATGGAATCGGTGTATAGACTTAATTTTCAACCCTTGATCACTAAAATCATTGCTGAACTGCAAAAGTGGCATAATCTCCCACTTTCGTTGATGGGGCGCAATCATTTACTTAAAATGATGTCCATGTCAAAATTATTATACCCGCTGCAAACTATACCTTTACTTTTGAAGCATACCGACGTGAATAGACTGCGGTCCGCCTTTACGCACTTTTTGTGGAAAGGCAAGCCACCTAGGATTAGCTATCTAAAATTAACAGCGCCAGGGAGTTATGTGGTATTGCTGCTCCTGATGTTAGGCGTTATAATCTTGCCTGTATGGCTCGACATATAGCAGATTGGATAAACAAAACCAGCTTTTACTCAGACTATACACTGGAGGGTGAATTCTGTGCTCCCTGGTCCCTTGCGGCTTTGCTACACGCAAGGCTGGTTAGTATTCCAGCGGTAATTAAGAGTTCCATTCTGATAAAAGATACCATAGCGTCCTGGAGAATCCTGAGACGCAAGTACTGGCTACCCTTTCGTGTATCAAAACATCTTCCCTTATGGGGAAACCCGGAATTTAAGCAGGGACAGTTCAACAGGCTATTTGTTGAGTGGAGGGCTAAAGGGATAACCCATGTTAAACATCTGTTGCATGACACAGAACCCCGTTGGTTGGACATCCATGAATTAATTGATAAATTCTCCTTACGCCCTTTCCAGATCATACAATTTGCCCAAATTAAAGATGCTTTTCACTCTAACTTGGTACTTGTACACAAGGAGATTAAAAGGAATATACTGGACAAATTGCTGGATCTGGGGGAGGAGGGGAGGTAGGAGTTCGGTATCGTCTATATACTATGGACTCCGCAAGGAAGACTCTCAAAACTATACTGCGCAAAACTTCTGTAAATGGGAAGAACAGCTGGGGGTGGACGATCTCACTCACAGTATACAGAAAGGTTGGCTGCGGGTGAGGAAACATATAGTGAATGAAGTGTGGAGGGACACGCAGTTAAGAATAATACATAGGGCAATCTATGGATTTAACATCCCACCACACCCACTTAAACCGGACCGCCTAATCAACTGCCCTAAGTGTCATCTCGAATATTCAGATCTGCTTCATGGCCTATGGTCGTGCCCTCATAGCTTACGGTTGTGGACCTCGATCGGGGAATGGTTCATAAGCTTTGGGGAATTAGAGTCCAAATGACTCCCTTGCTTTGTATTTTTCATTGTGTAGAGGATGATGATGGAGAAAAGAGTCTTCCACATCTCTTCCACTCTATATGCATGGTAGTGAAACGCACTATATTACAACGTTGGTTGGAGCCAACAGCTCCCACCATGACCATGATAGAATCCCAAATGAAAAAGGTGTTCCATTTGGAAAGGTTATTCATAATGAATACAAAGGGCAAACATGCACAGAAGTTGTTTAAGAAGTGGAAATCCTTTATTGTTTGCTACATGTCAGATACGGAAATTAGGCAGATAATGCAACCGTTCACTCTCACTGAGTGGTACTTATTAGAAAGTCTAAAAGGCAGCCTGGGGAGATTGGAGGTACGAGTTACAAATAATGTTTGACGGTTGCTAATTTACTGCTCGCTTATTGTCTGATAATGATCCGCACGGTTTGAGGGTGTAAAACACACTGGATGCAGGACTACCACTCGCATACTGGGTCGCAATATTTCAACGCCCCATAGAGACTGCTCTTAACCATGAGAGGACTGATCCCGAGTTTACATTTTATTTTACTTTATTTCTTTTGTACTGTTGCAATCTGGAATGTTTGCTTACCTAAATATAGGGTCTGCGTACCCTACATACCATGCTCACTCATTGTATTGCTTGTCGGGATATTCTCCCGAATGTTGTATGTTTAAACTCTGAAACTTAATAAACTTTATAAAAAAAAAAAAAAAAAAATATGGATGACGTCTGTGTGCGTTCTGCCGAACGGAACAGCTGGCCCCTAATAGAACAGTACTATCTTTTTCCGTAAAGCGGACAATAATAGGACATGTTCTATTTTTTGGGGGACGGACACGAATATATGTTTGTGTGCATGAGCCCTATAACTGATAAAAATCACTAACCAAACACTGACGTGTGAATAACAAATTACCAATATCTAAAATACTGGTCGTACTGGACAGATGTATAGATATACATAGAGCTCAAATGTAACAAAATGCCTGCCAATGTCCGTAAAGCCGTATATCTGTCTCAGGAAAAAATATCTATCTATCAAAATAGTAAGAAAAAGGAAAAAAAATTATAAAAATAAGGCCCCATTCAGACGTCTGTAGTGTGTTGTGGATCCGCAGCACACCATTCCGGCACTCCCCATAGACTCCTCGTAGGCTGCGGACAAGAATAGGACATGGATGTTTTAAGGCCACGGCTCCGGAAATGCTGATGCGGAGAGCACATAGTGTACTCTCCGCATCACGTCCGGCCCCAGTCACAATGAACGGGTCCACATCTATTCCGCGGAATGGATGCGGACAAAATTGCGGACGTGTGAATGGGGCCATATAATAATATTTTTTCATTTAGCGCCAACGTATTCTGCAGCACTCTACAATTCAGGGGTTCAAGTACAAAGAGTCATAAATAACATAGCAATAGACAAGTCAATTAGAACAAGAGGAATGAGGGCCCTGCTCGCAAGAGCTTACAATCTATGAGAGAAATTGCAGAGAAATACACTTATCTAACGTACCCAGTAGCGGCTGTCCTGGGGTGTTTCTACATCAGGGGTACGTTTGATAAGTATATTTCTCTGTAATTTCTTTTGCCTGCATTCTTTGGGTTGTTTTTTTTTCCTTCCTTTTCCTTACTACTTTGATAGATACACAGCTTTACGTTTTCCGATAGTTTTATTTATTAGTACTATTATTATATACTGGGGTATTTACCATATTATTCACCCATATGATGTATACAAATTATGTATTGAATTATTTCTCGGAACTGGCGCATATTTCTTTTTTTATGAGATTCGTTTTTAATGTTTTTTTCATTAATTATTGCAATTAATAAAGAACTTTGTATCTTTGCACTTTGGGCTATAGCCACTCTTTTGTTATCTTTATGTCTTGGTCAGCTGGTTATTTGGGGAACGTATTTATGGGCACCCTGTTAAGAGACATTACTATTTTCTGTCCTCACATCTGTTAACCTTTTCTGGTAATTTTATGCAGACAGTACACTGACCCATTTATTTCTATCGGACCATACACACAACCATAATTTGTGTGGATCCATGTGGCCGTTCCTTAAGCATGTCCTATGGGAATTCCGGAGATAGCCGAGCGCCGTAACTCCCATAGAAATGAATGCAGTGACCATGCGCATGTGCTACAGGCCACTCCGTTTAATTCCAGGCGGTACGGGGCCCCCGCAACAATCCTGCACATTTTCTGGCAGAATTTTCAGCAACGTGTGAAGGCAACCTTATGCACAGCATGCGAATATACCCTTGGGCAGATAAGTGGCCTCGTCTTTGACATTTGTGGATGCACCACATCCCTGGAATCACCCTCTACAAAGCAGGTGCAAAAAGTGTCCAGCGCAGATCCAGATGGCATAATCTTTAGCGCATGCGCAGTAGAGGGTTTGGTCATGTGGGAAATCACAGGATCTTGAACCATAAAGACACAGCAGTCTGTTTACATACGGCATCCATGGGCTGGTTTAGCATTTCATATGCCTGTACATATCTGTAAAATACCGCTTTATTTTGTTTCCGTTCCGGGTTTTTTTGCGGATAGGATGCAGACCCATTGATTTCAATGGGTCTGCAAAAAATGCAGACAGCACACCATGTGCTATCCGCATCCGTATGTTCATTCCGCAGCACCACAAAAAAAATAGAACATGTCCTATTCTTGTCCGTTTTAGGCATTGTTACAATGGATCCGCAAAAAAACAGATGGCATACGGATGTCGATCCACAATTTGCGGACCGCAAAACACATACGGTTGTGTGCTTGTAGCCTTAAGGCGATTTTCATCATCCGCATGATACAGCTCATAACCACAGTGTCAACCAGCTTGGGTCACTTGTGAGGACCTCTCTGTAGGTCAGATGTAAATGATGGTTATGGCTTGCAGGTAACCTAGTAAAGTACTTTTATTACCTGTGTAAGTCTAGGTTCACACTTGCACTGTTTTTTATTTGCTTGTGATCTTAGGTTCTGTTCACATCTGCATCATGGCTTCATTCGTGAAGGTTCCATGACTGATCCACGTTATGTCTCATGCACACGTTATCAGGTCCGCAAAATAAGGAAGCAGACCGTGCACCCTACATATATTTTTTTGTGTAATTATTGATTTCTGTATTTTGCGGATCCGTGATTTGCGGACTGCAAAATGCTCACAGTCACATGCACAAGGCCTTAGGCCACTAGCACACGTTGCGGTATAAATGTGGTTTTTCCTTGTGAATGACTGTAGAAAAACTGCAGCGTATTACAGAACCAGCAAAGTATATGAGATTATACTCATTTTTACACTGATTTTTTTCCTTGCAGAAATTGACCTGCATTGCAGATTTCAATCCGATTTTAGCTGCGGATTTCATCCTTTTCAATGAAAGGGTGAGATCTGTGGCGAAACAACATCAAATCGGCACAAAAAAAACGCTGTCAGATATTGCGGATATGCTTCAGAAACACACGTAAATCCGGACGGAAATTCATGCAGATCTTATCTTATGTGTGGTTCACCTGCACCCGTCTGCAGATGGCCTTAGGGTACCTGCACACGCTGCAGATTACGTGTGGTTTTTCTGCGCGGTTTTGTACGCTCAAAAGCTGACCTGCTGTGCAGATTTTAAAGTCTGCAGCATGGCAATTGTTTGTGCTTTTCCACATATAGGCCCCTTGCAGACGAGCGTGCCGGATTCAGTCCGGATACGTTGCGGGCGGGTTCAGGGAAACCCGCGTGAGTTTGCACGCAATTTGTCTGCGATTGCATTGCTCAGTTTTTTCCACATGAGTGCAAAGCGTTTTAATGCGTTTTGTACACGCGTGATAAAAAACTGAATGTTGGTACCCAGACCCGAACCCGTACTGAAGTTCGGGTTTTGTGTTCTGTAGATTTTATTATTTTCCATTATAACATGGTTATAATGGAAAATAATAGCATGCTTTAATACAGAATGCTTAGTAAAATGTCCATTAAGGGTCAAAAATAATAAAAAAAAATTACTCACCTCATCCACTTGATCGTGCAGCCGTTATCATTCTTTCTTCATCTTGCAGGACCTGCAAAAGGACCTGCGCTGACGTCAGGTGGTGAGCACGAGGACGTCAGCGCAGGTCCTTTTGCAGGTCCTGCAAGATGAAGAAAGAAGATGATAACGGCTGCACGATCAAGTGGATGAGGTAATTTTTTTTATCATTTTTTAACCCTCAATGGACATTTTACTTGGCATTCTGTATAACCATGTTATAATGGAAAATAATAAAGTAAATGGACTTTAATGGGGTCCCGGGGCTAATCCCTATTTATTAACATCATCTCCTTAGCAACCATCTGTGAAAATTGCATTGCATCCGCACTTGCTTGCGGTTGCAATATGATTTTCACGCAGCCCGATTCAATTCTTTGGGGTCTGCGTTGCGTGAAAAACGTAGAATATAGAACATGCTGCGATTTTCATGCAACGCACAAGTGATGCGTGAAAAACAACGCTCATGGGCACAGACCCATTGAAATTAATGAGTCAGGATTCAGTGCGGGTGCAATGCGTGCACCTGCACGGAAAACACCCGTGTGAAAGGGGGCTAAGGCCTCTTTCACACGAGCGTGACGTATTAGGTCCGGATGCGTTCAGTGAAACTCGCACCATTTTGCAAGCAAGTTCATTCAGTTTTGTCTGCAATTGCGTTTAGTACAGTTTTTTCCGCGCGAGTGCAATGCGTTTTGATGCGTTTTTCACGTGCGTGATAAAGAACTGAAGGTTTACAAAACAACATCTCCTAGCAACCATTAGTGAAAAACGCAACGCACCCGCACTTGCTCCCGGATGCAATGCGTTTTTCACTGAAGCCCCATTCCCTTCTATGGGGCCAGGGCTGCGTGAAAAACGCAGAATATAGAACATGCTGCGTTTTTCACGCAACGCGGAACTGATGCAGAACTTAACGCAGGAAAACTCGATCGTGTGAAAGGGGCCTAAAAGCCACATAAAAAGGCAATAAAGTGCCGATTTATGTGCATTTTTAATTGCAGTTTTTATGTGGATTTTCTGCAGACTGATCTGCTACATGTTTAGGCAGCCTCCATGAAACCATCCGCTTTGAGGTTCGTCAGTACGAGTTCTTTACCAAGTGGCTGATAACGGAGAACACTAGCCTTAATTCAGCACAGCAATTAAGAACGCAATCTGACGTGTAGCACCCCTCCTTTGGTACAGGTGGCTACACAGGGAGTATTCAGGCGGATTTCCCACGGTATTTTTTTTACATACGGCGATTATGCCGCAACTTGCTGCAGATTTCACCCTTGGCAACAAAAAACGGTGCCATGTATGAACAGCCTTTAGCACTTACTTGCTATAATCCCTATGCAAGTGGCTCTACCTGCACCCACGGGTGGGTTACAACTGCCACTGTCACCCAACCTGTAGTCTGGCCTGTGAGCAGGAATGATCCGATCACATCCATGCTGTTCACATTCCCATCTGTTGTCCGCAAAACTGTCGGTAGCCACTGACCGCATCAGCCTGGCTTGCAGGGTACAGGCTGCCACATTATAAGAGCTGACGTTCTAGTTTCCATGCGCCGTGTTCACGAAAATGTTGTCAGGACAAGGTGTGAGGGCAGCAGAACATGACCTACCAGTCAAAATGCCCTCATAGCGCATATGGAAGTCGAAGATAGGGGTACCCTGACCACCAGCCCCCCCACCCTCCGCCTGTGTGAGCCAGAATGGAGAGCCGTTTCATGCCCTCCTCCAGCTTTGATCTGGCCCTATTCAAGGGAATGACCTGCAGTACCCGACAAAGCCCAAGCACAAGGGGGGCACTGTTTCTGGAAAAAGGCAGCAATGTTTTTCGGTTCTAAGCCCTTTCATGCCTCATGCACACGACCGGATCTGTTTTGTGGTCCGCAAATCACAGATCCCGCATTGTTCCCGTTCCACACGCCCTGCCCCATGTTAAAAATGAACATTCTTGGCCGAAAAAACGGACAAGATTAGGACACGTTCTATCTTTTTTGCGGGATATACGTACGCGGACGCCCCACAGTGTCCTGTCTGCATTTTTGCGGGTCCATTGAAATAAACAAGTCTGCATCCGATCCACACAAAAAAAAATGCAGATCGGACACGGACTGGAAGTATGATGGCGTGCGTAGGTTTGGTCCGCATCAATTCCACATTTTTTTGCGGATTCCACGTAGACCCAAAAAATGTGGACAGCACACGGATGTGATCCATGAGCTGTCCGCATCCGTATGGCCGTTTCTGCCTATAGGAGCGGGAAAACTGCAGGAGGCACACGGCCGGTATCCATATTTTGCGGATCCGCAGTTTGAAGACCGCAAAATGGATACAGTCAAGACCTAGAACAGAAGGGACATATCTGATCACGCTGTGAAGTTCTTCAGGTTATAATTTATCTTTACAGAGAAAGAAACCACAGCACTCAAATTTTCACGGAGCGAAACACTAGTGTCGGCCTCCACGTGTGTTATCGCATGACTATTTGAGCGCCGCGGTTACTCTCTGTAGGTGGACTCGGATGTATTCCTACCCCTGAGCACCTCCCTAAATAACACCAGAGCAATGACCATTACTTTACAAGCTGGAGTTTATCGTTACACAGACCCCGAGACAGCAGCACGTATCCTACAAGCAGTGGAGGCTGGAGCGCAGAAAGAAAATGGGAGCGATCTCAGGCGGAGTCCTCCACACATGCCAAACAATACTGGATCCTCTCCAAGGAAATAAAGGAGTGACTCATACATAGACTTATTATTACCATCACTGGTACAGAGGGCGCAGAAACTTTCTACACATAAATTACCATATAGATGGCTAAGGCGGTGTTCACATCTCAGCAAGATGATGGACACCATGGAGGAAACTGAGGGAACCCAAAGTAGTCCCTTAGGCCCTTCTGATGTTCTACAGAGCTCTCCACACTTCCCGTCGTCTCCATCTAGCATCCCACTCATGACCTGTGACTCTCATCCTCCCCTCACATCTGTAGGACGTCTCCACTGCTGCATCCGTTCCAAGGAGCCGAATAAACTGTCCCTAACTTTCCCAGCTCTGAGATTTTCTTCAAGGAGGCCTATGTCCTATAACCACAGTCCATGTCCCATACCCACCCCGACCTGGTAAGAGACATCTCCACTCCACCCTGTCCTCAACTAGGTACTAGAGTTGAGCGAACTTGTGTTTTAAGTTCGGCGTCCAAAGTTTGGGTTCGGGTTATCCAAGCATCCCGTTATTGATTCCGCTACCACGGACCATAACGGCGTTTGGAATCCATAAGGGGATTCTTCAATGAACCCGAACCTTGGACAACACGAAGGACCTGGGGTGACGTCACAGTCATGTGATCAGTGCAGGGGGCGTGGCTCAGTACTGGATTAGATAAAAGGTGGTAGCCTACGACCTCTTATCCAATCCAGTACTGAGCCACGCCCCCTGCACTGATCACATGACGGTGACGTCACCCCAGGTCCTTCGTGTTGTCCAAGGTTCGGGTTCATTGAAGAATCCCCTTATGGATTCCAAACGCCGTTATGGTCCGTGGTAGCGGAATCAATAACGGGATGCTTGGATAACCCGAACCCAAACTTTGGACACCGAACTTAAAACACAAGTTTGCTCAACTCTACTAGGTACCACATGGTCCGCACGTTACATCCATGTTGGCTCAGATATCGGCTGGGTGAAGGCTTCATTTATAACCCCCATGCCAACACAAGAGCCTGTGCCCCTGGACCAAATCAGTATCTTGTACCTAAGGGGTTATCGTCAGGACAGGCAATCAATACCAGATTGGTGGCACGCCCCCATGATCAGTTGTTTGGAAGCAGCTCCGTCCATTGTGTAGGAAACGGAGCTGGTTACATTGGAGGTGGGAGTAGGACCCCCATTGGTCAGATACTGATGACCTATCCTGACGATCTGCCACAATATACGGTAAATGTCCTGGACAACCCCTTGAAATGGGAATCCGCTTCATATGGCGCAGAAGATTCCTCGTGCCCCATTGAGGATAAATCTGCCTTCGGGTTGGTGACGCGTTAATTGTAAACATCCAAGGGTCGAGGCAAAAACAAATTGGATTTTTTTCCCACGCCTGTCTATGAACAAGCGATACGGAATATGTAGGCGCTATATACCGTCATGTATCATACCTTCCTCAGGAGCAGGGGGTCGCACACATTTACGGATATGGGCGCATCGCTCGGTATGTATAGGTAATTGGAGTGACGTGCTGACATGACAGATATGGCGCAGCAGGCAGTGCCACCTCTACAGGAGGAAAAGTGCCGCCAAAGAAAGTGCCGACCTGGAAGCCACACCGCCATCTCCAGCAATAAGAAAAATTAAAGCCAGTGGCTGAACAACAACCCCCATCAGCCTGTCACACTGCAGAGGTTGTAGTACAGTGTACAGGAATCATACCTAAGATTTCCTGCACACAAACAAATCAGGATTCATTTCAAGTCTACTGTAACTATACACAGAGGTACTACAACTCTCATTGTCCACTTGTGGTAAATGCTATTATCACAGTCTAACAATTCACAGGGGAGGATACAAGACACCTTCCCGATGAGAGTCTGACTGCAAAACAGATACCATCACCCCCATCAGATCACGGGAACTAATCCGACATCAGATCCATCCATGTGTGTTACCTACATGCTGACGGTTTCTGAATGTGTACCTGGACTAGGGTTAGAACAGCTCAGCGTCATTTTCTATCAATGCTGGGAGTAGTAGTACCATGCAGAGCGCTTACCTGCCTGGCGCAGCAGCCGGCAGACATGGTCCTGGCACACAGTGACACTTCTCAGCAGTACAATGGCTGCACTGGCACAGAGAACCGGACCTTCTCCAGGGAGGCTCTCCTGCTGTCTGCGGTGAGTCCGCCGTGTAGCGCCTGCATACACTGTGTCCCCCTGATACGGGTCCGCTCCGGCTCCGTGTCCCGCGGTGACCCGTGTGTTGTGTGCTCCAGGACCCCACAGCCAGGAGGCTAATGAGAAGCTCCAGTTTCCGCTGTCGTCAGCAAGCAGGAGGATACTAGGATGGGCCAGTGCCGAGGATAGCCCACTGTGCACAGAGGGGTGGTATGTAGTGTTACACTGTGCACAGAGGGGTGGTATGTAGTGATACACTGTACACAGAGGGGTGGTATGTAGTGTTACACTGTGCACAGAGGGGTGGTATGTAGTGATACACTGTGCACAGAGGGGTGGTATGTAGTGATACACTGTGCACAGAGGAGTGGGATGTAGTGATACACTGTGCACAGAGGGGTGGTATGTAGTGATACACTGTATACAGAGGGGTGGTATGTAGTGATACTCTGTATACAGAGGGGTGGTATGTAGTGATACACTGTATACAGAGGGGTGGTATGTAGTGATATACTGTATACAGAGGGGTGGTATGTAGTGATACACTGTACACAGAGTGGTGGTATGTAGTGATACACTGTATACAGAGGGGTGGGATGTAGTGATACACTGTATACAAAGGGGTGGGATGTAGTGATACAATGTATACAGAGGGGTGGGATGTAGTGATACACTGTACACAGAGTGGTGGTATGTAGTGATACACTGCACAGAGGGGTGGGATGTAGTGATACACTGTATACAGAGGGGTGGTATGTAGTGATACACTGTACACAGAGTGGTGGTATGTAGTGATACACTGTGCACAGAGGGGTGGGATGTAGTGATACACTGTATACAGAGGGGTGGGATGTAGTGTTACACTGTGCACAGAAGGGTGGTATGTAGTGATACACTGTACACAGAGGGGTGGTATGTAGTGATAAACTGTATAGAGGGGGGTGGGATGTAGTGATACACTGTATAGAGGGGGTGGTATGTAGTGATACACTGTATACAGAGGGGTGGGATGTAGTGATACACTGTATACAGAAGGGTGGGATGTAGTGTTACACTGTGCAAAGAGGGGTGGTATGTAGTGATACACTGTATACAGAGGGGTGGTATGTAGTGATACACTGTGCACAGAGGAGTGGGATGTGGTGATACACTGTGCACAGAGGGGTAGTATGTAGTGATACACTGTATACAGAGGGGTGGGATGTAGTGATACACTGTGTACAGAGGGGTGGTATGTAGTGATACAATGTATACAGAGGGGTGGTATGTAGTGATACACTGTATACAGAGGGGTGGGATGTGGTGATACACTGTATACAGAGGGGTGGTATGTAGTGATACACTGTATACGGAGGGGTAGTATGTAGTGATACACTGTGCACAGAGGGGTAGTATGTAGTGATACAATGTATACAGAGGGGTGGTATGTAGTGATACACTGTATACAGATGGGTTGTATGTAGTGATACACTGTATACAGAGGGGTGGTATGTAGTGATACACTGTATACAGAGGGGTGGTATGTAGTGATACACTGTACACAGAGGGTGGTATGTAGTGATACACTGTATACAGAGGGGTGGTATGTAGTGATACACTGTATACAGAGGGGTGGTATGTAGTGATACACTGCACAGAGGGGTGGTATGTAGTGATACACTGTATACAGAGGGACAGAGGGGTTGTATGTAGTTATACACTGTACACAGAGGGGTGGGATGTGGTGATACACTGTATACAGAGGGGTGGTATGTAGTGATACACTGTATACAGAGGGGTTGTATGTAGTGATACAATGTATACAGAGGGGTGGGATGTAGTGATACACTGTATACAGAGGGGTGGTATGTAGTGATACACTGTACACAGAGGGGTGGGATGTAGTGATACACTGTATACAGAGGGGTGGGATGTAGTGATACACTGTATACAGAGGGTGGGATGTAGTGATACACTGTACACAGAGGGTGGTATGTAGTGATACACTGTATACAGAGGAGTGGTATGTAGTGATACACTGTGCACAGATGGTTGGTATGTGGTGATACACTGTATACAGAGGGGTGGTATGTAGTGATACACTGTATAGAGGGGGGGGGGTATGTAGTGATACACTGTATACAGAGGAGTTGTATGTAGTGATACACTGTATACAGAGGGGTGGTATGTAGTGATATACTGTATACAGAGGGGTGGTATGTAGTGTTACACTGCACAGAGGGGTGCTATGTAGTGTTACACTGTGCACAGAGGGGTGGTATGTAGTGATACACTGTATACAGAGGGGTGGTATGTAGTGATACACTGTACACAGAGAGGTGCTATGTAGTGTTACACTGTGCACAGAGGGGTGGTATGTAGTGATACACTGTATACAGAGGGGTGGTATGTAGTGATATACTGTATACAGAGGGGTGGGATGTGGTGATACACTGTATACAGAGGGGTGGGATGTAGTGTTACACTGTGCACAGAGGGGTGGTATGTAGTGATACACTGTATACAAAGGGGTGGTATGTAGTGATACACTGTATACAGAGGGGTGGTATGTAGTGATATACTGTATACAGAGGGGTGGGATGTGGTGATACACTGTGCACAGAGGGGTGGGATGTAGTGTTACATTGTACACTGTATACAGAGGGGTGGGATGTAGTGATACACTGTATACAGAGGGGTGGGATGTGGTGATACACTGTACACAGAGAGGTGGTATGTAGTGTTACATTGTACACTGTATACAGAGGGGTGGGATGTAGTGTTACACTGTGTACAGAGGGGTGGTATGTAGTGATACACTGTATACAGAGGGGTGGTATGTAGTGATATACTGTATACAGAGGGGTGGGATGTGGTGATACACTGTGCACAGAGGGGTGGGATGTAGTGATACACTGTATACAGAGGGGTGGGATGTGGTGATACACTGTGCACAGAGGGATGGTATGTAGTGATACAATGTATACAGAGGGATGGTATGTAGTGATACAATGTATACAGAGGGGTGGGATGTAGTGATACACTGTATACAGAGGGGTTGTATGTAGTGATACACTGTACACAGAGGGGTGGGATGTGGTGATACACTGTATACAGAGGGGTGGTATGTAGTGTAACAATGTATACAGAGGGGTGGGATGTAGTGATACAATGTATACAGAGGGGCGGGATGTAGTGATACACTGTATACAGAGGGGTGGTATGTAGTGATACACTGTGCACAGAGGGGTGGGATGTAGTGATACACTGTATACAGAGGGGTGGTATGTAGTGATACGCTGTACACAGAGGGGTGGGATGTGGGGATACACTGTATACAGAGGGGTGGGATGTAGTGATACACTGTATACAGAGGGGTGGGATGTGGTGATACACTGTGCACAGAGGGGTGGGATGTGGTGATACACTGTATACAGAGGGGTGGGATGTAGTGATACACTGTATACAGAGGAGTTGTATGTAGTGATACACTGTGCACAGATGGTTGGTATGTGGTGATAAACTGTACACAGAGAGGTGCTATGTAGTGTTACACTGTACACAGAGGGGTGGGATGTAGTGATACACTGTATACAGAGGGGTGGTATGTAGTGATACACTGTATACAGAGGGGTGGTATGTAGTGATATACTGTATACAGAGGGGTGGTATGTAGTGTTACACTGCACAGAGGGGTGGTATGTAGTGATACACTGTATACAGAGGGGTGGTATGTAGTGATACACTGTATACAGAGGGGTGGTATGTAGTGATATACTGTATACAGAGGGGTGGTATGTAGTGATATACTGTACACAGAGAGGTGGTATGTAGTGATATACTGTATACAGAGGGGTGGGATGTGGTGATACACTGTGCACAGAGGGGTGGTATGTAGTGATACACTGTATACAGAGGGGTGGTATGTAGTGATACACTGTATACAGAGGGGTGGTATGTAGTGATACAATGTGCACAGAGGGGTGGGATGTAGTGATACAATGTATACAGAGGGGTGGTATGTAGTGATACACTGTACACAGAGAGGTGGGATGTAGTGATACACTGTACACAGAGGGTGGGATGTAGTGATACACTGTATACAGAGGGGTAGTATGTAGTGATACAATGTATACAGAGGGGTGGGATGTACTGATACACAGTATACAGAGGGGTTGTATGTAGTGATACACTGTACACAGGGGTGGGATGTGGTGATACACTGTATACAGAGGGGTGGTATGTAGTGTAACAATGTATACAGAGGGGTGGGATGTAGTGATACAATGTATACAGAGGGGTGGGATGTAGTGATACACTGTATACAGAGGGGTGGTATGTAGTGATACACTGTGCACAGAGGGGTGGGATGTAGTGATACACTGTATACAGAGGGGTGGTATGTAGTAATACACTGCACACAGAGGGGTGGGATGTGGTGATACACTGTATACAGAGGGGTGGGATGTAGTGATACACTGTATACAGAGGGTTGGGATGTGGTGATACACTGTACACAGAGGGGTGGGATGTGGTGATACACTGTATACAGAGGGGTGGGATGTAGTGATACACTGTATACAGAGGGGTTGTATGTAGTGATACACTGTATACAGAGGGGTGGTATGTAGTGTAATACTGTATACAGAGGGGTGGGATGTGGTGATACACTGTGCACAGAGGGGTGGTATGTAGTTATACACTGTATACAGAGGGGTGGTATGTAGTGTTACATTGTACATTGTATACAGAGGGGTGGGATGTAGTGATACACTGTATACAGAGGGGTGGGATGTAGTGTTACACTGTGCACAGAGGGGTGGTATGTAGTGATACACTGTATACAGAGAGGTGGTATGTAGTGATACACTGTATACAGATGGGTGGTATGTAGTGTTACATTGTACACAGAGGGGTGGTATGTAGTGATTCTCTGTACACAGAGGGGTGGTATGTATTGATACATTGTACACAGAGAGGTGGTATGTAGTGATACACTGTACACAGAGGGGTGGTATGTAGTGTTACATTGTACACAGAGGGGTGGTATGTAGTGATTCTCTGTACACAGAGGGGTGGTATGTAGTGATACATTGTACACAGAGAGGTGGTATGTAGTGATACACTGTACACAGAGAGGTGGTATGTAGTGTTACATTGTACACAGAGAGGTGGTATGTAGTGATACACTGTACACAGAGAGGTGGTATGTAGTGATACACTGTATACAGAGAGGTGGTATGTAGTGTTACATTGTACACAGAGGGGTGGTATGTAGTGATACACTGTATACAGAGAGGTGGTATGTAGTGTTACATTGTACACAGAGGGGTGGTATGTAGTGATATACTGTACACAGAGAGGTGGTATGTAGTGTTACATTGTACACAGATAGGTGGTATATAGTGATACTCTGTACACAGATAGGTGGTATGTAGTGATACACTGTACACAGAGAGGTGGTATGTAGTGTTACGTTGTACACAGAGGGGTGGTATGTAGTGTTACATTGTACACAGAGAGGTGGTATGTAGTGATACACTGTACACAGAGAGGTGGTATGTAGTGTTACATTGTACACAGAGGGGTGGTATGTAGTGTTACATTGTACACAGAGAGGTGGTATGTAGTGTTACATTGTACACAGAGTTGTGGTATGTAGTGATACGTTGTACACAGAGGGGTGGTATGTAGTGATACACTGTACACAGAGGGGTGGTATGTAGTGATACATTGTACACAGAGAGGTGGTATGTAGTGATACACTGTACACAGAGAGGTGGTATGTAGTGTTACATTGTACACAGAGGGCTGGTATGTAGTGTTACATTGTACACAGAGGGGTGGTATGTAGTGTTACATTGTACACAGAGGGGTGGTATGTAGTGTTACATTGTACACAGAGAGGTGGTATGTAGTGATACTCTGTACACAGAGCAGTGGTATGTAGTGTTACATTGTACACAGAGGGGTTTTATGTAGTGATACTCTGTACACAGATAGGTGGTATGTAGTGATACACTGTACACAGAGAGGTGGTATGTAGTGTTACATTGTACACAGAGGGGTGGTATGTAGTGTTACATTGTACACAGAGGGGTGGTATGTAGTCTTACAATGTACACAGAGAGGTGGTATGTAGTGATACATTGTACACAGATAGGTGGTATGTAGTGATACACTGTACACAGAGAGGTGGTATGTAGTGTTACATTGTACACAGAGGGGTGGTATGTAGTGTTACATTGTACACAGAGGGGTGGTATGTAGTCTTACAATGTACACAGAGAGGTGGTATGTAGTGATACTCTGTACACAGAGCGGTGGTATGTAGTGATACATTGTACACAGAGGGGTTTTATGTAGTGATACTCTGTACACAGATAGGTGGTATGTAGTGATACACTGTACACAGAGAGGTGGTATGTAGTGTTACATTGTACACAGAGGGGTGGTATGTAGTGATACTCTGTACACAGATAGGTGGTATGTAGTGATACACTGTATACAGAGAGGTGGTATGTAGTGTTACATTGTACACAGAGTGGTGGTATGTAGTGTTACACTGTACACAGAGGGTGGTATGTAGTGATACACTGTATACAGAGAGGTGGTATGTAGTGTTACATTGTACACAGAGTTGTGGTATGTAGTGTTACATTGTACACAGAGGGGTGGTATGTAGTGATACACTGTGCATTCCACTGCAGCTTCTGAGTTATGAACGGTCTTTTATATGGTTGTTCCCACCTCAGTTGTTCATGGCTGAGATCAGAATCCCACATGATGCAATGACCGGGGTTATGGAAACAGCGTATCGGGCTGTGCTACACTGTTACTTCTCCTGCACAAACTTTCGGTAATGCCAAAAATGCCATAACTTGTGTTTTGGTGCGGGGCTGGGGCCACTGTGTTATGGCCTCTACTTTGGTGGGTTCGGGCCTCTATTTCCCGGGGCCCACTCGGTGACCTAGGTACTGCACCTTGGCCATCCCTACATGACACTTGTCTGGCTTTAAGGTTAGGCCGGCAGTCTGGATTCTCTTGAGCACTACAGACATGTGCTCTAGGTGGGCCTCCCATGTGCAACTGAAGATTGCAATATCATCTAGATATGCACATGCAAAGTCCTGAAATCCCTCTAAGAGCCGATCAGCCATCCTCTGAAAAGTAGCCGGGGCATTCTTCATCCCAAATGGCATGACCTTTAACTGGTACAGGACAAATGGGGTGACGAAGGTCGACTTTGGGATGGCCTCCGGCTCCAAAGGGATCTGCCAATATCCCTTGCACAGACCTATAGTGGTTAAGTAATTCCCTTTTGCCATCCGGTCCAACAGTTCGTCTACCCTGGGCATGGGGTAGGCATCGGTGACTGACCGGTCATTGAGCCTCCGGTAGTCGACGCAGAACCGGGTCGTACCATCCCGCTTTGGCACCAACACTACCGGGGAGGCCCAAGGGCTCTGGGAGGGTTCAATCACCCCTAAGGCTAACATGTCTAGTATCTCCTTATGCATGCTCTCCCTAACGGCCTCGGGAATGCGATATGGCTGCTGCCGGAGGGGTACCTGACCTGGGGTCTCCACTTTGTGGACCACCAGTGTTGTGTACCCTGGAATGACAGAGAACATACCACTAAATTCCTGTAGCAATTGGGAAGCTTGCTGTCTTTCCTCGGGGATCAAGTTGTCTCCCAGACGGCGCTGGCTGCTAGCATATCAGGTTAAGGGGATGCCCTCGCTATCTTCGCCGGCTGGGGCGCATACTGCGGATATCTCCTCGGCCCTTTCTAAGTATGGCTTAAGCATGTTCACATGAACGGATCTTCTCATCCGTTCATTTGAACAGTGCACTACCACATAGGTGGTATCACTGATCCGGGCTGCTATCTTGTAAGGACCCTGCCAGGTGGCCTGTAATTTGTCTGTTTTGGTGGGCCTCAAGACTAGTACTTTTTGGTTGAGTTCGAATACTCGGTCTCTTGCCCCCCTATCATACCACTGTTTCTGGCGCTTTTGTGCCGACTTTAAGTTTTCCCGAACCGTGGCAGTTAGGGTGACGGAACGCCTGCCACCCCGACTGGGTGCCTCCGTCGACCGATGCGCCTAGTGCTTGCCAAGGACCATCAGCACTGCACTCAACACCAGAACCACCTCAAACCCCACGAACCGCCTCAGCTTAGTTTGGGTTTTCGCCGTACCTCTCCTTAGTCCAGAGAGCGAAACAGGAACAAGAAAAGCCCTCACAAGAGCTAGGGAATATACTCTGGAGAGTATGATGATTATAGCAATCCCCAGAGTGTAGTTCTCCAATCCCCCAAACATGAGCCCAGACTTCATGAAGGGTAGAACAGGACACTTTAATGACAGCCAGCACTCACAATTTATACAGATCCACAGGCCAGAGGCACACCCCCTCTGCCTGCGATACAGTTAACTAAGACAATGGACTAACTTAATATACATATACAGTTCAGGTGGTCTAACATTATAATGCAATCAAACAAACCCCCCCCCCCCAGTGTCTCAATGATGAATAGGAAGAGAGGAGACACATGTGATGGGATTATCTCCTGAGTGTATTGTGGGGTGATCCACTCCTCTACCCCGGAGTCAGCTACTTAATCCCATCACTAGCCCAACAGAACAAAGGGACAAATGAACCAACACCTTCCTTGGGAGCCTCCGTGCAGAGTCAACCCTTCATGTATTGCATAAATCAGGGCTCACTGTTCCTTGTAACCCCCAAGAGATCTGAGGGGTCTCCATGGTTCTGGGTCCACAGTCTTCTTCAGCAGCCCCAGTGATGGTTCAGTCCATCACATAGGGCTTGGAGCCGATCCCTCAGTTCCAGAACGTAGGGCACAATAGGGGTTCCTGCCTCTCCCACGTCTCCCTCCCAATGTTCCCGTACCAGGTCCAGGGGTCCCCGTACCCTTCTCCCATACAGTAATTCGAAGGGAGAAAAGCCGGTGGACTCCTGGGACACTTCCCGGTACGCAAATAATAAGTGGGGAAGGAAAGCTTCCCAATTAAGGCAGGTCTCGGTGAAGGTCTTTAGCATCTGTTTCAGCATGCCGTTGAATCGCTCACAGAGGCCGTTCGTCTGGGGGTGATAAGGGGAGCTCAGGATAGGCTTTACCCCACAGCTCTGGCCTCTACTACCGTCTCAGCCTGAATACTAGAGAGGGCCACTGCCTCCGGGTACCTAGTGGCATAATCTACTATAGTGAGGATATACCTCTTGCCCGTGGAGCTAGGTTTGCTAAGGGGTCCTACTAGGTCTACTGCTACGCGGAAAAAGGGTTCTCCTATGATGGGGAGGGGTCGTAGCTTAGCCCGGGGGTGGTCTCCTCTCTTCCCTACACGCTGACATACCTCACAGGTCCTACAGTACTGGTCTATGTCCTGTGTGATTCCGGGCCAAAAGAAGGTCTGGGTCAATCTATTCTGGGTTTTCTTTATCCCTAAATGTCCAGCTAGGGGAATGTCGTGGCTAATCCGCAACAGTTCGGTTCGGTATTTGCGGGATACTATTAGTTGTTTCTTGGTCACTTGGCTGGCCCCTTGTCCGATCCCGTCTGTCACCCTGTATAACCGTCCATTGTCCCATTGAAACCTGGTCTGTGTCTACCTGGGGTTTCTCTACGGCTCTGCGGTAACCTGCTAGCGTAGGGTCTTCCATTTGTTCCTTCTCAAAATCTTGGGGGGTGTCCCGGTACATCGTGGGGTTTAAGGCAAGGGTTGGGACATTAGTTCCTACCTGAGGTTCCTGAGAGTGTGCGATCTCTGTTGCCTGGGTCTGCTGCCGAGTAGTCACGGGTAAAGCATCCTCCTGGGCGGACGTATTAAACTGGGAGGTCATACATCCCAAGTCATTCCCCAGAAGCACTTCAGCCGGCAGGTCAGCCATAATCTCCACCTCCAGTGATTTAGGCCCCGTACCCCAGTCCATATGAACCCGGACAGCTACGGTGCGTCCGGTGTGTTGGGACAGCTTGACCCGGTGAGGTTGGACCAGGGTGATGGTGGCTCCGCTGTCTCTCAGGCCCCTAGCCTCCTGTCCATTTAGGCGGACTGACTGTCGGTGATGTGCCCGGTTGTCTCGAGCGGCCTGTACAGGGTTGACCTCGTGCAGTACGGACCATTGCTCAGTGGGTTCTGGGGGTGAATACGCTGCATAACCCCCTTGGGTATCTTTACTGTAGTCCTCCTGGATGCAATGGGCTGCGGCTCGGCAGTGACGCTGGTTGTCGCCCCCCTTGGTTAGACGTGCGCTGCGGGCAGTTGGGTTTGATGTGTCCTATTTGGTTACACCCATAGCACATTGGTGGTGGCCTCCGCGCTCCCTGATTGCTTGGGACGGTGTGGGGCGCATAGTGCCTGTCCGGTGTCGTGGAGGTTGGTGTGTAGGTGGGGGTACGCTGGACTACCGGTGCTCTGCTACTCTCCTTAGTCCTGCTATCGTGGTGTTCATCAGTCAGTCTAGCAGCCTCTTCCACCGTCCGAGGCTTGCGGTCACGAACCCAGTCTCATCTGGCGGAGCAAAATCAAAAAACTGCTCTAGCAGTAGCAACTGTAAGGCATCTGCCAACGTGGTCGCCTGGCACCCCTGCATCCAGTTGCGGGCAGCGCGGTGCATAGGGAAGGCCCACTCGGTTTCTGTCCGTTTTCCTGAGGGCCCTGAACTTTTTCCTATATGCCTCTGGCGTGACGGCATAGCAGGCCAGCAATATTTCCTTTATCTTGTCATAGTTCTTGACCTCTTCATCTGGCACCGCTCGGTAGGCTTCCGCTGCTCGGCCTGATAGCTTACTGCTCAATATTCCAGCCCAGTTATCTTTCTCCAGGTTCTCCAATGCACATTGTCATTCGAAATCCTGCAAATAGCTGTCTATGTCCATTTCGCCATCCGTAAAGGCTTTAAAAGCAGCATAATTAATCTTACGTGTCTGTCCATTAGCAGCTCTCTGTAGTGCCATTACATCCCGTTGTTGTGTCGCAGTTGCTTGTATTCTTGCGCTGTCTGCTTGCGTTGCTTGTGCCATTATTTGGGTGATAGTCTCTTGTGATGGATTGGGCCCCAAAATGCTAAGCCTCCATCTTACGTCCTTTTGAAATTCGGTTTCTTCTGGCATCTCCATGGTAGCGTCGCTGGTTCTGTCGCTCTCTAGGAAATCGGCAATTATTGTGGCTTTCGGCTTGTTACTTGCCACTATGCCGCGAGCTTCCAGTAGTTCCTTTAACGTTGTTCGTTTGAGCCGTTCGTATCTGTGGGCCATTCACTCCTTCTTTCGGTTCAATATATCCATTCAGGAGAAAACCCCGCCGCTTGCCACCAGTGTTATGGATTTCTCACACTCCCGCTGAGTAAATCTGTACCGCGTCTCCTGAAATCCAAGTAAATCCAAAGGTGTGGTGATTCTAGCTCCCAATCCCCCCAAACAAGAGCCAAGACTTCAAGAAGGGGTAAAACGATCTCTTTATTGATGGCCACAGCTTAGCCTTTTATGCAAGTCCTCCAGCAAGGGCTACTCCTCCGGGGACCTGATAGAGGACAGGCGCACAACATAGAGTGACCAATCAATACACAGATATATCCCACCCCCACATGAACAGTAACCTCTCTCCTCTCTATCTTGGAGATGATTGGATTAAGGGGGCGGGGCATAGTTCCATGCGGTCGACGACCAAGCCCTGCTAGGTGCTTCTTCAAGTTACAATGGCCCATTGTGCTCATTAATCGTGTCACAGGCAATGTCCATTCTGTTTACTAATTGCGTCACGGGCAGAGGGGAGTGGTTGTGTACATGTAAAGGGCGAAAATAGGGCTAACTACACGAACAGCAGATGAAATACAACCAGCTGGACATTCCTAAAACAGGGGTTCTGTCACAGCTGGGATAGGAATAAGCCTTTAGGGTACGACCATGTGGAGCAGTCATGAGCCGTTCGGGGAACCACCATGCTGCAGTCGCAGCCAATAACAAGGTAGACCGGCTATATAGTGCGGTCTCAACCGCAGCACAGCTGTGCCCCAAACAGTTTACGACCACGCAGTGAGGTCATACACTTTACGTGTTGGAAGCAGGAAAAATGACTTTCATGAGTGCCATGCTGTGAGGGGGTCAGAGAATCAAAAAAGCATTGCGATATGCATTAGTTGGTACTTACCAAAAGTGGTCCAAAGAAGGACAACCAATGAACTAGCCTCAAGCTGGCCCATCTGGTCTTATCCTATACAAGAGCTCCTGTAGCAAAATTTGCTGGTCTGATAGAAACGTGCCATCAGGGGCGTAACTATAGAGGAAGCAGGGGAAGCGGCTGCTTTGGGGCCCTGACCCAGAAGGGGCCCATCCAAGAGGAGAAGTACTAAAATATTTTGTCAGGGCCCTTTAACATTATTACACAATGAAATTATATACAGTGGCAGTATAGACAGTGCAGAAAACGGATGGAACAGCTGCCGGGCCTGGTCTGAGAGAGCAATCTTTACTGGCCACATGAAAGGAAGGGGTTGTAAAAAAATTACTGCGGGAGGGGGGCCCCATTCAAAAATTTGCTGTGGGGCCCACTCATTTCTAGTTACGCCACTGCGTGCTATCACAGTTTGCTGCATATGAGGCTGTGTAGCCACGACCAGTCAGGATTCCCACACTGACCCCTGTCCATCACCAAAAGGGCCTATGTGAGCATGAGGACTAGACTACAGAGAAATGGAAAAGGTGACTGGTCTGATCAACCTTTTACATCATATGGATGGTCGTTGCACATGTGTCACTTACCTGGAGAAGAGATGGCAACAGAATTCATTATGGTAGGAGGACAAATCAGCTGAGGCAGTGATGCTCTGGAGAATGTTCTGCTGGGACTTGTCGTCTCACACTCAGGTGCCACCACCTAGCTTCAGCTTGTATAAACACAAGTACATCCCTTTACGGCAGCGCTACTACCTAATGGCAGTGGCTTCTTTCAGCAGGATAATATGCTCTGTCACACTGCAAAAACTGTTCAGACTGGAACATGAACAAGAGTTTCATGGTGAAATCCTCAGATCTGAATCTGAACAAGCATCTCACCTTACAACTTATAGGGTTAGGGATCTGTTACTAATGTCTTAGTGTCAGACACCCAAGGACATCTTCAGAAGTCTTGTGGAGTCCATACCTCAAAATGTCAGAGCTGTTTTATTGGCACAAGGAGGACCTACACAATTTTACAAGGTTGGTATTAATCTTATTAGGATCTGCAGTCAGAAGCATTGTGTTGGTAAGTGTTTGCTGGGATCAAATCCCTTTTGTCAGAAAGCTGGATAGCAACCAATATCGCCTCCATTCCGACACCCAAAGGAGCCGCCATCCAGATTCCTTAACAGGCTTGTCCGCTTTATTTATATTGATGACCTATCCTCAGGATAGGTAATGAATATCAGATCGGCAGGGGTCCGACTCCCTGCACCCCCGCCGATCAGCTGTTTGAAGAGAAGGCCACGCTTGACGAGAGCTGTCTTCTCTTCATTGTTTAACTGCTCGCTGTCCCAACCTCAGTGGTAAGCAGGATGAGCAGGTGTAATTACTCGTTTCTATAGCCATCCCATTGCAGTGAATGGAACGGCTTGGGTGTAATTACACCTGCTCACCACTGAGGTTGCGACAGTGAGCAGGTAAACAATGAAGAGAAGGCAAAGCTCGTACGAGCGTGGCCTTCTCTTCAAACAGCTGATGGGCGGGGTGCAGGGAGTTGGACCCCCGCGGATCTGATATTGATGACCTATCCTGGGGATAGGTCATCAGTATAAATAAAGCGGACAACCCCTTTAAGAGTCCTGAAGATATGGGGAGAAGGAGAAGTGCATAACTCCGTGAACTGGAGTGACAACTTGTGTGTAAGGTTACTTTCACATCTGTATTGTTAATTCTGGTTTTGAGATCCGGCAGAGGATCTCAAAACTCAAATTAAAGGGAGCTATGCCATTTAACCGCTTAGTGACCAGCCTGTTTTTGGACTTACTGACCAAGCGTTTTTCTTTCTTTTTTTATCGTTGCTTTCCAACTTTTTTATTTTTCTGTCTATATAGCTATTATTTGGGGCAGTGTGGGGGAAATTACTATATGGGGGCAGTGTGGGGGAAATTACTATATGGGGGCAGTGTGGGGGAAATTACTATATGGGGGCAGTGTGGGGGGAAATTAATGTATGGGGCAGTGTGTGTGGGGGGGGGGGGGTTCCTATTAAGGGACATTATTTTTGGGGACACTATACAGGTATTATTACCTGGAGCAAAATATAGGG
Source organism: Bufotes viridis (assembly GCA_033119425.1). Classification (NCBI taxonomy): domain Eukaryota; kingdom Metazoa; phylum Chordata; class Amphibia; order Anura; family Bufonidae; genus Bufotes; species Bufotes viridis. The sequence goes on along the minus strand of CM065589.1, from coordinate 71,476,446 downwards.
TGTTATTATTACTGGGGGAACTCTAGGGGACATTATAACTGAGGTGGACACTTTAGGTCAAATTGGTGTAAAGTAGACTTGGCTTAGTTGCCCACAGCAACAGATTCCACCCTTCATTTTTGACAGCTCCTGTCAAAAATGAAAGGTGGAATCTGATTGGTTGCTATGCTATGCTACTTTACACCAGTTTGATAAATGACCCCAATTATGAGAAATCTAATGTGTCTGTGTAACAAACTCTGTAGAGACGAGATGCGGATGAAAGAATTCATCATGGCGGTCTGGGTCAAACGGAGGAGAAGAGGAAAGAGAAGGTCTACATGACAGGAGATGTCACTGGATGTAACAGGTATGTGGTGCTGTATTCTCCTATATGTACAGCTGGCTCACTACTGTGATCTGCGTCCATCTTCTCCTCCAAGTGTTTTTTATCATAATTATATGTATTTTAAATTTGGCAACTAAAATTTTAATTTGGCTCCTGCAGTCCTATGTAACAGCCCAGATAACAGTGATAACTTTCTGTGTGCAGATAATGTAGTAGATGTTCCATGCAATCCTATGTAACACCCCACATAACACAATAGTTCACTGTGTTATGTGGGGTGTTACATGGGACTGCAGGTAACATCTATGACATCTGTACTCAGAGAGTTATGAGATGGTGGGGGTATGACTCCTGGCACCCCCGCCAATCAGCTGTTTGAGGAGACCGCAATGTCCCAGTGAGCGCTGCAGCCTCTTTGCTCCATACCAAGCACAGCGCTGTCCATTTGATAGCACTGTGCTTGGTATTGCAGCTCAGCCCCAATCACTCAGATGGGACTGAGCTGCAGCTAGGCCATGTGAATGATGAATGTGATGTCAAATGGCCTAAGAGGAGACTGCAGCCTCTTCATACCAATTTTTTTTTAAACTAAAATGGAGGGAGGGGCCCGAGTTGGGTAGACAGTCCCGGGCCTATCATGCACTTAATCCACCCCTGTCCCCAATGCACGGGCAACATCCGTGCGGCGGCCGGAACGGATTGAGACCCATGGGTCCGTGATCCGTCCGCACCGTAAAAAAATAGAACATGTTTTATTTTTTTGCGGTGTGGAGGCACGGACAGAAACACCACGGAAGCACTCCATAGTGCTTCCGATCAGTAATTCTGTTCCGCATCTCCCAGATTGCAGACACATTCAAGTGAATGCAGGGTTCACACGGCCAGTGCCCGTGTATTGCGGACCCGCTGTATGAAGGCCGCAATACGGCCACGGCCGTGTGCATGAGGCCTTACATTAATTTTCATTCTAGATCTGGTTTGTTCTGTTTCGCAAACCAGACACAACACAGCAGCGTGCAGCGGTTTTGTGTCCGGCAACGAAACGCTACAAAACAAAATGGATGCATACTGATGTATCCTGGTGAGTTTTGTCCCCTCACACCTGGCATGGTCCTGGTACGTCTGTAAGGTCACCAGAGCAATTAGATATGGGGGAAACATGGGATCACGATGCCTGCTATGTATTTAATGGTGCTTATTTCTTAGACCTTTAAAGGGTTAATTTGTGTACCTTTGAGTTGATCTGAAGATCAGTAAAGCGGTGCGGTTGGACTGATGTGTGAAGACCATCGGTGATTGGTGATGCTGAGAGATTTGGCGGGAAGAATCATCTACTTGTGTTCAAGCTGAGGCGCAATCTGGGTCCAGTTGAAGGGAGAAGATCCTGAGATGTCCTCTCCTTGCCGTTTTGTCATAGTATTTCCTAGTAGGGTGGCTGTCCTCTCAAAGTAGGCCGACTAGGTCTTATGGTTGTTTCTCAGATGGTTTAGTGGGCTTGAGTTATTTTAGAACTGAACCCTTAGTTTTATTCGTGTAAGGTTTTAATTTTATTTTTGTATTTATAAAAATTTATGTATTTATTAGCGACCCCTAATATACACCGCGGCTCTAAGTTATTTCCAACTTTTGGCGTTTGTGGGTTTTAGTTATTTAGTTGTTAGCATTGGCATCTGCGATCCCCTTGCAAATGTGCCAGTAGATGCCAGTGTCCACAAGCCGCTAACCATAAGAGCCCACAAAACGAAAAAAGGAAGGTTTTACTATAAGTGCTCATACACACTGTGCCTCCCAAAATTGTGCCGTGCTCTATCATATACTGTATTGGAGATATTCTCCGTAAAGTGGGAAACGGACGCTGCGGCAGCATGTACAGCCAAGAGACGTCTGAGTAAGAAATGGTTAAATTTAATGAGGCATTCAGATGTCACAATGGTCAAGTGGCACTTGGCATCCACAAAACGCGTAGGGAAATATCGTACACAGTTGCTTTTCACCAGTAAATGTACAAAAACAAGAGTTCCCCAAATAACAGCCAGTGTGCGACTGAAGCAACATGTCATGGCTTAATGCGCTCTGGAAAGGCCTTTTCACAGGAGCCGGACCATGCTGTCTGCCTCCCCTCAAAGCCGCCAATTAGGGAACAATTGAAGCCATTTTAACTCCAAATAAAAGGGGGAAGACCAGAACTAGGGAATCACATTTCACCAGGGCCGAGCTCTGAAAAGTGACCTCACAATGGCACCGCCACCCATTTGCATCTCTACTGAATGCCTATATTGTTCCAAGTGCAGAAGAAAACCTGTTTGTTGAGGGAGGATAACAAGAGCTGGTGCTGGGGGGGGGGGGGGATCATTAGTGAGCTGGGCGGGGGTGGGGGTCACAATGGTGCATCATTTCTGCTGGAGGCTAGATCTTTTATTGTAGTGGAACAAACGTCAATGATGCGAACATAAACTGGTAAGGCCTGCTTCACACTTGCGTTGTTAATTCCGGTATCGAGATCCGGCAGAGGATACGTTTTGATTTTGCACATCAGGATACATCCATTCCGTTAGGATGCGGTTGTGTGAAATCAAAATGGAAAAAAAAAAACGTATCCGCCACTAAATACATTGAAAGTCAATGGGTGAGGGATCTGTTTTTTTAGGCTCCGCTTTTTTTCTGTTTTTACGACCGGACACAAAACTGCAGCTTGCAGCGGTCTTGTGTCCGGTCACAAAACAGAATGCTGACGGAACGGAAGACATCCTGAACGGATCTCTTTCCATTCAGACTGCATGAGGACTAAATGGAAACGTTTTTTTTCCGGTATTGAGATCCTCTGCAGGATCTCAATACCGGAAAACAACAATACAAGTGTGAAAGTACCCATACCTTAAAAGAAAATTGTACCCCCTCGCAGTAGGATTATCCTCATTGTAAAGCCTTTACAGTAGTTTTGTCCAGATATATGCCCTCTCACTGTAGTTATGCCCACTGTACAACTTTCACAGTAGTTATGCCCACATTGTGTCCCCTTAAAGTACTTATCCCTTCATTGTGCCCCCTTCACAGTAGTAATGCCCTCTCTGTGGCCCCTTCACAGTAATAATGCCCACTGTGTCCCATACAGTTATGCCCATCCCCTTCACAGGAGTAATGCCCTTTGTGCCCCCTTCACAGTAATAATGCCATTGTGCCCCCTCCGTAGTAGTAATGCCCATTGTGCCCCCTTCACAGTAGTAAAGCCCTCTGTGCCCACTCTGTGTTAAAAAAAAAAAGAAAAAAAAACACAGCACCTACTCACCTTGTCCCGTTCCTGAAGCTCACATCCAGCTCTCCCTGCAGGCACAGATCGCTCTGCAGCACTGTGGGGGAGGAGCTTAGGCATATTCCTGGGCTGCAGGCTCCTCCCACACAGGCTGGCAGCGCGATCCGTGCCTGCAGGCTGAATGGTAGAGCAGGTGCTTCATCACTCAGGGTGGGCGAGAATGAACACAGGAAGCTGAGTGACAGGACCGCAGCTCCTGGCACTCCAGCAGTGAGCGCTTCCGTCTGTATTGATAGAAGAGCTCATTACTTCTGGGCTTTGGCACCCCCCGACAGCGGGCACCCAGGGCGTACCACCAAACATCCGCCCCCCCCACCTTAGCATGCCAATACATAAATGTTAGTAAACTTGTTGTGTCCAGTGCTCTGGCCCACTCCCAAGAATATTTACACATGGGTGTGGGGGGAAAAAAAAAAACATTAGAAAATGACCGCACTTTTTAAGATTTCTTTTTAGGTTGCAAATGCAGCACCCGGAAGTTACTTTCAAGTGCATGGCACTTGCAGTCAGATGTTTTTTCCCACAAAAATCAGCATGCTCTTGCTATAGTGCTTTTCTGGCGTTTTCCAACAACCCTCAGAAAACACTTTTTTAATGTTAATAAGGCCTTAAGTGATTTCCATCAGTGATTTTGAGGCAAAACCAGGTGCGACTCTAAACACAGAACAGGAGCAGATCTTTCCCTTATACCTTATCTCTGTGAAGGCGCTCCAATCCTGCTTTTGCCTCACAATCACTTATGGAAAACACTGACCAAACATTGACGTGTGAATAAGGCCTAAGCGGTTAAAGCCATTGAAAAAAGTAGTGGCGGAGAAGGAATCTTAACAGAACAACATCATAGATAAGTGGGAGGACTACTGGGACTCCTCCGGCAGCCTTTGTATGGATGCAAGTACTCCAACACTCTGCTCTATTGAGGAGAATGATGAGATAAAAAAATATAATAATAGTGGCACAGCTCGTCTCTGTGGGTCAGGGGAATGGAGATTGTTTTGTAAAGGCTCATGCACACGGCAATTTGCGGTCCCCAATACACAGGCAACATCCGTGCGGCAGCCAGGACAGATTAAGACCCATTCAACTTCCGTGATCCGTCCGCACCGTGAATAAAAATAAAAGGAACATGTTTATTTTTTTGCGGAGGCGGAGGCACAAACAGAAACACCACAGAAGCACTCCGCAGTGCTTCCGATACGTGCTTCTGTTCCGCATCTCCCGGATTGTGGACCCATTCAAGTGAATAGGTCCACATCCGTGATGCAGGGTGCACACAGTCAGTGCCCGTGCTACTTGCAGCGTTTTGGTGTCCGTCTAATGAAACTGAGCCAAATGTTCAGATAATACAACCGTCTGCATCTGTTCAGAACAGATCAGTTTGTATTATCTTTAACATAGCCAAGACGGATCCATCTTGAACACTGTTGAAAGTCAATGGAGGACGGATCCGTTTTCTGACACAATAGAATACAGATCCGTCCCCCATTGACTTTTAACAGTGTTCAAGATGGATCCGTCTTGGCTATGTTAAAGATAATACAAACGGATCCGTTCTGAACGGATGCAGACGGTTGCACTATCTGAACGGATCCGTCCATGACGGATCCGCACAAAACGCGAGTGTGAAAGTAGCCCAAGTTAGAGATTCTTTATTGGAAAGAATAATCTGTTTCTGGGCTGGACAGGCCCCTTCATCATATTCAGATACACTATTGCAGGAATTAGCAACCGCCAGCACTCCAGCTGTTAAACTACAACTCCCAGTATCCTCCTTTCACTTTTATAGGAGTTAGGCCTCTTGCACACGGGCGTCATGTTTGACGCCCGGATAAGAGGCGGGTGCGTTGCGGGAATCGCCACGATTTTTCCGCGCATCTGTTTTCCAACATCTGTTGGATGAAGGACCTGCCGTGATGTCACAGGATCACATGGGTCACATGGTCCACTCAAATGCTTCTATGATTGGACCATGTGACCCTGTGACGTCACCACAGGTCCTCAAGCATCCCAACCATCAAGAGAGAAGACGTTCGGGGGCTCTGCGCATACAATGGGAGAAGGTAAGTTAACTATTTTTTATTTTTAACCCTCTATAGCCCGGGGAACATTGCATTCTGTAATTAGAATGCGATTATTTTCCCTTATAACTATGTTATAAAGGAAAATAATAACGATCGGGTCCCCATCCCGATCGTATCCTAGCAACCATGCGGGAAAATCGCAACGCATCCGCACATGATTGCGGATGCTTGCGATTTTCCCGCATCCCCATTCACTTCTATGGGGCCTGCGTTGCGTGGAAAACGCAGAAACTGGAGCATGCTGCGATTTTCACGCAACGCAGAAGTGATGCATGAAAATCACTGCTCATGTGCACAGCCCCATAGAAGTGAATGGGTCAGGATTCAGTGCGGGTGCAATGCGTCCTCCTCATGCATTGCACCCGCGCGGAAAACTCGCCCGTGTGAAAGGGGCCTTTACAAAAACAAGCATGTGTGCATGCTGAGAGTTGTAGTTTCACAGCAGCCAGAGTGCTGAAGGTTGTTGATCCCCGCTCGATAGTAGGTGGGGAAACTAATGAATGCACATGCTCTGCTTTCACTTCTGCACTTTCCATATCTGCCGTCAAGTTGCGTTTTAGAGCACCGGTGGCAGCAGTGTAGATGGGTGACAACCATGAAACGTTTTCCTGCACCGATGTCACAGCCACAGAAAGATATGGCCATTCAGAGACAAAAATCTGAGATACAAATATTCTGTTGTGATTTCCCCAATTATACAATTAAAGGGGTTTTCCAGGCTATAAATATGGATGACCTTATCCTCAGGCTAGGTCATTAATAGCAGATCGGAGGGGGTCCAAATCCCCGACTGATCAGCTGTTTCAGGCAGCCACAGCACCAGAAACTATAGTGTATGGAACGGAAGTAGAAGGTTCCTTACACTGTAGTTTCCAGCGCCGGCACACTGCAGCTCAGATGCCATTCACACGAATGGAAACTAAGGTGCAGTACCCTGGCACGACGGCTACACATTTATGAATAGTTTCGGGAGTTAGACCCCCCCCCCACTGATCTGATATTGATAACCTATCCTCAGGACAGGTCTACAATATCCGTAGCCCAGACATCACCTTTAAAATACAATTCTTTTAGTTCTGCAAAATTGTAAAAAAGGGGAAACAGTTTGGAAAGTGATACGGCTGCCAGTAGAGCTCGCTTATGTGCAGTCATTCAGCTTCCCCAGAAACAGAATATGAATAGACACAGATTACATTGTAAGACGGGTGATTTACTACTTTAGGGGGTGATACTACTTTGCTGGCGACAACTTACAGCCAATCTGGTGATGTCACACGGGGTTTTTTTCAACAGTTTTTGAAGGGTTTTGCCATGCATTTCTAGGAACAAAATGGCAGTACAAAATATAGCATGGCAGTCTATGGAAAATATTAAAACACATGACAAAACTCTTTTGTACTGGCATTTTTACAACTTTTAGGTGCATTTTTGTGTAAATGGTGATGTTTTTTAAATTGCAGCTTGCTTTGAGCTTGGCAGTTTTCTCCCTCATATTTCTCCCATAGGCGTTCTTTGGGGGAGGGAAAATGCACAATAAAAACATTAACGACACCAGGTGCAGAATACTTCAAAAACATCTGAAAAGATGCTGATCAAGTCAGGCATTTTTAGGCCTTTTTTGTCCAACGGGTCAGTGATATGTCTGGAAATAACAGGACCTACACAATGGCATCTGCCACTATAAATCTCTATAGGAGCTGCTTGTGCGGCCTATGTCAGCATGTCAAACAATCCTCCCTACTAGGTCACAACGGCCTAGATGGCAGGAAATTTGTTGAAACGACCATTCTGTTTTTCCCAGTCCAATGATGCTCCTCTCAAAGTCTTTCAACTGACCTAAAACGTATGAGTGCATCATAAAGGCATGTTAAGCAGTCAACAATCTCTCACTATGAGGTTCACTGTCCAAATGTTGCCTCTGAGAGCCTTTTTTTATATGGTACTGAGTGAACACTCTTATGCCCTCTTGTGGCAAGACCCAGTATCTAATCACACCACACCTGTAATCAGTTACATATCTGCCTGAGACGTGACTGCATGCCCAGTTTTGCACCAATCTAAAATTTCTATTTTGACTCCTGGCACCCTCGCTGACCAGCTGTTTCTAGGTGTCACAAGATTGTGAGAAGGAGGGGGTAAATGGCTGATCAACTGAGACACAAAATTCTATATATCCTTCGCACTTTTGATAGCAAGATGGATAAGGGCTCATTGATACGACCGTATTTTCTTTCAAGAGACTCCCTGTTCAAGCTTACCTGGTAGGGCTGATGACACAGACAAAAACCAGACCTTTATTTATTTCTCATGTAGTAGGTCCTTCCTTCCCGGCTTGTGTGTATGTCCAGTGCGCACCCGCCATCGAGTGCGCAGGTGCGGGTTATCAGCGCAAGACATGGGGGTGCAATTAGGTGCAGAAGGCCGGCATTTGCAAGGAACGGGGGTGTCGCAGAAGCAGTGCTCGGAAGGCTTAAGCCCGCCTTCGAGTGCTCGAATTCCTCATTAGCATATTTTGCTTTTTCGGCCATACCAGACCTACTATAGGAGAAATAAAGGTCTGGTTTTTGTCTGTGTCCTCAGCCCTACCAGGTTGTGGGTGGCATCAAGAGGATGTATTCTACAGCAGATTTATTCTACAGCAGCCCTGAGCAAACATCGAACTTGTAAAAAGGAATAAATATATGTATATCCTTGAGTCTTTTGAGATGTTTATACAGTTTGACTAAGGATTAAAAAATATTAACAAAATATATGGTTACCATCAACAGTAGTAAGAACTATGTATTATACAATATGTTACAAAGTTAATCTTGAGTTCAGTAGAGGACACCATGTTCAAAGCAGTCTGTTGAAGTCGTCTGTAATAGCAGCAATTCTTTTCGGGAATGATGGCGAGCTGTGTGAAGTCAGAAGTTCAACTTTTTTACAATGTCCTCTAAAAACAAACAAAACAATATTACAAGATCAATTACGTAATTATATATTTATAAATAAATAAAAAGTAGCATATTAGGAAATAAGGAAAAGAAAAAAAAATACAAGTAGTATATATTGAACAGCAGCTATAAAGGTATATGTTCTAGTCTGTGCACACTGACCAGGGCAGTACGGTGGCTCACTGGTCAGCACTGGTGCCTGGTAGCGCTGGGGTCCTGGGTTCCAATCTGACCAAGGACAACATCTGCTTGGAGTTTGTATGTTCTTCCCGTATTTGCGTGGGTTTCATCCAGATACTCAAATTTCCTCCCACACTCCAAAGACATACTGATAGGGAATTAGATTTTGAGCCACATGCTAGTGTCTGTAAAGCGCTGCGGAATATGTCAGCGCTATATAAGTGAGCAAAATAAATAAATACTGCATATGAGCCCTCTGTTTCTATACGTCAAATGTGTCCATAGGGCTCTATTATTCAGATGGGAGGCCAAAAAATTTGCATGTGTCAGCGTACCTTTTTTTTAACTGGAGTCTGTCACTCCAAATGGGCATCTAACACTAACACCATTGCGTTGATAACATTAAAATTCTTCTTACCATAATGTTGTCCATTGCATAGTTAGTCTAAAAAACACTTTTATTTTATATGTAAATCAGGGTCTGTAGGTGCCCAGGGGCGGCGTTCCAATGCCCTCCGATGCAGCGTCGGCTGTAGCGTGACGTACGGGCCAGCGCATGCGCACTGGATACTCTGAGGCATCTGCCAATAATGGGTAGTAAAGTGCTCATGCGCCGGCCCGTACGTCATGCTCCAGCCAACACTGCATCAGAGGGCTGGCATCGGCACAGGCGCGGGATTTCATTAGAGAAGGAGGTGATCAGCCAGAAAAAGGGCGTGCCAAATGGGTGAAAGGGGAGTGGTTGCACATGACAATCAGCGCGGGGCCTGGGCATCGGCCGTTGGAATGCTGCCCCTGGGCACCTTCAGACCCTGATTTACAAATACATAAAAAAGTGTTTTTTAGACGAACTATGCAATGGACAACATTACGGCAAGAAGGATTTTAATGTGGAGACTCTTATCGACGCAATGGTGTTAGTGTTAGGCCCCTTTCACATATGCGTTTTTCCTTTCCGTCCTAGAGTTCCGTCTTCGGGGCTCTAGGTCGGAAAGATACTGATCAGGATTATCCCAATGCATTCTGAATGGAGAAAAATCAGTTCAGGATGCATCAGGATGTCTTCCGTTCAGTACGTGAACGTTTTTTGGACGTTGACAAAACCGCAGCATGCTGCAGATTTGTCTCCGTCCAAAAATCTGGAAGACATGCCGTAATGCTGGATCCGGAATTAATGCCCATTGAAGTGCATTAATCCGGATCTGGCGTTAAGCTAAACGTCATTTTGGCGCATCGCCGGATCTGACGTTTAGCTTTTTCTCAATGGTTACCATGGCAGCCAGGACACTAAAGTCCTGTTTGCCATGGTAAAGTGTAGTGGGGAGCGGGGGAGCAGTATTCTTACCATCCGTGCGGCTCCCGGGGCGCTCCAGAGTGACGTCAGGGCGCCCCATGCTCATGGAAATTCTGACGTCATTCAGGAGCGTCCTGGGAGCCGCACGGACTGTAAGTATACCGCTCCCCCGCTCCCCACTACTACTATGGCAACCAGGACTTTAATAGCGTCCTGGCTGTCATAGTAACCTCAAAGCATTTCGAAGACTGATCAGGATCCTGATCAGTCTTCTAATGCTTTCAGGCGACTTGCGTTCTGACGGATACGGCGGGACGGAAGTGCCTGCCGGATCCTCAGAACGCAAGTGTGAAAGAGGCCTTAGATTGTGCACATTTGGGGTGAAAGACGCCCTTTAAACAATTTATGAAAGTGAAGCAGACCGCACTTTTCTATACAGTTGGCCACCACAAAAACGATACACCGCGGGGTATAAACAGGTTTTTACAAATGGAGTCAATAGGTGTATGCTTTTACAATGGCATACACTTTGAAATCTTCTTAACCCCTTAAAGACTGGGCCTATTTTCATTTTTACATTTTGGATTTTTCCTCCCCACGTCCCAATAGCCATAATATTTTTTCCGTTCACATAGCTATATAAAGGGCTTATTTTTTGCGGGACAAGATGCATTTTTTAATGCCGCCAGTTAATTTACCATGTCTTGTATTGGAAAACGGGAAAAACATTTTTTGTGTGGCAAAATGAAAAACAAACAGACAAACAAAAAAATTTAATAAAAGAAAAAAATCACAGACTTCACTATGCACTAAAAATGACCCGACATTCTTACTCTGCGGCTAAATATGAATGTGGTGATATCAAACTTAAATCTTTTTTTTTACTTTTAAAAAAAAATAAGAACCTTTTGGGGAAAAAAAATCCAATTTTCTTTGCATCGCTATATTCTGACAGCCATAACTTTTTTATATTTCTACAGAGCTGATTTCTTATTGTCTATTTTTATATGTAGAATTGGGAAAGGACGGCGATTTAAACTTTTAATGTATCAGGATTTTATAACTATTAAACCCCTAGGGGCCTGGAACATGGAACCGTTTGATCCCCTCTCCTATTCAGAGATCTATTAGGGTGAAAAAGATTTTTACTCTCGCATTCTGAGCTGTGCCTCGTGCATAGCTCAATATGGAGATTGCCATGACAGGGCGGGATCCATTCAGCAGTGTCCAGGCTGCCATGTCAAACGATCGCAGCCCCGCGATTTCACTGTAGGGGCTCCAATTGGAAGGCAGAATGACGGGTTTGGGCGATCACCGCTCCCATCAGTGTGGCAGTGTGTCGGCTATATGAAACAGCCGGCACCTGCCGCGTATGAAGCGGGCTCCCTGCAGAGGCCCGCGCCATACACCCGTGGGCGCATAACACAGTACATGTTATGGGTTAAGGTGGTTGGACACTTTCTGGTTACTGTTGATCAGTGCGTTTGTGAGATTACATGACACTTCCTAATACAGCCTTTGTTGAAATTCTGCACCATTTTCTATGTCTCTTTGTTGGCCAAGTCTTTTGTGCTGTCCACGTGGAGGTCCTGTCCATAAAACGGCTGCTGATCACACGGCCCTCTATGTGATGTCTCCTCCATTCAGATACACTGCACCTGCCATCTGCACTTCTGTGGGAGTTTAGTGCAGTGTGTTTGAATGGAGGAGAATTGCCTGGTCACATTAGCCTCCATCAGTAGTCATTTTATGGACAGAACCTCTTGTGGACAGCACAAAAGACAAGGGGGACAATACCTTATAAAATAGGTATTATACACTGAACAAAAATATAAACGCAACACTTTCGTTTTTTCTCCCATTTTGCATGAGCTGAACTCAAAGATCTGAAACATTTTCTAAATACACAAAAGACCCATTACTCTCAAATATTGTTCACAAATCTGTCTAAATCTGTGTTAGTGAGCAATTCTCATTTGCCGAGATAATCCATCCCACCTCACCGTCCTGGGCTGTTGTGGTTACATGTGGTCTGCGGTTGTGAGGCCGGTTGGATGTACTGCCAAATTCTCTGAAACGTCTTTGGAGACGGCTTATGGTAGAGGAATGAACATTCATTGCACGGGCAACATCTCTGGTAGACATTCCTGCAGTCAGCATGCCAATTGCACGCTCCCTCAAACGTTGCGACATCTGTGGCATTGTGCTGTGTGATCAAACTGCACATTTCAGAGTGGCCTTTTATTGTGGGCAGTCTAAGGCACGCCTGTGCAATATTCATGCTGTCTAATCAGCACCTTGATATGCCACACCTGTGAGGTGGGATGAATTATCTCGGAAAAGGAGAAGTGCTCACTAACACAGATTTAGACAGATTTGTGAACAATATTTGAGAGTAATGGGTCTTTCGAGGATGTAGAAAATGTTTCAGATCTTTGAGTTCAGCTCATGCAAAATGGGAGAAAAACCGAAAATGTTGCATTTATATTTTTGGTTCAGTGTATTAGTAAGTGCCATATTACCATCTCACAAAACACATTGGTCAACAGTAACCAGAAAGTGGCCAACCCCTTTAACACATACATAAAAAGACCAGCTAAAATGGTGTGTGTACAGAGCCACGTAGCCCATGTACAGTCAGCTGAACCCGCTGAGGACGGTGGGCTCGGACAACAGTTTAATGTGTATGGGGAGCTCCCAACTCTCCCAACAGATGAGTCTTTTGTTTGCCGAGGAGATAAGCCACCAGAAGTGTCTGAAAGCAGCTTTCTCACCTCTCCCTATTAAGCTGAGCCACACATACATGCATGTGTGTATGAGAGAGTTGTAAAGGAGTCGGGAGAGAGCTGTTTTTGTCACCGTTAATCTGTTTGAATGATGTGGACGCTTGGTTTAGCCCTATTCAACTGAATGGCTGCATGAATGGCAGCACAACCCCCATGGAAAAAAGACGAGAGGCAAACTCCAGCCCGTTGTAAACAATGAGGGCACCAATTTTTTCCCCCCTAAAATCTGCCTGCAAAAGACTTTTTGAATGAGCCTTTACGAAGAAAAAGGTTTATAAAGTTTAAAAAGTTAGGCGACAAAAAATTTCTGAATTTTATGTAAGATTATTTTTCTACATGCTTTTTCTCAGCTAATGTAAAACATCAATAAAACATCATTAACAAGTATGATAAAGCACAGCAGGATCAGTCAGTGACTTACTTTGTTCAGGGCCTTCCACCCGTTTCCTCTTGATACCTAGGGATAGGTTTTGCTGCTCTTTCAGCGCCTCCACAGAACAGTTGGGTCTTGGTAATAAGTGCCCAGGAGTTGGTGCAGGTCTGTTGCTAAAATATTTTCTCCGTAATGCCTAAAACAGTAAAATGTTATATATATATATATATATATATATATATATATAGTGGAACAGAGCAGCAGGTGGTGCCATACAGATCAATTTCTGTGAATAAGGCCTCATGCACACGAACGTATTTTCTTTCCGTGTCCATTCCATTTTTTTTGCGGACCATATGTGGAACCATTCATTTCAATGGGTCCGCAAAAAAAACGGAAGGTACTCCGTGTGCATTCCGTTTCCGTATGTCCGTTTTTTCATTCCGCAAAAAAATAGAGCAAGTCCTATTTTTTTCTAGTTTGCGAACAAGGATAGGCATTATTACAATGAATCCGGAAAAAAAAAACTAATTCCATACAGAACGTCATCCGTTTTTTTTGCGGACCGAAAAACACATACGGTTGTGTGCATGAGGCCTAACTCTAAAAGTGGTTATGCTAAATGTTTCATTACATGCAATTACGAAAGAATTCAGATCCAGATGCTGGTTTTAAAACTGTAGAATATTTTTTTGTGGGACAACCCCTTTAAGGCAGTTCTCCTCAAAAATAACACCTTTCAGAATGTGACCCCTGCTAAAGGGGTTTTCTGGGATTTTGATACCGTCCTCAGAATAGGTCATCAGTATCTGATCGTGGGGGGTCCAACACCCGGGAACCCCAGCGATCAGCTGTTTGAGAAGGCACCGGTGCTCTTGTGAATGCTGTGGCCTTTACTATGTTCATCAAGCACAGCACCGTACATTGTATAGCGGCTGTGCTTGGTATTGCGCTCAGCCCCACTGAAGTGAAGGAGGTTGAGTGCGATACCAAGCTCAGCCACTATACAACGTACGGCGCTGTGCTTGGTGAGCAGGGAGAAGGCCGCAGCGCTCACAGGAGCGCCAATGCCTCCTTAAACAGCTGAACGACGGGGGTCCAGGATGTCAGATACTGAGGATAGGGCATCAGTGTCAAAGTCCCGGAAAACCCCTGTTAATTTTGCCAAGGAAATCCACCACCAGTCAGGCATTTTCACTACAGCAGCCACTGCAGAGGATATGCAATATTACATGGTAGCTTTCCAGATGAATAGCTGTACATATGTAAGTCAATGGCAGCTCGAGCCCACCAGAGACGCTTGTTCAGGCTCATAGAGGGAGGGTCCGAAGATTCATCCCCTCTGTGATGACCCTATGCCCTACTACTAATGGGGAATATGGACAGGGGTTGTCTTTATGATATTTAATAAGGAGCAACATACTTGTGAAGCTGTGCATCTTGAACAAGGGTTGAATGTGAATAAACCCTGGAGAAGATCAAGGAGGTCATCGCCTGCTGCACTGAATATAAGATGCAGTGGGGTCCCCGGAAAACTCTTAAATGTGACGTAATCCGGTAAACTAGACATACCCTGCAAAATAAAAGACAGGAAAACGGCAAGTAAATACTACTGGTCACAGACCGCATGCACACAGCAAAGCCGTGAACATGGAACATAACGGAACCTTAGGCATACTCGGTCACATTTACTAAGACGGGCTTTACAAATGTATTAACCCCTTAGTGACCAGCTGGTTTTGACCAAGAGATTTTTTTTTCATTGTCGCCTTCCAAGAGCTATAACTTTATATGACACCAATACTGCCACTGCGTTTTTACGTTATAAATTTTGTGGCGTTCATTTTTCGGCATAAGTAAGATGATAACTTTATTCTCTGGGTCAGTATGATTCCAGCCATACCAAATACAAATATAGTTTGTTTTACCACTTTTGTATAATAAAAAAATGCTTATTTTTTAATTATTATTATTTTACAAAGAAAATGCTTTTTTGCAACCCAGAATTTTTTAATTTTCTGTCTACAAAGCTGTGTGAGGGCTTGATTTTTGCGAGCCGACTTGCGAGCTGGTTGTTACAGACACATCAATATAAAATATGTGGAGATTTTATTTCAGTGGAAAAAATAAGTATTTTTTATTTAATAACTTTTTTCTTAACCATTTAATAGTTTAAGGGGCTGTCTTCACTACATCTCTAGTCCCCACATGTAAACTTTCTGCATGGATAGGGCCATGTGGGCCACTGCAGCCAATGACTTGCCTCAGAGGCACTGCTGAGGTCAGTCATTGGCTGCAGCGGTGCACGTGACCCTGTCTACGCATGTAGTTGGATTTGAACAAGCCAGATCCTTTTGGTCTCAGGGAGATAAGCCAGCACCAGAAAGGTCTGGCAGCACCTTTCTCCCCTCTCACATTACCAGAAAAAAAAAAAAAAAGGGGGGGACAGAGGCGCTACTCCGTGGGCTCTACCCCTTCGACTTTTATCAGCTCTGCTCAGTTTTTGGAGCATGTGGTGTACACTCCAAAAGTCGAGCACAGCTGATAAAACCTGACCTGGCAGAACACGGTCACACGGTTTTTTCCATCAAAGGTTAAGTTAATATGGTCAAGCAAAATAGATTAATCAGCAGTTCACCAATCTCGAGCTCCACAAAGTAGATGCCACCAAATTCTGGTCACGCTTGCATTACAGAATAGACACTTTGCACGTGTCGCCCATTTGTAACCTGCACGTTCCCCTGCTTTCTTCAGACAGGCAGGATACTCACAGGCCACTGGTCTTCTGTCGGTGTGCCCAAAGTCTCAAATATTTTTGTAAGCTGATCCAGGTCAGAATCTCCAGGCAGAAATGGGACCTGAAATTTAAATTTTATGTAAAACGTTACTACAACACCTGTCCTACCTCGCTAAATTGTGAATATTTATTTCAATGCTTTAGAAATAACTTACCCTCAGCAAGAGTTCTGCTAGAATACAACCCACTGCCCACATGTCCACGCCCACGCCATACATCCTGGCGCCAAAAAGTAACTCTGGTGACCGGTACCACCTAAAAAGCAGAATAAGCCATTTCATAGGAAGTGATGTAACCGTCCAGGATCTGTGTGCCTAAAGCACCACTGCTATTGTCACTCCCGCCCCCCTACCAATAATACTACTCCCATGTAATCACATATTACCACCCGTCACATACCTTGTTACCACTTGATGAGTGTAAACTCGGTTGGGACTTCCAAATGATTTCGCCAGACCAAAATCGGCCAGTTTAAGGACCCCATTCTCATCTAACAGCAAATTGTTCGGTTTCAAGTCCTACAGAAGACAAATGGGACATCTTAAATGGATTTTCTATGGACACCGTCTTTATGTGCCATTATAACAAGAACTGCACATCGGTCACCACGAATCTTTCAGAATTACTAGCCGATCTCCACCCCACATCAGGAGACCGCCTTGTTACAGTCACCGTCTACCCCATAATGACAGCCAGTCAGGTGAAACATAACCGAGTACTGACGCCATCACATGGGAGGCCAGACAAAGCGCGGATAGCGCAATGCGGCCGTCGCCTGTAGCTGAGCGAGTGCCCGCACCAGTGACCACGTTTTAAACTTGAATAAACAAACTGCAAACGAAATTTGGCGAGTACCGCGAGTTTATTTCTTGTATACATCACATATAACCGAGTACTATATTGACTTGGCTGACTAATACGTCTTCATACACACAAGGCATTAAAGAGAGGCCATACACGTTAGATGAACATCGGCTGAACCCAGCAATTAGCGCAGGACCTGCTGACCACCTCATGTGTACGGTGGTCTCCCAACTCTCCACTGAAAGCAGATGTTAAGGAAAAATGGGATCAGGCATACTGAATTCAACATGCCCAATCCTTTTAGTCTCAAGGGAGACAAGCCACTGCCAGCAGCGTTTGGCAAAGTCTTAATCACCTCTCCCTATAGAGGACATATGTACGCTCAGCAGTGTGCGTATGGGTGGAGAGGTAGCCATCAGCTGCACTACTGCACTAGCAACTACCTAAAGTGTATGGCCTGCTTAACTCTTCCACAAACGAGTATGATAAGGCGCGCAGCAGTATTTGTCAGTCCGATTCTCGGCATATTGGCCGGGTTGCAGCCACATCTCCGCCTGTCCCCATTATAGTCAATGGGGCCGGACGGCATCCATGTAGCTTCTGGCAACACTGGATACAGAGAGAGATCTGGCAGAAACAGCCTACTGGATCTTACCAACGCTAATGTGAAACTAGCCTAAGTGTATAGGTTTATTCCCATGAATAGAGGCAAAATAAATGTGGAGCCCCAGTATTGGGTCTACAACACAATGAAAGCCAGATATCCCTCAAAGGAAGGAAAACCAAGCAAAGGGGTGTCTCCATTACAGAAATCACCAAATCCACCATATTAAGTGCCCCTATGTCAAGATCCCGCTTTTTTACAAACTTTAAGGATGTGACGGGGAAAACCTAAGCCAGTTATCCATCCACAGACAGCTGTTTCGGGGTGGGGCAGGCCAGAGGATCGGGCGGCGAGGAGCAGTAAGTATGAACCTTCTGTTTCAGCAGGCAGGCTGCGGGCATTAGAGAAAGTGCCATTATTACTGGAAAGAATTACGTCTGATGTCCCTTCTCCTGCATGTCACGGAGCTGAACATCTCTGCTGCACAACGAAGTCCGGGCCTATATCCTACTATCATACAGGTGGGACATGTATGGAAGCACTCACTCTATGCAGGATCCACAGATGATGTAAGTAATCCAGTCCTTGCAGTGTCATCAGCATGTAAGACTTAATATGTGCCGGAGTTAGGACCAAGCTTGTATCCCTGATAATCGCCTGAAAAAACAACCACATCAGTATTCATTACCCACGGCCTGTATGAGGGAAACAGTCAGCAAGTAAATGGTGTGTCCCACAGCAGCCAGATGGAACAGAGAGCAGTGCGGATGTGAACAGATGAGAGTGATTGTTGGGGTTCCAGCCCTGGCACAGAAGCTCATGTGCATAATAGTATTAGGTCTAAAGATGGCCACAGAACCATAAATCTGTAGCCTTTCACATAATGCAGATTCTTACCACGATTTCTGCTTACCTCTAGATCCGTTTCCATGAAATCAAACACCAGACTTATGTTTGATTTGTGGCCAAAAGCATCTAAAAGCTGCAACGACAAAGACATCTGCTGACCATGTTCTTACATCAATGACACTTGTGAAGCTTTTTATTATCATTATAATCTCCGTATGGATGCATTCACACTAGTGTACATCACAAGCATGGGCAAATGTCTTCCATAGACATATATTCCTTGCACTACACTTCTTGGTTTTTTACTGGATGCCTCAGTACTGAATAGTATGGTAGACAACGCTATTCTATAGATCAGGGATCAGCAACCTTTGGCACTCCAGATGCTGTAAAACTACAACTCCCAGCATGCAAACATGCACGGCTGTTCTCACAACTTCTATAGAAGTGAATGCAGAATTCTGGGACGGTTGCTGATCCCTGCTATAGATTAAGAAAAAAAAAACACAATGTAAAAAGCTGTAGAGAGTAGTTTCATAAAGTCTTGCAGAATGAATGGTGACACTTTTGATATATACAGCAGGGTACATACACTTGATCTATGTGTCAAATGCAACTTGATTGCACCCTCATCAACAAAACATACCAGATACCCCCATATACTGGGTGTAAAAGGACTATGCTGGAGCATGTTCACAGATGTAATATATGGTACATGTAACCTCATACACAGAATCCACAAAAGGGTCAGGCGTCCATGTAGTGCAGGGATGCACAACCTGCGGCCCTCCAGCTGTTGTAAAACTACAACTCCCACCATGCCCTGCTGTCGGCTGATAGCTGTGGGCTGTCGGAGCATGCTGGGAGTTGTAGTTTTGCAACAGCTGGAGGGCCGCAGGTTGGGCATCCCTGATGTAGTGTAATAACAGCCCTACAGCTGCAGAATCCACCACTGCAACATTTGCTCTCCAACATAGTCTCTGGCAAACCCCCCAGGAGTCCCAAGAACAGAGGACTGGGAGAATGGAGTTGGAAAATCCCTTTAAATCCCCCACATTGGGGGGAGGGAAGGGGGTTAAGAAGTGAGCACTTTTTAACTTTTGGACAACCCCTTTAACAGCTTGATATCTGTGAAGTTCTGTACATTTAGAAATAAAAATTATACACTGGTCATATACTGAAAGAGCACAGCATACTTACCCCTATAATGTTCGGATGACTCAGCTCCTGTAGAAGTTTGATTTCTCTTAATGCAGTCCTGTTTATACCTGTAACATATACGTAAATAGAATCAACCACCTAACAGTTTTGCCCGAGCTTGGGCAGCAAGTTGAGGGGGCGAGGGATTGGGAGCTGTTTTAGCCACTCATATCTCCAGATTGGAGATATGGGTCTGGTCTTGTTTGAAAGCCGGCATTCCAAGCTTTCAACCAATACCATAAGCAAAGCATTATCTCAACCACATCAGGAGATATAGGTGTTAGAAATCAAGTTGGGCGTAAAAGTGGTGAAACCTGCTTTTACTTTTAGCTGCATTCACTGCCATCCCGATTTCTAACAGCAATATCTTCCAATTTTGTGGAGATAATGCTGTAATTCTGGTATTGTTTGAACGCTTAGAATGCCAGCTAAAGCAGCCCCTGCTTCAGGAGGAAGAGGAGCCGTTGGGGAAAAGACAGCCTAGAGTAGGAAAGAAAAATATATATATTTTTGGCATTCTCATCATTGTACTGACCCTCAGAATAAAGTTATTTATACCACACAGTGAACGCCGCAATTAAATTCCACAAAATAACGTTATGTTTTATTATCTTTCCCAAAGGGGAAAAATGGTACTCGTCCTTAAGGTTAAAATTAGTTATGTCACTAAGCGGTTAAAAACGCATTTGTGTCCCCCGAGTTGTGTGCCAACAAGATTTAGCTCAGACACATTAAAAATCTGTCATAAAAAAGTGACCTTTTTTTAGGAGGGTTTTTCCCCAATTTTAATGTGACTGTTAGGAGGTTAAAGGGGAGTCTGTGACCGATTCCTAACAGGGGCATCCATCAACCATAGAATATTATAGTATTTAACAGGATGTGAGTAGTAGTCTTCTGCACCATTCCATCTAGAATCAAACAGCCCCCCACGCCCTCTAACAACGCAAACACCATGTATCCCAACCGAATAGCGGAAAAAAAATAAAAAAAATAAAGTTCTCTGTCCAGTGAATGGGACCCTACATGTCCATTAAAAATTTGCGCTGGGGCTTTCCTGGTGCGTACGGCAGATGAACGGCGCTAACATAGTGGAACAGACTCTTATACTGAATAACTGTATTATGTTCTACGGACAACACGGTGGAAAATGAATGGATGCAAAGAGTAACACAAGACAAACTCAACGTCTCCCGTAGTCAGGTCAAAGAAAAGGAAGGTAAATACTGTGGTGAGGGAATACACAGATCTCACAGACAGTCTGAGGCTGGGGTCAGCGACCAGAACATTCCCAGACCTCTCCTCAGTAGCCACATAAAGGTTTATTACAGAGCGCCCACAGCAGGAGCTGAGAATAGCATTTGTGTGTGAACAGATGGGCCAGATCATGCAAATGAGAGGCTAACCTACAGGCATCCTTCAAAAATAAATTCAATATTAATGCACTTTTCTAAAAGAACAGGACATGCAGATAGTAGGAAATTATTTCAGTGAAAACTACAGATCACCCTGCTTAAAAAAATGCCAATGCATAGAGAAAAATTTTTTCCAAAGTTTTTTTTTCAGTATTAAAAACACAAGGAAAACTATAAAAAATGTGGAATTGCTGTACTGACCTCTCCTGAGCGCAACCGGTCCGTTTGACTGCTTAGGGAACGCCGTAAAAACAAAACCCATAACATTGTGGTGGAATTGTGTATTTAAATAAAAAAAAGGTTTGGCTCCAGGGAGTGAAAAAGCAAAAGTTAAAAAATCAATTGGGGCTGAAGGAGTTAAGTCCTGAAACATTTAGAAAGATTAGGGCTGAGCGACCCGAGGTTGATCCGTTAAAAAACTTTGTTTGTAAAGCCGTTTCCGTAAATGTATGTGCGCTGTGTATGTAGGAAAACGTTGTCTCTTGAAGTTGAGCGAGACTTCGGTGAATGACTTCAGTATTCCTAGCTGAGTATTTAAAAACATTTTAAAATAGGAATCTGAAGCCGCTTCGGTTCTGGCCGGTGAAACGATACCAAAGCCGACTTCAGATTCCTATTTAAAGCGAACCTGTCACCTGCTTTTTACCTCTTAAGCTGTTAACTGTACCTTATAGATCATTGTAACCTTGTTTCCAAACAGGTGTTCTTCGTTTTTCTGGGGTTTATATTCCTGAAAAAATCACTTTATAATCTCATGCTCTGCTGCGTCTGAAGTCACCAGACAAGTCAAGGAGGCAGACCCTCCTTGACTGCTGGATGCGACTCCCCCGCCCTAACCCCGCCTCTCATCCCTATGATTGACACTAGCTCTTCTGCCCTGGACCGCGCTGGTCTCGGCGGCGCATGCGCCGTCTGCCTTCATAGCAGCGCGATCCCGAGCCTCGCGCTGAGTGAAGCGCGATCCCTTGCTAGATCGCGCTTGCGCACTTCTCTCCTCTCTAGCCGGGCCGCTGGTGAAATGCAGATCACTCAGCGCGAGGCTCGGGATCGCGCTGCTATGAAGGCAGACGGCGCATGCGCCGCCGAGACCAGCGCGGTCCCGGGCAGAAGAGCTAGTGTCAATCATAGGGATGAGAGGCGGGGTTAGGGCGGGGGAGTCGCATCCAGCAGTCAAGGAGGGTCTGCCTCCTTGACTTGTCTGGTGACTTCAGACGCAGCAGAGCAGGAGATTATAAAGTGATTTTTTCAGGAATATAAACCCCAGAAAAACGAAGAACACCTGTTTGGAAACAAGGTTACAATGATCTATAAGGTACAGTTAACAGCTTAAGAGGTAAAAAGCAGGTGACAGGTTCGCTTTAAAAATGGTTGGAGACCAGAGAATGCAGCACCAGGGCAGGGGGTTTAGCAGCCTCCCCATAAGGCCTAATTCACACGTCCGCAAAATGGATCCGCATCCCATCCGCAATTTTTGCGGAAGGGTTGCAGACCCATTCATTTCAAAGGGGCAGGAATGGATGTGGACAGAACACTATGTGACGTCCGCATCCGTGTTTCCGCAAAAAAATATAACATGTACTATTCTTGTCCACAATTGCGGACAAGAAAAGGCATTCTCTATATAGTACCAGCAATGTGCGGTCCGCAAAATGCGGAATGCACATTGCAGCCGTCCGTGTTTCCGCAAAACACACTACGGACGTGTGAATTAGGCCTTATTCAGTAAGACACCGAGAAGCTGCTGCTTGCAGTAAATTCCATGAAGGCTATAGGGCACCATCTAGTGGTCGCCATGTAGTACAACACTGCCAGAAATGATCCTTACACATACTAGCAGCACAGTCTACATCTCATCACTCCTTGTCTTTAATTCACAATATTCCTTGTCTTTAATTCACAAAAAAGCACCAAAATGTCTGTCACCAAAAAACAGGTCTTATTCTTGTCCGTTTTGCATACAAAAATAAGATTTTTTTATTTTTTTTGACAATGGGACACGGCGGGTATCTGTTTTGCGGATCCGCGGTTTTTGGGCTGCAAAGTACATACAGTCGTGTGCATGAGGATTAAATGAGAACCACTATGCCTCTACTTCCCTGTGGAATAGGTGGCCAGTACATACAGAGAAGGACTTACCATCATTGGCTTCTGCTCTGTGACCCAGCTTAATCTTTAAAAGACATAATAATACAGTTAGCACAAAAATAGTACAAAAAGTGACCTTGTGACATGTAACTGAGACAAGCTGAAAGGAGAGAACCCGTGGTCTGTTTATATGGTGTGGTCAAAGAGTAGTTCCTGCCACGTGGGCAGAAAACTCCAGCTGCCGTTCTTCTGCAGCGGGCGCCGGTGGCACTCAAAGCTCAGCATTTGGCGGTGTGGCAGGAAGCACACCTCGTGATCAGACCCTCAGGTTACGCTCCCATGTGCCGAGTCTGCCGGAGTATGGCCTCTTACACACGAGCGTATTTGCGATCTGTATACTTTTTGTTCCGGAATCTGCAGCTAATGTTGATGAATAGAGCCATTCACATTGGTGTATGATTTTCATCGGTATGTGAAATCCACAGCGAGTTTTGTGCTCCATTTGGGTTCCAAATATAGTCTATGAGAGAGCATCAAAAACGCAGGGCGGAAGACTACGCATGCAAATCCGGAAGCAATACTGATGCTACATCATCAGGGATCTGTGCGTATTACAGAGCCAGAATACTGACGGGTTTCAATACGCTCACGGGAAGGAGGCCTGTCTCTCAGAAATCCGCACCAAATCTGGTAGATTTTTGCAGATTTCAGTTTGGAAAAACTGTCCATTTCACCTTCTGCATTGCAAAAGGTGAAATCTGCGGGGGGACATCTGTAAACCTAGACCCGCATGCCAGGTTATGTATGGATATCGCTGAGGACACGCCCCACAGGATGCGGATGACTTATTTTTTTTTATAAATCTCATCCACTTTGCTTCTGCTGTAAATGGGCAGATTTTTAGCCCACAATTCAGTGTCAGAATCCGCAGCATTTACACTACACCTAATCAGACTATTTGCCGACTGAGATTTTTTGGTCTGTGGAGTTTTAGGGTCCATTCACACGTCCGTGGTGTGTTCCGGATCCGCAACACACCCGGCCGGCTCCCCCCATAGAAATGCCTATTCTTGTCCGCAGCTGCCGACAAGAATAGGACATGTTCCATCTTTTGCAGAGCCGCGGACCGGAAGTTCGGGGCCGCAATCTGCAAATGCGTAAGCGGAGAGCACATAGTATGCTCACCGCTTCACGTCCGACCCCATAGAGAATGAATGGGTCCGCACCCGTTCCACTGAATTGCGGAACGGATGCGGACCCTTTTGCGGACGTGTGAATGGGGCCTTATACTAATCTTTTCTAATCTGCATTTCTTTAAATGAGCAGAAAGTAGTGGATAACAGAGGGAATCTGACTACACCAGTTTGATAAATCTCCCTCAAAGTTTTTGTAAAGTAGAACTGGCTTAGTTGCCCATAGCAACCAATCAGATTCCATCTTTCATTTCCCAAAGAAGCTCAGAAAAATGAAAGGAGGAATCTAAATGGTTGCTTTGGGCAACTAAGCCAGTTCTACTTTACACCAGTTTGATAAATCTCCTCCTTTCTTGTCCGTTACCATGGAAACATATACGTCCGTATAGGAGCTGAGGACCCAAAACGATTTTTAATAGAAATTATTAACTACAAGGGGGTTGGCCCATCTGGGACCAGAGCACCAAAACAGGGCCCCAAAGTGAATATGGAGGGCAGCCGCACATGTGTGTCCACCCTCCATTCACCTCTGGGACTTCAAGAACAGCCAAGCACGCTCGCTCAGCTATTTTCGGAACTTTCATAGCAAAAATACAGAGCATGCCACTCCTGCGTGGCGTGCCGTCCCTCACTTCAGGGGCCCTTTTCTGGAGATAGAGGCAGGTCCGAGAGGTGTGACTTGCACCTATCTGACATTGATGGCATATCCTAACGATATGTATCAATGTCCCAGACGGGAACACCCCTTTAAGACCATGTGCCAAGGTGCATCCCTTTACATACACTGGAAAACTAGAAGAAAATAAATAAAGGAGAAAGCCCTACAGGAGATATAGCGTGTGACGTACCTTTTTAATCGCCACTATCTTATCCGTGTTCTTGTCCCTCGCTTTGTAGACAGTGGCAAACTAGAATGAAGCATACAGAACAGATTACTTTATGTATCCAGCATTCAATAGTCCGGACTGCATGGACCTGGGAAAGAATCCCACAGGAGCCATAACCAACTATGAGCCACGAAACAAAAGGGCAGTGTAGGGGGTTACAGAGTGCCATCCACACACTGCGGCACTAAAGGCTATGTGCACCTCCGGGGGCATTTTTTTTCTTCTTCTATGATTTCATGTTAATCATTTTTGGCCAAAAATCATTTTTTTCTATTGGTCTTTATCAAAAATATTGAGCCGTTCTGTCACAAAGGGTTAACAGTTTTTTTTTTAGCTGTGTGACTGGTACTTTCACTTTGTACCGGTCATATAAAACCCTTATCTCTAATTATACCAAGAGGTCAAAAAAGCCACATTCTAATCAGTACGGTAAGAACTGAGCTATAATGAGCGTTTATAAGGTCAGAGATCAGGAGCCCGTCAGCTCCCTGCCTGACAGCAGAGAGAAAATACAGATCCTGCTGGTAGATAAACTCAAAGCTGTGCAGGGAAATCTGCTCACCATTTCAATAAAGACCAATTGAAAAAATGATTTATTTAGCTCAAAATGAGTAAAATGCAATCATATAAAATTGCCAATGGTGTACATAGCCTTTAAAGGGAGTCTTTCACCCCCATTTTGCCATATAGAGTGTTTACGCCGTCCAATCGCACAGATATAGAAGAATGTAAGGGTACCTTTATCTTTTTCTTCATACTTGAAGTGGGTGTAAAAACGAAGTTTTTCCTTATGCAAATGAGCTCCTGAAGGTGCCCAGGGGCGGCGCTTACTGTATGGGAGCCCAGGCTGCGCTGCCTTTTTTGAACGTTTCCCCGCCCAGCCTCTGCTTATACCTGGGATCTTGGCCGGACTGTAGGTTGAAACTAGCGAATAGGAGGGCGGGTATAAGCAGAGGCTGGGCACAATAGAAAACGGATCCGTCCGCTATTGACTTTCAATGGAGTTCATGACAGATCCGTCTTGGCAAAGTTAAAGATAATACAACCGGAACTGTTCATAACGGATGCAGACGGTTGTATTATCGGTAATGGAGGCGTTTTTGCTGAGCCCTGCCGGATCCAGCAAAAACACAAGTGTGAAAGTAGCCTTACACTGCTTAAAGAAAGAAAGAAAGAAAAATAAATGGCGTTCTAGTGAACTCAGCACTATTGCAAGTAAAAGCCTCTTAGGCTACTTTCACATCAGCGCTTTTCCTACGATGGATCTCAAAACGGAGGAAAACGCTTCAGTTTTGTCTAGGGCTGCGACGATTAATCAGCGTTATCGATAATATTCAATAACGGGATTCGTTTTCAACTAATCCCATTATCGAATAATCAGCCGAATCGTTGCTATGTGGACGGTCAGGCGCTATTGCCTGCAGGACCCGTAAATCCGGCACGCTGAGAATATGGCGTGTGCTGCGCTCGGCAGACAGTGGAGAAGGAGGGATGGAATCCCTCCCTTCTATGACGCAGCCGCGCTGAGACCAATGAAGGGAGCGGGCTCTGAAGCTGCCCGCACCACTTCCACGGTGCGACAATGAATGTGTGGCTATTAATTAAAGCAGGGGGAGGGACGGGGGAGGTAATAAAGATACCGCGGCACTGGCTGAGTTAGTGAGCTCAGCGAATGGCAGAATCTTCCTCCTCCTGAGCGCACAGCTCACTGTCAGCCCGAGCACCAGAGTCAGTGCCCTGAACAGCCAGCATAGAAGGTACCCCACACCTAGAGTGATTAGCCTGCCTCAAAATAAAGGCCGCAAAAAACATTTGTATCAGGCACCCAGCAAGATTGGGGTTAATGTGACTGAGTTACAGAATACAGGCTACTTTCACACTTGCGGTTGCCTTTTCCGGCGGGGAACAGCCTGCCGGATCAGTGCTAACGCTGGCCCACTGTGCTGCTGGAAGTCCGCTCTAGACCCGTTTACTATAATTGGGACGAGCTGGAGGTCTGGCCGCAGTACGGCAAACAGGTCGAGAGGCGGACGGACAAAAAGTACAGCACGCCGCGGTTTTTGTCCGGCCACCTCTCTGCCTGTTTTTGCGTGGTACCTCCAGACCAGAGTCCAGTGGTGCGGTGCAGTGGTCAGCCCTGACCATGTGGACATGTCCCTTTTACATTCTAATGCCAAAGTTTTATAATTATGTAACTCCTAAAATTGTTTTAATATGGCCTTTGTACATAATTTTTTAAGTAAAATCATATAAACCCCTTTTTTGTCATTTTGGTGTTTTTTCCCGATGAATCGATTAAATTATTGACAACTAATAGTTTATTCAAATAATCGTTAGCTGTAGCCCTAGTTTTGGGGACAAAACTGAACTGAACTGAACAGAACGGCGTGCACCAGAATGCATTTTGCTCCATTTGGTTGCGTTCCCATGCCGGACCGAAGAGTGCAGCAAGCAGAGTTTCTGAGTCCGTCCTGGGATGCGGAGCAAGACGGATCTGTCATGACTCACAATGTAAGTCAATGGTGACGGATCCATTTTCTCGGACACGAAAGAAAACGGTTCCATCACCCATTCACTTACAATCCGTCTTGGCTATTTTAGAGATAATACAACCGGATCCGTTCATAACGGACGCAGACGGTTGTATTTGATGATCCATGACGGATCCAGCAAAAACGCTGGGGTGAAAGCAGCCTAAGGCCTCTTTCACACTTGCATTGTGAAGATCCGGCGTGCACTTCCGTCGCCGGAATGCACGCCGGATCCGGCACAACGCAAGTGAACTGAAAGTATTTGAAGACTGATCAGTCTTCTAAATGCTTTCAGTGTTACTATGGCAGCCAGGACGCTACTAGCGTCCTGGTTGCCATAGTAGCAGTGGGGAGCGGGGGAGCGGCATACTTACCTTCCGTGCGGCTCCCGGGGCGCTCCTGAATGACGTCAGAGCGCCCCGCGCGCATGGATCACGTGATCCATGCGATCACGTGATCTATGCACTGGGGCGCCCTGACGTCATCCTGGAGCATCCCGGGAGCCGCACGGAATGTAAGTATGCCGCTCCCCCTACTCTTTACTATGGCAACCAGGACTTTAGCGTCCTGGCTGCCATAGTAACCATTGACAAAAAGCTAAACGTCGGATCCGGCGATGCGCCGAAACGACGTTTAGCTTAAGGCTGGATTCGGATTAATGCACTTCAATGGGCATTAATTCCGGATCCGGCGTCACGGCATGTCTTCCGGATTTTTGGACGGAGACAAATCCGCAGTATGCTGCGCTTTTGTCAACGTCTAAAAAACGTTCACATACTGAACGGAAGACATCCTGATGCATCCTGAACGGATTTCTCTCCATTCAGGATGCATGGGGATAATCCTGATCAGTAGCTTTGCGTCCTAGAGCCCCGAGGATGGATCTCTAGGACGGAAAGCTAAAACGCTAGTGTGAAAAAGGCCTTACACTTTATGAATTAAAAAAGTTAAAGGGTCTCTCTGGGCTTTTTTTATTGATGACCTATCCTCAAGATAGGTCATCAATATCAGAACGGCGGGGGTCTGACACCTGGCACCCCCGCCGATCAGCTGTTTGAGGAGACGGCGCGCGCAGTTTTCTACCGCCAACATGACCTGCACTACAGCAAGCAGTTTTACACTGCAAGTCTCAATGTCATCACAGCATGTAGTTTTACCCAAAATCCCTGTTCCATTACAGCAAGCAGTTTTAGGCCTTGTTCACACTTCAATTAGTTGATCAGTTATTTCTATCAGTTAGGGCTCATGCAAACGAATGTGTGCTGCCCGTTTCCGTATTGCGGATCAGTAATACAGGGTCACCGTTCCGTGTGCATTTCGCATCACGGATGCGGACCCATTCACTTCAATGGGTCCGCAAATACGGAGATGCGGAACGGAACACTACAGAGTGCTTTTTTGGGGTTCCGTTCTTCCGTACCGCAAAAAGATAGAACATGTCCTATCCTTTTGCGGAACGGACGAATGCAGACCCATTCAAGTTGAATGGGTCTGGATTCATTCCGGCGGCCGTACGGAGGTTGCCCGTGCATTGGGGACCGCATGCACAGAACGGACCACCTACGGACGTGTGCATGAGCCCTTATTATCTTCCTTACACCTGATCTCTGTGTAGCCTCCACTCCTGGTTTTGGCTCACAAAAACTGATGGAAATAACTGACGTGTGAACAAGGCCTTACTGATACAAGGGCAGCAGTTTCTATAGGTTCAAAGACTTCATCCCCATCATAACATATGGGGCGCAGTGTCCAGCGATGGTCTCGTGGTCAGTGAACCTTCATATTAATAATGTAATCGCCCTACATAGAAACTCATAACCCCAGCCATAATGACCGTAACCATAGCAACCAAGATAAACTGTAACTGTATAACTAGGAGAGACTTTCCGGGCTAGTGCAGGCGGTCCCACTATCCCCATAGATAGGAGCACTGCTGTAGAACTACAGATACCAGAATACACTGGTCTGTATACCCGGTGCACTTCCCACATGCACCAACATGACAGAGTAACGGGAGGTTATGGGCCCAGAAGCTTCTCACTCACCTGTCCCTCCCCTAAGAACTCCAGCTTCTCATACTGCTTAGACCGGGAGCGCACCTCTATTCCTCCGGCCCCTGTATCCTCCATTACCCCGGGTTACCTCCACGGTAGGGACTAGAATGGAGTTGCTCCTGGCAGGTATGATGTCATAGGAAGAGGCGGAGTCTCGTCATCCAGGGGGCGGGGCTCAGGATTTGCTGGAGATTCTGCAGAGCAGGTTGTAGGAGAGAGGCAGCAGGCCGCTGTGTGGAGGAGACAGTGACTGTTAGTCTTACTTGGGTCCTTGTACCGGAGACTGTATGTTTGAGGGGTGGGGGTGATTGAATTACATGGGACTGTATGGTGGAGGGGCTGAAGGCAGGGGGAGCAATGTATCTTACATGGGACTGCATGCTGGAGGGGCTGAAGGCAGGGGGTACTGATGTATCTTACATGGGACTGCATGGTGGAGGGGCTAGTGATGTATCTTACATGGGACTGCATGGTGGAAGGGTTGAAGACAGTCTGAGGGATGTATCTTACATGGGACTGTATGGTGGAGGGGCTAAAGACAGGGGGAGTGATGTATTTTACATGGACTGTATGCTGGAGAGGCTGAAGACATGCTGAGTGATGTATTTTACATGGGACTGTATGATGGAGGGGCTGAAGGCAGGGGGAGTGACGTAACTTACATGGGACTGCATGCTAGAGGGGTGGGGAGTAATGTATTTTATATGGGACTGATGTATTTCACATGGGACTGCATGCTGGAGGGGCTGAAGGCAGGGGGAGTAATGTATCTTACATGGGACTGCATAGTGGATGGGCTAGTCATGTATCTTGCATGGTGGAGGGGATAAAGACAGGGGGGTGATGTATTTTACATGGGACTGTACGCTGGAGGGGTTGAAGGCAGGGTCGTGATGTATCTTACATAGGACTGCACCCCTGTATGAACATTGTATGGGGCGGAGAGGGTACTTTTCAGCAAACAGGTGTCTCACAGAAGGCAGAAACACTTGTTAAAGGATTTAAAAACACATGGCTGTGAAAATGAAAAATTAGTAGCAGACCCCAATTTTTCACTTTCACAAGGGGTTAAAGAAGAAAATGCACCCCTGTATGTGTTCCCCATTTTCTCCCCTTTCAGGAAACACCCCATATGTGCTTGTAGCCTGCTGTATGGGCGCACAGCAGGCAAACAGAAAAATATGGATTTTGCAGGCCTGAATTGGCAGACGTGGATTTTAGGTGCCATGTCGCATTTAAAAAATTACTTAGGTCCCTAGAAATTAAAAAGTGACCCCATTTTGGAAAGAGCACCCCCTACGAACATTTTAAGGGGTGGAAAGGGCACTTTTGGCCAAACGGGTGTTTCACAGAAATGAATATGTAGTGGTTGGTGAAAAGTGGATCTGAAAGGCTAGTTTCACACTTGTGGCAGGACGGATCCGACAGGCTGTTCACCCTTTCGGATCCGTCCTGCCGCTATTTTGCCGTGCCGCCGGACTGCCGCTCTGTCCCACTGACTATAATGGGGCGGGGGCAGAGTTCCGGTGCAGCATGGCAGTGCACAGCAGAGGCCGCTGGACTAAAAAGTCGGACATGTCGTAGTTTTAGTCCGGAGTCCTCTCTCCGAACACTGCCTTGCTGCACTGGAACTCCGCCCCCGCCCCTATTATAGTCAAAGGGACAGAGCGACAGTCCGGCGGCACGGCGAAATAGCAGCAGGACAGATCAGACAGGGTAAACAGCCTGCCGGATCCGTCCTGTGAAACTAGCCTAAGCTATGCGGACTAAATCGGAGATATAAGGTGGTAAAACTACAGGGTCCATCATTAAATGAATACTCCATGGATGTGTGGTAGATTCTGAAACACTCTGCATGCACAGGCCAGGTTTTTCAGGGCAGGTTTCGCAGTGGTAAATGGTGTCTTTCCTTATCCCTCTTTTGGAACACAGCCTGAATGGTTTTTGGGTCCTTCCCTTCATTGCTGTCTGGGGGACTTGACCTGGAAAATGTTGCCGGTAACAACACGGGCACCATGACTTCCTGAAGTACTCGGACCCTCACCAGCCTGGCTTTGAAAAATTAGGGCCTTGATAACCACCTCCTGGAACTGAAGGAAAGTTCCTGTGTGGCCTGCAGATTGAAATAGCACGTACACATTGCACGGCCAGCTTTTTATACCACACTTTCGTTTTTCGTGTGGCACTGTAGGGATCCACCCCTCCCATGTGCCTGTTGTAATCAAGGATGCTAACTGGTTTGGGGACAGTGGTACCTCGTACAGGAGCAGGGGAGCTGGTGTCAGTGTGAATGGTGGTCAGTACAAGGACGTCCCTCTTGTCCTTAACCACCAGCATGTTCTCACCCATTCTCAGTGGTTGCCCTACCAGGGATCTAGGGAGGCCTCTCTGATTTTGCGCACTGTGCCGCAAGCCACAGTACCTCTGGGAGTTAGGGACATCAATAGGGGTATGCTGGTATAAAAGTTATCCACATAGAGGTGGTAACCCCTACCCAGCAGTGGGTGCAGTAAGTCCCACACGATTTTCCCACTAAGGGCTCAGTCCCCAATGCACGGGCGGCGGCCAGGACGGATACGGACCTATTCAACTTGAATGGGTCCGTGATCCATCCGCACCGCAACAAAATAGAACATGTTCTATTTTTTTGTGGTGCGGAGGCACGGACAGAAACACCACAGAAGCACTCTGTAATGCTTCCGTGAGGTTCCGATCCGTGCTTCCTTTCCGCATCTCTGTGATTGCGGACCCATTCAAGTGAATGGCCGTGTGCATGAGCCCTAACTCCTAGGATGGGGGGGGGGGGGAAGAGACATTTTGGGGGTTCTATCCGGGAATCTTTCCCTTCATAAATGAGGAACTTGTGGGTGTACTCGGAGCTACTCTTACAGAGTTTGTGTATCTTTATGCCATACCTTGCCCGTTTGGTAAGCCGATACTGGTGGAATCTAATCCTCCCTTTAAAAAGTAATAGGGACTCATCTACACAGACCTTTTTATCGGGGTTGTACACCTCAGCAAACTTGGTGTTAAAGTGGTCAATGACAGGCCTAACCTTGAACAGACGGTCAAATGTTGGGTCGTTTTGGGGTGGGGTTGCATTGTCATCATAGTGTAGGAATTTCCGAATTGACTGAAATCGTTTCCAGGTCACGGTCTCGTACATTGGAGTCTGGTAGAAAATGTCCAAACTCCAATATTGTCTAACATTTGGCTTCTTAACAACGCCCATATGCAGCACGAGCAGACATCCCAACCTGCGAAAACTCATTTCAGGGAGGTTTTCTTTATTTATTTTTTTCACGTTAGTATTATATTCTAAAGAGTCTTGGCTTTCAGAAAAAATATAATGTTTTGGGGTTTGAACTAATTTTCAGGCCTAAAATGGATTATAACATGGGTGCAAAAAAGGAAAAAGAGTCCTTGGTAATTAAGGGGTTAACTGTAAGGCCTCTTTCAGACGGGCGTTGCGGGTGCACTCCGTCAAACAGTGCGGGTGCGTTGCGGGAATCGCCGCGATTTTTCCCTGCGAGTGCAAAGCGCTGTCATGCATTTTGCACGCACGGGAGAAAAATCGGCACTTTTGGTACCCAGACCCGAACCTGCACTTCTTCACAGAAGTGCATGTTTGGGTCAGAAATTGTCCCGCTGGTATTATTTCACATTATAACATAGTTATAATGTAAAATAATACCCTTGGCCATCTTCCTAATGTTTAAACTGGTGCAGAATGAGTTAAAATAATAAACTAATAATTACTTACCTGTTCCATTTGATCGCGAAGCCCGGCCTCCTCTCCGTTAGCTTGAAAGATGTAAAGGACCTGTGATGATGTCACAGCATCACATGGCTCAATCACCTGCTCCATCACTATGGTGATGGAGCATGTGATTGGTCCATGTGACCATGTGACATCATCCAAGGTCCTTAACCACTATCCACAGCCTGAGGATAGTGCTTAGGACCTTGGATGATGTCACATGGTCACATGGATCATCACATGCTCCATCACCATAGTGATGGAGCATGTGATTGGGCCATGTGATGTGACGTCATCACAGGTCCTTTAGATCATAGATGCTGCAGGGAAAGAGAGGACAGATCGCGACTACGCAATCAAGTGGCTAAGGTAAGTTAACTTTTATTATTTTTAACCCCTTCCTCATCATTTAACAATGGATTCTTTATTAAGAATGCTATTATTTCCCCTTATAACCATGTTATAAGGGGAAATAATAGAGATTGGGTCCCGTTGCTAAGCAACATTGCGGGAAAATCGCAACGCATCCGCACTTGGTTGCGGATGCTTGCGATTTTCCCGCATCCCCATTCACTTCTATGGGGCCTGCGTTGCGTGAAAACGCAGAATATAGAACATGCTGCGATTTTCACGCAACGCAGAAGTGATGCGTGAAAATCACCGCTCATGTGCACAGCCCCATAGAAATGAATGGGTCCGATTCAGTGCGGGTGCAATGCGTCCTCCTCACGCATTGCACCGCGGCACTCACCCGTGTGAAAGGGCTTAAGGCCCCTTTCACACGAGCGAAGCTCTCGCGCGGGTGCAATGCGTGACGTGAACGCAAAGCATCCGCACTGAATCCTGACCCATTCATTTCAATGGGTCTGTGTACATAAGCGTTTTTTTTCACGCATCACTTGTGCGTTGCGTGAAAATCGCAGCATGTTCTATATTCTGCGTTTTTCATGCAGCCCTAGCCCCATAGAAGTGAATGGGGCTGCGTGAAAAACGCATTGCATCCGCAAGCAAGTGCGGGTGCATTGCGTTTTTCACTGATGGTTGCTAGGAGATGTTGTTTGTAAACCTTCAGTTTTTTATCACGCGCGTGAAAAACGCATCAAAACGCATTGCACCCGCGCGGAAAAAACTGAACAACTGAACGCAATCGCAGGCAAAACTGAATGGCTTTGCCTGTGAAATTGCACAGTTTTCACTGAACGCATCCGCAACGCATCCGGACCTAATCCGGACACGCTCGTGTGAAAGAGGCCTAAAGTGTCACACATTAAACTCACCTCAACATGTCTTACAGTCATTTAACCCACCATGGGAAATTGAAAAATCACTGCAGCGAGCTACACTTTCATTATTTTCTACCCCTATTAGACATGGGTGCACTTTAGTGTAGTCAGGGGTGAAGTGCGTTTACTTCTTTCTTTTTTTTACTTGCACCTTCTGCCATGGTGCTCGGTGATCGTCACACTCTTCTTTTGGCAAACTTTGTCTCTGTGTCTGATATAGGGTTGTTTCGGGTATCGAAGTTTCGATACTTTTCTCAGGATTAGTATTTTATTGATACTGGGCTGCGCTACTACACAGCCCAGTATCAGAGAACGTGGCTGCGCCGCTCTCAGCTCAGCCATGTTCTACTCGGCAGCACGGGGAGAAGGAGGTGGTCTCTCCCTCCCCCTGTGCTGCCGCTGCCAATCAGGAGAGACGGGAGGAGGGGTTAACTGCGCGGATCGCAGCGCCCGGTCCCAGGCAGGTGCCGGCAATGACTTTCTTCTGGCTGCATTTGTATAGTAAAAGTCACTCCTCATTGGTGGCCAGTGCACCCCCTCCCCATTATTAAAGACATTGGCCAGTGCCCCCCCCCCCTCCCCCCATTATTAAATACATTGGTGGCCAGTGCCCCCCCCCCATTCCTTCCTCCCCCCAGTATTAAAAGCATTGGTGTCAGTGGCCACAGGGTCCCCTCACCTCCTCCTCATTGGTGGCAGTGATCGGAGCCCCAGCAGTGTAATGCTGGTGCTCCGATTGGTTACCATGGCAACCAGGACGATACTGAAGTCCTGGCTGCCATGGTCAGCTACCTGCTGCTGTGTGCACTGTGCACAGGGCAGCAGGGAGAGGGTGAGATCCTATTCACCCTAATAGAGCTCTATTAGGGTGAATAGGATGAGAATATCCCAGGTTCTAGCCCCTAAGGGGAAAATAGTTAATAAATAAACTGTAAAAAAAAAAAAAAGTTAAAAAAGTACACCAAAATATTAAGTATAAATCACCCCCTTTCCCAATTTTACATATAAAATATATAAACAATAAATAAAATATTACATATCGCCACGTCTCAAGTCCAAACTATTAAAAAAATCCTCTTTTAAGCGGTGAACGCCCATAAAAGAAAAGAAAAACTGCACAATTCACCATTTTATTTTAGTCACCTTGTCCCCCCAAAAAATAGGGTCGGACTGTTGTATTATTGGCCAGACGTTCCATAAAATGAGGAAAGCACACATTTTTTTTTTTTTTTCGCGGTATCGAGTATTGCAATACTTTTTTATGGTATCGATACCGAATCAAAATTTTGGTACCGAAACAACTCTAGTTTGATATCAATATCATTAATCATATGATATATATATTAATGTATATTATAAAGGGATTCTCTCCTGTCACCACCTATTAGAGATCCCGCACGTGCGTGCGCGCGCTTTGAGATCATGCGCACAAGCTCAGCATGATGCGCCGTTGCGGACTGCTGGCATCGGCTTCTTCTTGCACTGTGCGCACGCGCGGGATCTCAAAGCGGAGTTCTCGAGGAGTCAGAGGAGCCGAGAAGAGGACACTCCTACAGGTTGCGGCCGGAAAGGTTTCCTGTGAGTAAACCTTTCCGGGATATATGGATTCACATGCGGGCGTCAGGGAGCCGCTATCTAATAGCGGGAGACTCCCTGAACGCCCGGGAGACTTGGGATCCCTGCACAAGTCACCAAAACTTCAGCATCTGCTGCAGTAAAAGGGGTCACTTACTGGGGTCCAACCTTGGGGTCTAGCGTAGGGCAATGTAGGGTTCTGATCAATGAATTGTTGGGCGTATAAATTGGTTTGGGCCACCATTAAAATTTACAAAATTTTCTGAGAAGATTTTGAAAAAAAAATCTAGTTCAGTGAAGCCCGCACAGTCTATCTGTATTCCGGAGCTCCCCACAAAATATGGAATTTGGGGCTGATAATCGTTAGGGGATGGGGTCCATAAAACTTCACACTGGGAGGGCTGCCTCCGCTGCTACCCTGAGGCACCTTCTTGAAGGTCTCTCATCAGCGGATGATGATGATGATGGGGGAAGAGTAGTAGTGGCATCCTCTTCTCCCTCACTGGCAGACTCAGTATCGGAGGCAAGCATGGCGTATGCCTCTTCAGCTGAGTATACTTGTTGGGACGGACGGGCCATTTTTATTTTATTGGTGTGAAACGTGTAAACCTTTATTTATTTTGAGGGGTGTGTAGGTTGTGTTTTCACACATGAAGGGGCTCGTAATAAATTTTAAATATAGAGAAAAGGCGTAGAAAAAAAAGTTTTAAAAATATATTGCAGGACGCACAAAGATGTTTTGTGCGTGCAAAAATCTACACTAACACTACCTAAAATTGATTTCTATATATATGTATATGGAGATATAACTAACTACATGAAAAAAAATAATCTGCACAGTAAACTGAGCAGACCGATCAGAAAAATGGATGTTTCTGATCAGCGCTCAGCAGGTGAAGCACGCACACAAATATTGTGTGTACAGAAATCTACACTGACAGTACCTAAAATTGATTTCTATGTAACACTAAATATATTTAGGGCTTGGGAAAGGGGGGGGTGGATTAGGGATCTGGAACTTCTGCTGCTGCTGCTGCAAAAAAAAACGTGCAGCAGATGTTCTCCTGTTCTTCTCACAGGTTGAAGAGTACCACAAGTCCCAGCAAGCAGATACAGCACAGAGGGGCACAGGTACCACAAGTCCCAGCAAGCAGATACAGCACAGAGGGGCACAGGTCCACTCTGCATGCAGTCGCCAACTAGAATGGCTGCATGCAGAGGGATTCTTCCTGTTCCCTCTGCTGCTGTAGCGCTGCCATTGGCTGGAGCTTTGTTCCAGCCAATCACAGCGCTGGCAGGGGATGCCAAACACTGGAGTCCCTGCCTGACCACGGAGGATACTGCTTCTGGCGCTGCGATGTGCAGTCTTCATTGACCGGCCAAACGCAGCGCTTGGAGCTGCAGGGGGGTGGAAATACATGATACTGCCCTGATGCAGCCATCGCGCCCCAGAATCTTGCGGACCTTGCGGCGTACATATACGGGGCTGGTCCTCAAGTCACGTCAAGCTGCGCCGTCCTTAAGGGGTTAAATGGGAAGCTACTCTGCAAATATGCAAAAGCTGACAGCTGTACAGGGTAAAATGTCGGAAAGTTTTTAATAGTCATTGAAAAAATGTTTTATCCCAAAATGAGTAGATAATGCAATAAAAAATATTGCCCCCAAAGGGGTCCATAGCCTTTACGGAGATCAACTATAAGGCCTCTTTCACACGGGCGTCATGTTTGACGCCCGGATAAGAGGCGGGTGCGTTGTGCTTATATGCGCGATTTTTCCGCGCGGGTGCAAACGTTTGTAATGCGTTTTGCACGCGCTGTGAAAAATCCCCATGTTTGGTACCCAGACCCGAAGCCGGACTTCATCACTGAAGTCCGGTTTCGGGTCTTCTGGAGAATTTATTATTTTCCCTTATAACATGGTTATAAGGGGAAATAATAGCATTCTTAATAAAGAATGCATAGTAAAATGAAGAGGAAGGGGTTAAAAATAATAAAAGTTAACTTACCTTAGCCACTTGATCGCGTAGTTGCGATCTGTCCTCTCTTTTCCAGCATCAGCTAAGAACTAAAGGACCTGTGATGACGTCACATCACATGGTCCAATCACATGGTCCATCACCATGGTAAGATGGACCATGTGATTGGACCATGTGATGTGACATCATCACAGGTCCTTTAGTTGTTAGCTGATGCTGGAAAAGAGAGGACAGATCGCAACTACGCGATCAAGTGGCTAAGGTAAGTTAACTTATATTTTTAAACCCCTTCCTCTTCATTTTACTAAGCATTCTTTATTAAGAATGCTATTATTTTCCCTTATAACCATGTTATAAGGGAAAATAATAAAGATCTGGTCCCGTTGCTAAGCAACCATGCGGGAAGATCGCACTGCATACGCATTTGCTTGCAGATGCTTGCGATTTTTCCGCAGCCCCATTCACTTCTATGGGGCCTGCGTTGCATGAAAAACGCACAATATAGAGCATGCTGCGATTTTCACGCAACGCAGAAGTGATGCGTGAAAATCACCGCTCATGTGCACAGCCCCATAGAAATGAATGGGTCCGGATTCAGTGCATCTGCAATGCGTCCACCTCACGCATTGCACCCGCGCGGAAAACTCGCCCGTGTGAAAGGGGCCTAAACCTCAGATTTCTACATCCCCCTGCAAAAGGCCTGACTGCAGATAAGTAATTTACAGGACTAAGATTAAAAAACAATTCCATTTAATTTCAGAATTATATTCATACAAAATGTACGTGTGTACTGTTCTCCACATGCTTCCTCTAGGGAATAAGCTCTTGTCGATATAAAGTGAATACAGAGGGTGAAAGCTTCCAATGTCAGACTTTCCTTCCTTTATTAAATCCACTCATTTACAATTATGTAGAATTACAACAGATCTAGGTAAGTGCTGAAAAAAAATAGCTGTATACTGGTAGTGGCTGGGGATGCCGACGTCTCATTCAGGACCTCCACGCTGAAATACAGAACAGAAAAATGACTTACAAAAATGACAAGGCAAGCAATAGAAACCTAATCAAGAGCGACTAACAAAGCTAAAGTAGTCTTTACCTGTAGAAGCTTTTCCAGGAGCGTGCTCAATAATCATCTGTAAATGGCATATCCGCTTCTATTTCTACCAAGCAGCACGGGCTGGCCTCGGTTTGCTCAAACCTAAGCACTAGGAGACAGTGTGTCCTGTCGGAGAGCCGGTGCTGTGATATCACATTACAGTGACTGTTAGGCCTCTTTCACACGAACGTATTGGTTCCGTCCCGTGCATTGGGGACCGCAATTTGCAGTCCCCAATGCACGGGCAATGTCCGCGTGGCTTGAATGGGACTGTGATCTGTCCGTTCCGCAAAAAGATAGGACAAGTTCTATTTTTTTGCGGAACGGAAGCCCTCCCTAGTGCTTCCGTGGGGTTCCGTCCCGCACCACATCTCCAGATTTGCAGACCCATTCTAGTGAATGGGTCGCATCCGTGATGCAGACTGCACACGACCGGTGCGCCGTGTATTCCGGAACCGCCATATGCAGCCCGCAATACGGCCACAAAACCAATACGTTCGTGTGAAAGAAGCCTTATGTGTTGGATCCTGGAGCCTGTAAGGCAGAACAGGACACACTGGGGGGATTTATCAAAACTGGTGTAAAGAAGATTCCACCTTTCAGGGTTTTCAGAGCAGGGAAGCTCTGAAAGATGAAAGGTTGAGTCTGATCGGTTGCTATGGGCAACTAAGCCAGTTCTATTTTACACCACTGTCTCCTGGTGCACAGATATGAGCGGTCCATGCTGCTAGGTACGAACAGATTATTGTGCACATTATTATAGATAATTTGATGTGCACTAAAAGGAAACTGTCCCATTTTTCCCTAATAAATAAACCTAGTTGGACTGGTTCTACTCCAGTTTCAGAACAGGCCATGATTAGGATAGAAATCAAAAGAGAGGAAACTTGTGGCGATTTGTGATTCCTGACAATTATCTTACCTAAATATAGAAATCCTGAAAACAAAAAATTTTGGTTACTTAAATAAGAAGGGGACACTAAGGGCTCAATTGGGAAACACCGCCCAGCCGCATCTCATGGAATGACGACGGCACCTCAGACCCCAACTCCCTGCATCATACTGAGCGAGTACAGTACAACAGACCCACAGACAGACAGGAACTCACTGCATCATACTGAGCGAGTAAAGTACAACAGACCCACAGACGGATAGGAACTCACTGCTTTATACTGAGTACACTACAAAAGACCCACAGACAGACAGGAACTCACTGCTTTATACTGAGAGAGTACAGTACAACAGATCCACAGACAGGAACTCACTGCATCGTACTGAGCGAGTACAGTACAACAGACGGATAGGAACTCACTGCATCATACTGAGCGAGTACAGTACAACAGACCCACAGACAGACAGGAACTCACTGCATCATACTGAGCGAGTACACTACAACAGATCGACAGACAGACAGACAGGAACTCACTGCATCGTACTGAGCGAGTACACTACAACAGATCCACAGACAGACAGACAGGAACTCACTGCATCGTACTGAGCGAGTACACTACAACAGATCCACAGACAGACAGACAGGAACTCACTGCATCGTACTGAGCGAGTACACTACAACAGATCCACAGACAGACAGAAACTCTCTGCATCATACTGAGCGAGTACACTACAACAGATCCACAGACAGACAGGAACTCACTGCATCGTACTGAGCGAGTACACTACAACAGATCCACAGACAGACAGGAACTCTCTGCATCATACTGAGCGAGTACACTACAACAGATCCACAGACAGACAGGAACTCACTGCATCGTACTGAGCGAGTACAGTACAACAGATCCACAGACAGACAGGAACACTCTGCATCATACTGAGCGAGTACACTACAACAGATCCACAGACAGACAGGAACTCACTGCATCGTACTGAGCGAGTACAGTACAACAGATCCACAGACAGACAGGAACTCACTGCATCGTACTGAGCGAGTACAGTACAACAGATCCACAGACAGGAACTCACTGCATCGTACTGAGCGAGTACAGTACAACAGATCCACAGACAGACAGAAACTCTCTGCATCATACTGAGCGAGTACACTACAACAGATCCACAGACAGACAGGAACTCTCTGCATCATACTGAGCGAGTACACTACAACAGATCCACAGACAGACAGGAACTCACTGCATCGTACTGAGCGAGTACACTACAACAGATCCACAGACAGACAGGAACTGACTGCATCGTACTGAGCGAGTACCCTACAACAGACCCACAGACAGACAGGAACTCACTGCATCGTACTGAGCGAGTACAGTACAACAGATCCACAGACAGACAGACAGGAACTCACTGCATCGTACTGAGCGAGTACACTACAACAGATCCACAGACAGACAGGAACTCACTGCATCGTACTGAGCGAGTACAGTACAACAGATCCACAGACAGACAGACAGGAACTCACTGCATCGTACTGAGCGAGTACACTACAACAGATCCACAGACAGACAGGAACTCACTGCATCGTACTGAGCGAGTACAGTACAACAGACCCACAGACAGACAGGAACTGACTGCATCGTACTGAGCGAGTACACTACAACAGATCCACAGACAGACAGGAACTCTCTGCATCATACTGAGCGAGTACACTACAACAGATCCACAGACAGACAGGAACTCACTGCATCGTACTGAGCGAGTACACTACAACAGACCCACAGACAGACAGGAACTGACTGCATCGTACTGAGCGAGTACACTACAACAGACCCACAGACAGACAGGAACTCACTGCATCGTACTGAGCGAGTACAGTACAACAGATCCACAGACAGACAGGAACTCACTGCATCGTACTGAGCGAGTACACTACAACAGATCCACAGACAGACAGGAACTCACTTCATCGTACTGAGCGAGTACAGTACAACAGACCCACAGACAGACAGGAACTCACTGCATCGTACTGAGCGAGTACACTACAACAGACCCACAGACAGACAGGAACTCACTGCATCGTACTGAACGAGTACACTACAACAGATCCACAGACAGACAGGAACTCACTGCATCGTACTGAGCGAGTACAGTACAACAGATCCACAGACAGACAGGAACTCTCTGCATCATACTGAGCGAGTACAGTACAACAGATCCACAGACAGACAGGAACTCACTGCATCGTACTGAGCGAGTACAGTACAACAGACCCACAGACAGACAGGAACTCACTGCATCGTACTGAGCGAGTACAGTACAACAGATCCACAGACAGACAGGAACTCACTGCATCATACTGAGCGAGTACAGTACAACAGACCCACAGCAGATAGAAACTTACACTACAATAGACCCACATACAGATAGGAACTCACTCCATCATAAATCACACAGGCCGTGTTTCCCGGACCGAGCACTGTTGTGTGCATGAGCCCTAAGTTTGTATAACCACGTTATAAATGTGGAGAGAAATTCCGACTGAATGACCATGCTGCCCTGATTCATTTGAAGGTAGCGGGGGGCACAAGCCTCATGAATACCGCAGACTGTACACCTGACAGAAAATGGGTTGTCCTCTTTGTACATTATTTAGAAGGGTCCCAGTCGATAAGCTCAGAGGTCCTAGGACTTCTAGTGACTGGCTGTAATCAGTGGGGGAATCCAGAAACATACACTCCGCTTCCCTATAGCAACAGAACAGGAGAAGGAGCATTACAAAGCTGGGTTGTCTCTGTAATGCTTGGACGTGTTGGGTCCTTCAGTGGACACTCTTTGTAGCTGTTCTTGGCTCCATCTAACACATGGGGAGCTTGAATGGTGGACAACAACTAACGGTACTAACCACCTCAAATAAGACAGTGGACACAAAAGGGGGATCTGTTAGATGCCCATAAAAGATTAGAGCAACCTGAAACTGGTATGTGGGGCGGTACACCGGGCACCAGCTGGGGAGGCAGTTGTCGAGAAACCCTGCTTAAAAGGGTCTTATGACAGCAGTGAATTAAAGGGGTGGTGTCATTTCAACAAATGGCATTTATCATGTAGAGAAAGTTAATACAAGGCACCTACTAATGTATTGTGACTGTCCATATTGTCTCCTTCACTGACACAACCCCCTTTAAGGCAAAGATAGACTTTAAAGGGGTTTTCCATGAGCAACAATTATTATCTATCCATAGGACAGAAAATTGTCTGAGCTGGGACCCCCATGATCATGAAAATGGGGAGCCTGTGTCCTCCAATGAATGAGTTTGAATGGAGCCGCAGCATGAAACACCATTTCATTCAAACAGTAGACAGGCGATCTCCATTTTTGTGATTGGTGGGGGTGCTAGTGGTGGGCCCCTGACAATCGGACACTTATCTAACCTGTGGATAGTTGACTGAACTGTTGTTCATGAGAAAAACCTTTTAAATCCAATCAAGTGGTGGACCAGCCACCAACAAAGATCCCTCAACAAGACCTACAGCTAAGCCACATAAAATACACGTTCTCTGAGGCTGCCATCGCCTTCACTCAAACTGATGGTGGAAGCGGTTTGGGTAATCTTACTTGTATATAGTCCATCTCTTCAGCAGACACAGCTTTTCTCCTGTATTTCTGAGGAAGCAACCTCAGCAGTTCGCTTGTGTCTGGGGAACCATGTGCTTTATGGACGGGTGTAGAACGTGGAGCTCCAGGAGGGTTCTCACTGGTGGCTTGATGTGCTGTCACTGGAGGTGCAGTAAATGGGTAGATCATAGACTTCAAGGCTTCTTGCACTAAAGAC
Organism: Bufotes viridis; assembly: GCA_033119425.1. NCBI lineage: Eukaryota > Metazoa > Chordata > Amphibia > Anura > Bufonidae > Bufotes > Bufotes viridis. Next base: position 71,432,314 of record CM065589.1, on the reverse strand, counting down.
AAAACACCACCAAAGCTTGAACACCAGGAGCGCATAGATAAACACATAAAGATCTGTAGGAGAATGTCTGGCCGTTGTGTTGTGGAAAAACTAGAAATATTCCTCTCGCCCCATCCCTGGTTTCCATTGCTCTTAGGCTCTTTCTCGGCCTTTATGACATTTTGGCAGTCATGTCACATGACCGCATCTCACAATACCAGGGGGTCCCAGTTTTGCTCATAGGGACGCAGTGTCTAGGAATGAGATTTCCCAAGACACCTATATTACAATTTCTTTTTGTTCTTAAAGGTGTTGTCCCATCTGGAAATGTATGAAATGTGTGCGATCGGTGCTGGTCCAGCCTCTGGGACCCTCTGATCTCAAGACTGAGGCCCTGTCGCGTTCTGCCACAAATGGAAAGGCGGCTGCACATACACGGAACTCTTCATTCACGGCTACAGGACAGGGCCCAAGCTTTTACTATCAGGTAGATGCAATGATGCACTTTTTATTTTTGATACAAAAATAAAAAACGTCTGGTTTATACTAGAGACCCTTCCAGGGATGCAAGGACTCATCTGCTTCTTCAGCTCCTCAGCTTGTGTATGTCCATGCTTGCTACCAGGTTACCAGTGCTGTACACTGCCACAGCACAGAATCCCTACTGGTGACCGCAGCCATGTCACCCATGACGTGTACTGGTGGTGACCGCAGCCACGTTACCTATGACGTGTACTGGTGGTGACCGCAGCCACGTTACCTATGACGTGTACTGGTGGTGACCGCAGCCACGTTACCTATGACGTGTACTGGTGGTGACCACAGCCACGTTACCTATGACGTGTACTGGTGGTGACCGCAGCCATGTTACCCATGATGTGTACTGGTGGTGACCGCAACCATGTCACCCATGACGTGTACTGGTGGTGACCGCAGCCACGTTACCCATGACGTGTACTGGTGGTGACTGCAGCCACGTTACCCATGATGTGTACTGGTGGTTACCGCAGCCACGTTACCTATGACGTGTACTGGTGGTGACCGCAGCCACGTTACCTATGACGTGTACTGGTGGTGACCGCAGCCACGTTACCTATGACGTGTACTGGTGGTGACCGCAGCCACGTTACCTATGACGTGTACTGGTGGTGACTGCAGCCACGTTACCCATGACGTGTACTGGTGGTTACCGCAGCCACGTTACCCATGACGTGTACTGGTGGTGACCGCAGCCACGTTACCTATGACGTGTACTGGTGGTGACCGCAGCCACGTTACCCATGACATGTACAGGTGGTGACCGCAGCCATGTTACCTATGACGTGTACTGGTGGTGACCGCAGCCATGTTACCTATGACGTGTACTGGTGGTGACCGCAGCCATGTTGCCTATGACGTGTACTGGTGGTGACCGCAGCCACGTTACCCATGACATGTACAGGTGGTGACCGCAGCCATGTTACCTATGACGTGTACTGGTGGTGACCGCAGCCATGTTACCTATGACGTGTACTGGTGGTGACCGCAGCCATGTTAAATCTGTAGCATTTACAATAAAAAGTGGATGGGAGTTCAGAGATCTCCCCACAGGCCGCTTTGATGTTCTAATCTGTTTTGTGATGCAAAGATAGGAAGCAGTGGAGGAGTCGGCGGCAGTGTCCCCAGAAAACCTGGCCCGTTTCCCGCATTATTTATTGGTGGCGGATTGGTGGAAACGCGGCAGTGGAGTCCAGTCTTCCCGGGTGGATAGGTCAGTACATATGTAACCCTGTGATTTTGTACGGCAGCTACGTTTCTCTCACTCACCGTTAGCTTTTGGACTGTTCTTTCTATCAGGGAATCTAATGGCGGGCACGTGTGGCTTCACAACCTGTACAAAATGTGAACAGAGACATGAAATCAGTGCACTGAAACCCTGGAATGCTATTTTACACTGACCGTTCCTCACATACACGTCTAGCCTGCTCTAGGCCCAAACCTCTACCTCCGATTACACATAGTAGCACACAGGTTTTAATAAGGATTCATTTACCTTTTTTTTAAATTAATTTTCATAAAAAACAGGACACTTACACAAATCCTTACTACGCTGCGTGTCCTATGCCTCGTCAGAACAGAATAGTCCATTTCCTCCCTACAGAGGACCCGTCCGCTCTCCTGCCTGGCTGTTTTAGTATACACTTGTATTCCTCTGTTATTCCCCCTAGAAACATAGGTTATCGTTACCCTTGCCAATAGGGTGTGTCCTTACACATTTTGTCACTTTCTGCTCTAGGTATACAGTATAGCGTCAAAATGTGCAAAGGCACACCTTATTGACAAAGGTAATAACTAGGGATGAGCAAATTTCAGGTTATGAAAATTAGGGATGTCCCGATACCATTTTTTTAAGACAGAGTACGAGTACCGATACTTTTATTTAAGTACTCGCCGATACCAATTACCGATACCTCATATAAACAGCGGCGCAGTTACTGATAGCAACGAAAACAATTAAAGTTGGAATTTGGTTGCTGTGGATAACGGCTTTTCTTTTCCTTTGTACAAGTGTTAATAAATTAATAAATGGGAATATAATAGCGTTTTCAAACCAATGTGCCTCCAGGGGGATCTGTTTTTGGGGGATCTGTGGAGGACACACTGTTATGGAGGATCTGTGGATGTCACCGTTATGGGGGATCTGTGGAGGACACACTGTTATGGAGGATCTGTCGATGTCACCGTTATGGGGGATCTGTGGATGACGCACTGTTATGGGGGATCTGTGGATGACACAGTTATGGAGGATCTGTGGATGTCACCGTTATGGGGGATCTGTGGATGACGCACTGTCACCGTCACCGTTATGGGGGGACCTGTGGACGCCACCGTTATGGGGGACCTGTGGACGCCACCGTTATGGGGGACCTGTGGACGCCACCGCTATGGGGGGACCTGTGGACGCCACCGCTATGGGGGACCTGTGGACGCCACCGCTATGGGGGGACCTGTGGACGCCACCGCTATGGGGGACCTGTGGACGCCACCGTTATGGGGGACCTGTGGACGCCACCGTTATGGGGGACCTGTGGACGCCACCGCTATGGGGGGACCTGTGGACGCCACCGCTATGGGGGGACCTGTGGACGCCACCGTTATGGGGGGACCTGTGGACGCCACCGCTATGGGGGACCTGTGGACGCCACCGCTATGGGGGGACCTGTGGACGCCACCGCTATGGGGGACCTGTGGACGCCACCGCTATGGGGGACCTGTGGACGCCACCGCTATGGGGGACCTGTGGACGCCACCGCTATGGGGGACCTGTGGACGCCACCGCTATGGGGGACCTGTGGACGCCACCGCTATGGGGGACCTGTGGACGCCACCGCTATGGGGGACCTGTGGACGCCACCGCTATGGGGGGACCTGTGGACGCCACCGCTATGGGGGGACCTGTGGACGCCACCGCTATGGGGGACCTGTGGACGCCACCGCTATGGGGGACCTGTGGACGCCACCGCTATGGGGGACCTGTGGACGCCACCGTTATGGGGGGACCTGTGGACGCCACCGCTATGGGGGGACCTGTGGACGCCACCGTTATGGGGGACCTGTGGACGCCACCGCTATGGGGGAGAGGACCTGTGGACGCCACCGCTATGGGGGACCTGTGGACGCCACCGCTATGGGGGACCTGTGGACGCCACCGCTATGGGGGGGACCTGTGGACGCCACCGCTATGGGGGACCTGTGGACGCCACCGCTATGGGGGACCTGTGGACGCCACCGCTATGGGGGGACCTGTGGACGCCACCGCTATGGGGGACCTGTGGACGCCACCGCTATGGGGGACCTGTGGACGCCACCGCTATGGGGGACCTGTGGACGCCACCGCTATGGGGGGACCTGTGGACGCCACCGCTATGGGGGACCTGTGGACGCCACCGTTATGGGGGGACCTGTGGACGCCACCGCTATGGGGGACCTGTGGACGCCACCGTTATGGGGGACCTGTGGACGCCACCGCTATGGGGGGACCTGTGGACGCCACCGCTATGGGGGGACCTGTGGACGCCACCGCTATGGGGGACCTGTGGACGCCACCGCTATGGGGGGACCTGTGGACGCCACCGTTATGGGGGACCTGTGGACGCCACCGCTATGGGGGACCTGTGGACGCCACCGCTATGGGGGGACCTGTGGACGCCACCGCTATGGGGGGACCTGTGGACGCCACCGCTATGGGGAGGGGGACCTGTGGACGTCACCGTTATGGGGAGGGGGACCTGTGGACGTCACTGTTATGGGGGAGGGGGACCTGTGGACGTCACTGTTATGGGGGAGGGGAACCTGTGGACATCACTGTTATGGGGAGGAGCTGTGGACATCACTGTTATGGGGGGACCTGTGGACATCACTGTTATGGGGGGATCTGTGGATGAGGCTGTAATGGGGGATCTGTGGATGACACATATATAGCATCTTATGCTATATACATGTCATCCACAGATTCACATCAGTGTCGGAGGCCGGTGCAGCTTGACTCATACACCGGCCCCGCAGCTGCTATATTCTGTTTCATTAACCCTAACTTACTGTGCCCGTGATTACTAACTATTAACGCGCAGTCCTCCATGCTCCTGCCCGCGCCTTCTGTAATCATAAAGTGGGCGGAGCGGGCAGGCGGGACATGAGGCGCATGGAGGAACTGAGAGCCTGCTGCCCGATTCCTCCATGCGCCTCATGTCCCGCCTGCCCGCTCCGCCCACTTTATGATTACAGAAGGCGCGCGGGGCAGGAGCATGGAGGGACTGCGCATTAATAGTTAGTAATCACGGGCACAGTAAGTTAGGTGTAATGAAACCGAATATAGCTGCTGCCGAACCGGAACTTCCGGTATCGGCGGCATTTTTACGAGTACAAGTACTCGTGAAAATGCCAGTATCAGTATCGGGACATCCCTAATGAAAATCGTTTGTGCTTTATTTGGTGGTAAAAGCAGAATTGCGTTATGGATACCGTTACCACAGACCATAACGCAATTAGAGGCATTCCGTCATAATAGTCTGTGGCCTGCATAACGGATCCGTCCCATTTCCGTTATGCAGGAGAGGACTCCACTGCATAACAGAAACGGAACGGATTCGTTATGCAACCCATAGACTTCTATGACGGAATGAATAACGGAGTGCCTCTGAATTGCGTAATGGTCCATGGTAACGGAATCCATAACGCAATTCTGCTTTTACCACCAAACGAAGCGTGAACGAATTTCAGAATATGAAATTCGCTCATCTCTAGTAATAACTGCCCGTTGTCTGATTTACAAATTCCCTGCATGCCGTACTATTCTTCCAGTCCAATATAACGGGATCCCATGGCAAAGGCTTTGAGCAGAAATGGGGACCACGGACTCATTGGAGTCAATAGGTTTGCACAGTGAAATGGGGGTCCGTTTTGTGGATCTGCGGTTTGTGGACTGCAAAACACTTACAGTTGGAGGTTGCACTACATTTTTCAGAAGAGTAAAAATACTTCTCTTACCACTTTTGAGGAGTAGTTTTACCTGAGGAGGAGGACAAAAGTTGCAGTAATTCATATACATAATACGCAGGCCTACACTTGCTCACATCTGCGTTGGAGGCTTCGTTCGCGGCATCTGTTGCAGATTAGGTCAAAAAGATCGGACAAAGAAGCCTTGTATGCAGGACTTTTCTGTTTGGTAAAAAGAGGATCCCGAATGGAAACTGAACGGACTCCATCGTAGTCAGTCTGTTCAGGTCCGTTATGTCCCCGTCCAGCACTTCTGTTATTGTCGTCGTTCTGCTCAACTACCAGAAATAAATAGTAGTGGTTTGACCGTGCCCTCCCATGTGTCACTCCAGACCCCTCCGAGCACCCTGACAGCGTTAAAAAGTAACTACATTTTTTAGACACTTTTTATGTGTCACCTCTATATGAGGAGTCTGAAGCGCTCAGTGTCGCGGCTGAGCGTGATACTGAAGACAGTCCCATAGACTTTCTAGTGAGATCTGTCTTCAGTACTGCGCTCATTAGTGAGGAGAAGCAGCGCTCGGCTGAGTGGTTCAGACTCCTCGTTATAGGATCAGTGGGGGTCTCAGAGCTGGGACCTCCACTAAAGCCCAAAAAGGCCGCTTACCCCCTCCCGGGCGAAGATCACGCGCCTCTACAGGACTCTCCCTCTCAACGAATGGTCTGGAGGACGTAGCACAACCACGCATTACATGCACACTTACCGTATTTATACCGGTTGTTCATATAGCAGCAGCATATTCTGCAGCAGTGTACAAAGGCTGACCCCATTCATTGAATGGCTGCCATGGAATATCCCATTTCTCATTGCCGGAGAAGTGTGCGGCCGGCCTACAGCGCATAGGTATCCAGCGATGATAAGCTGGCGCCCAGCGGTTACGGTACCCTTGAGGGCTGTTCCGCACGAGCGAGTCTATTGCGGGAATCCCGTTCCGAGCGTGATTTCTGATGCTATGTGCTTCTGCTTGACTTTACTTCTACAGGATCACAGCGACATAAAGCTGGTCAGTGATTCTGCAGAAGCAGCGGCACACAGCATTAGAACTCATGATAATGCCGTGTGCACACACACACGGAGCGCCATTCACGCAATGGACTCGCTCCTGTATAACAGCATTAAGGCCTTATGCACACGAACGTATTTTCTTTCCGTGTCCATTCCATTTTTTTTTTTCGGACCGTATACGGAACCAATGGGTCCGCAAAAAGAACGGAAGTTACTCCGTGTGCATTCCGTTTCTGTATGTCCTATTATTGTCCGCATTACCGACAAGGATAGTACTGTTCTATTAGGGTCCAGCTGTTCTGTACCGCAAAATACGGAATACACACGGAGGTCATCTGTATTTTTTGTGGACCGCAAAATACATACGGTCGTGTGCACGGGGCCTGAGGCTGATTCACAGGACCGCGCTCCGTCTGGAAAACACGGGCCGTGTGTCAGTCGCTTTTCCCGGGCTGACTGTATCATAGTAATCAGTCAGTTCATATATGATCGCGAGTCTGTTGTACAACGCTCACATGATGATGATGATGGATGATGAGAGTGCAGTACAACAGACCTGCGATCAGAAAAAAACTGGCTGTATCATAAAACACCATAACGCAGTCAGTTCAAGTCAAGGGAGCTGCGGTGGGTCCGGGAAATGCTGCCGACACAAAACCCGTGTTTCCTGGACTGAGCATAGTCTTGTTAATCAGCTATTAGGCTGGACTCACCGTCGCAGATTTTTGCCATTTTTTGAGGATCAAAATGAGTGGGTTCAAAAGGAATAGGAAATATGAGAAGGACCCGGGCTCTGTTCACACTTGTGTTTAAAAGGAAACCCAGAAAACTGCCAGATTTGTCGTATGACGGATACCACCACTGTTTGGGTTCTGCCATGTTGTCCATTGTATTGAAGGGAAAAACACAGCGTGTTGGATCCTGTATGCCTCCATGTCTAAGGCCTTATTCACACGTCCGTTGTGTTTATGGATCCGCAAATTGCGGATTCATAAACACACCCGGCCGGGAGCCCCATAGAAATGTCTATTCTTGTCCGCAATTGCGGGCAAGAATAGGACATGCTCTACTTTTTTGCGGAGCTGCGGCCGTAAGATTGGCGGCGCGCTCCGCAAAAACTGATGCGGAGAGCACAGTGTGTGCTCTCCGCATCGTTCCGTGCCCCATTTACAGTCAATGGGTCCGCATGTATTCCGCAGAATTGCAGAATACCTGCGGACGTGTGAATAGGGCCTAACCGTATCTCATCTTGTATCCAGGCCAGAGGTGGTCCAGCAGGGTCCTAGAGCCTCCTCTCTATTGTACAGGTTTCTCCAAGAGACTTCTCCTTTCTCTCTAATATTCATATATCATCATTACAGTGCCATAGTTATAGGAAATATTCTGGTGCTAATGCTATGCTTATTTTGTAAATTTGAGATTCTTGGCAAAAATTATTTGGGTTCATCTGCTGACGTCAAGGTGATCTCTGTAAAACGGGAACCTAACACTAAATACTACCTGTTATGTGCCATAACGACCACCCAGCATGCATGCCATAGCATTAGCACCAGAATATTTTCTATAACTATGGCAGGGCTCGACAAATCCCAGGCGCCAGGTCGCCATGGCGACCAGGAATTTGGTCCTGGCGCCTGGGTATTTGTCAGCCCGTTCTCCCAGGTGTCAGGGCGCAGGGCCGGCACGGACTAGGAGCCTCATGCTGCAGCCGCCCGAGCGCTCTGTATAGAGCCCCAGGCGGCTGCAGCACTGCCCGGGCTGGCGCGTCCATGAGGGCGCACCGCCCGGGCGCAGCATCCCTCCTGTCAGTTCCTCATTGTAGCGTGGCCGAGCCTACCTTGGTCCGCGGTACAGGAGCATCTGTCTCCTGTACCCGGCCGGACTGACAGGAAGTGCGCACATAGTGTGCACTTCCTGTCAGTCCGCCCGGGTACAGGAAACTAAAGCCTCCTGTACCCGTGGAGCATAAAGAGCTCGGCCACGCTACATTACAGGCGAGGGAGGATGACAAGATGGGGAAAGACAATGACAAGAGAGGGAGATAATGACAAGGGAGGGGAGAAAGTGAATGACAAGGGGGAGTGAATGACAAGGGGGAGTGAAAGTGAATGACAAGGGGGAGGAAAGTGAATGACAAGGGGGGAGAGTGAATGACAAGGGGGAAAGATAATGACAAGGGGGGAGAAAGTGAATGACAAGAGGGGGAAAGAGAATGACATGGGGGAGAGAATGACAAGGGGGAGAGTGAATGACAAGGGGGAAAGATAATGACAAGGGGGAGAGTGAATGACAAGAGGGGGAAAGAGCTGGGCGTTGTAGTGATGCGGGGACTGAGCGCCAGCTGGGGGTTGTAGTGCTCAGTAAAATGTCATGGTGCCCGCTGTGTTTGTGCCTCTCCTGCGGACCCCTCTGCCCTCCCTCTGCGGACCCTCTGCCCTCCCCTGCGGGCCCTCTGCCCTCCCTCCGGGCCCCTCTGCCCTCCTCCGGACCCTGTAATCCTTGTAAGGGTTTCCACATGTCATGGCGGACGCAAGGGGCGATCACTTGGACGCTGGCAGCATCTGACGTGTCATATAACCTATTGAAGAGGGGGCATTATGGGGGCACTATATACTCGCACATTATGGGGGCACTATGGAGAACAGGGAAGGAATACTATGGGGGCATCTACTGGGGCCCTATGTACTGGCATGCATTATTGTGGGGCTCTATGGAGAAGTGGGGGAGCACTATGGGGGCATCTATTGGGGGCTTTATGACGTGGCTCCGCCTGGCTCCTAACTTTTTAGCTGGCTCCTAGATTCCAACGAAATTTGTCAAGCCCTGAACTATGGCATTATTGTATGTAATTGGTGTTTGCAGAGTGCTGTTTTTTATCATCATTACAGTCACACAGAGTTTCATCCCAACAACTTGGTGCGGTATTTTTAGTCCGCGAGTCTTCCGCTACGTTCCTGCTGGATCCACTTCTAGCTTTGGCTCAAAAAACTGCACCAAAATCTGTGGGCTTATTCACATTGGCACTAGGCTTGCACATCATTTCTGTTTATGGAGGTGCTGATTCTGTCAGATGATGGACCCGAACAGAGCCTCTGATGCAGATGTGGACAGCCCCTTGAAGGAGTTTTTCCGCTCTTGGGGCATCTATTTTTCCTGGGCAGTCCTACGAGAGCAGTTTTCTGTAGGCAGAAGATGATGGGGGTGATCAGTGTCAGGATCTAGAACATCTACATAAGGAGCCGTCATTGCAGCTGCAGGTTTGGTGACAGGATCGGTAAGGATCTGATTGAACAGGCATCGGTCAGATCTAATCTGTGCGGCACTGGCTGCATGCCGTCTATGCTGCCACCAAGGGGCTGTGCGGTCAGTGTCACCCTGACTTCTCCTCTGCCAGGGTCACACCCCCGACTCCCTGCACTGCGGGTAACCCCCGCACACGTTCCGTCTGACCAGCAGACACACTCCTGCCACCTTCAGTCACCGGGGACGCGGCCCGGGCGCCGCTTTTCTCCACAGTTTTCCTACCTGAACGACCCTGCTGGCCGCCGCCATCTTGCTCCCCATGGCGACCCCTAGCGGCACTTCCGCAGCCGGGGAAGGAAGAGCCTGTACCACGTGATGCGGATCAGCTGTGGTCACCGGAAGAGACGTTGGTGTGACTAGTGAGGGGTTCTCAGGACAAGCACTGCAAGATCCCCGCCCTCCGGTGTACAGGGGAGATTCAGTAGGAATCCTTAAGGAAAAGAGTCTTGGAATGAAATGGAAAGCACACAGAGATATAATATGGCTCCATACATTTCTATGGCAGAGGTATTACAGTACAACAATGTACCGGTACTTGATAGGAGCCTGATTTTGGGTGTATTTATAGTCATTGACATCAATAGGCAGATTTTACATTGTAATAAACGGCATTTCATTGAAGAAAAAAAAAAAACATTTCCACAATAAATGTCCGTTCCCACAACCAGGATGTTACATGGATTTCAGCAAGAACACCCTGCATGTGAACGGAAACGCCACATCGCTCACGGATGCAAAAACCCTCAAGAATATAGCATCCCACTTATTTCTAAGAATAACACAGAGAAGCCAGCAGATCCGTCACATCCTCGAGCAGACCCGGGTCAAAAATCCAAGTGTCAGTTTAACGTCAGTGATTTTTGAGCCAAAACCAGGAGCAGATCCTTCCCTTATACCATGTCTGTGGAGGCTCCAGTTCTGGTTTTGGCGCACAATCACTGACCGAACACTGACGTGTGAATGAGGCTTTAGTGGCATATTTGTTTTCCTTTGTTAATGTGTAGGAATAGGTATAGGGAACGTTTTTCTAGTCAGCGTGGCACTGTGCTGTTAGGCTTCATTTACCTGTTATTTTCAAGTCCGTGAAAAAAGCGTTCTTGTTTCATCCGTGAAGCATCCATGTTTGGTCCTATCAGTCTTCAGTGAAAAGCGGACGCACCACGGACCAAAACGTCAGTCATGTGCATGGGGCCTCTTTCCCACATCACCATTAACCCCTTCCGCTTCCTCTCTTACAGGTTAAAGGCTTATACACATGAACGCGTGCTGCCCGTCCGTGTGGGCGCCGTCCGTGTGGCTGGTGCTGACGGATGCAGCTTGAATAGGTCCGCGATCCGTCCGCATCACAAGAGGAAATAGAACATGTTCTATTTTTTTACGGTGTGGAAGTGCTCCGTAGTGTTTCCATGGCCTTCCGCTCTGTATCTTCCAAATTGCGGACCGCAATACAAGCATTGGGGGGGGGGGTGCATGAGCCCTTACACTTGCTTTCCCTCTCTTCTCTTTAGTCATAGGGAGGGACAGTTTGTGTGTATGTGGTTTAGGTACATCGGGTGGGTGACTATATATAGTGATTTGTATATTATTGTGTAGTGTTGTTCTGTTAAATAATAACCGTACAGTGTTCAGGAAACAGAATTAGGACATTTACAAAAGGCTTTACGCCATTATTGTGGAGTAAAAAAGTCGCAATTTATGGCACACGAAATAAGTGCACCATGATTTTAAGGTGGCAGGGTGAGAAAAGGTGGCAGGGCTTTGCAGGAGGAGGCAGGGCTACACCCTTTACATATAGTGTACATACACACACACAAACTACCGGAAAATGGAAAAGAACACAGAATGAAAGCTTATTTTACACTATGGTAATGCTGGAGGGTGTTCTATGTAGTGATCAAAGTTCCAAGATCTTTACTTTAGGGCCCTTGCACACGACCATATGCCCTCCGAGATATACGGTCCGTGAATGGGACATATGTCCCTGAGCGGCATTGATCGGGAGCACACAGCATCATAGAATACAATGATGGTGTGCACATCGGGCTGCGGCACTCATTAGATCGTATGAGTGCGGGACAATAGCCCCGCGGGCGGCCTGACGTCCACAGCATCATTGTAATCTATGATGCTGTGCGCACGATCAATGCTGCTCCGGGACATATGGCCCGCTCATGGACTGTATGTATCGGAGGGCATACGGTCATGTGCAAGTGCCTCAACATACAGACTTTTTTTTTTTTCAGGTATCACTGTTGTTTTTTCGTCTTCTTTCTTCCAGTACTGCTGATTCGATAATTTTTTTTTTTTTACAGTAATAATTAATTCACTAAGTTATTAGACTAAGCCTCTCAAGACTTCGCCAAGTACTAACTTCGGCTCATCAGAACCAATATAACCAATAGAACCTGCTCCGTACAGTATTACAACAAAGTTTTATGCGAATCTACATCGGATGACGTATCCGAAGTTGATTTGCTCTTCCCTAGTGTCGGCCATTTGTGCAATTAACCAACTTTAAAAACAGCAGAATAATAGTACTTTGCGAAGCTGGATGGTCCAAGGAGTTTCTGTAGTTCATCGGTGATATTGACATTGTTTAGAGCAGGGATGCTCAACCTGCGGCCCTCCAGCTGTTGTAAAACTACAACTCCCAACATGCCTTTCTGTAGGCTGATAGCTGTATGGGAATTATGGGAGTTGTAGTTTTGCAACAGCTGGAGGGCCACAGGTTGAGCATGCCTGGTTTAGAGGATGACAAACACTTAGGGAGGGTTCAGGATTAGGGATGAGCGAACTTGTGTTTTCAAGTTTGGCGTACAAGGTTCGGGTTATCTAAGAATTCTGTTATGGATTCCATGGACCATAACTTATGGTCGGTCGTAGCGGAATCCATAGATAACCTGAACCTTGTACGCCAAACTTAAAACACAAGTTCGCTCATCCCTATTCAGGATGGTCAAGACAGACAGATGCATGCGAAGATGGCGTATAAGAACAGCTACAGGACAGCCACAACGTCACAAATTGCTTCTGTAGGAGCCCGTGCAGTGACCACCCAGCAGGAGCAGACTGGCCACAGATCCTACAGGGAAACTTCCCGGTGGGCTGATGCCCAGGGGTTCTGCCTGAACCCTCCTCACGGTCACTAGCTATGATAAATTCAGGAGGGGCGCATCAGATCATTACTTAACTGTATTGCCATCCTAAGGAAACTGGAGTAGGAAAGAACTGCCCTATCTTGCGGATCGTGGACCCATTCAGGTCCATTACGGAGTGCACACGGCTGGTGCCCATATACTGTGGACCCGCCGGGTACTTACGTTTGTCTGAATGAGCTCTAAGAGTGCCTGCACTGGTGCCACAAGAGAGCCCAATGGAGGCATGAATGGCAAACATTAGTGCTCAGTGATGAAAGGAGCTTCTGCCTTGGTACTCACAATGGTCGCACAGGGGAGTGTCTACTCCTACCATGTCTGTTCCCAGAGAGAAACATAGAAGTAGTCCAGCAGAAATGTATGTAGCTGAGTCTTCTTTGTTAAGGTGAAATTCTTACAAAAAGCAGCGCCGTATTCACAGCAGGATTCACAACGTCAATGTCTGTTCCCACCTGGTATTCGTGGAGAGAACATTAACCAGCCTTCAGTACGTCTAGGACAGGCATCCTCAAACTGCGGCCTTCCAGCTGTTGCAAAACTACAACTCCCAGCATGCCCGAAAAGCCTACAGGTATCAGCCTACAGCAGGGCATTGTGGGAGTTGTAGTTTTACAACAGCTGGAGGGCCGCAGTTTGAGGATGCCTGGTCTAGGACATCATGGAGCCAGCCCTACTGCTGCTACTGTGTATATACATTATGCGATTATATATATAATTTTTTTTAAGAGGACCTTTCCTGAAATGTCTGTTTTAGAAACTACTTGCACTCCCCATGTAATAATTTCAGGACATATTTTCATACAACTCCATGTTGTGCCTTTCCTCTATTATTGCTGCTAGCAGTTTAGAAATAAGTTGCTAAAGGTTCATCTCTAGTTGTTAGCAGTGGGGGGCGTGTCCCTCCACAGTCTGATATCAGCAAAACTCATTGGCTAGTGTAAGATTGTGCAGGCACACAAATCTAACTGTAAAGTGAAGCAGATGAAAATTATTAGAAATGTCGTTTCAGATAGTCTTGACATTATTTCTTGTAGATTGCCAATATAAAATCCTCCCAGAGTAGTAAAAAAAAAAAAAAATATTGCATTACAATAAATGCTCTTGCTTTTGTTTGTATTTCATAAGAAGTTATAAAACTACGACAGGACCAGGTAGAGTCTAAGAATGTTAAAAAAATACTTAAATTATATTGATAAAATAATAAAATGTACATTAAATGCTAAAAACAGGCTGGATTCTTGCCCAGTTTGAGCACAACCTCCTTCAGCTTTGGATCTTCTGCCCAGTTGATGCAACTGCCGAGAATCAGTCTCTGAAGAGAGAAAGGGAAAATGAAGTTTGCGAAAATATCACCTTTAACAGAACATATGTAACCCCCTCCCCTTTTAGGCTTCCTGCACACACTTTTTTGAGCACTGTTGCAGTGCACAAATGCAACTGGAAAGAAAAAATATTCTATAGTGAATTTCACTATGCAAACCTCTAAATTACAAATAGAAAAAAATGCCAAAAACAACGTGAGAGATTTATGAAACTGCCTTTGTTGATCCTAGCAGCCAATCACAGTGCAGTTTTTATTTCCTATATCAGGCATCCTCAAACTGCGGCCCTCCAGCTGTTGTAAAACTACAACTCCCACAATGCCCTGCTGTAGGCTGATACCTGTAGGCTGTTCAGGCATGCTGGGAGTTGTAGTTTTGCAACAGCTGGAGGGCCGCAGTTTGAGGATGCCTGTCCTATATTGTCTTCGAAAAATGAAAATACAAACCATTAGAAAACGTGATGTGGTGTTAAACAGGCAGGATATGCTCAAACCCATATGCAGTTGTGCATGTATACAGGGGAGCACATCCTGCATTGCAGGCATGGCTACATGCTGGAGGTTACTGGTAAGCTGTCTGTGAGTCAGGCCTTATGCTCCAGTAATCCGCCCACTGGCCCCTGTTATTGCCCATACGGCACAGGTAGGTGAGTGATAGGGCCTCGGGCACCGCGCCAAGGTCTCAAGTAGCCCGAGCTTAAGACATGTCCTCCGAGTAGGACAGGCATCCTCAAACTGCGGCCCTCCAGTTGTTGCAAAACTACAACTCCCAGCATGCCCGAACAGCCTACAGCAGGGCATTGTGGGAGTTGTAGTTTTACAACAGCTGGAGGGCCGCAGTTTGAGGATGCCTGTAGTAGGATATGTCGAACTAACCCCTCAATGTTATCATCAGCGTGAGGGTTTAGTATTAGCGCAGAGTGCACCTGCCTTTGCTATTACGTTTTTGAAAAATGAAAGCTGCACCGATTGGTTGCTATGGGCAACAGAGTTGCCAGACACGCATGAGCGAGTTGAATGCAATAAGCTTGCAGCGTGCATCAGTGAGGGGTCCTGTCCTGACCTCTTCTCCTCTGACAGGATTGCACTGCATTATACTGATTTAGGCCTCTTGCACACAAACTTTTTTTTTTTCGTTCCATATAGGGAACCATCCATTTCAATGGGTCAGCAAAAAATACAGAATGTACTCCGTATGCAGTCCGTATTTCCATTTAAAGATAGAACATGTTCTATTTGCCCGCAAATCACGTTCCGTAGCTCCACTCAAGTCAATGGGGACGCAAAAAAAAACAGAAAGCATACAGAATGCATCCGTATCCGTTCCGTTTTTGTGGGAGCATTTATTGCAAATTTTATACCCAGCCCAATTTTTCAATGTACTTACTGTTAAAACATTATTGTATGCTTCCATTCCGTTTGCGATCCGCACAAAACGGATCACAAACGGAACAGAAACACTACTGAAACCAAAAATGGACCGCAAAACCATACGGTCGTGTGCAGGAGGCCTTATAATGCTGTGTATCCCTGACAGTCCTGAAATGTATAGTATTACTGACAACATTACTTGGCAATTTAAGATGACGACTACATTCCAGGCATTGACCGAAGGACTGACTGTAAAGCCTGTGTTACCCCAGGTGATTGTTGGGCCAATCACCGCTAACGAGCGTTAGCATGAATCTGGCAGTGTAATACTGCCACCGATTATCCGATGGACAAGCAAACACTTGTTCATTGGGCAATTATTTTATTTATTTTTTATCAGATAATTTTACAGTTTTTCAATTTACAAACAAGGAAAAAAAAAAAAAAAGGAAGAATCCTCCAGAAGATATAGGGTTGGGTATATACAGTGCAGTTGGTCATTCAGACAGTTATCAAGACATTTTGTCAATCCAAATCTTTTGACAGGTTTGAAAACTATCATTTGCCAGTGGCAGATCATGGCGTCTAATCATGATCTGCTGCCTGCGAACAACTGGACAGCATGGGGACGAGGGATGGAGAGGTAACTAGAATAGGGACCCCAAAGAACATGTAATATGACCACTTACATGGCCTTGCACAGGAGGCTTTAGAAATAATATCCATATGGCCAGGGTTCTAGGCTTCCATGGCTACAGACAAGATGATTATTCCTTACCTGCCCACTCTTGTCATCAGCAAGCTTCTCCCTCTTTTTACCCAGGAACTCTATCCTTCTGGAGCAGGCATCCTCAAACTGCGGCCCTCCAGCTGTTGCAAAACTACAACTTCCAGCATGCCCGCACAGCCTACAGGTATCAGCCTACAGCAGGGCATTGTGGGAGTTGTAGTTTTACAACATCTGGAGGGCCGCAGTTTTAGGATGCCTGTTCTGGAGAGTTCCTTAGTTGGAAAGTACGGTAAATCCCAGACTCCTGGACTCTAGAGTTCCCTCATGACACTTCCATTTCCCAGGCGTCAGAAGTGATGACAGACACCCTGGAGTGTCGCTATTCCGGAAGCTCGGTTATCTTTGGAGTATTGGAGAGTGCCATGGCACTCAATACAGAGGGAAGAGACGACTTTAGACTTTCCCCTTTAAATAAGCCAGGAGCCCCCAATCCTAATTTTACTCAGAGTCCTCTCTGCATCTGTCCTCCGTTGTGACAGTAGGCACACACATAGGTGGTTGTGGGAAGGGTCGCCACAGAGAATTAAGAGGGCAACTTCCTGTAGAACGGTCAAGGAGGACGTCTTGGAAAGGGCTGTGATATTTGGCTAATAGGTGCTTTGAATGAATATATTGGACTTCTAGTTATAAGCCTGATGTATTCATGAGGAGACCGCTGCCCTGTTCTTCAGGGTGGTGACAGGCTACTGTGTGTGCAGGGCCCATTTCCCTGAAGCAGCGGTGGAGATCTTCCCTTATGAAAACGCCAAACTCATACGTGCGGGTCCGGTGTTTTCTTTCAGAGCACCTACAAGTCAAACAATACAATATGTTCATGCTGTTTGGGTACTAATAGTACAGATCTGTACCTGTAATATGCTGCCCTTACATTGAGCTGTATATTAAGCTTAAAGGGGTTGTCTACTGAAAACAACGCAGTTATAAATGGAAGCCAGACTGCTAAACTGTTGTCACTGGGGAAATTCACAGCAAACTATGCAATATATGAATGGGCCATATCGGAAGACTAAGGGAACCTTACAAGGTGGCTCCTTAGGTTTCGGACACCGTTTTGCCTACTGAATGTGGCGTTTCTGATTCTGCTTTCAATAGGGTTAAGGCTGAGTAGACATCCACCATTGTGTCCAGCAGAAATTGCACCAAGAAAGGACAATCTGAGGCAGTTTCTGGTGGGAAAATCTGCCTACAGAAAATCATGCCAGCATCTCTCAGACGTACAGAAGGGCCCCAGTGGACGAGCCCCTAACAGAGACAACCTTCATCTCTGAAGTGGTACTTCAGCTCAGCCCCATTCACTTCAATGGAGCCGAGCTGCAATACTGGGCTTAACCCATGTACAGCCCTGGCTGTTTCCTGTTCCTGAATATGAGCAGTTTTCTAGAAGAATAATATATTAATATGATGAAAAAGTTAAGATATGGACTTTGTGGTTACCTGAAAAACATTCTGGATCACAGTCACTATATCAATCTCTTTTGCAATGTATGCATTTATCTTGCTAAACTTCTGATTGTCCATTTGGTCAAAGTTTCTCTCATTTTCCTTCAAGGCTCTGAGCTCCGTCAAAATTTGGGTACAGGTCTCTTTAAGTTCTGCCGATAAAACAGAAAGACAAAATGGTAAACGTGCAAAAGGAGAGGGAGATAGTAAAGAGGACCTGTCGCCCCCAAAAAATGCAATGCAATCTGCAGGAGGAGCCGGGCAGATTGATATATATATTTTTGTGGGAAAAGATTCAGTAAAACTTATAATTTGTACATTTAAGCCTGCAGCCCTGTGAACAGCTATCGGTACAGGGAGGAGGGGTTATCAGCGACTGACAGCTATCTCTGTATACACACTTACACAGAGAATGCTATCAAATAACTGATAGCTGTACACGGGGAGGTGTCATCAGTGATTGATGGCATTCTCTGGGTAAATGCATATACAGAGATAGCTGTCACTGATAGCTGTACACAGGGAGGTGTCATCAGTGATTGATAGCATTTTCTGTGTAAGTGCTATACAGAGATAGTTGTCAATGATAACACCTCCCCATGTACAGCTATCTCTGTATACGCACTTACACAGAGAATGCTATCAATCACTGATGACACCTCTCCGTGTACAGCTATCAGTGACAGCTATCTCTGTATACGTACTTACACAGAGAATGCTATGAATCACTGATAACACCTCCCTCTGTACCAAAAAGATAAAATGTTTTAATTACAGGTTTTACTGAATCTTTTCCCATAAAAATATATAAACCTAGTCGGCTTCTCCAGCTATATAACATAGTGCTATACCAGATTAGGGTTGTCACGATACCAAAATTCTGATTCTATTTCCATACCATAAAAAAAGTATTGCGACACTAGATATCACGCGATTAAAATTTTTTATTTTTTTTACGGTATAATAGAACAGTTCTACCCTTTTTTTTTTGGTAGACAAGGTAACTAAAAATGGCGAATCGTGTGGTTTTGATTTTTTTTTTTGTCACGGCATTCACCACATAGGAAATATTTTTATTTTATTTTAAATAATTTGCACTTTTTCGGGCATGGCAATATGTAATATGTTTATTTTTTATTGTTTGTAAATTTTATTCAGTAGCATCCTGGCTGCCATGGTAACTGATCAGCGGCCCGCGATTACACTGCTGGTGCTCCCATCAGAACTGCCACTGCCACCAATGAAGAGGAGGGGAGGGGACCCTGTGGACACTACCACCAATATATATAACAATGGCGGGGGTGGCCACTGCGCCACCAATGATACCAATACTGAGGGGGGGGCACACTGCGCCACCAATGAATGTAAAACACATTAATTCATGTATAGGCAGCGGGCGCCGGCGGCACCCGGCCTCAATAACAGGGCATGCGATCCGCGGCAATTAACCCCTCAGACGCCGCACCAGAGGGGTTAATTGCCGCAGTTCAGCAGATCGCATGGCCTGTTATTGAGGCCGGGTATATGATACTGCCGCCGGCACCCACTGCCTATACTTCAATTAAGGTGTTTTACATTCATTAGTGGAGCAGTGGCCACAGCACCTCCCGTCCTCCCTGCTATCTACCCATTGGTGGCAGCAGCAGCCGTGTCACAATAGAGAGGAAGGGAGGGGCTCCTTCCTTCTCCACTGTGCTGGTGAAGAAAACATGGCGGGCGCTGAGAGCGGCGTGTGCTATGTTCTCTAACTGATACTAGGCTGCGCAGCAGAGCAGCCTAGTGCCGGTAAATAGTAAGACCCGGTATCGTATCGATCTGGGTCTAAAAGTATCAATTGGGTATCGGTACTTTGATACCCGGTGCAACTCTATACCAAATAACTTTTTTTTGCCGACAGGTACTCTTTAAACTGTAAATCATGGCAGCAGTGTTACTTAGCTGCATCCTCATATCAATGTTATACCAGGCTGCTGCCAGTCACACCAACCTCACCCCATAGTGCGGAGGTTGGTAAGAAAAGGAACTGAACACTAAGCTGAGAACATCATTATACAAGCTTTGTCAACGAGTGTCTTGCATATTTTGGTTTTCAAATTATTTTATTTTGTGCACACTGGTTTACTGACTAACTCGGTACTATATTCATTCACACTGGAAATCCAGTTATGAATTTAAAAAAACTAAAGTCACAAAAAGCAGTACAATAAAAAAACTAAAATGAAAGCAGCATACTCAGCCTCTTCTTTCTGACTTCAATCAATTTGTCTTCCAAAGCGAGGGTCTCCTTCGAGGAAAGATTTTAAAAAATAAAAATAATCACTGAATTCTTATCACATACAATATATAGTATTTATGGAATTTGGTGCAAAATTATACGAGAAGAAATCACTAGCCGTAGGAATGGTGGCAGGGAAGCCGAGTCATGGTGGCGGAAACATTCAAGACTAAGTATATTTCAAAGACTTATTTCTACAGTAGACACTGAACAGATACGTTTTTCAAAATCCATTAAGCCATTTGTCTCAGAAAGAAAACTAATTTTTAAAAAGAGCCTGGTGCATCGATCAGATCAGGTAACCCCCACAATCAGCTGCTGCTGTGGGAAGCCACCTAAATATTGCTGCGCCCAACTAATCTGCATCTGCCAGAGAGGCACCTCTTTTTTTCTCACATGGATGGAGCTTCCTCGCCCTTTCTGAAGTCCAGCAGGGCATATGAACAGGGACTGCTGTTGTGTGCAACTTCTCTGATCCAGTTTCATAAACTAGCCAAACAAGAAACCAATCATTAAGGATCGGCTGTTGACCGGACAGAACGGCATGCTGATGGACTTTTCAAATAGATTGTCAGTGGTTGTGGTCTTCCGCCATGCCACAGCCATCTGGTGTACCCTTACCATAACACAGAAGAGATGTTTAGACAGCGCAGAAGTTCCTCAGTGATGGCTTACCTTCTGTGACTTTAGGATATAACTGCAAAGGCCCGTACTGTGTTCCATGCTCTCATATATTAACCTGAAAAATACATTAGAACACAATTATCCCTCCAGCACATCCCAAGATGTAGGCAGTTAAGGCTACTTTCACATCTGCGTTTTCCTTTCTGGTTTTGAGATCCGACAGAGGAAATCTGCATCAGTTTGAATAATACACCCGGATGCATCCATTCAGAACGGAACCGGTTGTATTATATCGAAAATGAACATGCTGTGTCGGGGGGAAAAAACAGATCCGGCACCATTGACTTGAATGGTTTTTGGTGCTGGATCCAGCATGCAGCGGTCTTGTGTATGGTATGGGAACGCAACAAAACAGAACTCATTCTGGTGTACTCTGTTCCAGTTGACAATGAATGGGGACAAAACTGAAACTTTTTCCTCCGGTTTTGAAATCCTCTGCCGGACCTTAGAGAGGGGTCGTTGATCCAGGGAGTTATTCTGATTGCCTGATTGGAGTCGGAAGGAAAAAAAATGTATTCCCCTTAAGTGGGGAATATTGGTTTCTACCTCACAGGTTTTTTTTGCCTTCCCCTGGATCAACTTGTAGGAAACAGGCCTAACTGGATGGACAGATGTCTTTTTTCAGCCTTATAAACTATGTTACTTTATTACCTCAAAACCGGAAAGGGAAACGCAGATATGAGAGTATCCCAAGTCAATTGATTCATAATGCTATACATCCAAAACCACAACTAATCTTCCTACACATTGCTGATATAGTCACCTCCCTACACAGGTGAGCAGTAGAAGATTACTATGGGATGGATGAGATTTACGTTTCGAGGTTTAATGTAATGTTGTCACATCAGTCAGAATCAATCGTTAGGACAGCCTGAAATCAACAACATGGAAGACACAGCCAACACTGCAGTTCTTGAGCAGCGAAGAGCAGTCCCTGCTATTCAACAGGCTCCCCCTAACCACTTGATTGAGTGAGGTGGACATCTCACCTGGCCCTGACAATGTCACGCCCGCGCTGCTGCCCCTAGTGGTGGCACAAGCGCAGAGGCTCTGCATGCGGAGCTTCAATTCTGGGTAGCTACACATGCACAGTTGCTGCTCTGGTAGCAGTGCTGCACCTCTGCGCATGTGCCACCACTAGGGGCAGAAGCGCAGGCGTGAAATTGTCAGGGCCAGGTGACATGTCCAGCGTAGGGTTGTTTCGGGTATTGAACATTCGATACTGAATCAATACTTTTATGCCAGTATCGATTCGGTATCGTGAAGTTCATTTTTTCGGTACCAGCTAAAATCGCTGCGTGTGTTGCCGCTGCGCTCGGCAAACAGTGGAAGCGCGCCTCTCCAGCTTGTGCTGCCGCGCTCCTGTGGAGAGGGAGGGAGGGACGGAGGAAGGGAATCCCTCCCTCCTATGACGACGCGGCCGCTGTAAGACCAATGAAGTGAGCGGACTCTGAAGCTGCCTGCATCACTTCAACAGTGCGCCAATGACTGCGTGCGTAATAATGAAAGCAGGAGGAGGGAGGGGGGGGGGTAATAAAGTTACCGCTGCGCCGCTGAGGTAGTGAGGTCAGCGAACGGCAGCAGCGACAGAATCCTCCTCCTCCTGCTGATTGCACAGCAGTGTCAGTACACAGTGTCAGCCCAGCCCCAGAGTCAGTGCCCAGCAGCCAGCATAGAAGGTACCCCACAGTGACCCACACAGTGCATGTCTAGAAGACTCTAGTGATTAGCCTGCTTCAATATAAAGGCAGGCAATAAGCATTTCTATTAGGCAGCAGCAAGATTGGGGTTAATATGACTCATTAAAACATGGCTGGCAGTGGCAAATTAGGGTTAAACATGATGGGGGTCACTTATTTTTAATGTGGACCCCATGCACCTCACATTAATAGTAAGTGACCCCCAAAGTAGTGTACCATCTCACATAATGGGCAACATGGGGTTAGAATACAGGACCCTTAGGCCTCTTGGATAAGAGGCGGGTGCGTTGCGGGAATATGTGCGATTTTTCTCGTGGGTGCAAACGTTTGTAATGCGTTTTGCACGCGCGTGTGAAAAATCGCCATGTTTGGTACCCAGACCCGAAGCCGGACTTCATCACTGAAGGCCGGTTTCGGGTAGAGTATTCTGGTGAATTTATTATTTTCCCTTATAACATGGTTATAAGGGAAAATAATAGCATTCTTAATAAAGAATGCTTAGTAAAATGAAGAGGAAGGGGTTAAAAATAATAAAAGTTAACTTACCTTAGCCACTTGATCGCGTAGTTGTGATCTGTCCTCTCTTTCCCAGCATCAGCTAACAACTAAAGCACCTGTGATGACGTCACATCACATGGTCCAATCACATGGTCCATCACCATGGTGATGTGACGTCATCACAGGTCCTTTAGCTGTTAACTGAAGCTTGAAGACTACTACCACTTGATCAACTACGCGATCAAGTGGCTAAGGTAAGTTACGTTTTATTATTTTTAACCCCTTCATCCTCATTTTACACAGCATCCTTTATTAAGAATGCTATCATTTCCCCTTATAACCATGTTATAAGGGAAAATAATAAAAATCTGGTACCGTTGCTAAGCAACCATGCGGGAAAATCACAACGCATCCGCACTTGCTTGCGATTTTCCTGCAGCCCCATTCACTTCTATGGGGCCTGCGTTGCGTGAAAAACGCACAATATAGAACATGCTGCGATTTTCACGCAACGCAGAAGTGATGTGTGAAAATCACCGCTCATGTGCACAGCCCCATAGAAATGAATGGGTCCGGATTCAGTGCGGGTGCAATGCGTCCTCACGCATTGCACCCGCGCGGAAAACTTGCCCGTGTGAAAGGGGCCTTAGGCTACTTTCACACTTGTGGTACCTATTCACCCTAACAGAGCTCTATTACCCTGGGAACACACCTGAGCGTTTTTCAGCGCGTTCATACGCGCTGAAAAACGCTCAACATGTGAAAAGCCATGCATCCCTATGTGCATGGTTCACATGTCGGCGTTTTACAGCGCGGACGAACGCGCTGTAAAACGCCCTGCCCGGTCGTGTCGGCTGCCGTGACTATCGCGCGGCAGCACGCGCGATCCAACCCATAGGCTATTATGGGAGCGCGCATATGACGCGCGCTCCCATAAAACAGCCACTTGGCGGCTGAAGCGCGCGTCATATGCCATAGGCGCGCCCTGGGAACACGCGAAGTGTGTTCCCAGCCTTAGGGTGAATAGGACAAGGGATCAAAAGATCCCAGGTTCTAGCCCCTAAGGGGGAAATAGTTATTAAATAAAAAGTAAAAAAAGCTTTTAAAAAAAAAACACACACCAAAATAAGTATAAATCACCCCCACATATCGCCACGTCCAAAAAGTCCAAACTATTCAAATATTAAAAAATCTCTTATGCGGTGAACGCCGTAAAAAAAAAACTGCACTATTCAGCATTTATTAATCACCTTGTCCCCCCAAAAATAGGATAGGACTGTTCGATTAAGGGCCAGACGTTCCATAAAATGCGGAACGTACGCGGCTTTTTTTTTGGCATTTTTTTTTTCGCGTGGTATCGAGTATCGCAATACTTTTTTATGGTATCGAAACTGAACAAAAATTTTGGTATCGAAACAACTCTAGTCCAGCGCTCTTAATCAAGCAGCAGAGGACAACCTCTTCAGCAGCGAGGACTCGAATTCGTATCTCTACTTATGACTACAAAAAAAGAAATCACAATACAAATCCAGCAGGGTTATATAAAGCAGAAACTAACCACTTACTTAGACTCTGTGCTGTTCTCGAACAACTTATTACGTATTGCGTCATACAGCTGCATCCTGTAGTGAAGATAAAATGGTCATGAAAAGCCTTACCAATCACAAGATAAATAAAATACATAAAGAAAATGGTTCCATTTATGTCATACCACGTTTATATGTATTATCTATTATTGGCAGCATTAGATAAACTATGCATTTCTCAATACTATTATGAGGGCATGGAAATAAGCACTTATCAAGTTCTGCCTCTAATGCCACCAGATGTAAGGTAGATATCCTACAAGTCAATATTTGACCTTTTAAACAGGTCTTGAGACACGACTTGGCTAATAACTAAGCCAGTATCTCATCTGCAGAAAGCCGTTTCAGGGCGATTGTCCCTCATCAGTGCAGAGCAGAGAACTGGCTTAACTGGGGGAGAGGCCTAAGTCAGGATTTGGGGAATATAATATCTCCTTATGGAGAGTACTTTAAATGGTGGGAGGAGTCTTATAGGCCAGGCAATGCTCTGAGAAATGTTGAAAGCTGAAATATGGGTTTGTGTATATGCTGCCTTAACAACCTGGCTTGTTTGGGTCTTAAAGGGCCTTTCTGGGCTATCTTGAACATAGGTCATTGATATCAAATCTGGCACCACCCCCCGATCAGCTGTTACATGCAGCCACCGATGCCGGAACTACCACAGCTCAGCTCAAAGTGTAGTGGCTACGTCAGCATAATGCAGCTCATGTCCCATTCACTCAAACCATAACTTTACTTTTCCTTCCACGTAGCAATATGAGGGCTTGTTTTTGTGGGCTGGGCTGTATTTTGTGCTTATAAACTTATTGATTAAACTTTATGGTGGGGAGTAGGGACAAATAAAAACAGCTTGACAGTGCTTCTGCCCACATTTTATATATAAATACATTTAAAATTTTATATATAAATTTTGCTTTTTTCATGGAAATGAAACTAATAATAAAATAGAGGTTTTTGAAAGATTAGATGAAAAAACAGCAATTTGATTTTTTTTTTTCTTTTCAAGTATTCACCACAACAAATAAATTGCATGATTGTCTAAGGCCCCTTTCACACGGGCGAGTTTTCCGCGCGGGTGCAATGCGTGAGGAGGACGCATTGCACCCGCACTGAATCCGGACCCATTCATTTCTATGGGGCTGTGCACATGAGCGGTGATTTTCACGCATCACTTCTGCGCTGCGTGAAAATCGCAGCATGTTCTATATTCTGCGTTTTTCACGCAACGCAGGCCCCATAGAAGTGAATGGGGCTGCGGGAAAATCGCAAGCATCCGCAACCAAGTGCGGATGCGTTGCGATTTTCCCGCATTGTTGCTTAGCAACGGGACCCAATCTCTATTATTTCCCCTTATAACATGGTTATAAGGGAAATAATAGCATTCTTAATAAAGAATGCATTGTTAAATGATGAGGAAAGGGTTAAAATAATAAAGAGTTAACTACCTTCTCCCATTGTACAGCAGAGCCCCAGAACGTCTTCTCTCTGATAGTTTGGATGCTTGAGGACCTGTGGTGACGTCACAGGGTCACATGGTCCAGTCATAGAAGCATTTGAGTGGACCATGTGACCCATGTGATCCTGTGACATCACGGCAGGTCCTTCATCCAACATCTGTTGGATAAAGGACCTGCCGTGATGTCACAGGATCACATGGGTCACATGGTCCACTCAAATGCTTCTATGACTGGACCATGTGACCCTGTGACGTCACCACAGGTCCTCAAGCATCCAAACTATCAAGAGAGAAGACGTTCTGGGGCTCTGCGCGTACAATGGGAGAAGGTAAGTTAACTCTTTATTATTTTTAACCCTTTAAAGCCCGGGGAACATTGCATTCTGTAATTAGAATGCGATTATTTTCCCTTATAACTATGTTATAAAGGAAAATAATTACACATACAGAATACTCATCCCGAAACCGGACTTCAGTGATGAAGTCTGACTTCGGGTCTGGGTACCAAGCATGCGGATTTTTTCACGCGCGTGCTCAACGCACTACAAACGTTAGCACACGCGCGGAAAAATCGCGGCGATTCCCGCAACGCACCCGCATCCGCAAGAGGCCTAAGAGGGCTGCACACGGTGCCGATTTATATGCAGAAAATCAGCATGAAATCCATGCTATTTATCACGGTTTTTGTGTGGTTTGTATGTGGTTTTTGGTGCGGATTTGATGTGGATTTTCTGCAGATCTTACCCTTCCAATGAAAAAGATGAAGTCTGCACAAGAAAAACACAACAATTGACATGCTGCAGATTAAAGTCTGCACGAAAGGTCAATTTCTACACCGAAGGAAAAAAATCCAAGAGATACAAGAGATTTGTCTAATCTCATTCACTTTGCTGGCACTGTATTATGCAGCTTTTTTTCCGCACAAAATCCACATGGAAAAACTGCACATAATCTGTCAATGCGGCCACCCTAATAGTTTGGGTTGTTACAGATGCAGCAATAAGATTCTTAAACATAAGATTCTTTATATATATATTTTTTTAGCCCCACTAGGGAGGTAAGGCTAGGCCTACACGACGACATTTATCGCGTGACAAATAGGGCACAACTGCACTGCAACATTTGGACGCACCAATGTCGCGCAACAAATTTTATAATGATAGTCTATGGTGTCGCACTGCGACATTTGCCTCATGCACACGACCATTGTCTGTCTCCGCGTCCGTTCCGTTTTTTTTCCACAGATAAGATGCTTCCCCATTCATTTCAACCGTTTTTGTTCCGCATCCGTGGTCCGTGTTTACATTCCGTCAAAAAAAATAGAGCATGTCCTATTTTTTTCACGTTTGCGGACAAGGATAGGCATTATTACAATGGATCTGCCAAAAAAAAAAACGGATCCGCCCCAAAAAAACGGCCCGTCATCCGTTTTTTTGGGCAGACGCAAAATTTGCGGACGGAACGGACGCGGAAAACAAACAACGGTCGTGTGCATGAGGCCTAACTCTGATCCAAGCTGTTGCAGCAGAAGCCCAGCTCTATATAACAGCCAGTCCCCTCTGCAGATGGTGCAGGCAAAGCTCTTGTGGCTGTGCTATCCACTGGAAGGCACTGCTAACACGTTACATCTGCACCAAGCAATGTTTCCTTTATAGCACAAGTCTCTAACCTTATTTAGCTGGACAGCCATACAGTCACCTTAGGTCAGGCATCCTCAAACTGCGGCCCTCCAGCTGTTGTAAAACTACAACTCCCACAATGCCCTGCTGTAGGCTGATACCTGTAGGCTGTTCGGGCATGCTGGGAGTTGTAGTTTTGCAACAGCTGGAGGGCCGCAGTTTGAGGATGCCTGCCTTAGGTATTCAGGAAAATGAAATAACCAAGAAAAAGGTCACGTGCGGCGATACTTTACTGCTGCAGCGTCCAGATAGGCAGTGCTTGTTATATGGTCTTAACCCAGGGGCCAAGTGTCAGCGATATGGTCCTTAGCCAGGCTCCATTTACCGGTCATATAGTCCCGACCCTGGTGCTATGTGGTGATGACCTGGTGTCTGTCGTAGCATGGGTGAGGTGTGAACACAACAGGATTTAGAAAGAATACAAAAAGACTTGCCTTCGTAGTAACAGTGATTTGTTATGGTGTGCCACTTTCAGCTTTTCAATCTCCTTTTCAAAATGTGCAATTCTGTAAAAAACAAACAAAAAAGTCAGTATACATGAGTGCTGTTCAAAAAGTCCTTACCAGTAGGAAAAGTGCTAAAGTAAAAAAACTGCTGCTTGTGTGTTACAAGCCGAGACTGCTGAGGCCAGTAATTGGCTGAAGCGGTCACATGGATGTTCGTGATGTCATCGCTCAAGGACAAGCAAATAATGACCAGTGGGGACCACAGGAGCAATGGAATGGAGGGTTAGGAGAATTAACAGGTGAGTAAGGGTTGTGTCTACTACTGTACGGCTGCCTTCACACAATTTCTTGTTGTCATTTTTTCCCAGCGGTAAAAAAGCCATGTTTTTAAGTTTTGTTTTTTTACTGTATACCTAGAACAGTCATGTTTTCAAGCATTTTTCAACTCTGATTTTTTGGTATTGAGATTCGTCATGGGGGCTCAATACCGGGGGGAAAAAAAAATGCTTCAGTTTTGTCCCCATTCATTGTCAATGGGGACAAAACTGAACTGAACTGAACAGAATGCTCCAAAATGCATTCCGTTCCATTCTCATACCAGAGAGCAAACCGCAACATGTTGTAGTTTGCTTTCCGTCCTGGGATGCGGAGCAAGACGGGTCCGGTATGACCCCTCATGCAAGTCAATGGGGACGGATCGGTTTTCTCTGACAATAGAAAACGGATCTGTCCTCCATTGTCTTTCAATAGAGTTAATGGAGTTCATGACGGATCCGTCTTGGCAACGTTAAAGATAATACAACCGGATCCGTTCATAACGGATGCAGATGGTTGTATTATCAATAACGGAAGCGTTTTGGCTGAGCCCTGCAGGATCCAGCAAAAACGATAGTGTGAAAGTAGCCTGCAGTGAATTACATAACTCACTATAGACTTTACGGTAATATCTAAGAAAAACATAGCGGAAAAGAAAAACTTCTGTGTGTGAAACCAGCCTGCTTAGTCTCATACTAGTGCTAGGGATCCGGCAGAGAACAGATTCCTCTGCATTCTGGGCATTGCCGGAAGCATGAAAATCTCCGTCCAGCCCCTTTAACTATGATGGGGACAGGCAGAGATCCGGCCGCAAACCGGCAAGTATGCCGCGAATCGGCCGGATGAGCCATGGTCAGCCAAACATTTCTGCAGCATTAAATGCTGGTTATTCTCCAGTCCTAAAGAACAGCTCTTTGCTCTGCTTCATAAAGGAGGAAAGTGTTGGGGGGGGGGGGGGGGGGATTCGCCTGACTGGGGGACCCACCTGTACGTCCTAATTTAGCTACTTAAAGCGGACTTTCCCACTATTATGTTTTCTGAAATCTCAGTAGGACAGATACACCCGCTATGCCGAGTATGAGCCAGTTCTAGTCTTGATCGCCAGGAGCGTGCTTCTATAATTATCCGTATTCAGAATCCAATTGTACAGCACTGTGGAACATGTTGGCGCTATACATATAACAGGCACATCGACCCATAATGACATGAACAGATGAGGAGAAGGAGGACAGCGCTTACATCTCAGTCATGTTTTCTTTGGAGATATTTTCTGGGGGAAAATCTTCTATTGACATTTCCCCTGCAACGTAAAAGAATAAAGAACATGAGACACAATCAGATTTATTATCTCACCATGAACTCTACCAGTGTCCCAATAAAACTCGTCACGGATGAGGATTCGGATCAACCCATTGTAAAGTGTAAAGAAACGTTCTGCAACTGTTAGCTGTCAGTGAATAAGGATACTTTGGTAACAGGGGTTGACCTGGACCTAAACAGAGATGACGTATCCTCAGGATAGGTCATGAATATTAGACTGGTGGGGGTCCAACTACCAGCACAGCTGCCATCAGCGGATTGAAGGGGCTGCTGCGCCTGAATGGGGTTGAGCTGCAATACCAAGCAAAGCGGCCACACAATGCAGGGCTCTGTGCCCGATATACAATGAAGATGGCACGGCAACCGTCTAAGACCCTCGGTCCCATCACACAGCTGATTGTGGAGAGTTTAAACCCCGGCAATCTGTTACTGATGACCTATCCTTCATCAATATTCATGTCTTGCAAAAACCCCTTTAAGTCTCTTTCACACGAGCGTGTCCCTTGTGGGAATCACATTCCATGCCAAAGAGGGATCGTGCGTTCTGGACTACAGAAGCGCAGGGTAGTATCAGCAGCCAGATACATCAGGACACGTCTCTCTGCTGTCCTTTGTTTGCTACATTGTAACAGACTGAGGCCTCATGCACCCACTCTCTGTACAGTTTGCAAACCAGGGATCCGCAAAATACGGACACCTTCCTTGTGCAACCTGCATTTTTCTCACTCCCATCCATAGAAATGACTGTTCCTGTCTGTAATACGGACATGTTCTATAGTGTGCAGAACTGACACACGTGGACGGCACATGGATGACACCTGTGCGAGGTCAGGTTTTTGTTTTTTTGGACCCATAGAAATAATTGGGTCATGTGCAATCTGCATAAAATGCAGTGAGGAAGAACAGGATGGGGACGGGTTGGGACCCCCGTGCTAGTGATCGGTGCAAGTCCCAGACTCCCAGTGATGTGCATTACCTGTCATGTCATCTGTAAATGTAATCCTCATAAGGAGGAAGAGTAAGCACATGAGTAATACCTGCTCTGATCCTCTTCTCCAGCTCAGACTTCTGCTGTTTCAGCTCTTCCAACTTTCTGGGGGGGGGGGGAAATAAAAGGTTATAAGCCAAAGTGAACATAAGTAATGAAAATAAGCAAATAAGGCCATATCAGCATGTCTTCATGAGGGATCGGTCATGTCAAACTAATTTAATCCTCTTCTATGAGGAGGTAAGTTCTAGACTTGACAGCGGCGAATCAATGGATGTCATATCTGGACTTCTCCAAAGCATTTGACACCGTACCTCATAAAAGGTTAGTATATAAAATGGGGATGCTCGGACTGGGAGAAAATGTCTGTATGGGGGTAAGTAACTGGCTGAGTGACAGAAAACAGAGGGTGGTTATTAACGGTACACACTCAGATTGGGTCACTGTCACTAGTGGGGTACCTCAGGGGTCAGTATTGGGCCCTATTCTCTTCAATATATTTATTAATAATCTTGTAGAAGGCTTGCACAGTAAAATATCTATTTTTGCAGATGACACTAAACTGTGTAAAGTAATTAACACTGAAGAGGACAATTTTCTGCTACAGAGGGATCTGGATAGATTGGAGGATTGGTCAGAGAAGTGGCAGATGAGGTTTAACACTGACAAATGTAAAGTTATGCACATGGGAAGGAATAATGCAAGTCACCCGTACATACTAAATGG
The DNA here is from genome assembly GCA_033119425.1 of Bufotes viridis. NCBI lineage: Eukaryota > Metazoa > Chordata > Amphibia > Anura > Bufonidae > Bufotes > Bufotes viridis. The sequence continues at coordinate 71,400,741 of CM065589.1, read as the reverse complement.
TAAAACACTTGGTAACACTGACATGGAAAAGGATCTAGGAATTTTAATAAATAACAAACTAAGCTGTAAAAACCAGTGTCAGGCAGCTGCCACCAAGGCCAATAAGATAATGGGTTGCATCAAAAGGGGCGTAGACGCCCGTGATGAGAACATAGTCCTACCACTTTACAAATCACTAGTCAGACCACACATGGAGGACTGTGTACAGTTCTGGGCTCCTGTGAACAAGGCAGACATAGCAGAGCTGGAGAGGGTTCAGAGGAGGGCAACTAAAGTAATAACTGGGATGGGGCAACTACAGTACCCGGAAAGGGTATCAAAATTAGGGTTATTCACTTTAGAAAAAAGGCGACTGAGGGGAGATCTAATAACTATGTATAAATATATCAGGGGTCAGTACAGAGATCTCTCCCATCATCTATTTATCCCCAGGACTGTGACTGTGACGAGGGGACATCCTCTGCGTCTGGAGGAAAGAAGGTTTGTACACAAACATAGAAGAGGATTCTTTACGTTAAGAGCAGTGAGACTATGGAACTCTCTGCCTGAGGAGGTGGTGATGGTGAGTACAATAAAGGAATTCAAGAGGGGCCTGGATGTATTTCTGGAGTGTAATAATATTACAGGTTATAGCTACTAGAGAGGGGTCGTTGATCCAGGGAGTTATTCTGATTGCCTGATTGGAGTCGGGAAGGAATTTTTTCCCCTTAAGTGGGGAAATTGGCTTCTGCCTCACAGGGGTTTTTTGCCTTCCTCTGGATCAACTTGAAGGAAACAGGCTGAACTGGATGGACAAATGTCTTTTTTCGGCCTTTTATACTATGTTACTATGACAGTTAGGCTACTTTCACACCAGCGTATTACGCTTCTGTCATAATAATATAACCATCAGCATCCGTTATGAACGGATCCGGTTTTATTATCTTTAAAATAGCCATGACTGATAAAACAGAAATCCGTCACAGAAAACGGATCCGTCCCCATTGACTTACATTGTGTGTCACGACAGATCCGCCTTACTCCGCACCACATCCCGGACAGAAAAACGCTACTTGCAGCGTTATTCTGTCCGCAATGGGGATGCAACCAAACGGAATGCATTCTTCAGTTTAGTTTTGTCCCCATTGACAATGAATGGGGACAAGACGGAAGCGTTTTCCCCACTATTGAGATCCTATGACAGAAAGGAAAAATGCAAGTGTGAAAGTAGCCTTACATACAAGGTCTATGATTTAGAACAGAGAACCTCTGTATACTATGGAATTGGGGTCTCTGATGTGATATTCCCTGCACCATGAGCGGGGACTACTCCCAGCAGTCTGCACAGGGGCTGATGCAATGTGCTGCGGACGACTATGGGGGAAGCCCCTTTGTTCAAAACTTCAAAGCCAAATCCACCCCGTGGCAGGTTCCTACATTACCGCATTCTAGTTTTTGCTGCAATAACATCCCTCGTATTAAAGGGATTTTCCAGGACAAAGCTATTGATGACAACTATAAGCGCAGCACCAGGAACTTAGTGAAGATACAGTGCGCGCTGACTCGTGGGTGCGCGCGAGAACACCACGCGTGCACCCAAACATGCATGCGCTGTCAGGGGTAAGGAGATTTCACGGTATTTGTACATGTAAAATCTCCTCACCCTGCCACTGCGCACACGCGGATTTTCAAATCTCCCTCACTACACAGCGCGCTTTAGATTAATTGCTAACTGGCCTCTGCGCAGTGGCAGGGTAAGGAGGTTTTACATGTACAAATACCGTGAAATCTCCTTACCCCTGACAGCGCATGCACGGCTGGGTGCACGCATGGTGTTCTCGCGCGCCCACGAGTCAGCGCGCACTGTATCTTCACTTCACTAAGCTCCTGGCGCTGCGCTTGCTGCACGTTGTACTGCGCAAGCGCGGAGGCGCTCACCCCCAGAAGTCACGTGGGGTAAGGTTATTTTTCAGGGTAAGGTTTTTTTCTCAGAACACCGGCATGCACCCTCCTGCTCCATTGATAGTCTGGCCACCTGTAAAGATACAGTCACGGAGTACTGCTGAAGGTGCTGTGCAGACTTCACTCTTCAGAGGCAGCAGACAATAACACGGTGTGCACAGTAAGAAGGGCCACAGCCGTCTGCAGCAGCTTCCACCTACTTCAGCAGGACTAGGGGGCAGGCTGTCGCCTTCTCCTGGTGGGCTCCGCTCCCCATAAGCGCCACTCTTCCCAGCTCCATACTCTGCTGCTGGAGGGACAACCAGGGCTCCGACTCCCCGTGTCCCCGCTCATCTCCGCCGCCACCTGCCCGTCGCATGACTCCGCAGCTCCTGGAACGTTCAAACTGAAATCCCGCCGAGCACGGGGTGTGGCCTCACACCTCCCGAACTGTACATACAGCGCTAGAACCACTGAAAATGACGTCATGCCTGAAAGGGGCGGTGCCTAAATGGCATATGCTACCTGATTGGCGGTTTAAAGAAGTTTTGTTAGTCATGTGATCGGCAGCCAATTGGTTATAAATACAGGAAGTAAGCAAGTTAGGAGGCGTGGTTATGATCACGTGACAGGAATACACGTGAAGTTGTTTAGATTTTTTTAATTCCAACTTTATTAGACGTTAGACTGAAAACAAATCGAACAATTACTGGTTTCTTTAACCCCTTAAGGACACGGCCCTATTTCACTATTGCACGGATGCGTCCAGGCGGCGGCAAGTTTGTTCCTCCTGGACGCATCCGTGCGTCATCTCACGAGAGGCGATATTTGCTGTGAACGCGCGCACACAGCAGAACGCGGCTCTGCAGTGATTCTACAGCCTGCCAGCGATGATCAATCGCTGGTAGGCTGTAAATGTAAAATAAATTAGATCAAACAGGTATATCAGACGCTGTTTTGTTAACAGCGTCTGATATAGCTGCTACCTGGTCCTCTGGTGGTCCCATTTACTGGGATCGACCACCAGAGGACCAGGTAACTTTGTAAAGTTGCACCAAACACTACACTAACCCTGGGTTCAGACCTGAGCGTTCTTGAAACGCGCGTTTTGGATTCTCACGCTTTAGGGCCCCTAAAATGCCAGGGCAGTATAAATACCCCACATGTGACCCCATTTTGGAAAGAAGACACCCCAAGGTATTTCGTGAGGGGCATGGCAAGTTCACAGAAATTTTTTTTTATTGGCACAAGTTAGCGGAAATTGATATATTTGTTTTTTTTTTTACAAAGTCTCATATTTCACTAACTTGTGACAAAAAATAAAATTTTACATGAACTCACCATACCCCTCACAGAATACCTTGGGGTGTCTTCTTTCTAAAATGGAGTCACATGTGAGGTATTTATACTGCCCTGGCATTTTAGGGGCCCCTAAAGCGTGAGAAGAAGTCTGGAATCCAAATGCGTAAAAATGCCCTGTGAAATCCTAAAGGTACTCATGGGAATTTGGGCCCCTTTGCGCATCTTGGCTGCAAAAAAGTGGCACACATGTGGTATCGCCGTACTCAGGAGAAGTAGGGCAATACGTTTTTGGGTGTATTTTTATATATACCCATACTTTGTGTGAAAATATCGCTGTAAACGACAACTTTTTAAATTTTTTTTATACAAAGTTGTCAGTTTACAGAGATATTTCTCTCACCCAACATGGGTATATGTAAAAATACACCCCAAAACACATTTCCCTACTTCTCCTGAGTACGGCGATACCACATGAGTGACACTTTTTTGCAGCCTGGGTGCGCAAAGGGGGCCTAAATTCCAACGAGTACCTTTAGCTTTTACATGGTTGCTCACAATTTAGCCCCGCCAAAATGCCAGAACAGTAAACACAACCCACAAATGACCCCATTTTGGAAAGTAGACACCCCAAGGTATTCACTGAGGGGCATAGTGAGTCCGTGGGAGATTTTTTTTTTTTTTGCCAGAAGTTAGCAGAAATGGAAACTTTATTATTTTTATTTTTTTCCTCAGAAAGTGTCATTTTCCGCTAACTTGTGAAAAAAAAATGAAATGATACATGAACTCACCATGCCCCTCCGCGAATACTTTTGGGTGTCCTCTTTCTAAAATGGTGTCATTTGGGGGGTATTTATACTATCCTGACATTCTAGCACCTGAAGAAACATGACAGGTGCTCAGAAAGTCAGAGCTGCTTCAAAATGCCGAAATTCACTTTTTTGCACCATAGTTTGTAAACGCTATAACTTTTACCCAAACCAATAAATATACAATTATTTGATTTTTCTTTTATCAAAGACATGTAGAACAATAAATGTTGCGAAAAATTTATATAGAAATGTAGTTTTAAAAAAAAATAATTTACAACAGAAAGTGAAAAATTTCATTTTTTTGCAAAAATTTAGGTAATTTTTGATTAATAGCAAAAAAAGTAAAAATGTCAGCAGCAATGAAATACCACCAAATGAAAGCTCTATTAGTGAGAAGAAAAGGAGGTAAAATTCATTTGGGTGGTAAGTTGCATGACGGAGCAATAAACGGTGAAAGTAGCGCAGTGCAGAATTGTAAAAAGTGGCCTGGTCATTAAGGGTGTTTAAGCTAGGGGGGCTGAGGTGGTTAAGGACCAGGCCATTTTTTCAAAATCTGACCATTGTCACTTTATGTGGTGATAACTTTAAAATGCTTTTTCTTATCCAGGCCATTCTGAGATAATTTTTTCGTCACATATTGTACTTCATGACAGTGGTAAAATGAAGTCGAAAAATTTCATTTTTATATATAAAAAATACCAAATTTATCAAAAATTTAGAAAAATTTGCAATTTTCCAAGTTTCAATTTCTCTACTTCTATAATACATAGTAATACCACCAAAAAAAGTTATTGATTTACATTCCCCACATGTCTACTTCATGTATCGATCATTTTGGAAATGCCATTTCATTTTTTGGGGACGTTATACAAGGCTTAGAAGTTTAGAATCAAATCTTAAAATTTTTCAGAAATTTTCAAAAACCCACTTTTTAGGGACCAGTTCAGGTCTGAAGTCACTTTGTGAGGCTTACATAATAGAAACCACCCAAAAATGACCCCATTCTAGAAACTACACCCCTCAAGGTATTCAAAACTGATTTTACAAACCTCATTAACCCTTTAGATTTTCTACAAGAGTTAATGGCAAATGAAGATAAAATTTCAGAATTTCGATATTTTTTTTTTGGAAAGTTTTCCATTTTAATCAATTTTTTCCAGTAACAAAGCAAGGGTTAACAGCCAAACACAACTTAAAGGGGTTCTCCGGGCAAAACCTAAATTTGGGGCATAATTCTAACCTGTGAAGGGAAGATTGTTGGACTGATACTTACCTTCCACAGCACAGCCCGTTCCAAGATCTGCCACCCAGTCATGTCACTGCTCCTGTCGGGTTTTCTGCTCTTCCGGTGAGTCTCCGTCTTCTTCACTTCCTTTCTTGAGCAGGAGACGGAACGTCATGAATGACCTCACCGTCTCCTGCAAAAGAAAGCTCCACCCGGCCGTCCTCACTCACCACACATGCGCACTAGCATTCAGTGGTAAACTAGAATGTATGGGCAAACGGGAGGTGGTTCAATAGAATGTATGGGCAAACGGGAGGTGGTTTACTAGAATGTATGGGCAAGCGGGAGGTGGTTCAGTAGAATGTATGTGCAAACGGGAGGTGGTTTACTAAAATGTATGGGCAAACAGGAGGTGGCTTACTAGAATGTTAATAGCTAAATACTATACCCTGTAAGGACCTGCTGACGTCACAACATCACGTGGCACTTTGGATGGCACAAGGAGGTACTGGATGGCTAACAACAGGCTAATGGATGTCCAAAGGGGGTAATGGATAGCACAATGGGGGAACTGAATGGCACAAGGGGGGGGGCACAATTGATGGCAAACAGGGGCACTGGATGGCAAAAAAGGGTGCACTGCATGGCATAGTGGGGGCACTGGATGGTACTAGAGGGCAAATAGGGGGCACTGGATGGCAAATAGGGGGCACTGGATGTCACTGTTATGGGGCGCTGTGGATGTCACTGTTATGGGGCGCTGTGGACGTCACTGTTATGGGGCACTGTGGACGTCACTGTTATGGGGCACTGTGGACGTCACTGTTATGGGGCACTGTGGAGGTCACTGTTATGGGGCACTGTGGAGGTCACTGTTATGGGGCACTGTGGAGGTCACTGTTATGGGGCACTGTGGAGGTCACTGTTATGGGGCACTGTGGAGGTCACTGTTATGGGGCACTGTGGAGGTCACTGTTATGGGGCACTGTGGAGGTCACTGTTATGGGGCACTGTGGAGGTCACTGTTATGGGGCACTGTGGAGGTCACTGTTATGGGGCACTGTGGAGGTCACTGTTATGGGGCACTGTGGAGGTCACTGTTATGGGGCACTGTGGAGGTCACTGTTATGGAGGCACTGTGGATGTCACTGTTATGGGGGCACTGTGGACGTCACTGTTATGGGGGCACTGTGGACGTCACTGTTATGGGGGCACTGTGGACGTCACTGTTATGGGGCACTGTGGAGGTCACTGTTATGGGGCACTGTGGAGGTCACTGTTATGGAGGCACTGTGGATGTCACTGTTATGGGGGCACTGTGGACGTCACTGTTATGGGGGCACTGTGGACGTCACTGTTATGGGGGCACTGTGGATGTCACTGTTATGGGGGCACTGTGGAGATCACTGTTATGGGGCACTGTGGACGTCACTGTTATGGAGGCACTGTGGATGTCACTGTTATGGGCGCTCAGTATAAGTGATAGGGCTCGTGCACAGAACCGTATCTGGTTTGCGGTCTGCAAGTCGTGGATCCACTAAATGAGGTTACTGTCCGTGTGCGATTCACATTTTTTAACAGTCATTTTTTATCTGTCGCAGAACTGACATACGGATATGGAAAGCACAGGTACGTCATCAGTGTGTTTTTTATATCCGTATGTCAGTTCCAGTAAAAACAGAACATGTCCTATTCTGGTCCTCAAAATGAGCACCTCAAATCCATCGAACTCAATGGGACTGCAAAAAATGTGGATCGCAAAATGGATACGGTGGTGTGCATAAGGGATTAGATACACAGCTCAGCAGACAGGATCATACAAAATGGGATTAGATACACATTTTAGCAATGTCAGTGTTGGGATTTGATACACCGCTCTGCAGGCTGTATCACACAGGATAGGATTAGATACATATATGATTGGATACGCTTGCTGATTCAAGCTGTTTTTCTGGAGATGATGAGGGCAGTGCCTGTGGACAGTCAGTGATGGGATTTAGACACTGACTGAAAAGTAGATTCATGTCTGTGCAGAAAGATGGACACAGGAGTTGTAATGGGTGTAGCTGCTGCATGCAGAGCAGTGTGGGGGGCGTGGCCAGCCTGTGACTCATCTCTGTGCAGTGCAGCCAGGCTTGTGGTTCAATAAAGTTATGTATTCAACAAAACAAGAAGGGGAGAAAGTAAACAGATCTGCCTGGATAACCTGATGTCTTCTAGGGGGGAAGGAAAGCTCAGACTTGAAAAACAGATATTGGGGGCATATGTATGCATGGTGAGGGGTGTTAGGAGCACATAAAAAGAATTTTTATTTTAGGACCGGACAACCTCTTTAATATTTATTCCCCCGATTCTGTAGTTTGCACGAACATCCCATATGTGGTCGTAAACTGCTGTATGGCCAAACGGCAGGGCGCAGAAGGAAGGGAACGCCATATGGTTTTTGGAAGGTGGATTTTGCTGGACTGTTTTTTTTTTAAATATAATTTTTATTAAGTTTTCACAGTCAACAACGCAAATTGTACAACTATTATAAGCGTACAGAAAGAATGAAAAAGTGTCCATACATTGCACTATATCACAATAATGACTCCCTCATAAGCCTTTTACCCCCCCCCCCCATTCGGTGCACTCCTCATCCCCCCAACAATGCACAACTTAGTCCACTAGTAATCTGCCCAGTGTACCTGCTATTTTTTGTTTTAGGTACCATTCAGAACTTGTGAAGGGTGCCATGATTGTCAACATTTCCCCATCCGAGAAAACTGTAGAAATGAAAGAACCCCATTTCGCAAAGAATGCTTTTACCTGACGGCCCTGAGCTTGTTCTGCTTCTAACCTGTCCATGTCAAAGCATTTTCTGACATGCTGAAATATTTCCGTGGCTGTTTACATATGCGGTTGCAGCCATTTGGCTAATAAACAGCGCTCGGCAGCTAGTACAACTACATGTGCTATCATGGGTAGATACGACCGTTCTGGAGAGATGTGGAACAGAATGAAATCAGGAGTCAACGGTATCTGGATCTTTAAGTGTAATCTCAATTGCTGTCGTACCAACTTCCAATATTTGAAAGAGGCACTACACAGCCACATCCCATGTAACATATCCGTTCCCGGGGTCTTACATTTTGGACATGCTGTGAGTCTAGACGGATCCCCGTCTCTACCAGAATACTTGAAGCCATATATGGCTTTATGTAAAAACCTAATGTGTTTCCCTCCAACCCTCGTTTGAAATTAGTCTCCTAATCTTATCCCACCCCTGGAGAAGTTTCTGTTCCAAGTCCGGGATAGGAAAATCTTTAGCCCAATGTGAGAAAAGGCTGTCTGCTAGTGGCTTTAGTTTCACCTCTCTAATATGGCAATAAATATCTGAAAGTGATTTTTTTCCCCCCTGCCTTGTTGAGTAAAGTATCCAAGGAATTAGACGCCATCACTCCAGCTGGGGATCTAATCCTACTACTAATGAAGGCTTTAATTTGTAGATATGGGAAGCATTGGTTGGTTTGTGAGAGTTGGAACCTGTCCCTTAGTTCCCCCAGGAAATACAGTCGCCCCTCTGATACGTTCCATAGATGTTTTATTGATCGGATACCCTTCTCCTTCCATTGCAAAAAGAACGTAGAGTCAGTTCCAGCTGGGAATTCTGGATGTCCCCATAAAGCAGTGCTTCTCAATTATTTTCTGTAATCCCCCCAGGAAGAAGAAATCATTTCGCGACCCCCACGTGACTGTAAATAGTATCATTTGTATCACCCACAGGTGAGGGCCATTAACCCCCCCCCCCAAATCATGTGCAGACTCCATTAACCCCCCCTCCCCCCCAAATCATGTGCAGGCTCCATTAACCCCCCCCCCTCCAAATCATGTGCAGGCTCCATTAACCCCCCCAATCATATGCAGGCTCCATTACCCCCCTCCCCAATCATGTGCAGGCTACATTAACCCCCTCCCCCCAAATCATGTGCAGGCTCCATTAACCCCCCAATCATATGCAGGCTCCATTACCCCCCTCCCAATCATGTGCAGGCTACATTAACCCCCTCCCCCCAAATCATGTGCAGGGTCCAGGCTTCCCCCCTCCCCCCAAATCATGTGCAGGCTCTCTCCCCCCCCCCCCCCAATAGGGTCCAGGGTCCCCCCACCCGCCCAATACTTACCTCCCTGGAAGCGCTGGAAGCAGCCTATCAGAGGAGCAAGGGAGGGAGATGCCTCTCCCTCCCCTGCCGCAGCACAGCCATCTGTATCGCTGTCCTGAGGATGGCGATACAGATAACTATGGAGATGAAGCGTTCATCTCCTGTCACCTGGAGCCCCCCTTTACGGAGCCTCGCGCCCCCCACTATTTGAGAAACGCTGCCATGAAGGCATATGTTTGGAGAACGAGAAGGGTAGTCGATATATTTTACAAACCTCTTTCCACGCTGCTATGGTGTCCGTATCGTCAGACCAGCTTTCAGCACCTGTGGAACCGTCGCCCATTTGGAACGGAGAAGTGCCCCGAGTGACCATGGCCGAACCAGTTGTGCCTCCAGATGCGTGTTAGAATAGAAGCTTGTATCATTGAGCCAATCTACAGTGTCTAAATAGACCAGCAATATTATATAAACGAAGGTGAGGCAGAGCTAGGCCACCTTTATTCTTGGGTACTAGTAGTTTTTGTAAAGCTATTCTAGGTCTCTTTCCCACCCAAAGGAAGGAACTAAATGCAGAGTTTAGTTTATTTATGTCCACATGTTTTAAAAGTATAGGGACCGTTTGCATAGGAAAAAGGAGTTTAGGAACGCATATCATCTTTCTTAGTTGGTTCCTACCACCCAGAGAAAGAGGGTAGTTTTTCCATCTTTCAAGATCTGAGAATATTTTTTTGAACAGTGGGGGATAGTTCAACGCATATAATGATTCGGGCCTTCGTCCAATGAGAATTCCTAAGTATTTAAGCGCCGTGGTGGCCACTTGTATGTTGGTAGATAAGTGGCGGTTACTATGTGTGGTATTTAAGAATAAGATTTCTGATTTGGCTTGGTTAACCTTATAGAAACAGCAAAAGGTCATCAGCGAAGAGCGCGTGCTTAACAGTAGCCTTACCAACGTGAATGCCTTCTATATTTTGGTCCATTTTAAGTTTCCGGGATAATGGCTCTATCGCCAAATTGAACAACAGGGGCGACAGTGGGCACCCCTGCCTGGTACCCTTAAGGAGGGGAAAGGGGGTTGAGAGGAATCCCGGGATGTGCACCCTGGCTTGAGGATTTGTGTACAAGGCGTGATCCAAGACAGTACCCATCCATCCCCAGTCTACGTTGTCAAACGCTTTTTCAGCATCAATAGCGACTATGGCTGGGGATGGATGGGATTCGGGATGCATTTTAACCTCGTCCAGGACCGTCAGGACCTTGCGGATATTAATCACAGCTGCCCTGCCCTGGACGAATCCCACCTGATCTCGGGAAATTAATTTAGGTAGGATATTAGCCAATCTAGCCGCCAATATTTTGGATGCTAATTTTAAATCCATGTTGATTAATGAGATTGGGCAGTAGGAGGAGGCCAGGTGTAGGTCCTTGCCTGGTTTTGGTAACACTGTGATATGGGCCGTGTTTGTAGGAGTTGGAATGATAGCGCCCTGCATATAACTTGTGAAGATCTCAGAGAGAATAGGGGCTATTTCAGGGGATAGTATGCGGAAAAATTCACCAGTAAGCCCATCTGGACCAGGTGCTTTTCCTAGTGCGGAATGTTTTATCGCCTGTTCCACCTCCTCACTTGTTATTGGTGAGTTGAGCATTGCTCTGTCAACGTCTGAGATGTTAGTGAGAGTGGCCCCGCCTAGCCAATCCGTAAGATTGGTATTGGGACAGTTTGACGGTTGGTATAGATTTGCATAGAATGCTTTTAATATATCCAGCACCTCTTTGGGATGTGATCGCAACTGTCCCCTGTTGTCCATGAGTGCCCCAATGTTAGATTGTGATATCGCACCCCTGGCCAACCTGGAGTCCAACCAGCAGTCTTCCCGCCTTATTACCGTAAGTTTGAATATGTGTGCTTCCCATTTAGATTGCGACAATTGTTCCCAGCGGAGCAACCAAGTTTCATATGACTGTTTAGCTTGTTGCCATTGGATTTGCAGTGACTGGGTCGGGTTATGCACGAACGCTGCCCTAAGCCTATCACTAAATTGCAGTAGGGATTGCTTGGTTTTCCTACGTTTATCATGCATGTACGCCATGATTTTCCCTCTGAGCACTGCCTTGCCTGCGTCCCACAAAAGCTGCGGTGTCGTTCCTGTTTCATTATCCTGCCTATATTCCAGCCACCAGCCGCGTAGCAGATCCCGGAAGTTTTCATCCGCCATTAAGTTAGCAGGGAACCGCCAGATATAATCTGATCCCATAGGAATCTTGTTATAGAGTAAGACAGATACAGGCGCGTGATCTGAGATCACTAGATCCTCTATTTTCGGGTCTGCAAAGCGATTCATGGCAGTTCTGGTGGCTAGAATATAATCAATACGTGACCAGGAACCATGCGCGCCTGAGAAAAAAGAATATTCCCTCCCTTCAGGGTTTTCCAATCTCCATAAGTCAACCATGTCAGCTTCTGACAGCAGATTTGCTAATCTAGTGTCACCCTTCCCCACGGTACCTGCGTCACTCCTGCCCCTCCGTCTATCCTCTCTGTCCTCAACGACTGTATTCAAATCTCCTCCCACTAGCCTCACATCTACCGGGTCTTGAACAGATTAGTAAAAAATTCCAAATCATACACATTTGGGCCATATATGTTGTACACGCTCAGGTCACCATTCATGGAAGTAAGGTGTAAATGGGACATACGACCTACGTCATCGTGTTGGTGATCAAGTATTGTCAAGGGTAGTCCTTTTCTGAGTAGTGTTAGAACTCCCGCCTTTTTCCCTGGTGCACCTGAACCATATACCTCCCCCACCCATAGTCGCTTCATCCGTCCTATCTCCCCCTCAGACAGATGTGTCTCTTGGAGGAGGGCTATATCAGCCTTCAGCCTTTTAAGGTGTCTTATGACCATCATGCGCTTGCATGGTGAACGCAGTCCCTTCACATTCCATGATACAATTTTAAGATGATCAGCCATTAGGAATCATAACGTGTGTGTCAAACCTAAGGTAGCCAACAAAGAGGAGTGCATCGAACGCCCGAATCCCGCCCCCACCCCAATCCCATCCCCCCGTACAAACATGCAAGAAAGTAAACATCAAAGCGCACAGGACGCATCCATCCCTTACTGCTTTAACAAAACATTTTATATAAAATCGGACTTCACTTTTTTGCAACATGACCAATAAATGAATAGAAATGTTGAGTACATACAAAAAACTTATATCAACTGAGACTCCCCCTACAAGAACAATAATAAGTCCCCCAGCAACTAGCTGAGCGCCTGGAACCTGTGATAAGCATATCTATAGATGGCTTCTGACTGCTACGAGCTCAACTGAGCCTATACTACTCTTTCTCTCACAAGAAGTGACCAAGTGACGCTTCTCTTATGTAGTTCACAACTTTGTCCCTCATTTGGCGTGGAAAACCAAAGAGTCTGCAGTACGCAGGCGCTACTTCAGGCTCCCATATAGGGATCAATAATAAAGGCTGCAAAACCCACGGATGAGGAGATCATTTGTTCCCTGGAGATGGGTCCATCGGTCAAGCAATAATAATGGCCCATGCGACACCCCATAGAGCAAGGGCTAAACATAAAGTAACTTACAGTTCTCTTGCGATTATGTGGTATCGCCACATTTTCTGCGACAGCTCCAAACCTGTACTAATATCCCCAGGGTCGTCGCATGGGATCTGGGCACATCTCCTCCCAGGGGGATAGTGCAGTCACGGAGCCCTCCGAGACGACTCCGCAGGACGCAAGACCGGGGATTCCCCCTTCCAGGGTAAAGCGGGAAGATCCCGGCACGGTGACCTCCTCGCTATCCGGTGCAGCTTGGGAACTTCGGATTCCTCCACCGGGTCCGAGGTGAATGCTCTTTTACGATCCATAGTGATGTCTTTAAGGTAGTGGTGAGCTTCCTCCGGATCATCAAAGGTGACAGATTTACCATCCGGGAGTGTCACCCTCAAAACCGCCGGGAAGAGTAAGGCGAATCTAATGTGGTTGTTAATTAAATCTGAACATATAGGGGCAAATGCTCTTCTTTTCCTCGTTACCTCTGCCGAAAAATCTTCAAAGATTAACACTCGATGGCCCCTCAATGAGACCCCATTCCTCTGTTGCTTGTAGGCTCTGAGCAGCGCTGATTTGTCAGTGTAGTCCAAGTATATGACAATTACTTGGCGAGGTCGTGCGGCACGCTGGTTCTGCAACCCCCCTTTTGCAAAGCCTGGTCCATGTGCGGAGTCGGGCCTACCCTGTGGGCGCGCTCGACTTTACATGAGGTCGAAATACCTAACACCTCCGGTAGTTCCACTCCACAGATCTCCGTCAGATCCTTAGCAGGAATCTGTTGAGGGAGGCCCACAATTCGAAGATTGCTCCTCCTGGAGCGGTTTTCTAAGTCATCTATCTTCGCCCAGAGCCTAGTATTGTCCTCCACCGCCTGGGAGAGGTAAGTTTTGATGATCTCGTTATCTGACTCCACAGCCACGAGCCTCGTTTCGAGCTCCTCCAACTTTGTGGAATGTAATTTCACCTCCGCCTGCAATGCCGCTAGTGAATGGCCCACAGTAGAGGAGAGGGCTTCTTGAAGGTCCGGCAAAATGCCTGAGGCCACCTCCAATGCGAGGTATTTGTAATCCACAGCGGGCGCATGGTCTTCCATAGGCTGGGACGGTGGGTCAACATGTGCGTCTGGCGACTCCATGCGATCATCCTGCTTCGCCGCCATCTTGGAGTCAGCGGGCGCTGGGTCAGCTTTTGCTGTTTGTTTCTTCGATCTGCCCCCCATGGAGGTCACAAACCGGTCCATTCACCGGTTGGTAGAGTTATGCAGGTAGTGTCCAACTTTCGACCGAAATTAGCAGCTGGATAATTGAGGGGAGCTAAAGGTGTGGAGTCTCAATCACGGAGCTTCTACTGCTTGCTCCCGATCATGCTGGCGCCGGAACTGGACTGTTTTTTTGACACCATGTCCCATTTGAAGCCCCCCGATGCACCCATAGAGTAGAAACTCCATAAAAGGGACTCCATCTAAGAAACTACACCCTTCAAGGTATTCAAAACCAGTTTTACAAACTTTGTTAACCCTTTAGGTGTTCCACAAGAGTTATTGAAAAATGGAGATGAAATTTCAGAATTTCAATTTTTTGTTACCTTGTCTCAAAAAAAGTGTAATATAGAGCAACCAAAAATCATATTTACCCTAAAATAGTACCAACAAAACTGACACCTTATCCCGTAGTTTCCAAAATGGGGTCACTTTTTTGGAGTTTCTACTGTAGGGGTGCATCAGGGGGGCTTCAAATGGGACATAGTGTCAAAAAACCAGTCCAGCAAAATCTGCCTTCCAAAAACCATATGGCGTTCCCTTCCTTCTGTGCTCTACCGTTTGGCCATACAGCAGTTTACGACCACATATGGGGTGTTTGTGCAAACAAGAGAATCAGGGTAATAACTATTGAGTTTTGTTTGGCTGTTAACCCTTGCTTTGTTATTGGAAAAATGGATTAAAATGGAAAACTTGCAAAAAAATAGCTGTTTTAGGGAACGTTTTGTATTTTTTGTTATTTACATCGTTGAACTGACAGGTTAGATTGTGTGCTATTTCTATAGAGCCGGTTGTTACGGATGCGACAATACCAAATATGTCTACTTTTGGGGTTTTTTTGTTTCAGTTTTACATAATAAAGCATTTTTGAAAAAAATTATTTTTTAGTGTCTCCACATTCTGAAAGCCATAGTTTTATTTTTATTTTTTGGGCGACTGTGTTATGTAGGGGCTCATTTGTTGCAGGATGAGATGGCGGTTTGATTGGCACTATCTTGGGGTGCATATGACATTTTGGTCGCTTGCTATTACACTTTTTGTGATGTAAGGTGACAAAAATGGCTTTTGACACCGTATATATATATATATATTTTTTTTTTTTTTGCTGTGTTCAGCTGAGGGGTTAGGTCATGTGTTATTTTTATAGAGCAGATTGTGACGTACGCGGCGATACATAATATGTATACTTTTTATTTATTTATATAAGTTTCATACAATAATATCATTTTTTAAAACAAAAAAAATCATGTGTTAGTGTCTCCATAGTTTGAGAGCCATATTTTTTTTTTTTTGGGCGATTGTCCTATGTAGGGGCTCATTTTTTGCGGGATGAGATGGCGGTTCGAATGGTACTATCTTGGGGTGCATATGACTTTTTGATCACTTGCTATTACACTTTTTGTGATGTAAGGTGACAAAAAAATGGCTTTTTTGACAACGTTTTTATTTTTTATGTTTATGGCGTTCACCTGAGGGGTTAGGTCATGTTATATTTTTATAGAGCAGGTCCTTATGGACGCGGCGATACAATATGTATACCTTTTTTATTTATTTTGGTTTTACACAATAATATCCTTTTTGAAACAAAAAAAAACATGATTTAGTGTCTACATAGTCTGAGAGCCATATATTTTTCAGTTTTTAGGCAATTGTCTCAGGATGGGTATAATTTTTGCAGGATGAGGTGACGGTTAGATTGGCACTATTTGGGGGGTCATATGACTTTTTGATCGCTTGCTATTACACTTTTTGTGATGTAAGGTTACAAAAAAATGTCTTTTTGACAAAGTTTTTATTTAATTTTTTTTACAGTGTTTACTTGAGGGGTTAGGTCATGTGATATTTTTATAGAGCAGATGCTTACGGACGTTGTGATACCCAATATGTCTACTTTTTAGGGTTTTTTTTACATTTAACACTAAAAAGCATTTTTGAAACAAAAAAAATCATGTTTTAGTCTGAGAGGCATAGTTTTTTTTATTTTATGGCCAATTGTTTTAGATAGGGGCTCATTTTTTGCGGGATGAGATGGCGGTTTGATTGGTACTATTTTGGGAGGCATATGCCTTTTTGATCGCTTTGTATTACACTTTTAGTGATGTAAGGTGCCAAAAAATTGCTTATTTACACCATTTTTTTTAATTTTTTTTATCGCATTCAACTGAGGAGTTCAGTCATGTGATATTTTTATAGAGCAGGTTTTTACCGACGCGGCGATACCTAATATGTGTATTGTATTTTTTTTATATATTTTTTTTTTATTCAGTGATATGTGTTTTTTTCATTTTTACTTTTTTTTTCACTTTTTTACATTTTTTTTTTGACCCAGACCCACTTGGTTCTTGTAGATCCAGTGGATCTGGTATCTGTATAATACAGTACAGTACACTATATGCAGTGTACTCAAGTTAGGGTTCAATAGTGTTCCTGGGTGTTGTAGTGCAATTATGACCACTAACCTGGGACTCTCTGGTACTTCTGCAAGGACAGGTAGTTATAGGTAGAGTTCGTGACGCCAGTGCCAATTAACGGTGGCACACCGTTTGTTGATAGTAGGAATAATTGAGGAACCACGTTGTAATAAAACAGAACTTGAACTTTACTGAAGCTTTGGTAGTAAACATGCACACACATGGATGGAAGCGCAGTTCCCCAACACGCAGCAGCCGCAGAGCAGCCCCAGATGAACAGACAACAGACGAGCAAGACTGCAACTGCTGCCAGATCAAGCAGGCCCAAATCCGCACAGGGATCCGACTCTCCAGTATCTCCTCAGGTTCTATAGATACAGGTGACTTCAGTTCTTCTGACCTGTCTATTCCTGGGTTACTTTATAATCCAAGGCCCAAATACCTCTTAGTCGGCTTCTATCCTTGGTTCTTTACACTTGGAGGATTTCCCTTGCTACCTGCTGAGGACATTACAGGAGTCCCACACAGACTACTCGGTCTGCACACACTTTACAGACTCAACTGTCTGCACTGAATTACTTCTACTATGCTTGGGCCTACCTATATACAGTGGGTGTACTATCTCCCTCTAGTGGCTGTAGTAGACACTACCCCTGCAGGCCTGTACAAGGAAATAAATTAAAGGTACATACACATAATAAACCTTTTGCAGTGTCGGGTATTAACACCCGTATGCTGCATATATAGTGCACTGTGCTGTATTTTTTACTTTACAAAGTCTGAATAGACCTTTAGCAGGTCTATTCTTTTTCTACATGATAAATGTCACTTACTGAAGTGAGACAGCCCCTTTAACCCCTTAAGGGCATAGGACGTATCGGTACGCCCTAATGTCCGAGTCCTTAAGGACACAGGACGTACTCATACGTCCTGAATAAAATCGCTTCTAAATAAAAAAAAAAAAAAAAAAATCGGGCTAGAAACATGGTTCCTGCTGCGATCGTGCAGCAGGAACCATGTTCAAATGCCTAGGGGGGTCCTGTGACCCCCCCATATCGTCGATCGCTTCAAACCGCAGGTCAATTCAGACCTGCGGTTTGCAGCGCTTTGTGCAATCTCTGATCCCCGCAGTCTGTGACTGCGGGGATCAGAGAGTTAATGCCCCCAAAGTTATAAACTTTAACCCACCCCTGCAGCCCCCAATCATATTGTGGCTGCGGGGGTGCAGGGGGGTGGTTGCGGGCAGCGGGAGGCTGTGCGGCAGGCGGGATCGCGATTGCGATCCCCCGCCCGCCTCCTCTGTAATATTCCCTGGTGTCTAGTGGATCTATCAGAGTGTCACAGGACCCCCCTAGGCATTTGAACATGGTTCCTGCTGCACGATCGCAGCAGGAACCATGTTTCTATCCCGATTGTTTATTTTTTTGAAGCGATTTTATTCAGGACGTATGGGTACGTCCTGTGTCCTTAAGGACTCGTACATTAGGGTGTACCCAGACGTCCTATGTCCTTAAGGACAAAAGTTAAAAAAAGCTACTTATTAATATGTTATTACCCATATTGCTCCCTTCCTTTGCTGGCTGGATTCATTTTCTATCACATTATACACTGCTCGTTTCCACGGTTACAGACCACCCTGCAATCCATCAGTGGTGGTCATGCTTGCACACTATAGGAAAAAGCATCAGCTGGTGGCCAGGACCATGGCAGCTCACATAGGCTAGTGCTTTTTCCTATATTATGCAAGCATGGATTGCAGGGTGGTCTGTAACCATGGAAACGAGCAGTGTATAATGTGATGGAAAAATGAATCCAGCCAGCAAAGGAAGCAATATGGGTAATAACAATATATTAGTAAGTGCCTTGTATTAACATTCTCTACATGATAAATGCTATTTACTGAAGTGAGACAACCCCTTTAACACTGTGTAAGGTGTAGCATTCATATAATTTATTCATAATTATACCTGTAAGTATACTGCAGCATAGAGTACATCACATATACACAGGGGTCCGTGCTTTAGGCTACCTTTACTTTAGCGTTTTAGTTTTCCGGTATTGAGATCCGTCATAGGGTCTCAATACCGGAAAAAAACACCAGTTTTGTTCCCATTCATTGTCAACAGGGACAAAACTGAACTGAACAGAACAGAATGTTCCAAAATGCATTCTGTTCTGTTTAGTTGCGCTCCCATACCCATTCCCATAACATGTTGTACTTTGCTTTCCTTCCTGACCCACAATGCAAATCAATGGGGACGGATCCGTTTTCTCTGCCACGATAAAAAACGGATCCATCCTTCATTGAGTTCAATGGAGTTCATGATGGATCCGTCTTGGGTATGTTACAGATAATACAACCGGAACTGTTCATAACGGATGCAGGCAGTTGTATTATCAGTAACAGAAGTGTTTTTGCTGAACCCTTCCGGATCCAGTAAAAACACTAGTGTGAAAATAGCCTTAGGCTAGATGCACACGTCTGTTAAACCCGGACGTGACCAGTCCGTGGTAACCAGGACTGGATTTCGTCTTTACAGCAGGAGCGCACGGTGTCATTGGTTGCTATGAAGCCGTGCGCTCCCTGCTGCCGCTGCAGGACAGTAATACATTGGTATGATCTATTCCAGTGTATTACTGTACTGCCGCAGCGGCAGGGAGAGCACGGCTTCATAGCAACCAATGACACCGTGCGCTCCTGCTGTAAAGAAGAAATCCAGTCCTGGTTACCTGGTCACGTCCGGGTTTAACGGACGTGTGCATCTAGCCTTACACGTTACATGGGCTGCACTGCATGTGCTGGTCATCTTTAAGATTTGTACCTTTGACACTGGCTGACCTGTTCCATGTGCGCTTGGTAGCTGGAGGCATCTGTGTTGGTCGTTGGTCCCATGTTCATATGTGCCCACATTGCTGAAAAAAAAGGTTGTTTTAATATATGCAAATAAGCCTCTAGGAGCAACAGGGGCGCTAGTGTTACACCTTGAGGCTCTGCTGTCTCTGCGACTGCTGCTCCATCTTCACTTTGATTGACAGGGTCAGGTGTGATCACGTTTATACCGCCTAGCCATATTAATTAAAGTGCAGAGGGCACAGCAGCTGCTGAGAGATCAGAGCCTCTAGGTGTAACGGCGACGCCCCTGTTGCTCCTAGAGGCTCATTTGCATATATTAAAACATCGTTTTTAAAACATCAATTATTTTTAACATTGTCTATCCTTTTTTTCCAACTTTCCTTCTGAAAAATCCGTTTAACTCTTGGACAAACCCTTTAATTAAGGCCCATTGTGCAAACATCCAGTTATGCAGTCTTATTATTAGTTATGCATCTGTATATATTTTTTTTTAAAAAGCATAGAAAATCATAAAAACATAGAAAAACAAAAAATGTACCCATAAAATATAATAAAGCTTTATTGTGTATACAAATAACAAAAAAATTATTAAAAATCACATGATGCAAGGATAGGTGACAGAAAAAGCATCCTCCAGAGATCACGTAATTTGCAAATGGGGGGGATATGGAAAGGTGTATGTATTATAATGTCTGGTCTGGACTACATCCACTGGGACAGTACCCTGTAAACAGCGTAGCTACAAACAGTGCCAGGAATAATCAGTAATAACTGTGTCCAGACCAGAGTATAAAAAACTAATACCAATATTCAAACTCGCCCATTTGCAATTGTGGTCATAGGCGGATGCGACCCCAACGCGCATTTTGGCGTACCTTGTTCTAGGGGTAACATCATCATTGTGAATCATGCCTAATAAACCCACCAACACCAATCACTAATTATAAAAGAGTATCACCTGAGTATAGGCGGCAACATGAGGAACGCACAACTGCACGACATCACTTCCAAGCAGAGCGTCGCGCTCGCGTCACGTGACTGCGTGCATGTGAGCATGACGCTCGGCCTGGAAGTGATGTCTGATGTCGTGCGGGAGTGCGTCCCTTATATTGCAGCCTATACTCAGGTAATACTCTTTTATAATTAAGAGGAGCCTCTTTGTGATTGGTGTTGGTGGGTTTATCCATTGGGTTGATCCATTGCTTCATTCTGGGGAGAAATTACTTTAAATCCATATGCAAATGAGCACTTAAGTGCATTCAGGGCGGGCCCAAGCCACTCTGTGCACTCTTGCTCCTCCTGCTTCCTCTGCCAGATCCTTCCTCTACTTCATGATTGCCCAGGCCAGATTACTGCATAGTCATCTCACCTGGCCCTGTCAATAAAGAAGGAGGGGGGAGGGGGCTGGCAGAGAAAGCAGGAGGAGTAAGGGTGCACAAAGTGGTTTGGGCCCGGCATCAGTGCACTTAACTGATCATTTGCATATGGATTAAAGTGACTTTTTCCCCAGAATGCAGCAACAGGTTGCTAAAGAGATCATTACATTCGGCTGAGCCAGCCCTGCAAGTAAACATGCCTTATACACAACCGAGGCAGAGAAGTATTAGATCTGCACATTTTCTCAGACTCTGGATGTAAACAATAATGTCCCCACATTCACTGACAGCTTGCAGAGATTTTGTAATGGGGAGTTTTTTTTTTTCGCAATCTGCACACAAGGATGTGTTCACACTTTGTGGTCTGCTAATGTTCTTTGCATGATACCTGTTGTCAAATTAACTAATGGCTATGAGTCTGTAATCCAAGACTGTGATGATCTGCTCACACTGGACCTCTCGGCATGAAGGCAACTGAGTGTTTTTTTTTCTTCAATACTCCAAAACCGTAAAAGTCATAATCATAATCGTATTTCAGGATATAACATATTGAGATTTTAAAATCCTCTATATACATACAATTGGGTCAAATGAAGATTATTTACTTTCATACTAATCCATAAAATACAGTCAATCATAAAGAGCCACCACTGAAATCCTGAGCATGCCAGAATATGACGATTATTCACCTATACACAAGACCTAAGTGTGTTTCTGGAAAAAGCCTTCTAGATTTTTCTTTCAGGTAATCCACACTGAACCCGAGATCTTCCATGTTGATGTGATAAGTCCTTAGGTTCAGGAGGTCAGAATGGAGGGTCGCTTCCTCCAGTTTGGTGACCAGGGCTTGAAGTTCGGTGTTCAGGTTCTGCAGAGCTTCATTTTCATTGTGCAGAATGTTCTTCTCTTTGACGGCAAGGTCCCGTTCCCATCTCGCTAAAGTTATCTTCTCCTCAAGTTCGTGCAATCTGTAAATGCACAATTTTATCGACAGCTATAATACATTGATATTAATGCAATTGCTGAAATGCTATCTGAAGGGATTCACATCAATGTCCTCCTCAGTTACTAGAAAGAACACCAGAACGTACTTATAGGAACCCATGAAGTTTCCATATATGTTGTCCAGGTTTGTGAGTAGCTACCTTGTCTGCTCTACAAAAATAACCATTGATGATGATATATATATATTTCCTTGGTTGTCCTTACAGAGCATAGTCATTTGGGTACTAGAGCCTTGGGATCCTGACTCATACTGATGCATATCTGTGGGTCTGGAGGCTTAAATGGGTTGTCTCACCTGGAACACTGGTGGCATATACCTCTTGGACTCGCACTTACCTTTAGAACGAAGCTCCCAAATAGCCACTCAACTATTTCTGGCGTTCCCATAAAAATGAATGGAGGGTGGCCATGTCTGCGAGGTGCACTCTCCTAAACTTTGTGCTGGTCCAAAAGGTGGGACCCAAACCTATCTAACACTGACATTGGTGGCATATCCTAGCAATATGCCACCAATGTTCTAGGTGAGACAACCTGTTTAACCCCTTTGGGACACATGACATACCGGTACGGCATGTTTCCCGAGTCCTTAAGGACACATGACGTACCGGTACGTCATGAGTTGTTCCGATCACTGCTGCTCAGCTGGCAGTGATCGGAACAAGGTACCTGCTGAAATCATTCAGCAGGTACCTTGTTACAATGCCCAGGGGGGTCCTGTGACCCCCCCATATGAGCGATCGCTGCAAACCGCAGGTCAATTCAGACCTGCGGTTTGCAGCGCTCTGTGCGATCTCTGATCCCGCGGTCTATGACCGCGGGGATCAGAGAGTTAATGCCCCAAACTGTTTTTAACCCCCTGCAGCCCCAATCATATTGTGGCTGCGGGGGTGCAGGGGGTGGTTGCGGGCGGCGCGAGGCGGGCGGGAGGCGGCCGGTGCGGCGGGCAGGATCGTGATTGCGATCCCCGCCCGCCTCCCCTGTAATCTATCCCTGGTGTCTAGTGGTTCTATCAGAGTGTCAGCACATTGCTGACACTCTGATAGAAACGGCTGGCATCTGTGCTGCAGATGCCAGCCGTTTAACCCTTCCGTGCCGCGGTCCGTGCGGACCGCGGTATGAGAAGGGTTAACAGGAGGAGCGCTCCCTCCCTCTCCCATCGGGGGCTGCTGTGCCTTTGCAGCCCCCAACAGGATGGGATCGCAGAGGGAGGGTGCTCCACTCCTCCTCATCCATCACCCCCTGCCCAGTTATGGCAGCGGGTGATGGTTGCGATGGAGACAGGACGCTTTCAGAAGCCTCCTGCTCTCCATGGTGCTGAAAGTCTGAATAGACCTGCTAAAGGTCTATTCAGACTTTCTAAAGTACAAAATACAGTACAGTGCACTATATAGTGTACTGTACTGTATTACTACAGAACACCAGATCCACTGGATCTTTCAGAACCAAGTGGGTCTGGGTCAAAAAAAATGTAAAAAAGTGAAAAAAAAGTAAAAATGAAAAAAACACATAACACTGAATAAAAATTAAAAAAAATAAAATACACTACACATATTAGGTATCGCCGCGTCCGTAAAAACCTGCTCTATAAAAATATCACATGACTGAACTCCTCAGGTGAACGCCATAAAAAAAAAAAACAAGAAATGGTGTAAATAAGCCATTTTTTGGCACATTACATCACTAAAAGTGTTTTTTCATTCAAAAAGGATATTATTGTGTAAAACTAAAATAAATAAAAAAAGGTATACATATTATGTATCGCCGCGTCCGTAAGGACCTGCTCTATAAAAATATAACATGACCTAACCCCTCAGATGAACGCCGTAAACATAAAAAATAAAAACGTTGTCAAACAAGCCATTTTTTTGTCACCTTACATCACAAAAAGTGTAATAGTAAGCGATCAAAAAGTCATATGCACCCCAAGATGGTGCCAATCAAACCGCCATCTCATCTCGCAAAAAATGAGCCCCTACATAGGACAATCGCCCCAAAAAAAAAAATATATATGGCTCTCAAACTATGGAGACACTAAAACATGATTTTTTTTGTTTTAAAAAATGATATTATTGTGTAAAACTTATATAAATAAATAAAAAGTATACATATTATGTATCGCCGCGTCCGTCACAACCTGATCTATATAAATAACACATGACCTAACCCCTCAGCTGAACACAGCAAAAAAATAAAAAATACGGTGTCAAAAGCCATTTTTGTCACCTTACATCACAAAAAGTGTCATAGCAAGCGACCAAAATGTCATATGCACCCCAAGATGGTGCCAATCAAACCGCCATCTCATCCCGCAAAAAATGAGCCCCTACATAACACAGTCGCCCAAAAAAATAAAATAAAACTATGGCTTTCAGAATGTGGAGACACTAAAAAAAAATTATTTTCAAAAAGGCTTTATTATGTAAAACTGAAACAAAAAACCCCAAAAAGTAGTCATATTTGGTATTGTCGCGTCCGTAACAACCTGTTCTATAGAAATAGCACACAATCTAACCTGTCAGTTCAACTATGTAAATAACAAAAAATAAAAACAGTCCCAAAACAGCTATTTTTTTGCAAATTTTCCATTTTAATCCATTTTTGCAGTAACAAAGCAAGGGTTAACAGCCAAGCAAAACTCAATATTTATTGCCCTGATTCTCTTGTTTGCACAAACACCCCATATGGAGACTTCCGGTTCCGGCGCCGCCATGAGTGGCCGCATGTGAGTGAGCTCCCGACTAAAACCTCCCTCGGAGATACAGCTCCTCTCACAGTGGGACTTGATCCCAGCCAATCTTTGCAGACGGGTACAGGTGTCTCGACACTGTACATGGATCGTTACCTCAGAGCTATGGGGAGCAAATCTAACCGAAAACCTTCTAAGCCCGCACAAGACACGCCTGCGATGGCGCCTGCAACAGAGAAGGCTCCGAATATTGATCCGCACCTAGGACGGGAGGAGGACCCAGGAGATGAAGAGGGGATCGACTACAAGCAGCTTGCTATAGAGGTTGCTGCCCGCATACTACCTGATTTACAGGAGTCACTGTCCTCAGTAGTGACACAGGCAATACAACTTATTAAGGCAGATATCGCCCAGCACTCTACGCAGCTAAACCACTTAGAGGCGCAATACTCTGCAGTGGCGTCGGAAATCCTGACGGCGCAGTCGGCGCTGAAAGAGGCTACGAGAGAAATTAAGAGGCTGGCAGACAAAGTGGACGAACTCGAAAATCGTTCTCGTAGAAGTAATCTACGCCTCTTGGGCCTACCAGAAAACATTCCCCCACAGGAGTTGCTGATTATCTGTGAAAGAGAACTCCCAGAGGCGGTGGGCCTCAAAGTTCTGTGCACAGTTGAACGTGCTCATCGAGTAGGCCCAGACCTACGCCATATCGAGACTGATAAGCCGGGGTTGGGCCGTAGACCCAGGCAAGTAATTATGAAGTTCCTCAATTATGCGGACAAAGCAATGATACTGCGGGCCTACAAGCAAATAAAGTCCCCGGTACAGATTAGAGGATACACCATCTTATTGTTTAATGACTTTTCAGCAGAAGTCCTGAAGAAGAGACGAGCCTTCTCGGAGATATGTTCTGACCTGTTTAACAGAAAAGTGCGCTTTGCCCTGCTGTTTCCCGCCACCTTGAAGATCTTCCACCAGGGCGGGGGCACGACGACCTATTTTACTCCGCGAGAAGCAGCGGAGGGCCTTTCCCTGATGGACGACTGCGACGGAGACGGGAGAAGCACATCGGGATCCCCATCCTCGCGTGAGGCACGTCTGCCTGCCCAAACGGACCGTGGTGCTACACAGAGGGAATCCCCTAAGGAGCAACGCAAGAAAGCCCGGTGGGCGACCTGAGGACAGAACTTTTACTGGTCGAATCGCGACCAGGTGGTATGAGTCCTTCTTCTGTCTACCCCGTCGGTTTAACGGGATGCTGAGATGCTGTTCTCAGACTTTAGTTTGCTATTTACATGTTTATCGGGAATCTTTCTACTAAGGGACATTGAAGATGATCATCGGGTTATTTTGCTATGACTGTTTTGTTATTCTTAAACACAAGGTTTTGCACATTTTGAGAGGGAGGGGGGTCGGAGTCCGATATGTTTATTAATGCTGTTTGGTGTGCCCACCATGGTGGGAAGAAGTGAAGTTCGGAAAATACACCTATGCAGGATGGTTAGGGTAAACGTGAGGCGTGTGCGTATCCTGCGCTGTTACTCTTTTATTGTTGGAGGGAGGTTGGGTGGGAGGGAGGGGTGGGAAAAGTTTTGGGTAGGATGTTTAGTATGTATTCTTACAGTGTACAGACAGGTAGCTTATGTCCCGGCTTTCCAGCTCTTGAAGTCACCCTTGCTCCATGATTATGGTTAATATCATCTCATGGAATGTGAAAGGGCTCCGATCGCCCCATAAAAGGATGATGGTGCTCCGCCACTTGAAGCGCTGTAAAGCAGACATAGCTTTATTGCAGGAGACTCATCTGGAGGAGAGGGATTTCTGGAGGATGAGGAAGTTGTGGGTCGATAGGGTGCTGGGGTCTCAGTCAGTGGCGCGCAAAGCAGGAGTCTTGATCCTGCTGAAGAAAGGTTTGCCGTATACGATTCAGTCTCATGTTGCGGATGGGGAAGGGCGATTGGTACAGGTCACTCTCAAATCTGCCACAGGTCTCCTTAGTCTGTATTGTATCTATGGCCCAAATGATCGCCATGCTGAGTTTTTTTCTAGCCTTAAAGATAAGCTACTCCTGGATCCAATCCGTGATATGATTGTAGGAGGGGATATGAACTTGGTGATGGATAATATAGCCGATAGGAAATATGATAGAGAACACAGGCAAGAGATGAAACTGCAGAATACCGTGCTGTGCCGCATGGTGGAGGCTGTGTCGCTAATTGATGTGTGGCGCAGGTTCCACCCTGAGGGCAGGGATTACACATTTTATTCTGCGGCTCACCATTCCTGGTCACGTATAGACCACATCTTGGTGTCAGAATCATTAGTGCATAAATGCCAAACTGCGGACATAGCAGACATGGTGATCTCGGACCACGCGATAGTTATGACTCAAATTACTGATACCATTCCCAGAGGGGAAGATTTTTTATGGAGATTCCCGTCGGGTATGTATGGTAGGGAAGATTTTCATAAGCTGCTATTAGGATGGTGGGATGACTATATGTCGATGAATGATGACCCGAATAATCTGCAGCTGACCTGGGATGCCGCCAAGGCAGTCTTAAAGGGAACCTGTCACCAGGAAATTCACTGATAAAGCAGGCATGCTGCGTTATAGGGCTCACTCTGCTGAATATAATGATACCTTTTACTTGGTGATCTGGTGCTTTATTGTGGAGAAAAAGTACTTTTAATCCATATGCTAATGAGCTGATTTGAGTCCAGTGTTTTTTCTATTCAGAGCTGTAGCCCCTCCCCTATTAACTTCTTCAGTTGCAAAAGGGGCGTGGTTTATTACATCATTCATTCATTCATTTTAATAATTAGAGGGAAAATGAATAACAGGGAATGCTAAGGTATTATATTAAAAAAGGGGAGGAATATACTATTGAAGTTAGTAATTATAATAAGGGCTAGTTTGTTCATGGAGTGATAAACACATGATGGCTGATAAGGGACATGTCGCCGTGGGTATGGCAGTTAGGCTTTAAAGTGAAAGGCAGCAAGGCTTGTATTGGCTATAATGCAGGTCAGTTTTTTTAAACCACGCCCCTTTTACAACTGAAGACGTGAATAGGGGAGGGGCTACAGCTCGGAATAGAAAAAATGCTGGACTCATATTAACTACTGGACTCATATCAGCTCATTAGCATATGGATTAAAAGTACTATTTCTCCACAATAAAGCAACAGATCACCAAGTGAAAGGTATAATTATATTCAGCAGGGTGAGCCCCACAAGGCAGCATGCCTGCTTTATCAGTGAATTTCCTGGTGACAGGTTCTCTTTAAGGGGAAGGCTAATAGCTTATGGTATTAGTACAAAGAAAAAGCTAAATCAAAACATAGCCACGCATAGTCAGAATTTGAAACAAGCATATAACACTTTTCAAGTGGCCCCGTCCCCTGAGAATGAAAGAACCTGGAAAGAGACAAAATCGGCCTATGAATTCTGGCTAAAGCAGAAAGAGCTTTACTTTAGGACCCAGGCAGATGCCAGATTGTACAGGTATGGGAATAAGGCCGGCAGGCTGTTAGCACGGCTTGCGAAGGGTTATAATAGCACTTCCCCAATCCTGGCTCTGAAGACGGATTCAGGTACGGTGGAGACTAACCCCAGGGGTATAAATAAGATTTTGGGCGACTATTATAGTAAGTTGTATGCCGCAGGACCGCAAAGTATAGATAAGGGGAGGGAGTGGCTACGGAAACTCAAACTGCCGAAACTATCACAAGAAGATCTCCTCAGACTGAATGAGCCTATCACTTCTCAGGAGGTTCTTAAGGTTATATCTAATCTGAAATGTGGCAAAGCGCCGGGACCTGACGGATATTCTGGGGAGTTTTTTAAGATCTTGGGTGACAGAGTGGGTTCTATTCTCACCTCACTTTATAATAGCTACTTAACAGGGGTTGGCATACCGAATGAAATGAATACAGCATACATTAAGCTCCTGCCAAAACCTGGCAGGGATCCCTTACTAGCCTCATCGTATAGACCAATCTCCCTTATAAACGTAGATATTAAAATCCTATCTAAATTAATGGCTGACAGATTGGGGGAGATACTGCCGAAACTCATAGCTACGCCTCAGGTTGGGTTTGTCAAGGGAAGGGCAGCGGTGACAAATATCAGAAAAGTCTTGACAGTTCTGGATGAAGTGAAACTTAGGCCGGGGTTCCATCCATCCTCAGCAATACTAAGCATAGATGCTGAAAAAGCTTTTGATAATGTAAGCTGGGGGTGGATGGACCTCGTTCTGGATACTTATGGCTTCGATGGTGGTTTTCGGGCATTCCTGACAGTCTTATATGCCAATCCGAAGGCAAGGGTCAATACCCCGGGATTCTTGTCACCTGCCTTTGCTCTGGAGAAAGGGACCAGGCAGGGGTGCCCGATGTCACCGCTGCTATTCAATCTAGTTCTGGAACCTCTGTCTAGATTTTTGCTGACCACTTCACAGATCGAAGGCATCACAGTGGGAGACAAGGAGATAAGACACACCCTGTTTGCTGATGACCTTCTGTTCTTCTTAGATAATCCTAAAAGAGATGTTCCCGTACTACTGCAAGTATTGTCAGAATATGGTGAGTTCTCGGGCTTTAAAATCAACACGGATAAAAGTGAATTGTTGCCCTTACGTTTGTCCCAGGGGGATTTAGCCTGGATGGGACAACATCTTCCTGTAAAAATAAATTCTACTAACATTAAATACCTAGGAATTCTGATAGGCAGATCACCGGATATGGTATATAAGCTTAATTACCCTCCTCTAATCAAGAAGATATTGACGGAGCTGGAGGGATGGATGAAACTCCCTCTGTCCTTGCTAGGCCGCTGTCACTTAATAAAAATGATCAGTTTCACTCGGTTATTATACCCGTTGCAGACGATTCCAATTCTGCTCAAACATGCGGACATTAAGACCTTGGAGTCGGCCTTCTCTTGCTTTATCTGGCAGGGGAAAAAAGCTAGAATTTCATTAAAGAAGTTACAATCAGCAAGGGCAGAGGGAGGAGTAAATTTTCCCGACGTTAGACGCTACAATATCGCTGGGATATTTCGACATTGTATTGACTGGATCACTCAATCCAGCCGTTATTCCAATTGGGAGTTGGAGTCACACTTATTGAAACCATGGAATGTGGCAGCTTTATTGCATACGCCATATGCCAAACTTCCTTGGCAGGCCAAGGGTAGTGTCGTAGCTAAGGATACAGTGGCCACATGGAAGGTGGTGAGGAAGGAATACGGCCTGGCTTTCAATTTATCAAAATACATGCCTTTATGGGGTCACCCGGAATTTGTCCAAGGAGACCAAAATAAACAATTTCAGGAGTGGAAGAGACGAGGGATCAGATTTGTGGGAGACCTGTGGCAGGAATTGGAGAATAGGTATATGACCTTTACTGAAATGCGCTCAAAATATGGTCTGGCAGGTAAACATTTTTTGGCATACATGCAGGTTATTAATTTTGTAAAACCTAGAGTAAGAGATCTCTCTAAGGAATTCCCGTCTAATCAATTCGACGCCCTTAAATTGTCTAAAACTAACCGTGTCTCTCTGGCTGATCTTGCGCATGTGATATACAAATTGCAGTCGGATTCCTTAACCTTGCATGTATTCAAGAAATGGAAAAAGACGTTAGCCCTCCCTGATTTGGAAAAAGACATTGTGCGAGGGTGGATGGAAGTGAGGAAGGCCGTGCCTTGTGAGAAATGGAGAGAAACCCAGTTTAAGGTAATGCATAGGGCAATCTATGGTTTTTTTGATACCCCAAACGCGAGGATGTTAAACAAACTGACTAGATGTCCCAAGTGTCAGGAGAGTGACACTGATATGTATCACGGGTTATGGATGTGTAATCGAGTGCATGAGTTTTGGAAGGGTTTTGTGCAGTGGGGTGTTGACAACCTAAAAATGAAGATAACTTTGTCAGCAGAAACCCTCTTATTACATTGTTGGACTGAATCTGGCAGGATACCGCTAGTTATGCACCTTTGCATATTGGCAGCGAAGAGATGTTTGTTGTGCCACTGGCTGAGACCCTCTTTACCTACAATAGATGAGGTGGTATCCCAAGTATGTTGGTGTCTTCAGATGGAATTTACGGAAGCTTTACATAATAAAGAAACTGACATAGGTAGGCTCATGAAGAAATGGAGGAATTTTATTGTACAAATTTTAACCATGGAAGAGATTGAGCAGGTGATTAGGCCATATGTATCCACAGAGTGGTACCTAAAAGAACAACTAAAAGGTACACTGGGAAAGCTGGAACTGAGAGCAAGGGAGAGTAGCGGTGGTCGTTAGGTTACGGGACGAGTTATATAATGGATGTATACACTGTGTTTCTGGGCTGGGGGGGGGGGGTCAGTTGATTTCAAAATTTAGAAGTCACGTATTACTGTCTTGACTTATGCATGACACTAAATCAGAAGCATCATGTACTTTATGAAAGATCAATGTTTATACTGTCTTTACACACATGATTACTGTGTATTTCTCATGATGTTTTGGAAAACCAATAAAAAATTATGTTTGAAAAAAAAAAAAAAACACCCCATATGTGGTCGTAAACTACTGTATGGCCAAACGGCAGGGCACAGAAGGAAGGGAACGCCATATGGTTTTTGGAAGGCAGATTTTGCTGGACTGGTTTTTTGACACTATGTCCCATTTGAAGCCCCCCTGATGCACCCCTACAGTAGAAACTCCAAAAAAGTGACCCCATTTTGGAAACTACGGGATAAGGTGTCAGTTTTGTTGGTACTATTCTAGGGTAAACATGATTTTTGGTTGCTCTATATTACACTTTTTTTGAGACAAGGTAACAAAAAATAGAAATTCGGAAATTTCATCTCCATTTGCAAATAACTCTTGTGGAACACCTAAAAGGTTAACAAAGTTTGTAAAACTGGTTTTGAATACCTTGAGGGGCGTAGTTTCTTAGATGGAGTCAATTTTATGGAGTTTCTACTCTAGGGGTGCATCGGGGGGCTTCAAATGGGACATGGTGTCAAAAATCCAGTCCAGCAAAATCTGCCTTCCAAAAACCATATGGCGCTCCTTTCCTTCTGCGCCCTGCAGTTTGGCCATACAGCAGTTTACGACCACATATAGGGTGTTTCTGAAAACTACAGAATCGGGGCAATAAAAATTGAGTTTTGTTTGGCTGTTAACCCTTGCTTTGTTACTGGAAAAAATGGATTCAAACGGAAAATTTTTCAAAAAATCGAAATTCTGAAATTTTATCTCCATTTGCCATTAACTCTTGTGGAAAACCTAAAGGGTTAATGACGTTTGTAAAATCAGTTTTGAATACCTTGAGGGGAGTAGTTTCTAGAATGGGGTAATTTTGGGTGGTTTCTATTATGTAAGCCTCACAAAGTGACTTCAGACCTGAACTGGTCCCTAAAAGTGGGTTTTTGAAAATTTCTGAAAAATTTCAAGATTTGCTTCTAAACTTCTAAGCCTTGTAACGTCCCCAAAAAATGAAATAGCATTCCCAAAATGATCGATACATGAAGTAGACATATGGGGAATGTAAATCAATAACTTTTTTTGGCAGTATTACTATGTATTATAGAAGTAGAGTAATTGAAACTTGGAAAATTGCAAATTTTTCAAAATTTTTGGTAAATTTGGTATTTTTTTATAAATAAAAATGAAATTTTTCGACTTCATTTTACCACTGTCATGAAGTACAATATGTGACGAAAAAACAATCTCAGAATGGACTGGATAAGAAAAAGCGTTTTAAAGTTATCACCACATAAAGTGACAATGGTCAGATTTTGAAAAAATGGCCTGGTCCTTAAGGTGAAATAAGGCCGTGTCCTTAAGGGGTTAAAGGGGTTGTGTAGCCACTGTGGTCATAATCTGTGCCCAATTGAAATAAACACTGTCACTTACTTTGTCATGTATTTGCTTTTCAGCCTTTGAATTTTCTTCCTCAGGTGCATATTTTCTACTGTTAGCATTCTGTCATATTCCTTGTGCAGCAAAATGGATTCTCTAAGGACTTGTTTATGTTGGGGACTGGTTGATACTTGGGAGGGAAAAAAAATTAAGTAGTTTAGCCATAATACATACCATCTAGATTCTAGACCTAAAGCTGACCATACACTTGAGATAGCTCTTCACGAAGCGCTTAAAGGGGTTTTCTAGGAGTAGAATATTAATGGACCTATCCTTAGGGTAGGTTTTCAGTATTTGATTGTGAGGATCCAATTCCTAGCATCCCAGCCAATCAGCTGTTTAAAGAGGCCAAGGTACTCTGGTGGGTACTGTGGCCTCTTCTTAAGGCAGTGTTGTCATGTTCAGCGGTCACATGGCCTATGTGCAGCTTTATGGGGGGTGCCGGGTTTCAGACCCCTATTGTTCAGATATTGATGACCTGTCCCGAGGATAGGTCATCAATACTCTACTCTTGAGAGACCTTTTTAAGGTGACCATACACAGTCAAATTTCATCCAAAACAATCATTCATGAGGTAAAACTTAAAAATAACAGTCATTTTAATCCTCATGTTATGCTCCGAGGCTTTTTATGGAGATCCAGTGATGTACCGGGCTCTCCATGGGTAAAGCTAGGCCGAGGCTTCCACCTAGCAGTGAGCCCAGTGACGTCACCGGCACCAAAATGGCTAGGGCAGCGTCCGCCCATTAGTACCGGTGATTTCACCCGCAACACTGCTAGGTGGAAGCCTCTATCTAGCAGTATAATAATATAAAAAAACAGACCTTGCCCTGCGTGATACAGTGCAGGGCAAGGGAGAGCATTAGAGCATGAAATGTTCCCATGCTCATATCGGGGGCTGCCTGGGTGAAAATGGTGATATGTCCGAGTTCACCTCTATACCCGGACAACCCCTTTAATATAAGTTTGCTGTGTTTGATGTTTTCGTCTGATAGACAAAAGTTATTTAGTTTAAAGACAGATTATTTGTGGACAAAAGACCGTTCCCAGAAAGACTTTTCGTCCATCGCCTGGTTTCAAAAAACGTGCTTGTGTAATTTGAATGGCTGATATGGGCTAAAGTTTGTCTGGCTGTGTCCGCGAAATGATCATTCATCAGGTGGGTGTTTGTTCAACATCAACCAATTCTGTCTAATGTGTATGGACATCTTTACTCTGCCAGTAGCTATTTTTTTCAAATTCTCCCATAAACTTGAATGCTTGAAGTGGCCAAGCAAGAATTTTTTTTTTTTTATTGGGGGGAGGGATAAGCCACAATCAGAACTCTCTGGCATCAGCTTAACTAATGCATGGACAAAGGATTGGGCATGTTAAAATTCCCCCATCTATCATCTTGAGATGGTCTTGAGACCTTGGTGTTGACACTACACCCTTGGTGGCAGTATGACCTACTTTCACGTCAGATGTTGGGAAGGGGTTGAGCAAATGTATTCTACATTTCACCAACACTAGAGTGGGGGGTGTCATACTCCCGCTGATCAGCTAGTGATGGCCTATCCTAAGGATAGACCATCACTTTGTAAGGGCTGGACAGCCCCTTTAAAGGAAACCTGTCACCAGGATTTTGTGTACACAGCTGAGGACATGGACTGCTAGATGGCCGCTAGCACATCCGCAATACCCAGTCCCCATAGCTCGGTGTGCTTTTATTGTGTAAAAAAACTGATTTGATACATATGCAAATGAACCTGAGATAAGTCCTGTCCGTGACTCATCTCAGGGACAGGACTCATCTCAGGTTCATTTGCATATGTATTAAATCAGTTTTTTTACACAATAAAAGCACACCGAGCTATGGGGACTGGATATTGCGGATGTGCTAGCGGCCATCTAGCAGCCCATGTCCTCAGCTCTATACCCAAAATCCCGGTGACAGGTTCCATTTAAGGCCCTTTACAATGGCCAATTCACAGACAGTTATCAGAAATAAACTGTTAGTTTATGATAATCGCCTGATCTTTGAGAAGGGCTGATAATTTCATTTAAGGCCCATGTAAAAGAGCCTTGAGGTTCAATGGCACCCTGTGCAAGATGTTTTTGTGTCTCTTCTCACCAACCCAATGTACTTCCAATGGACAATTTGTCAGAGGAAAATTCTTATATGTTACCACTTTCACAGTGAATGACAGACGTGTACTGGCCGTGGTCTCTACGGACCACTTACGTATCCATTGACATTATTGTGTGTATTCACACATCAGTAGTTTTCCCCAGACTGTGGTTCTGAGCTGACACCATAGAAGCATGTCCTATTTTTGTCTGTGATTACAGATCTCTCACACTCATAGTCTATGGGTCGGTGAAAACCACAGATACAACATGGATGCCATTTGTGTTTGGTCTGTGGTTTTCAAGGACCAATGGTAGGAGATGCTCTGGAAACTTATTTTTATCCTAGCAGTGTTTGTGGAATACAGAAGACACACACAGAGGGCAAAAAACGGACTCACAGACACTTCCCGGACTTCTTCATGGATGAACCACTGACCATCTTGCCACGGATGTAATCATGGACGTGTAAATGAGGCCTTAGGGGTGTATGACAGCACAGGTCATACTCCCCTAAAGCCAGCCCTGACCATTTTAGTTGTTAAGATGAGAGTCTCCTTGTCAGATAATCTTACCTTCAGGTAACAAAGATGTTTTGTTACTTGCTGCCTTCTGTAACATTTGGGCAAGGTGATGGTGACCAGTCTCATGAAGGACAGCACAGAAGGTTGTAAACACATAATGGTCTTTACTTTTCAGCACGTCAATAAGTTTGGCAACTTTTCGGTCTGAAGACTCTTCTAGCTTTATTTTTTGAAAATACATGAAAGAGACAGAGAAGGTAAAATAGCGGTTTACACCGAGAGTTCATGTAAAGAAGCTACAAGTGGTTAAGGCTATGTTCAGATCACGTTTATGGTCTCCGTTTAATGCATACACCATGACATATATATTATGTGGATGATACCTCTAAATGATTGATGTTATACAGTGGCACCCGTCACCCATAGGAGTCCTTTGTAAAAATATATATATAAGTTGTTTTTTTACTGGACACCACTTTAAGGCCCCATGCACATGAACGTTTATTTAATCAGTTTATGGTCCGTTGTTTGCATTCCGTATATGGTCTGTATACGGAACCATTCATTTCAATGGGTCTGCAAAAAAAATGGAATGTTCTCCGTATTCATTCCATTTCCGTATTTCCGTTCAAAGATAGAACATGTCCTATTATTGTCCGCATGACGGACAAGGATAGTACTGTTCTATTAGGGGCCAGCTGTTCTGTTCTGTAAAAAAACGGAATGCACACGGACGTCATTCGTTTTTTGCAGATCTGTTTTTTGCGGACCGCAAAATACTGAAAAAGCCATACGGTCGTGTATGGAATAGCATAGCCTACTATGATTTTCCATACTGGATGTTTTTTGGTTTTCTGACATACAGGTCAAAGAAATGCCAAAATATATTATTTTACTCTTTTGGCCTCCATTGGCTGAGTGGATCCCTTATATGTAGGTAAGGGTACTTTCACACTTGCGGCAGGACGGAGATCCGTCCTGCCGCAAGTGCTCGTGCACTGCCGTGCTGCCGCTCCCTCCCCATTGACTATAATAGGGCTTATAAAGTTGGTTAAAAGATGGCTGCACAATACATCACAAACTAACAGAAACATAAAAAAGGGGCTCGTTCCAAAAATAGGAATGAAGGAAGCTCTTAGCGCACATTTTTGATCAAACGTATGTCGGGCCCAAGTGCCACTTCACGGCGACTTCCGCACAAGGGTCCCTAACACTACAGATACTGCCTCTTATAGAATTACCAGTCTCCTTATTTTCAGGGCACTGCAGGAACCAGCTAAATTGCTTTTGTGCTGAGAAGTCCAGGTACTTGGGCGTAGCTCAGTCCAAAAGAGGCGCCACCCTCAATATATACTAATCTTATAGTATATATTGAGGGTGGCGCCTCTTTTAGACTGAGCTACGCCCAAGTACCTGGGACTTCTCAGCACAAAAGCAATTTAGCTGGTTCCTGCAGTGCCCTGAAAATAAGGAGACTGGTAAGTCTCTAAGAGGCAGTATCTGTGGTGTTAGGGACCCTTGTGCGGAAGTCGCCGTGAAGTGGCACTTGGGCCCGACATACTTTTGATCAAAAATGTGCGCTAAGAGCTTCCTTCATTCCTATTTTTGGAATGAGCCCCTTTTTTATTTTTCTGTTAGTTTGTGATGTATTGTGCAGCCATCTTTTAACCAACTTTATTTGCCTTATGGTCATGCACTTCTGAGTGTAGAAATATATTTGCTTAGTCTGAACTCTGTCTTATAGTATAATAGGGCTTAGGCGGAGCTACGGCACAGCACTTCTGTGCACGGCCGGAGATCGCCGTAGCTCCGCCCCCCACCCCATTATAGTCAATGGGGACGGAGCGGGAGCACCGCAGTGCACGGGTACTTGTGGCAGGACGGATCAGCCTGCCGGATCCGTCCTGCCGCAAGTGTAAAAGTACCCTGACGTATAACCCTGGAATTTTTCCTGAAGTATGGCTCAAATCCAATGGGCACAGACCTTAGGATGGCTGCAGACAGTGCAGATTCGTGTGCAGGAAATATGAGCACTGTTTTGGTGCATTTTTTGTGCGTTGCTTATGCAGATTTTAGTGCAGATTTTCTGTTTATGTTAACAACCCCATAGAAGTCTATTGCGAAAATCACTCTACAGAAGGTGCGGATTTTAAAATACACACAACAGGTCAATTTCCGCACCTAAGGAAAAAATCAAAGTGTACGTCAGATACGTCAAATTTCATTTATTTAGCTGGCATTACGCAGCGGGTTTTCCGCACAAAATCCATGCAGACAAACCGTGCGTAATCCGGATCATGGACAAAAAAATAAAAATTAGCCATGCTTTTTCCTTACCTCCAGCATTCCTATCTGCTCAGTTGTCAGGATTCCATTTTCTTTCAGCCTTTTATACACAGGAGATGTGAGAGTAAGATGCTTCACAATAAGGTGATGGTAATTGTCCAGGACTCCAGAATGGCCAATATCATTCCTTCCTGCGGAACCCACTAAATATCACAACATGCATAATAAGGTTATTAATGTCGGCAGTGGAAAATGCAAAGCTGTATATGGTTCACATCTTTATTGTGTGGTCAAGAAGTAATCATTGAATCAGTAAGCAATGAAATATGTAAGTCTCCATGTGGGCAGTCCCAGTCAGTGAATATTAACTTTGAATTGAAATGTCATCTATAATAAATGAAAAATAATAATATAATCAAGAATGAATAGGAGGATGTCCCATAAAAATAATGATAAATAAGGATGTAGGGTTGAACTGGCCTATTATCATGTTTTGTTTTTTTGTGTGTTTTTTTTTTACATATATATGTGTTTCCCTGTTTTAGAACTAAATAAAATAAATAAATTAAAATAAAAAATATAAAAAACAAAAATAGGAGATTTATACACGGCACTTCATTTGTTGGAGATATATTAATAACATAAAAACCATTATGGTCAAAATAAATATAATGCTAGGTCTATGGTTGCTATGGGATACGTGCAAGCAGTCTTGTATTTACATATAATTTCGGCATTCATGCATATATTAAATCCGTGTGTTTTCTGGATGTTTTCAAGGTGAATATGAAATTTTTTGATGATATGCTTGAACATTTTTATTAGTTTTTTTTTAAAGTCCTTATATATACACTACTTCCGAGTTGCTTATAAAAGGTGGATTGGAACCTATACTGTGTATGCCCCACAAGAAGCCAATAGTGGGCGAAACCCTAGGTTGAGCGCTTTAGCAGTGTTTGTTACATGCTTTTATACCTTGGACTTTTGGGAGTATGGATTAAACCTATGATTTTAACTGTGCCTGTCAGTCTCCTTGCTTATTCCGCCTGCTAGATAAGATCTAACATCACATGGTGTGAATACGTATTGTGGGGAATTGCTCTGGTAGACAGGCTTGCGGACGCAGTATAGAGGCAAGGTACACAGTTCTCTGGGTAAAGCAGAAGTGTTTTATTCACACTCAGCAACACAAAAACAGTCTTAGTGCTTGTTCACACAAGGCAAAATAGAAACAGTCTTAGTGCTTGTTCACACGAGGCAAAACAAAAGGCAAAAACATCAGTCCCACAGCAAGGTCACCTGAGTGGTCGGTGTTAGTTCACACCTGGCAGTTCGCTTGGCCACGCAAAGTTTCCACAAGAGGCTTCCAGGTAGACTGCACGCCTGTTTGCAGACTCTTGCTCTCAGCCCTGAGAGCTCCACAGTAACACCAGCAGCTTCCAGGATAATCACACCCCACCTGCTGAGGTGGCTGCTTTTTTAAAGGCCTGGAAAAAGTCCGGCCTGGACCGTGGGGAATAGTCTCCCACCCAGCACTTGACTATTCCCAATAAGAGCCGGCCCGGATCGGCTTTGTAGCCATACTAAATATCAATGTGTCAAACAGCACTAGCTGCTGCTGACACACAAAAAAATCCGGCTCTTATCTCACCGAGGCCAGGAACCTCGGTGCCACGTACCTTCTGTCGACGACGGAACCTTGCGCCCTCTTACAGTATCAGGAACATCTATTCTGAGCGCAGCTGGGAATAATTTCCTACCATTGGTGTGGCAAGCAGTGATACACCTGTGCCGAGCATGTATCTGGAGTCAGTGGAAGGAGATACAGGACTGAATAGGAGGCCTTCTTACCCTTGATCTCTTCTGAGGTGGTGGTGGTGAGTCCCCGAGACCCCTGTGCTACTATTGGAAGAGACGTTTAGAGCCAGAGATACTTTAGCTTTTTTTTTTACGCAGTGTGAACTGGAGCATTGGACCTGCCACTAATCTTTTAGTGCTCCGTTTCTTCCATAGCAGATTGCTGCCCAATTAATTATAGATATTTATTCTTCCGTTAAACGTCATTTTTGGTCAAAGGGCAGAAGATCGCCTAAATTTTGAAAGAATTATGGCTTCTCCAGCAAGCAAAAGTCATATAAAGCCATACAGGATTCATCCCTTTCATTCAAGAAAAAGACTCCATCAAAGAAGACATAGGATCTTTGACCCCTCCTCCTGTATCAGGAAGATTATCAGAATTTCAGTCAGTGTGGTTAACAACTTCCTCAAACAAACGCGTGAATTCTATAATTCAGAACGGATATTTCCTGGAACTAAGACCAATTCCTCAAGACAAGTTTTCCGTAAACACAAGCTTAAATCAGAAGTCATAAATCAGCTAGTACAGAAGTTCATTCATAAAAGACCCCTAGAGCCTTTTCCTCATAAGCAAAGAGGTCAGGGAAAATATTCCCCAGTACTTGCCGTATCCAAACCAGGAGGTAAATGGCACCAGGTCATAGACTTAACTTAGTTAAACAAACATTTTGTCAAAAAGAAATGCAGGATGGAGTCTGTCAGGTCAGTGATCAATCTTCTTCAGGAGAATGACTTTATATCAACAATATATCTTACGGATCTACATATACTGATTTAGAGCTGCCACAGGAAACATCTCTGGATAGTGGGGGCAGGCTCTCTCCAGATTCATCTACAATTCACATGCCTTTCAGGCCTTGCCTAATCCCCAAGGGTCTTCACGAAGGTAGCAGCAGTCTTGGCAGAAAATCACAGATTGAAAGGTATCTATGTGGTACCATACCTGGACAAATGTTTAATTGAAGCTCAGTTGCAGAGGCCCCTTCTATCTCACCTCAATCAGACTTTTGCTATAACGAAACTGCATGGTTTTCTGGTCAATCTGGAAAAAAATCCAACCTCAAGACTTTTTACCTCATCCATAAAAGCAGTCATGTGGGCAAAAGCCAGAATGAAGTCACTACAACAAAATGTTTTTCAGTCTGGGAACAAAGATCCTCAATCGCCAAACAGTCCCATGAAGCTACAAGACTCAGTCATGAAGTACCTCAATTGCTGGCTCTTCCCAGATCATCTTATAAAAGGCAAATCATTTTTATCGGATTTAATGGACTCTCCTCACAATGGATGCATCCGGTTTAGGCTGGGATGCGCATGTAGGTACTTCGTGAAGACACCTCTCCTTAAACCTCAGAACAGTTAATGAGGCCAGCGGGTATAGCGTTTGCATCCAGCAGTGCCGGATCTGGAGAATTCCAGCAGGCTGTTCTCTGCCAGAACAGCCTGCCATTATTGCTGCCGGAGATGTGAAACAAGCCTGAGTCTCAGTTTATTACCTGAACAAACAGGGAGGAAGGAGGAGCAGACTGCTAGCTCAAAAAGGCAGATTAGCAGAAGACAACCTCAAGGGATTATCAGCAGTTGACATCAAGAGCTCATCCAGCACCAGAGCAGACTGGCTCAGCCACAAATCTTTGAAACCAAGAGAATGGAGCCTTTCAGCAGATTATGATAACTCACAGGATAGATGTCATGGCATTGAAAGAAAATGAGAGATTCTTTCAAATGAGAGATTCTGCTCCCTCAGTCTCCAAGGACACCCAGTAGCAATAGATGGCCCGTCAGTCAATTAGGAGAACAAGTTTGTGTATGTTTTTCCACCATTTCAGTTAGGCCTCTTTCACACTAGCGTTTTTACTTTCCGTCCTAGAGTTCCGTCCTCGGGGCTCTAGGACGGAAAGATACTGATCAGGATTATCTCAATGCATTCTGAATGGAGAGAAATCCGTTCAGGATGCATCAGGATGTCTTCAGTTCAGTCTTTTTGACTTTTCAGGACGGAGATAAAACTGCAGCATGCTGCGGTTTTATCTCCGTCCTGAAAAGCCTGAACACATGACTGAACGCCTGATCAGGCCTTAAGTCCCATTGACTTACATTGGGGCCTGATCCGGCATTAAAAAAAGACTGAAGGACGGATCAGTCCTTCAGGTGTGCGCATGCGTAGACCTTTAAAACGGTGAAAAAAATACAAGACGGATCCGTCTATCCGCATGGCAAACGGAGAGACGGATCTGCACTTGCAATGCATTTGCAGACGGATCCGCAATCCGGATCCGTCTACAAATGCTTTCAGTTGTCATGCGTTGTGACGGATCCGGTGGGACGGAAGTGCACGCCGGATCCACACAACGCAAGTGTGAAAGGGGCCTAAATCTCTCAAGTTCTAAAGCAGATAAAACAGGAGATGGTGCAGGCCATAGTAATCCTGCTGTTTTGGCGAAGAAGGGCTTGGTTCTCAACCTCATTAGAGCTTTCAAGAGGACAATTTTGGAAACTCTCAAATCAGCAGGACATTTTTCTTCAGAACTTTTTTTTCCCATCAAGATCTAAGCAGGTTACGTCTTACAGCGTGGAGGGTGAGAGGCACAGAGTAAGATTTAGGAGATTATCCAATGAGGTAGTTAATACTCTTATGGCATCCAGAAAACCAGCAACCGTAAAGGTATATTCCAGAGTCTGGAGGATATTTCTATCCTGGTGCTACCTCAGGAAGGTACAGATGTACTCTTTTACATCAGTATTAAAATTTTTACAGGAAAGCTTCCAGAACTACTGTATCTTAAGCCTAATACCCCAAAAGTATATTTTATTGTGATTAATGCTGAACTAGAAGGAAAGTTTACAGTCACTCCTTTAGTATCCACATTGTTCAAGGTCCTGTCAAAACTGAGGCTTATCGTCCATAGACCTCTACCTTAATTGGATCTAGTATTGTGTCACCTCTCAGAACCACCATTTACAGAAGCCTTTACAGAATGTGGACTTGAAATATCTTTCTTATAAAGTTTTGCTTCTTGTTGCAGTTAAATCTACACAAGGAATAAGGGAACTGCATGTCTTATCTTGGAAAGGACCATAGAGAATTCTGCCTAACTGCATAATACTTTGAATAATGCTGGGGTTTCTTCCAAAAGTCCGTGGTACTTCAAATATAAATTCTGACATTTTTCTTTCAAGTTATGTCCGTGGACTGTGCATCCTCTTCCTCATCATCTCCTCATCCTCTAGATTTAAGAAGGGCCATCCAATTAGAGCCATGAAGAGCTTCCAATTCCTACAGGTCTCTGGAAGCTTTTTTTTGCAGTTCTCAGTGAAATCCTTAGGAAATAAAGCTTCCAAGGCAACACTTGCCCACTGGATCAGGCTTACAATAAAAGAGTAATTCTCTTTGGAAGGATCTGACTCACCTTTGGAAGTAAGAGCACATTCTACTTGCTCAGCAGCTGCATCATGGGCAACTCCCTCCGGATCAAATTTGCCAAGCAGCAACATGGGCCTCTCCATTCACGTTTATTAGACATTAGAGGCTGGATTTAATATCAGCTGAAGGTTCAGCTGCTAACATTTAGATCTTCCCTTTTTTTGTTCATTATTGCTTTTGTTGTCCCTTGGTGCTGCCGCAGAACGATCAGGACAAGGAAAATTTACTTACATGATATTTCCGTTTCCTGGAGTCCGTAGGCAGCAAATATTACCCCCCCCCCACAATAAATATTATTGATGCATACTATTAGTGATGA
Organism: Bufotes viridis; assembly: GCA_033119425.1. Classification (NCBI taxonomy): domain Eukaryota; kingdom Metazoa; phylum Chordata; class Amphibia; order Anura; family Bufonidae; genus Bufotes; species Bufotes viridis. The sequence goes on along the minus strand of CM065589.1, from coordinate 71,357,733 downwards.
GCGAAGCGATTTTCAGATGTTATATCCGAATTCGCTTTGTTCAAAACGTCAGATCAGTACTTTACGGAGATCCGTCTCCGTACAGTATTAAAATGTATGGGCTCCAATGAGCCGAAGTGAGTTATATGCGAAGTCGTGAGTGACTTTGTTGAATAACTTCGGTAATTGATTTTTAAAGTGGAAAACCACGTTAAACCAAACTCACTTCAGTTCCGACGGCTCATCAGAGCCCATACATTTTAATACTGTACGGAGACGGATCTCCGTACAGTATTAATCCGAAGTTTTGAACTAAGTGACTTCGGATGTAACATCCAAAGCTCGCTTCGCTCATCTCTACATACTACACATGTGGTCTGTGGTTTCACGCCCTCTTAAGGGGAAGAGGATTAGCTAATGCTGTATTTGATTACGTAATTGTTGCTTAATAACGGTGTCTCTTCTAGTTTTCCTAGATAGGGGAAATGAACCATTGGTGCTGTCTACGGACTCCAGGAAATGAAAATGTCACATCAGGAAATATTCCACTTAAACAACCACAGAGGAAGGCAAGATAATTTTTTGATAAAATTGAGGGTCCAGATTATCAATATAGGATTTGTTGATCTAGACCAGGGGTCTCAAACACGAGAGCAGCATGCAGCCACAGAGGCACTTATCTGTTCACTGCGGGCCATAGGAGTCCGCTTCCGTCCCCACCGTTCAGACCTTATAGGCCTCAAGCCATTAGCCTTGAAGCCTATGAGGCGGTAGAATGGTGCAGGAGGTCACAATGACATCATCAGTCTTCTGGATACCAACAAAGGAGACTACCACAGAGGTAATTAATCTGGTCAAGCAGGATATCTCTCAAGGCCCTGAGTGAAAAGTTCAGGGCAGAACATTTTCTAAAGATTTGTTGTTGCCTAAACATAAAACATTTCTCAGGCTTTTCTTGTAGTGAAGTAATTACAGGTTAGGCATCTCAAGGCAATTCGGTGCTTTATACAAGGTACATATGTCCTGCAGCAAGTTTTATAAAAAATAGATGGAAACAGCATATACAATAAATAAGTTAAACGAAACAGTTGACAAAGGGTCCATAGGGCTGAAATCAAGAATCCAGGCTGTATTTGCCATCAGCATTTTTTATATGAAAATCAACAGAGAAAAGGGATGTAAAAATTCAATACCAGATTTTCAGGAAAAAAATAAAACGGGATATGGGCATCGCCTCACTGGGGATGTGTGATTGTGAGATTATTGATAGGAATATCAACAAGCCAGGATCATAATCCACCGACGTAAGGCATGTGTATGGTTGTGATCATAGCAGTGCAGATATAGCAACAACCACCAAGACCCTATGATAGCTAACACATTAAAAATGTAAACGTAGCGCCAAGTTACCATTAAATGTGAGGTGGGTCGGTTCTTTCCTTATGTCAAAATGTTAGACATTGTATTCATATATCTGTTTCTATTTGAACTATGTGACAACCAATATTTCAGCAATTACAGTTTTCATGAGTGTTTTGCAGAATTGAAAAACTTGTCCTTATGTTTTGCAGACACAAGTATAGTACTTACAGAACATGGGCTCCTCATTGAATGTGACCTTCTTCCTGCTGGTTCTCATTCCGTACATCTTCTCATATCAGGATATCCACAACTATGAGCTGCCTTCTGTATAACTAGAATATTTCTAAATCATTCAGTCCACCATGCCTATGGCACAGAGCACCCATGGAGGTATGTGGTGTAGATACTCCACCCTGTGGTGTGCCCTGTGGATGTCCTTATGGCTTACTGTTTGAACTCTCGTATTACATGTTGCTATGAGAGAGGGAGTTACTCCTCCACAGTAAAAGAAGTCATTAGAAAAGTTGCTTAGCAGTTTTATCTGAAGCAATATAATCCCTTTCATGTAGTGTTTGTTTGCTTTTTACTTTCTGGCATTTGCAAATAGTTGTATTTGAGTTTACATTTCTATAAATCAATCACTGAAGGCAGTGGCGTACATAGAGAAGTAAGGGCCCCATAGCAAGGATCAAACCAGGCCCCCCACACAGGACAGAAGGGTTTCCTCCTAAACCCCTCTCAGTGACCCTTGGGCCATTTTTCCACTGCCTCATTTGCTAAATGTTGTTTCTTTAGACGGTAGAGTCCCGACCAAGTCCCTCCCCCCCCCAGTAGAAAAGGAGATGATTCCAACTGGGCCCCCTCTTGCCCTGGGCCCCAGAGCAGTCGCATGGTCTGCCGCTATGTTAGTTATGCCCCTGACTGAAGGGCCTATGTGCAACCAGCTGCATAGAGACCCTACAGACAAGGGAGGCAACAGACATCAGCGGTGACATGTCCCGAAGCAGCACATGACCCAGCAGTAATGTGACACTTGGGTACATGACACCATTGAGGCAAATCATTGGCTGCAGGAGCACCCGTGACCCCATTTGGATGTTTACAGAGGTGGGTGGGTTTGGGTGAAAAAACATATATATTAAAATGGCTGGACAATCCCTTTAAAAAAAAAAAAATTAAAGCACTTCCTACTTACATGTAAATCGTATCCTTGTGTCACAATTACTAGTGGACTGACAAACGTGTTGTCACGAACGCTCTCGTGACAGGTGCTCAGAGAGACTGGCAACACGTGGGTTAGGGCTCATTCACACGAATGTATGGGTTCCGTTTCCATATTGCAGACCGCATATGCGGATCCGCAATAAACGGACACCGTTCCGCGTGCATTCCTCATCACAGATCCGGACCCTTTCACTTCAAAGGGTCCGCAAATCAGGAGATGTGGAGCGGTGCGGAACGGAAGCACGGAACGGACCCCTACGGAAGCACTACAGAGTGCTTCTTTGGGGTTCCGTTCCATACTTCTGTACAACAAAAAGATAGAACATGTCCTATCTTTTTGCAGAACAGAGGGATACGGACTCATTCAAGTTGAATGGGTCTGGACCCATCCCGGAGGCCTTACGAGTGTTCTCCGTGCATTGGGAAAGGAATCTTTACGTTCGTGTAAATGAGCCCTTAATCTGGATCATTTGTGTCCGTGTTGTTTTGGTAATGACCACACCCCTTGCAGGTGTTGTTGGTGTGGTCATTCAACCTCCCCTATTTATTACTGCTTACCCCTTCTGGGGGTGTGGTTTATAGCTTCAGTTTCTGGACTCTGGGCCAGCTGGTTGTTGGATCTCGGTTAAGCTCCTGGCACTGATAACTAGGTTATCCTAGTGGTTGTTACCAGGCCTATCCTGAACGTAAAAGTTGCCCTCCTGGATAGATTCTCGGGGGAAGTGATAATTTCATTTGGTTCATGGAAGCATGCAAATTGTACTGTAAGCTACGTCCACACTAACCTGGGGATCAGAGGGTGGGTGTGATTATTTTGTTGCCAGTCTTGGGCTTTTTCTCTGCCGACCGGATCACAGTCCTTGCGATCGGTGGATGAACTTTTCAGAGCATTAGGTCTCATCTATGATGACCTGGTTCGGACCTCCCTGGTCGAGACCAAGTTAGGGTCCTTTCACACTTGCGTTCTGAGGATCCGGCAGGCACTTCCGTCCTGTCGGATCCGTCAGAACGCAAGTCGCCTGAAAGCATTAGGATCCTGATCAGTCTTCGAAATGCTTTCAGGTTACTATGGCAGCCAGGACGCTATTAAAGTCCTGGTTGCCATAGTAGTAGTGGGGAGCGGTATCGCCGGATCCGACGTTTATTTTTTTGTTAATGGTTACCATGGCAGCCAGGACGCTAAAGTCCTGGTTGCCATGGTAAAGTGTAGTGGGGAGCGGGGGAGCAGTATACTTTTAGTCCGTGCGGCTCCGGGAGCACTCCAGAATGTGATCAATGCGTGTAGGGCGCCCTGACGTCACTCTGGAGCGCCCCGGGAGCCGCACGGACTGTAAGTATACTGCTCCCCCGCTCCCCACTACACTTTACCATGGCAACCAGGACTTTAGCGTCCTGGCTGCAATGGTAACCATTGACAAAAAGCTAAACGTCGGATCCGGCGAAGTGCCGAAACGACGTTTAGCTTAAGGCCGGATCCGGATTAATGCCTTTCTATGGGCATTAATTCCAGATCCGGCCTTGCGGCAAGTGTTCCGGATTTTTGGACGGAACAAAAAGCGCAGCATGCTGCGGTATTTGCTGCGTCCAAAAAACGTTCCGGTCCTGAACTGAAGACATCCTGATGCATCCTGAACGGATTTCTCTCCATTCAGAATGCATGGGGATGATCCTGATCAGGATTTTTCCGGCATAGAGCGCCGAGGACGGAACTCTATGCCGGAAAACAAAAACGCCAGTGTGAAAGAACCCTTACGCGGCCTGCATCAGGGGAAGCGTTCTGCAGAGATCTATTTCTCTGAGTTTAGGAGGTGGGATACGGATACTGATGGGAACAATCTATCTCTCTGTAGTCAGTTCTGTCAGGGATTATCTGAGAGGCTGAAGGACGTTTTGTCCTTTCATGAGAATCCTGAGTCTTTGGAAGCCGCTATGTCTCTTGCTGTACGTATTGATAGAGAGAGAGATTGAAGTGCCCACTCTCTCAGGACGTTCTATTACATAACGTATCATCTTCCTCTGACACTTTGGGTGAAGCTACTCCTGGGTTTGGATCGGGAGACAACCCATGCAGTTAAGGGGAGCTACCCCTGGATCCACTGGTAATAGGAAGCGAGTGTGTTTTTTCTGCGGAAAAAGGGGACATTTTATAAACGTATGTCCAGACATGCAACGGCAAAAAAAGAGAAAAAAGACATTTAATTCTCATTTGACTCTTGGTGGAGTGAGAGGAGAGTCAGAAAATGTGCATATGTATTTTACTGGTAGTACCCGATTTCTCCTGACTGCCGAGGTGGCGCTAAAGTTCAAGATTGTGGGGATTGAGGTGTTTATTAACAGTGGGCCGGGGGTGAACCTGATTGATGCTCAGTTTGTCCGTATGCCCGGGTTGTCACCAAGTGTATTAGAAAAAAACATTCCCATATTCGCTATTGATTCTGCACCTTTTGCTCAGAAGTGTTTGTCTCAAGTGGTGCATGATATCAGATTACGAATGGGTGACTTTCATAAAGAATTTATCTCATGTTTTGTGTTGGAAGGTCTCCTTGCACCGGTGTTTCTGGGTTTACCGTGACTTAGCAAGCACAATCCTACTATCGATTGACAAGCTAGGCAGATTCTGGATTGTGGTGATTATTGCATTGACAATTGTCTTAATACATCTTTTTCTGTTGTAACTAACTACCAAGAATTTACCCTCTTTTATATCTGAGTTTGCCTACGTGTTTTCTGAGAGTGGATGTCAGGATTTACCTCCTAATCGGGAATATGATTGTCCTATCAATCTTATTCCCAGAGCTAAATTGCCTAAATCTAGGCTGTATAACCTTTCTGAACCTGAAAGATAGGCCATGAGACAGTATATTACCGAGAGTTTGGCCAAAGGACTTATAAGACCTTCCAAGTCTCCAATGGCAGCAGGGTTCTCTTTTGTTAAAAAAAAAAGACGGAGGTCTTCGGCCATGTCTGGATTTCCGTGAACTTAATCGGATTACTGTCCGTGAACCTTACCCTCTTCCTTTGATTCCAGATTTGTTTAACCAGATTGTTGGTGCCAAGGTGTTATCCAAGTTGGACTTAAGGGGGGCATATAATCTGGTTAGGATCAAGGAAGGGGATGAATGGAAGACGGCTTTTAATACTCCTGAGGGGCACTTTGAGAACCTGGTCATGCCTTTCGGGTTGACCAATGCTCCTGCTGTTTTCCAACACTTTGTGAATGACATTTTTCATCACCTGGTGGGGAAGTTTGTAGTCGTGTATATAGATGACATTCTAATTTATTCTCCAGATGTGGAAACACATCAGGATCATGTAAGACTGGTGTGCCATGGCATGCCATGCTGAGAGACCGTGACGTGGTGCTTAAAGGGGCTCCGATATGTTCCTGATTGGAAATATTGGCGAATCTCTCAGCTTTTAACATCCGAGTGAGGGATTAGCCAGTTTTGTCAGTTGCTTATCCTTGAGGTGCATCTTTTTTCTGTGAGTTATGTGTTTATATATTTTCATCCGCACATGTTTTATTTTGTGTAGGATGTTTGTGCGGTGCTTGTGGTTCGCGATGGTATCCTCCATTGTATGCAATTTTTTGCTGGGGATAGCCGTTTGCTGCGAACCACATGCGGAGGAACTGCCCCCCCAGTTAGAAACACGCCACAGTGTTTGGGGTTTGGAGCAGTCCCACCCATTTAGGCCACGTTTATTTCTGTGATTCTTGATATCAGGTCTTTACCCTGACCATGAGGTGAAGGTGTTACAGGCTCAGGGAGATGCCCCGGATTCATGTCCCTCTGGAAAACTATTTGTGCCACCGGAATTGTGTCACAAGGTGTTTGAGGAACATCATTGTACGGTTCTTACGGGACACCCTAGAAGCAGATCCACTGCCGACCTCATATGGCCTCATGCAGAACGACCGTTGTTGTGGTCCGCGTCCGAGCCGCATATTTTGCGGCTCGGGCGCGGACCCATTCACTTCAATGGGGCCGCAAAAGATGCGAACAGCACTCCGTGCTGCTCCGTTCCGTGCCCCCGCAAAAAAAATAGAGCATGTCCTATTCTTGTCCATTTTGCGGACAAGAATAGGCATTTCTACAATGGGCCGAGTTCCGTTCCGCAGGTCGTGTGCATGAGGCCTATCTCATAGATTCTGGTGGCTGGGGTGGCGTAAGTGTGTTAAGGACTATGTGTCAGCCTGTACCGCCTGTGCACGTGCTAAGGTGACACATATTCGGCCTTCGTGATCTTTACTTCCGTTACCTATCCCGTCCAGACCACGGACTCATGTATCCATGGATTTTTTTCACTGATCTACCTAAGGGTACTTTCACACTTGCGGCAGAGTGATCCGGCAAGCAGTTCCGTCACCGGAACTGCCTGCCGGATGCGGCAATCTGCACGCAAACGGAAAGCATTTGAAGATGGATCCGGCTACGCAACTGTCTTACAAATGCATTGCAAGAACGGATCCGTCTCTCCGCTTGTCATGCGAAGAGACGGATCTGTTATATATTTTCTTTACGGAAGGACGGATCCGGCATTGCAGTATTTTGAATGCCAGATCCGGCACTAATACATTCCAATGGGAAAAAATGCCAGATCCGGCATTCCAGCAAGTGTAAGGGACATTATAGGCCACCCTATACTACTCGGCCATTCCTACACCTGGGTACAGGTTCATTTTAAAGGATCCTTTACTTTTGTCGCTTTGCTGCAACTGGTGTCACAATACACTTTTCCCATCTTAAAGGGAACCCTTGCTGCTGCCGGACGTCGGAGATTTCTCTGCTTTATGGCATTTCCAGAAGCTTGAAAGTCTCCATCCGGCCCCATTAACTATAATGTGGACCAGCAGAGATACAGACGCAAACCAGCAAATATGCCGAGAGTTGGCCGGAAGAAAACCACTGCAGAAACTAGCTTAAATGAGTTAAACTACTATGAAATTACTAATGTTTTTCAGTTAGTTAAGGTACTGTGACATCAGTCAGGGAGGCTATTATGTGCTTCAGTAAGTAAAGGTACTGTGACTTCACAAATGTGATAGACAGGCTGCTATGACATTAGAAGTGGGTGTTCAGGTAGGCTACTCTGTGTTTCAATCAGTTAAGGTGCTATGAAATGACAAGTATGTTTCAGCCAGGTGAGCTGCTGTGACATCACAAGTGTTCCAATAAGGTAATTATCTGTGACATCATCAGTATGTTTATGCCAGGTAAGAGTCTGTGATATCACTAATGAGTTTCAGTAAGGTAAGCTAGTGCGACATGACAAGTTGGTTTTATCTGTGATATCATTAGTGCAGGGATCAGCAACCTTTGACACTCCAGTTGCTGTGAAACTACAACTCCCAGCATGCAAACATGCTCAGCTCTTCTAACTCTCATAGAAGTTAATGAAGCATTCTGGGAGTTGTAGTTTCTGAACAGCTGGAGTGCCGGAGGTTGCTGATCCCTGTCATTAGTGTAAGCTTTCATCATAAAGTAGTTTCTAGGCATGTGAAATCACAAGTGTGTCTCAGTTAGGTATGCTCGAGGGAAGACACTGTATTCACCATCAAATTAGCATTTGGAGATCAAGGAACCCATATACTGTACTTGGAAGGGGCCTCTTGTTTATTCTTGCTACTGTGCTAAACCAGTTGTTCACGGTGGTCTGTAAAGACCGACATTCTGGATGTCACCATAAATAAACACAAGTTATTTGCCAAAAACTGCACCTGATAACTTGTACAAAGATATCCGATTGGCTTTGGAGGCTATAAGTAACCATTAAGAATGTGATAGATTCTTACCAAAGACATCAGAAAATGGTCTAAACCAGCCTTCACCTCTGTCTAAAGTCAATATTATGGCCACACAGCGCTCATGACTGACATTTTACAACATCACAGGTCTACATAAAAAATTCTCACTTCATAAATGTGGATTTTCTTGTACCGATTTATAATTATGTTCCATTTTCTTTTCAGACTGAAAATTGTGAAGTTATATCTTGTTGGATCCTTTTACCAGAACAGTGCATTGTGGGAACTCAGATGGGTTACACAGATAGATCTATGTTCTCATATCACACTGCAAAACCAGCCATGAATATGAAGGCTGAACACAGCAGAGTTTCAGCATATGTCTGTTTTGGTCAGTGATTGTAAGCCAGAACCAGGTGCAGATCTTTCCCTTTTACCTTATGTCTGTGGAGGTTCCACTCCTGGTTTTGGCTTGGGAGTAAATAATGTGTCTACAGGCAACAATAAAGCATGGTGGAGGTTCATTGAAAGCTTGGGGCTGAATTTCTGCAAATGGAGTTGGAGATTTGGTCAGTATTAATGGTGTCCTCAATGCTTAGAAATACAGACAGATACTTATGCAATACCATCAGGGAGGGGATTGGCTCCAAATGTATTCTGCTCAGGACACATACCTCAAACATACAGCCAATGTCATTAAGAACCGTCTTCAGTGTAAAGAAGAACAAGGAGTCCTGGAAGTGATATGGCCCCTACAGAGCCCTGATCTCAACATTAGCAAGTCGGTCCTGGATTACATGGAGACAGAACGATTTTGGCAAGCCTATATCCAGAGAAGATCTGCAGTTATTTCCCCCCGGAACAACCTCCCTGCGGAGTTCCTTTAACTGTGTGCAAATGTACCTAGAAGAACTGATGCGGTTTTGAAGGAGAAGGGTGGTCACACCAAGTATTGATTTAGATATCTTTTTGTTCACTCACTTTGCATTTTGTTAAAGGTGGTGTCTCACTTCAGAAATTGATGGAAAATTGCTAGGATAGGTCAATGCCAGAGGTGCAGCTCCCACCTCTGGGACTTACTCCTTTCTCCAGGATAGGGCCCTGAAGTGAACAGAGGGTGGCCACACATTCATATAATCCATCCTGAACCTTTTGTAAGCCAAGAATTGGTTCCAACTTCAGTTTATAATTCTTAAAAAAAAAAAAAAGTTTTATCCTGTTCCTTCTAATTCTGGACACGAAATAAGTGTCTTCCCTTCAAAGAGTATTAAAAAAGTACTCTTATTTTAACTCCTTAGTGACCACTAATACACCTCTTTACGGATGTAAACAATGTTTTTTTTTAGCTAAACTGCTGGCTTTAATCATATACATGTTCCCAATATGGTTCCTGCAAAAAAAAATAAAAAATCATACAAGTGCATTGATGAAAAAAAAACTAAGTTATAACTTACAGAATGCAATAAAAAAAAATGTGCATGGTCAAAAGGCCTCCTGAGCCCTTCCTGTCACCTTTGTAATCATGAATCTTTCTGAAGGGACATTTTTTTTTTTTATTCCAGCCTGAACCCCTTCTACCAATGAATCCATGAAGTGGTTGGACCCCTGTCTCCAGACTAGGAGGAAGTTCATTAATCTTCCTACCATCATTGGGATTTCCCTGAATCAGATCTGACACTTAAAGAAACCTAAGTTCATAGATTCTGAAAATCTCCACCTGTCCTTTTCTTTGGGACTCTTATCCCTACTGAATCTTCTGAAAGGAGCTAGATGGCCAGGAGTAGACTGGGTACTTTAACATAAAAAAAACCCTTATGTTGTAGGTGAGTCCACATTGACAGATTGTGTAGTGTAGCAAAAACCCAGCAGAACCAAATATATACTACAGTGCAGCACAAAATGCTGCTCTTGCAACAGTATTCGACCATCACTGTCCTGGGGATGGTGAAACAATTGAGTTCAGGAGGGCACCTGCAGCTGTTGGTCAGGTGCATTTGTACATAATGCTCCAACATTAATGCCAAGAGCATCAGATTATGTACCCAGCCACCAGCTGTTAGGCTTAGGTGCCCCCCGGGCATTGGCCTACCAGGAAATTTCCTTGTAGAGTTTGTCTAGTCTGCCCCTGGCCTATGAAATGAGCTAAAAAACCGTATTAGTCTTACCGGTAATTACGTTTCCTTGAATCCACCATGACAGCCACCAAGAGAGATTGACCCTTGACCTCTGTAGGGGCAGGAACACATGGAGAGTTTAAATTCCCCACCCCCCTCTCCACCCTCAGTGTTTTACAAATTACCCCAAACGTGAGATAAAGAACAATGCAAGGATATTAAGATCATATCCTAAACGAAATATTGTCTTACTTAAAAAAAATTTATTTATTTTTATATTTTTTTTAATTAATTTTTTTATGTGTGTTGACTTCACACACATACATATCTCTAAAAATATATATATATTTTTTGGAGAGGGAATTATAATGGGCCGTCATGGTGGATTCAAGGAAACGGAATTACCGGTAAGACTAATACGGTTTTTCCATTTCATCCACCATGACGGCCACCAAGAGATCTAACAGATAACTAGGAGGGTAGGGAACCCGCCTGAAGGACTCTTCTACCAAAAAGAGTCTCCTCTGAGTCTGGAAGGCTCAGACGGTAATGTTTAACAAAGGTATTGATGCTTGACCAAGTAGCGGCCCTGCATATATGATGTAGGGAGACCCCTCCTTTTTCGGCCCAGGAGGAGGCCATAGCCCTAGTAGAGCGGGCTTTGACAAATTTTGGTCTAGGGAGATTTTGAACCTGATAACAACAGTCGATGGTGGATTTAATCCATCTGGCTATGGAGGCTTTAGAGAGTTTTCTACCCTTGTTTCTCCCTGAAAATTGAATAAAAAGGTTGTTATCTATCCTAAATTCTTTAGAAGCCTCCAGGTATCTAATGACTGTGTCCTTAACATCTAAGTGAGAAAGCCCAACATTATTCCGAGATATAGGAATAGAGGGAAGAAAGATCTTCTGATTTCGATGGAAATTAGAAACAACCTTAGGAAGGAAACCTGGATCAAGTTTTAGTCTGATGTGGTCTTCCCTTATCTGCAGGTAGGGTTCCCTGCAGGAGAGGGCCTGGAGTTCTCCTATACGCCTAGCAGATGTTATGGCTATAAGGAAAGCTGCTTTTAGAGACAGATGTTTCAAAGAGATATTCTCTATGGGCGTAAATGGGGGTCTTGCAAGGCCCTCGAGGACTATATTTAAATCCCAAGATGGGATATTAGATCTTAGAGAGGGTCTCAGTCTTGTTGCTGCTCTAATAAACCGTCTGACCCATTTATGGTCTGCCAGGGAGCAATCATAAAAGGCGCTTAGAGCGGATATCTGAACTTTTAGGGTGCTTGGTCTTAATCCTAATTCTAGGCCGTTCTGAAGGAAATCTAGAATTTTGTCTACAGGAGGGGAAGATGTATCTGGGGACTGGATGCCCAACCAGGAGCATTACCGCTTCCATATTTTGAGATATATCGCGGAGGTGACTTTTTTTCTGCTAGCCTTGAGAGTAAGGATGACTTTCTCTGAAAGACCCTTTTTCCTCAGTGTCTCCCCCTCAGGATCCAGACCGCCAATCGGAATATCTTTGGGTTGGGGTGGAGAAGTGGACCCTGGAGTAACATGTCCTGCTGATAGGGGATTTCCCAAGGACTCTCCAGGGAGAGTTGATGTAGAGCTGAGAACCAACCTTACTGAAAATGCGTCCGTTGCCCAAGGCCTGTCCCTTGGATTTAGGGAGCAGAATGCTTCCACCTGAGCGTTTTTCCTGGAAGCGAAGAGATCCATCTCTGGCTGTCCCCATATTGATGTTATTTTTAGAAATATTTCCTTGTTCAGAGACCATTCTGAATGGTCTATTTGTTCTCTGCTTAGGAAGTCTGCTGTCAGATTCTCGCTTCCTTTGAGATGCACCGCTGTAAGTGACATAACATTTTCTTCCGCCCATGAGAAGATTCTTTTTGCGATACTTCCTAACTCTTCTGACTTTGTGCCCCCCTGGTGCTTTAAGTATGCCACAGTTGTGGTGTTGTCTGACATGATCTTCAAGTGCTGGCCTTTTAGTAATGCCTCTCCTTGGAAGATGGCTTCCAGAACTGCATAAAGTTCGCGGAAGTTGGATGACTTCTGTGATATGTGTTCTGGCCAGGTCCCCTGGAAGTATCTTTTCCTGATCTTTGCTCCCCATCCGGTCATACTTGCGTCCGTTATCAACTGGATCTCCAGTTGTTTCTGCCAGTCTAGGCCTGTGATAAGGTTCTCTTTTTTCCGCCACCAATTTAGGTCTGTTTTTATGCTTGGTGGTATGTGTATCACTCTGTCCAGATCCTATTGCTTCTTGTTCCATTGACCCAGGATCCAGTTCTGGATTTTCCTCGTATGGCTCTGGCACCACGGAACCGCTGGAATGCAGGCTGTCAGGCTTCCCAGCACACTCATGGCCTCTCTGATAGAGCATCTTCTGTTTTTCTGAAAATAACCTATTCTGTCTATTAGGCTGTTTACCTTGTCGCTTGGTAGAAAGGTCTTTTGTGATGTAGAGTCTAGTTCCATACCTAGAAACTTTTTTCTTGTGGATGGTTCTAGGGATGATTTTTTCTGGTTTATTAACCACCCCAGAGATATTAATGTCTCCGAGAATTTCAGGGTTGCCCTGCTTTCTACTTCTGTCTCTCCCAAAATAAGGAAATCGTCTAGATACGGAATAATGTTTATTCCTTGCTGACGTAGGGAAGCAATCATCTCTACTACCAGTTTCGTAAAAATACGAGGCGCGGAAGAGATGCCAAAAGGTTAACAGGTCCCTCCTGAAGGGAAGAGGGATCGGGTCTCTGACTGACAACTCTTTCAAGATGGGATACCAGGCCCTCTTGGGCCAGTCTGGTGCTATAAGGATGAGAGTGGTAATACTGGTCCGCATCTTCTTCAAGACTGCAGGGAGCACAGATAGTGGGGGGAAGGCATACGCCAGCTGCATGTCCCAATTCTGGGCTAGAGCGTCCACCGCTACTGGATTGCCGATGGGGTTTAGTGAAAAGAAACAGTCCAGTTGAGTATTCCCACTGGTGGCGAACAGATCTATCTCCGGTTTGCCCCACAACTGACAGATCTGATGGAAGACCTGTTTGTTCAAACACCAATCTCCCGCATCTATTCTCTGGTGGCTGAGGAAGTCGGCCCTTGTATTCTGAGATCCCTTTAGATGGGTTGCGGAAATAGATAACACCTCTTTTTCTGCCCACGAAAAGATCTGGTCTGCCAGCCCCTGGAGAAGCGGGCCCCTGGTTCCGCCTTGTCTCTTTAGGTAACATACTGTAGTAATGTTGTCTGAAAGAATCCTGATATGCCGGCCCTGAAGATGATGCCTGGCTGCCTTTAGAGTCTTCAGCACTGCCTTTAGCTCCCGATAATTCGAAGACTTTACTCTGTCCAGGAGAACCCAGGAACCCTGAAAAAACTGCTGATCTACATGCCCCCCCCAGCCATGGAGACTTGCGTCTGTGGTAACAGTCACGGCCGGAGTCAAATTCCACGGGACTCCTTTCTCCAAGTTCCTGGGATCTGTCCACCAGGACAGAGAGTTGAGAACCTTGGCTGGTAGTTGTACTTTGGAGTTGAGGGACCGGTGATCTCTGTCCCAGGCTGTCAACACTGCTTCCTAAAGGACTCTGGAGTGGAACTGAGCCCAAGGGATTATTGAGATACAGGAGGTCATTAGGCCCAGGATCTGCATTGCCTCTCTCAGAGTGTGGGTTGTCTTCCTCCTGAAGGATGTAATCCTCTCCTTTATACCGACTTGTTTCCTCGCTGGCAGAAAGGAATGTTGTGCCCTTGTGTCCAAGAGGGTTCCCAGGAATTCTTTTTCCGTATCTGGAACCAAGTCTGACTTCTGATAATTTATTATCCATCCCAGGTCCTTGAATAGGGCTAGAACCTGATGGATGTCGCCCTCCAACTTCTGTATGGAGTCTGCAATCATCAGAAAGTTGTCCAAGTAGGGTACGATTACAATCTGGTTCTGGCGGAGGTGGGCCATGATCTCCGACACTACTTTTGTGAAGAGACGGGGGGCTGATGAGATCCCAAACGGTAGACACTGAAACTGGAAGTGAAGAATCTGATCCTTGTACCTGATTGCAAATCTTAGGAATTGCTGATGCTGTGGATGTATGGGGATGTGGTAATACGCATCCTTGAGGTCTATTGTACAGAGAAAGGCGTTTGGTGGGATCAAGGGGGTAGTGGATCTTATTGACTCCATCTTGAATTTGTAGTAAGATACCCATTTGTTTAGAAACTTCAGGTTGATGATTGTTCTCATCGACCTGTCCGGCTTCTTCACAAAGAAAAGTCTTGAATAGTGACCCTTGAAGTGTTAGAGGGGAGGGACCTGAATGATGGCTCCCAGATCGAGGAGTTTTTGTACATCTGAAACCAATTGTTGATGTAGAAGAGGGGACTCGAAATGAGTTAGCTGGAAGGTTTGTGGAGGAGGACTTCTGAAGTCTATTCTGAAGCCCTCCCTGATGGAGTCGAGGATCCACTGATTGTGAGTTATCCGTTTCCAAACCTCCCAAAAGTGGCGAAATCTCCCTCCTACTGGTCTGGCGTCACTGTTTTCCTGTGCTGGTGTTAGGGTTAAAGAGAAACCCTCTTCCTCTACCTCCCTTGGGGTAACTCCAACGACCTGCTTTTCCTTTCCCTCTGTAGGACTTGGTCTGGCTGGGGCCAGAGGCTCCATGAAAGGACTGCGGCTTTTTTGATCTTTCTTCCGGAAAGCCTTTCTTGTTGTCGGTCGCGTTCTGTAAGATGGAATCCAATACAGGACCGAAGACAAAAGAGCCTGAGAAGGGAATGGCGCAGAGTCTGCTCTTGGATGCGACATCACCGGACCATGATTTTAGCCACAGAGCCCGCCTAGCAGTATTAGTCTGAGATTGTGACTTGGCTGCAAACCTGATGGTCTCCGCCGACGCGTCCGCTAGGAACCCTGCGGCCATCTTCAGCAAGGGGACTGACTCCAAGATTTCTTCCCTGGGTGTTTTAGCCCTCAGGTGATTTTCCAGCTGGTTTAACCAGAGCACTAAGGCTCTGGATACTGAGGTGGCGGCTTTATTGGTATTTATGGACGCTGCCTCAGATTCCCAGGATCTCTTTAACAGGCCGTCCAGCTTACGCTCCATGGGATCCTTCAGCTGTGATGAATCCTCAAAGGGGATTGAGGTTCTCTTCACCACATTGGCCACCTGGATATCGACTTTTGGAACCTCGTCCCAGAGCTTGGTGTCTGAGGGATCAAAGAGTAACCGGTTCTTAAATTCTCTGGGTACATAGAGTTTCTTCTCTCCTTCCGCCCACTCTTCAGTAATGAGATCCTTTAAATTTTTGTTCACTGGGAAGGCCTTCCCTTTCCTGTTTTTAAGGCTGCCAAACATTTCCTCTTCAACTGAGCGTGCCTGTTCCTCTTCTTCAATGGCCATGGTCTGCCTTATGGCTGTGAGTAAGGGATCCAGGTCTTCAGATGAAAATAAATATCTCCTCTGATCTTCCAGGGGATAAGATACTGCTCCGTGGTCACCCCCCTCAGAATCACATAACTCCTCTTCCTCCACCTCAGAATCTACTTGAATTCTGTTTTTTTTAGCGGGAGGGGAAGATGGTATCGGGTCAGGGTTCTGGGCTGAAGATGCCGCCTGAACCTCCTCTCTGACAATGGCTCTCAAATCCGTGAGAAGAGAGGTACGCTCATCTCTGAGGATTTTTGAGATACAGTCTGAGCATAACTGTTTTTTGTGAGAATCCGGGAGCCTGGCCTGGCAAGTAACACATTTTTTGCCTTTTCATTCAGGGTCCCCATGCGACTTGTGTCCTGATTTTTTTGAGGTCTAAAAAATGGAATGGCTAATGCGTTTAGGCTCCTGACCCCCGGAACCCCTATATAAACCCTCTTAAGTGGCTACTTACAGGGTCCTGAACGGGAGTGTCTGCACCAGTCTCTTGCTGGATAGACGCCTGGACCTCCATGATGCAACCAAACAGGTTGCCATCAGAGCATTTAAATAGGCCTGCCCTCTTTCTTACCGGTCCACCCGTTGCCGCCCAGCTCCACCTCTTCCTGCTCTTCCTTGGGGGACTCATTCCTAAGAAGAATCGACCCCCTGACATGCGAGATCTCTCGTCCGAGACCTCCAGCATGCCGATGCGCGCTCCCATCGTGCTTCCCCCCGGTGATGTAGTTCCACTTCCGGTTTGCGTGGTGCAACGTCCGGTGCACACAGGGAAACGCAGGAGCTGCTGCCGAGCCCAGAGCGCACTGAGGAGAAGCAGCGTCCCCGATGCAGGCGGCAGAAAGGAGGCATCGGGGAGTAGCCAGGGGACCCCTTCCCCGAGAGGTGCTGACGTGAGTCTGAAGAGGAGAGGTAGGTACCCCCCGACCAGACTCGGCCCCTCCACCTAATTCCTAGGCGGGAGACTATCTCACTCCCTCCTATCCTGACAGGGACAGGAAGAACACTGGAGCATGGGGGTGGGAGGGGTCCTTTTAACCTGTCTCGCTTCCTGTCCCTGCAGACGCCAATAGGACATCCTCCATGGGTGCTGTCATGAAGGACGTCATGGAAAAGGGAAACTTTCCATCACCTGTCTCTCCCCCCCAGATATTATCCAAAAAGGGTTAATACAAAGCCTAACTTGAAGTGTAGCAGGGGAGTATGAGAGACTGACCTGGGGGATGCCAGTGATGGAGAGGCTGGCACGTGGATCCTCTGGGGCACTCTGGCCTCTTGAGCAACACAGCCAGGTGTAGTGTGAGGTGCCCTTGGTGTTGCAGCTTAACGTGCCTATGGCTAAGTGTCCCTGATGTCCATGACGCCAGTGCCGGTAACAGTGGCACACCAATTGACAGTGGGAATAATTGAGGTGCAGACTTGTATGATGCAAACAGAACTTTTCTTTACTGAACAGTAGAAACAGCATACACTCTTGACAGTTCCTCAGAAGACAATTGGTTTCAGCAGATTGGAAATTACAGCACATATATGGCAGGCACTTATACAGCAAGGTGATTCACAGAGGGTTAACACAGGGCGGCTGCAGTACAGGCAGCTTGCACTCTCTTCCTGACTGATCCCTGGACAGGGAAAATATTCTCCAAGGCCCCAATGCCCCATCTCTGACGTATATATCCTTGGGATTACAATTACTGAGTACCTCCTCTGGCATTTATAGTACCTTTTGCTTCCTGACTTCTGCTCTGCCTTTCCTCAGCTTCTTCAGGCTGGCTATAGTGATGATCCTGCTTTACTTTTCCCTTTTCTGGGTTCTGACTCAGGAGGGGAACCTTTTCCTTGGATCTGGAACCCGATTACAGGGCCTGCAGTGTCCTCTCCTAGCCTGCAGGCACCAGACCTGCCTTAAACAGGCTCAGGGCCTGAACTCACTAGCCTGTCTCCCTGACTGGGCCTTTTTTAAACTAGGGCTCCCTCTAGTGGCTAAAGCTGGGATGACACTCCCTAGCCGGCCTGCACAATGGCAAATATCACAGTAACAGGGAAGTACATAGCATCACATTACATTTTATGAAGATGACTTATACCAGTCTCCCCACAGGTGAGGGGGGAACGAATGCACCCATGTGACCCTTCTGTCGTGCCCGACATCACAACTCCGGGACACTACAGAAGCAACATCCTCCAACCAATTCTTAACAGAGCCTTATGAGCAGAATTAGGCTAGGGCTACACAACGACTCCTGTCGTGCAACAATTTTTTTATAACGCTAGTCTATAGTGTCACGCTGCAACGCTCACAGAAAAAGCCATCTTTGATGGATTTTTTCTACTGTCATGTCACAGCAATATGCAAGACCCATTCACTTGAAGGGTCTACATTGCAAAAAAAAAAAAAAAGTAGTGGATGCATTACTTTGTGGTGCAGACGCATGGACAGAAATGCACAGAAGCACTCTAGTGCTTCTGGTTTGCACCGCATCTCCCAGACCCATTCGAGTGAATGGGTCTGTATGCACGATACGGTGTGCACACTGCCAGTATATACTGCAGTACAGGCACAGCTGGGCAATGTCCATGTTGCACAAGTCCTTAGTAAGAGGAGGAACGAGCAGAGCCTTACAGCATCAGAGGCATTGACCCTAAAATAATAAATACACTTCGCAAATGGTTGGTGTAGCCAAAATTTGTTCTCTAGGTGGCTTATCCCCAATTCTAACTGATTAGGTCACCATCACTGGCGTTTGGGTTTCCATTTAAGATCTGTTCAGGGATCTCACAAGCGGTCCATAACCAATCAGTTTTGCCCTTAATGCATTCTGAATGGATCAGAATGCATCAGTTTGGCTCAGTTCTGCTTTGGAGGTGGACACCAAGACATTGCTTCGTGTTGTGTCCGTCTGATGAAACTGAGCCAAACGGATCCGTCCTGACAATGCTAGTCAATGGGGACGGATCTGTTTTCACCGACAATAGAAAACAGATCTGTCCACCATTGACTTTCAATGGTGTTCAAGACTGATCCATTTTGGCCATGTTAAAGATCATACAAACGGATCAATGTGGTTGTAATATCTGAACGGATGCATTGTGCAGATCCATGATGGATCTGCACCAAGCATGTGTGAAAATAGCCTTAGCTGGAACCTGGTAAACTAGCCCATAAAACCCCCAGCATTATCTTAGATCAGTGTTTCCCAACCAGTGTGCCTCCAGCTGTTGCAAAACTACAACTCCCAGCATGCCCAGACAGCAAAAGGCTGTAGGTGTAAGCTCGAAGTGCGATTGGGACCAGTCCCATCTGTTGGGAGCGGAGGTGCCATCAGTCTAGTTGTCAGTAAGTGCGGAGATGTCACCATGCTGGGGAGGCTTTGATGTGGCTGGTAGTGAAGGGGTTAGGCTGCAGGGCTGCCGGTCCTTAAAGTAAGGAGCCTGCTGTAAGGCCCCTTGCAGACGAACGTTCCTCACGCAGCGAGTCCGCAACGGAGCTCCCGGCCCGATTGGATTCACATAGCATCATAATGCTATGTAACCCTTACAGCTCTGGAATGTATTGGATAACACTGGCATAATGCTGCCAGTGTTATCCAATACACTCCAGAACCGCAAGGGTTACATAGCATCATAAATCAATATAATACTATGTGAATCCCGTCAGTGCAGGAAGGCCGGGAGCTCCGTTGCGGACTCGCTGCGTGAGGAACGCTCGTCGGCAAGGGGCCTAACAGGCTGATATAGCGGCAGCCGCGCAGCCCACCTGCTCCTTGCAGGACACTCTGATCTGACATGGCTGGAATCATGTACCCTCCCTTCCTGAACTATGATGGGCCAACTTACTGGCAGCAGCCCCTCTACAAACCCAGGGGCCCTACAGGATTAGCCTCCCTACAAGGGGGCCCATGAAGTCTGCCCAGATAATAAACTACCGGTGGGCTCAGCTGAAGGCCTTGCTCAGCCAGCTGAGGCTGAACCGCTCTTACACCAAAGTAGGGGTTCAGGTGAACCCTAGAGTGGAAACGCCTCTGTTCAGTGTTCACAGGGGCCCTACACGCTGAAGATCCGCAAGGAATGCCCCCTACTGTGCCATGCCACACACCTGGGCAGCATGCTGGACTGTGTATTGTCACCCCAGCCCACTTCCCCCGCTCTGTAAGGACAAGTCTTATTTTTTATTATAATATGTATTTTACATTTGGCAACTAAAGAAATTCATTTGGCTCCTAACTTTTTCAGATTAGGAGCCAATGGCCTTGTCATTTTTTTAGTCTGGAGCCCTGTAATGGACATGAGAACTGTAAAAATGTATTTGCAGGCAATGTAAGTTAGAGTCTTGAAGCTTGCTGTGCCCTCATCCCACCTGTTTGCATCAATTGGCCTTTCCTTCAGGCACAATTCAGTCTGATGTAAAGTCTAAAATCTTGCAGTGCACTGTACCTTTCAGCACCAGCATATTGATCCCTGCTATAGTGTACATGACTTCAGTCTAGATGCTGTTTTTATGGACAAGGGGATCCTCTGCTGGAAGGTGGCCTGCTCCTGCAATGCCCAAGTTGGTGCCTGCATAGTCACCTGCTACAAACAATATCATACAGCTCATGTGCAAGATTTTAAAATGGAATTGTGCCTGGGAAACAAAAGGCCATCAAAACATGAAGGGGGAGCACAGCAAGCTTGAAGGCTTCTATGTCACAAAAAAAAAAAAAAGCAGCTTTAGATGGGACATGCCCTTGCAGATCAGATACACTGAAGTCAATGAATCTGTACTGCGATGTGCTGTTTGCAAAACAGGCACAGCCGTCCCATGAGCACTTCACATTGCAGTACAGATTCATTGACTAATATTTGTTACCAATGCTCCCTCAGGTGTATGCCTTTGTCTCAATCCAAGAGAAACTGTTTCACATCTCTGTGATCAGTGTGGTGGTCCAGTTGTCCATACAGTATAATAAACAAGATATAGCAATTTTTGCAGGTATATAGTGTATGGGCCAAACTGTATATTTATGTTTCCTGCCCAGCCAGAAAGGAACCCTACTTTAATGAAAACTTAGATATGCAAGCCCAATGCAATTACAGCCACTCAAGACATTTTAAAATCATAAAAAGTTTAGGTTTATTTAAAAAAAGTTAAATAAAAATGTTAAGAGCATTAATACAGTGAAGAGCATTACTTTATAGCAAAGGCCAATTTACTATTGTTAGACATTCTTGGCCAAGTTCACCATGAGTGTTGAGTTAAGTTGTGGTAGACAGCTGATCCTCATCTGATGACTTCGGGCGTATTTGTCCCTGACAGACTGCAAGATAAAAATATATGTAAAGTCATTGGTGTAAAAGTTCTGTGGCATCTTTAACAATCTACTAAGGGTACTTTCACACTAGTGTTTTGGATTCCGTTTGCGAGATCCGTTTTAGGGCTCAAACGGTCCAAAACGGATCAGTTAAGCCCCAATGTATTCTGAATGGATACGGATCCGTTCAGAATGCATCAGTTCGGCTCCGTTCCACCTCTATTCTGTTTTGGAGGCGGACACCAAAATGCAGCATTTTGGTGTCCATCTGAAGAGGTGGAGCCTAACAGATCTGTTTTTTTTTACAATGCAAGTCAATGGGGACGGTTCGGTTTTCAATGACACAATATGGTGCATTTGAAAACGGATCAGTTCCCTATTGACTTCCAATGTAATTCAAAACTGATCCGTTTTGGACTGCCATTTTTCTTTAAACCTAATGCAAACGGATCCGTTCTGAATGGATACAAACGTTTGCATTATAGGTGCGGATCCGTCTGTGCAAATAGACAGATCCGCACCAACTCAAGTGTGAAAGTACCCTAACCCTCAGTTCACACTTGCACGTTCGAACACGCTGTAAAATGCATAACCGATGCAAACCAATGCTTCCCTATGGGACTGGTTCACATTTTTGCATTTTACAGCGCGTTTGAATGCGCTGAAAAACACCCGACGCATAAACAAGTACTTGAGCTTTTTTTGGGGCGTTTGTTGTGCGTCTTGGCCCATAGACTTCAATAGGAACGCGCAACACTTGTATTTTGCGTGTTTCTGACACTGAAAACACGCGTTTACGAATTTGCAACATGCTGGAAAGGCCAAACTTCATATAGACGCGCGTTTACTATTGACAAAATGCATGGAAAACACACGACTCAGAAACGCTCAGGTCTGAACCCAGCGTAAGGGTTGAAGAAACATGCAAAGAGATGTACAAGGCTCAGATTTGATGTAATATGCACAGAGCAACCATGTCTAGTCAGTATCCTTACCCTTTGTCAAGAGCTGGTGTCCTCACCCTACAGGAATGAGGTTCAGTGCAACTCACTAAGGGCATCTCAGCATTTGCTCTGTAGTAGGAGAGCTTATAGCAGCAATCTATGATATTATTCATCACTGAATGTCCTGTGAATCTTAAACTTCACAGGACATTCAGTGGTAAGATAGCCGACATTATGTCAACGCAACAGCATGAGCACATACATGCAGACATTGCTTCTTACCATAAACTTTGTAAGTCCTTTGTTGACTTTCAGAACATTCTTTGCCAGATGTTGCATGACCGGGAGCAGAGAACTTTCTGTATAGACCAGGTAGTGCTGTAGAGTTGGAGTCTGTTAAGGAAGAACAACTAGTTACATGGACTACCACAAGCAGCATAGGCCACCATTATAAAATGATTTTTTAGCATTGGACCGGGAGCTACAAAGTATTGAATATTAGACCATAATGTTGCAGTATAATATAGGTCAAGAGTGGCAAAGCAAGCAGCCTTCTCTTTACCTCCAGATCTCCCCACCATGGAATGGAGGCAACTCACTGACAGTCCTCAACCTAGAAGTCATAGAGCATTCAGCTTACCCATTCACCACTATCAAGAACCTTCTGGGATAGATGGAAAGCTGCAGCTGCCACATGTGATGGTGGATAGTGAACCATGTCGTAGTCCAGCATAGCCAACTCTATCAGATACTTAGCCAAGTTGTGCAGTGGAGCTTCCACCTAGAGGGAAACACCGATTAGAAGCCATTTCTGAACATGAAAGACTCCTTTATATACAGTTTAATCTGACTGCCAGTTGAGATGTTTTTGGCCATAGAGTTGGCACCAGGCTTTATTTGCATTCCTAGCTTTTTATATGCAAATCACAGCATGCTCAGGTTATGCCAAGATCTATGGTAGATGTCACCTGGCAGTGATAGAAGGCAAACCCAGAGCATGCCAATTTTTAGCCCAATATGTTGTGTGATGGCACACCTGAACATTAGCAGTTAAACATTCACTTACCTCGCCAATCTTTGATGCTCTCCTCAAGAAGTGCAGAGGTAAGGGTTTGCCAATGTCAAATTGCAGGACCCTTAAGATCTGCATCTCCATGTTTCTGATCTGCGCCTTTGTGTACGAGTGATCAGTCACAAATGCAAAGTCACCAATTTCTGGAACATAAATTTCTTCATATTTACAGGCAATGAACATTGCAGTCACTCCAGCCAGCTGCAAAAGCTTCTTTGGCACAGGATTCTCCTACAGAAGAAGCATTGCTGATTACTGTACAGTTACACAAGAGTAATTCTGCAACAATGTATAACATCAACCAGGGTACAATGTTGTGGCTGAACAGGACTTGTAAAAATGTCATCTAAAGTAACAGGTTCTGTATAGTGCATTGTGTTGGCCTGGGCCTGAGTATAGAGCTGTTTGTACCCTCAGGCACAGGACCCGAGCACAACAATGTCGGTGCTTACCTGCAAGAAGCAATCCAGAATAGAGATGGTCATAAACAGTGTCTCCTGCAGCAGTTTGAAACGCATGTGGACCTGCACCAGCCAGTCAACCAAGATTGTCCTCATGTTACCAGTGATCTCTTGTCCCTCAAGATAATTCGGCTTTATTGCTCGTTTAGCCTAGGGAGGAAAAAAAAAAAAAAGAAAAACCCACACACTTTAATTCACCTACTCAATACAGGCTGGAAGTTCAGTAGCCTCATTACATTTGCTGTCATCTTGACCCCACATTATGTCAATGCTGGCCCCAAAATACCTCCTTAGAGGTTCAGTTACACCCCAGTGATGCCATTAGATGGAGGAAGAATGCCGATCACTTGCAGTGGGCTAGCATTAGCTTTCCACAAAAATCAGAGCCAGTCCTCCACAATTACATCTATGTGGTCTGTACAGCATGCATCAGGCAAGATTGTAACCCAGTCACTACTAGGACCTCAGGTAAAGCACCCTCTACTTATTCAGTTCTGAAGACATGACAGCCATCAGTTAGTGGCATGATAAGGACCATGATGTACATTACAGCAAGGCCCCTTTCACATGGACGTAACTTTCTCACAGGTGCAATGCGTGACGTGGACGCATTGCACCCGCACCCATTCATTTCTATGGGGCTGTGCACACAAGTGGTGATTCACGCATCACTTCTGCGTTGCGTGAAAATCGCAGCATGCTCTATATTTAGCGTTTTTCACGCAACGCAGGCCCCATAGAAGTAAATGGGGCTGCGGGGGAAAAGAAAAAAAAAAAAAGTGCTGATGCAGTGCGATTTTACCGCATGGTTGCTAAGAGACGGGACCCGATCTTTATTATTTTCCCTTATAACATGGTTATAAGGGAAAATAGAATTCTCAATAAAGAATGCTTTGTAGAGTGTTGATTTTAACTTAGCCACTTGATCGCATAGTTGGCGATCTCTCCTCTAAGCTTTAGCTGCAGTCTAAAGGACCTGTAATATGTCACATGGTCCATGAGATTTGACACCACAGGGCCTTTAGACTGCAGCTAAAGCTTAGAGAGAAGAGAGATAGCCACTTGATTGCATAGTTGGCAAAGGCAAGTTAAAAATCAACATTCTACAAAGCATTCTTTGAGAATTCTATTATTTTCCCTTATAACCATGTTATAGGGGAAAATAATATCTACAGAATACTCAACCCGAAACCGGACTTCAGTGATGAAGTCTGGGTACCAAACATGCAGATTTTTCCCACACGCGTGCAAAACGCATTATAAAAGTTTGCACACGCAGAAAAGTTGTGCATTTTCCCACAATGCACCTGCATCCTATCCGGGCGTCAAACGTGACATCCGTGTGAAAGAGGCCTAAGGGTACTGGTCCTGCTGTAATGTCAGAACTGAATAAGTGACTGGGTTACAAGCTTACCTGAAATGCACAGACCACATAATTGGAGAGGACTGGCTTTGTCTTGTATGGAGAGCCACTGCCAGGGAAGGACCTCCCTCGGCTGCAACTGTGATCCTCAAGTGACAAGCCAGCACCGAGGAGGGAGTTCAGGGCCAGCAGTCACCGATGCTGGGTTGTGACTTCAGCAAATGAGACCACCAACTTCCAGACTGTACTGAGCGAGATGAAGCGAGTAAGTAACCTTCAAACACGACCAGGGTTTGGGTCTGAAAAGTTTGTTACACCAAATTTTAGATCAGCAATATTAGTTCTGATTGTCCAGTTCCACTCAGCCCCCACCTCCAAGTCCATGAGGTAGCAGTAGATGTCCTTCACATAGTCAGCACAGAGCATGGGGTTTTCAGAGTCCTCTTCATCTACGTCCTTCACTTCAAGAGGTGCCTCTGAGAAAGCCTGGTTCTGCTCTTCCATAGGAGAGGCCCCAGATATGTCCATGGGACTTGGAGAGCTCTGCTGATAACAGGAGCAAGTGTTTACAAGTCATAGGCAAGTCTAAACCACATTCACAAACTACCAAGTGAGAAGCTCCAATTCTCTCAAGACACTGGCATGGTCTGGCATAGGATTCTGGAGTCATAGCAGTGGAATTACATGGCTTATCCAAGTCATTTTTTGCTGCATGCCTCTTCTGTGCAAATATTTATTACTTTTCAATTTTATGTCACCACCTCAAAGAGCAGGTGGGATTAAGATAAAGTGGACAGGGCCTTCTGCAGCCCAGATTTACCATCATTTTACACCAGAAACTGATATCCAATATGGATTTCTCTTGTGCATTGACTGCATTTTTGACAAAAATGTATGAGGTTGAGAGACTTTAGAGATAGTTATATACTCCTGCCATTTCCTGTGCTGTAAGACTCCCTTCTGTTTGTATACAAGCCTGTAGCAGTAATGTGCATGTCTACAGCATGCAACTGCTGAGGACAACACTTGGCTTTAGCAGTCACATGCATTTACCTGGACATCCCCGATTCCCCCTTAAGGGTTCCTTCACTGCAACTGCAGTTTCACAGGGCCAGGCAATGAATACCTCACACTTGGCCCTGACATTTCCTCAAGTCTAAGTGGAGAGGGTGAGAGTTGCTGAGACTAAGTGTAATGGCAACTCCCCTGTTGCTCCTAGAGGCTCATTTGAATACGTTAACACATCTCTCAGCAATGCAGCCACATATGAACATGGGACCAACACAGATGTCTTCAGCTGCCGAGAGCACATGTAACAGGACAACTAGTTTCATAGGTACAGATGCCCTTTAAATTTAGGCTTCTCATAAGACATTCATGAAATTAGTCTGATCACACTGGAAGGCGACCATTGTAAAGATAACTACCTGCTTTTCTTCCTTAGGAACATCTTCAGCGACTGGGGCAGGTTTGATGGCCTTCTCAACATTGCTCTGCACAACCTTGACTTCCTATAATGAAGATAATACAGGGCAGAGTTACAACATAAAAAAAACACAATGTCATATTTGATTTTTCTTTGCCATTTAGTTACTGCTGCTATGGAGCAAATATTAAAAGTCTAAGGTGCACAGGCTCCAAATATACTTTAAATTGAGCCGTTTGGAAAGGGAGTCACCAAGGGCAGTGAAGCAATAGTCTGCAGATGTGCTCAGTGAAATTTGTAGAGGAAAGAACTAATGGAAGTTTTTAGTAAAGACGTGAAAAAAAAAAAAAAAAAAGTTCAGCCTAAAAGGAGTAGAATGAGAAGATCCCAAAAGTGTCCTCCATAGCCTTTAACAGGAGTTACTGTATCCAGGAATTGCTAGTGACCCACTCCTAGCACAGCACCATATCTCATAGCAGCTGTGCCTAGTATTGTAGCTCAGTCCCATTGACTTGAATGGGGCCGAGCTTCAACTAGGCCAGGCATGCTCAACCTGCGGCCCTCCAGCTGTTCCAAAACTACAACTCCCATCATTCCCTGACAGCCTACAGAAGGGCATTGTGGGAGTTGTAGTTTTATAACAGCTGGAGGGCTGCAGGTTGAGCATCCCTGAACTAGGCCATGTGACATCACATGGCCTAGGAAGGGGGACAGTGTGCTGGCCTCTAACTGCTGATTGGTGGGGGTCAAACCCCCAATCTGATATTACCTATCCCAAGGATCAATATAAACTCCTGGAGAACTCTCTCAGGCCTCTCGCCCACAAATGTTGTGCATCAGTTCCGAGCGGCAGCTGGGACGGACTGAGACCATTCAACTTGAATGGGTCCATGATCCATCTGCACCGCAAAAATAAAATATATAGAACAAGTTCTATTTTTTGCAGTGCGGAGGTATGGACAGAAACACCATGGAAGCATGTAGTGCTCCTGTTCTGTATCTCCGTGATAGCGGACCCCTTCAAGTCAACGTGTCCGCATCTGTGATGTGCACATGGGCCAGTGCCCGTGTATTGCGGACCCGCCATATGCAGGCCGCAATACAACCACACAATGTTCATGTGCAGGAGGCCTTAAACAGCAGATTTAGCATGATCAGGTTCACTGTACTTACCATCTTCTCAGCCATTTTAGTTCTCATGCGGTTTCCAATGTCTCCAAGTGCATTTCTTTGCCGTGGTCTGGGAATTGCCTTCTTCCCAGCAATATCCATATTGTCTGCATTGATACGCATGCTCTGAAAACATTAAGCCCAAAAGTAGTTAATTACAGCAGAGAAGTAACTTTCACATGGCTGTGCAGTGGACAAGCAAGGCAATACAACTTTAATGCAGTGTTCCAGGCTCCCGATATTGTCCTCAGGATAGGTTATGTATGCCTGATTCGTGAGGGTCCAACATCCAGCACCCCCACCAGTCAGCGGTTTCCTGCAGCCTCCAGAACAGGCACTGAATGGAGCAGGAAGCACAGCACCGGTCAGAGTCTAGTGGCCGGACTGTGTTACTGCAGGTCATTGAAGGGAAGCTGAGCCACGGAAATCCTGCATGGCCACTACAGTTTGAAAGTAGCTGTGCCTCCTGCTCCATTCACAGTGCAAGATAATAGTAAAAGGTCCTTGCAGGATCCTGCTTTTCCTGTGCAGAGATGCTTGCATTGTGCAGACAGCAACAATACATTAAAGCAGTGATCTCCAACCTCAGGTTCTCCAGTTGTTGCAAAACTAACATGGAAAAAATAAAATAGGCCAAGATTTATTAGTGTTGCACCTAGAATCTAAGTGCCACACCTGGGGTAGCTCCACTTTTCCAACTTACCTGAAAAGGGGACAGGGGATCTTTAGAAGAAAGGCAAGGCCCGAGGCAACATTTTGTACCAGAACAGCCACAATTCTGGCATGAAGTTCTCTCAGAGTAAGCCAACCAGTAGATCCAGCTTGAGCTGGTCTTAAAGGGAGGTTTCCCCTAGACAATGGGGGCATATTGCCAAGATATGGTCCCACCGCTGGGACCTGCACCTACAATGAGAACGGAG
Source organism: Bufotes viridis (assembly GCA_033119425.1). NCBI lineage: Eukaryota > Metazoa > Chordata > Amphibia > Anura > Bufonidae > Bufotes > Bufotes viridis. The sequence goes on along the minus strand of CM065589.1, from coordinate 71,329,217 downwards.
CAGGGAAATGAATGGAGGGCACGCTGCGCATGCTCAGCCACCCTCCATTCATTTCTATGGGGCCAAAAATAGCCCAGCGCTGGCTCAGCTATTTCCATCTGCCCCATAGAAATGATTGGGAGCATGGGCCACACATGCGCTTCCATTCACTTCTATGGGAGCAGTGATGGGTGGTGGACGGACCCCAGGAAGTCTGGTGTCCTCCAGCCACAGTGCTCCCCGCTCGTAGGTGCGTGTCCCAGCGGTGGGATCCACACCTATCAGACAATGGGGGCATATCCTAGCGATATGCCCCCATTGAGATGGGAATACCTCTTTAAGGCCCTGTGCTGGATCTGTTGAAGTTGCATACAGGTGCTGGCCTTTACACAACTTTAGCAGATCCACCGCTACTTTGAAAGCTACAGCAGCTCCCCATTCTTCAGAAAATACTGGATCATCCCCTTTACCCATCCACTTCAGTACACCTAGCGTGAGCAGGGAAAGTGCATCTAATTCTGACATTTGTTAGTAAATAGCTCCCTTCATGTCCCATACTAAAAAACCTACAACACAATCATTCCAGGTTAATAGGCAGAACAGTATTATACTCAGCAGACACCATTCAATTGAAAAGCATAAGAAAGCCTCATGCACAGAGCCATATCCGTTTTGCTGTCCACAAATGGAGGATCCCATCCACCATTTTTTTGCCCCCAGACCATATAGTCACAAAAAACAGCCCACATCTTTTGCAGCCCCATCTGAACCACAAAAAAAAAAAAAAAAAAAAAAAAAAAAAAACACAAACCCCTACACACCCACACAGACCAAACCTACAGCCATGTGCATGAGCCCTTAACAATTACTGCCATGAAGGTTCCACCCCATGTGTTGATGTTTGCAGACAGCAGCTCAGGCACATAGTAAAAAATATAAGCAGCCAATAGTTACTTCATGAACGTCAGAATAGGTTCAGTAGTGCAGCTTCATCTCTGTGCTTCCTAATGCCATAAATCCCAAAAATACCTACAGAGAAGCACAGCAGGCACAAGGCCATCACCACTTCACACATGCACCAAACTTTCACCCTTGTATTCAGCTGAAGTCAGGACACAATGCACAATCCAAGGACCACAATTCAGGACTGTCCAATTTAGCCCTAGAAATTTTTAGAGAGCCCCTCCACTTACCCTTGTCATCATAAATGCCATGCTTGCAGTTTCTCACCAGACTCACTGAACACAACCTGCTGACTGCACGGCTGCTGGGGGTTTTAATCCTGGACACTGGCAGCTGATTGGCTGAAAGCTCGATAATTAGCAGCTGCGGCAATTTATGGCAGTTTTTTTTTTTTTTTATTTAATTTAATTTAATTTCAATTTTATTTGATTTTATATAATACATATGATATTACAAAAAATGTAAAAAACCTACACGTGTGGCAGCACTTTAAAGCTTAGTTCATATTCATAATTCAGATTTTTATTATACTGAAACTGCATTGTAATCAGAGAAGAAAATTCCGCAAATCTGCCTCCTATTGTTTTCAGTGGGAGGCACAAAAAAAAAAAGATATCCAATCTTGCTATGGTTTCAACACCAGCGCTGAGACTAAGAATTTTGCTTGTATGAACATCCCCTTAGGCCCCCGACACACATGAAATTGATCACTTTTTTTTATATACTGCAAGCAGTTTTTATGGTATTTTTTCAAAACAACTGCATAAACTTTTTTTTCCTGGTGTTGTATTCCCTATAAAGAAGGCGATAAAAGGGCAAAAGCGTCAACATGATGTGTTTTTAAGCAAACGCCAGAGACCTAAAATCGTCGTATAATAAAAGAAATTCCGGTAGCAAAAAAAAAAAAAAAAGTGTCCTGCATTTAATATTTCTCATAGACTTTCAACTAACATCTGGAGCTGGCGTACTTTTATCGATCTAAAATAACGGATCTCACACGGAAATGACTCAAACATGCAAAATGAACATAAGGAATCCGTTTTTTTACAGTTTTTTTTTATTCTTTATTTTTCTGTTCTTCTGGTGGATTAGGGCTCTTTCACACTTGCGTATTTCTTTTCCGGCATAGAGTTCCGTCGTCGGGTCTCTATGCCGGAAAAATCCTGATCAGGATTATCCCAATGCATTCTGAATGGAGAGAAATCCGTTCAGGATGCATCAGGATGTCTTCAGTTCAGGACCGGAACGTTGTTTGGCCGGAGAAAATACTGCAGCATGCTGGGCTTTTTGCTCCGGCTAAAAATCCTGAACCCTTGCGCAAGGCCGGATCCGGAATTAATGCCAATTGAAAGGCATTAATCCGGATCCGGCCTTAAGCTAAACGTCGTTTCGGCGCATCACCCGATCCGATGTTTAGCTTTTTCTCAATGGTTACCATGGCAGCCAGGACGCTAAAGTCCTGGTTGCCATGGTAAAGTGTAGTGGGGAGAGGGGGAGCAGTATACTTACCATTCGTGCGGCTCCCGGGGCGCTCCAGAGTGACGTCAGGGCGCCCTACACGTATGGATCACGTGATCGCATGGATCACGTGATCCATGCGCATGGGGCACTCTGACATCATTCTGGAGCGCCCAGGAGCCGCACGGACTGTAAGTATACCGCTCCCCCGCTCCCCACTACTACTATGACAACCAGGAATTTAATAGCATCCTGGCTGCCATAGTAACCTGAAAGCATTTCGAAGACTGATCAGGATCCTGATCAGTCTTCTAATGCTTTCAGGCGACTTGCGTTCTGACGGATCCGGCGGGACGGAAGTGCCTGCCGGATCCTTAGAACGCAAGTGTGAAAGAGGCCTAAGAAGAACAGAAAAATAACAGTGATGTGAACTCAGCCTAAGGGCACATGAACACAAATGTATTTTCTTTCAGTGTCCGTATTGTTTTTTTACGGACCATATGCAGAACCATTCATTTCAATGGATCCGCAAAAAAAAAAAAATTGAAGTTACTCCGGGTGCTTCTCGTTTCCGTATGTCCGTTCCGCAAAAAATAGAACATGTAATATTATTGTCCGCATAACAGGCAAGGATAGGACTGTTCTAGTAGAGGCCAGCTGTTCCGTTCCGCAAAATACAGAATGCACACAGTCGTCATCCGTATTTTTTGCGGATTCGTGTCTTGCAGCTCAGTGTGCATTCCATTTCGGGAAAAAATATGGGGTGGAATTGGAAAAACCATAATTCTGCCAGTTTTATTAGTTTTGTTTTTACAGCGTTCACTATGCATTAAAACTGACCTGTTCACTTCATTCTCCAGGTCAGTACGATTACAACGATACCAAATTTGTACAGTTTTTCTTGTGTTTCAATACTGAAAAAATAAAAACTTTGTAAAAAATTTTTTTTTTTTTTTGTTCTAACCCCTATGACATTTTTATGTCTATGGAGCTGTGTGAGGGCTAATTTCTTTGCGGGGCAATCTGTACTTTTCATTTATACCATTTTGGGGTGTGTAAGACTTTTTTTTTAATTACCTTTTTACTCAATTTTTTGGGGGAGGTGAATTGACAAAAAATGGTGAATTGGCCATTTGATTTTTATTTCTGTAACACTGTTCTCCGTACGGATTCAATATTTTTATATTTTTTGTGTATAACATGCTGAATGTTGGAGAGACCGAGGATGGAACAGATGTGTTACATCGGCAGGCACGAAAACGTACCCGTGCCTGGGAATAGGAACTAGGATTCACCCTCTCCCTAGTTCAATGGAAAGAATCCCTATTTACACACAAATCTTCTATATCATGTAAGATACAAGAGCTAAACTACAAAATATGGACCAGGTGGTATAGAACTCCGGTAAAATTGCACAATTTTTATCCCCTAGTTCCTAATAAGTGCTGGAGATGTTTGGGTACTTTTACACTTGCAGCAGGACAGATCAGGCAGGCTATTCAGCGTGTCGGATCCGTCCTGCCGCAAGTACCCGTGCACTGCCGTGCTGCCGCTCTGTCCCAAATGACTATAATGGGGTGGGGGGCGGAGCTACGGCGCAGCACGGCAATGCACGGCCGGAGATCGCCAGACTAAAAGTCCTGCATGTCCGACTTTTCAGTCCTGCGTTCTTTGCCGTGCACTGCCGTGCTGCACCATAGCTCCGCCCCCCGCCCCATTATAGTCAATGGGGACGGAGCGGCAGCACGGCAGTGCACTGGCACTAGCGGCAGGGCGGATCCAGCAGGCTGAATAGTCTGCCGGATCCGTCCTGCCGCAATTGTAAAAGTACCCTTACCCTGGGTTCAGACCTGAGCGTTCTTGAAACGCGCGTTTTACGCGCGTACTTCAGCGCGTTTTTGCAAATAGGAAACGCGCGTTCGTACGCGCGTTCTTGTGATTGACTACTGTGGTGTCAATCACAAAATGCGCGACAAACGCCCCAAAAAAAGCTCAAGTACTTGTTTATGCGTCGGGCAATTTACAGCGCGTTCAAACGCGCTGTAAAACGCTCAAGTGAGAACCAGGGCCATAGGAAAGCATTGGTTTTCATGTGTTGAGCGTTTTACAGCGCGTAAAACGCTCAGGTGTGAACTTAGGGTTAGACAGAAGTGGGCACGATGTTGCACATATAGTCACTCCATAATCAAGGCAAGACAGCACCACTTACTTCGCAATACGCTGAAGCATGTATCCAATTGTGGCGGTGCAGGCAGTGCAGGGTCCCAACCTTCTGACCCCCTTCTCAGCTCAGACGGACAATATGATCCACCGCAGCACTCAGATTTGTAGCAAAATTCTTCTTTTATTAGCACCAAAGTGTAACAGCTTGACAAAGACCGAAAGGTGGAAACGTTGCTGCTACACTTTGGTGCTAATAAAAGAAGAATTTTGCTACAAATCTGAGTGCTGCGGTGGATCATATTGTCCATCTGAGTTGCACATATAGTGGAATTGCCCAGGTGTGGCCCCCCTTTGGCGAGATGTCTTCGAGCTCTACAATCATCTTTGCCTGTCTTCTATACCTCCGCCCCCCTTAATAGCATTACTCTCGGTTTTTCCATATCGGATGCAGCAGATCAAAAAGGGTACCCTTAGATTTTTATACTGGCAATGAGACAAATTATACCGCGCAGATAGAGGTCGACTAAGAGCCTGCAGAGAATTACTTGGGTGTCTGCCCTTGACAAACTGTCCCGAATGGAGGAATTGGGAGTGGAGGAGCGAGACCTGGATCAGCTTTCACTAAGGTATAGGAATCGTGGCTACTGTTTCATTCTTCCCCTAGCTTCTCGGCTTAGTTGGCCAATGGTTTGGTCAGATAATTACTCACTTACATTCTCAAATATATGAGATTTACGTTGGGCTCTATATTCACCCCCCCCTCTCTCCCCACCCAATCACCCTACTGTTCCTGTCTTGTCTCCTCTGTTTGTTTTAATGTTTGTATAATACCCGGTTGGTCAGTCAGACCGCCCTACAAAATCATCAGACTATGATATACGGCTATTAACATGCACACTACTGCAGTGATGTTTTCTACCTCATGATATTTTGTATGGCTTTATTGCTTTACTATATTTGTTGAATAAACAAAAATTGAACCATAAATATTTTTATATTTTAATAGTACAGGCATTTTTAATTGTTAATTTTGGGGAAGAGAGGAGGTGATTAGAACTTTTTTTTTTTTTTTCTAAAAACTTTTTTTTAACTTTTTTTAAAGTCACCTTAGGTAATAATAATAATCACTAGATTGCAAATTGCATTAGGGCTCATGCACATGACCGTATGTATTTACGGATCTGAAAAAAATATGGATGACTTCTGTGTGCATTCCGTATTTTGTGGAATGGAACAGCTGGCCCCTAATAGAACAGCCCTATCCTTGTCCGTTATGCGGACAATAATAAGACATGTCCTATTTTTTTGTGAAACGGACATGCGGACATACGGAAATGGAATGCACGTGAAGTAACTTTTATTGAAATCAATGGTTTCGCATACGGTCCGCAAAAAAAAATCGAACGGACGCAGAATGAAAATACATTTGTGTACATGACCCCTTATGGATAAATATCCATCACAGAACACAGCATATAGTGTATTCTAATGCAGTGCTGCCACCTGCAGGCCGTTATTGGAATATACTAGTGATAGGCATCACAGCCTCAAGCACACTTCGGCCTATCACTAGCATATAACAGCTTCCCCGATCTCAGCCGGGGAAGGCTGTTGCAGGCATGGGACCATGCAGCTTTCGTATTTTCAACACTCAGATGACCATGGCATCTAAGGGGTTGTCTGCTATCGGCCTTATGGCCAATCGCAGACATTAGCTTTGGGCCTTTAAAGTGACAACATGTACATTGGAGTTGTCAATGGGTTAAAAGGAAACCAGAAAGACAAAAATACCACCTAATAAACAAAAACTCCAGAAGCAAAAAGAACTTTTGTGTCCTGTGTTTCACATTTCCCATAGACCTTCAGATAACATCTTGAGGTGGAAGTTTTACTGCCACTAAAAACACAAAAGTGCAGACAGACTTCAGAAAAAACCTATGTGTGAACCCACCTTGTCCAGGGGAAATGGAGTCCATCTGAGGTCAGTGATGGTTGCAATGGTCAATGTGATGTCATCGCTGTACTAAACAAAGCACTAGAGCACTGAGACGGCAGTGGGGTTTACCAGGTGACTACTGCGTTTTTTATTATTTCATTCCATTTCCCATCCTTGGGTAAATTTTGCCACATCTTAGAAAACTACAAGGAAAAAACCTATGTGTGAACCTACCCCTATGGTGTTTTGTTCTGACTCTTTTAGAGCTGTTTTCATACCTGAACTCCAGAATATTTCTGGATTATCAGCTCCAGAGATTTACTTTTCATACACATAGCCTTACCCCGGAGAAGTTCCATGTCGGGTGCGTTTGCACTACAGAGAAAAGGTTCCAGGTGCCTAGGCAAGGGACAGGAACTTCAGGCATGGCTCACTGTGATTTTGTGGAACATTTAGGCCTCATGCACACGGCCAATGTTCATCCGTTCCGAGCATTGGGGACCTCGATTTGCGGTCCCCAATGCACGGGCAACACCTGGGCGGCTGCTGCAGACTGATCCAGACTCATTCAATTTGTGCTGTTTTCACACCTAAACTCCGGAATATTTCCGGATTATCAGGTCCGGAGATTTACTGGAGCTGGCCTTTCACACATGTAGCTATCACCCCGGAGATGTTCCATGTTGGGTGCATTCCCACTACAGAGGAAATGTTCCAGCTCCCTGGGCAAGGGGTGTGAACTTTAGGCATGGCCACTGTGATTTACTGCTGTTCTATTTTTTTGCGGTGCGGAGGCACGCAGAGAAACCCCACAAAAGCGTTCCGTGGTGCTTCCTTGGAGTTCAAGTGAATGGGTCCGCATCCGTGATGTGGGGTGCACGAGACCGATGCCCATACATTGTGGACCCGCTGTTTGCGGACCGCAATAAGGGCACGGCCGGGTGCATGAGGAGTGAGGTGAACGCATTGCACCCGCACTGAATCCGGCCCCATTCACTTCAATGGGGCTGTGCAGATGAGCGCTGATTGTCGCAGCATGCTATATATTGTGCGCAACGCAGGCCTCATAGAAATAAATGGGGATGCGTGAAAATCATTTTCATGGTTGCTAGGAGATGATAGGGATGAGCAACCCCATTAAAGTCTATTTACTGTATTATTTTCACCACGTGGTGAGCACGATGATGTCATCAAAGGTCCTTTTGTAGGTCCTGAAAGAAGAAGAAGAAAGAAGACAATGCCGGTTGCACGATTAAGTGGATGAGGTGAGTTCATTTTTTTTATTTTTTAATCCCTCAAGTCACATTTTAGTAAGCATTCTCTATTAAGAATGCTATTATTTTTTTCAGTGATTTATTTTTCTTTATAACCATGTTATAAGGGAAAATAATAACATCTACACAACACCGAACCCAAACCCGAACTTCATTGAAGAAGTTCGAGTCTGGGTACCACATTCAGTTTTTTTTCACGCCCGAGCAAATTGCATTGCACTCGTGCAGAAAGAACTGAACAACGCAACGCAATCAAAACTGACTAAAATTGTGTGCGCACTCGCGCAGCATTCCCGCAATGCACCCGGGACACATCCAGAGCAGATCCGGAACGCCTGTGTGAAACAGGCCTTACTGTGTTTTCACACATGCGCTCACTTGGACAAAAAAGTATTTCGTAATAGGGCCCTGGACAGAAAAAGTCTGGGTAAAGACGTGGGATATTGTGGATGTTTGTGCACACATATAGCTCTTCTGCATTTTTTGCATATTGGATGCAGACCCATTCATTTCAATGCGGTAGCGCCAGATGCAGATAGCACAATGTGTGCTGTCTGCATCCATATCTCTGTTCCGCAGCACCGCAAAATAAATAGAACATGTCCTATTCTTGTCAGTCGTATGAAGGGCCCTTAGTCGTAACATGGCTTATAAGACCTGGTTGATATGGCTTCAATGCCCTGGGAGAGACTTATCAATACTACAAAGAAAAAGTGGCGCCCAGCAAGCAATCTGTCTGCAGCTCTTATTTGTTCATTCCCCATTGGGAAAATCAGGAACCTGGTGACCGGTGCAAACTGCACCACGTGATAAAACTTATTTTTAAAGCAAGTTTTCACACTCCGTTGAAGTCAGTGGAGAGAAACACACCTCGGGAGGAATTTATCAGGAGGGGAATTTTTGAAGTCCGTTTAGTTTTTAGTCTTTGATGTAAATTGCGACAACCTTAACCCTCAGTTCACACTTGCGCGTTTTACAGCGCATTCGAACGTTCTGTAAAACGCTCAACAGGAGAAAACTCATGTTTCCCTATGGGCATGGTTCTCACCTGAGCGTTTTACAGCGCGTTTGAACCGCGCTGTAAAACGCCCTACGCTAAAAGAAGTTCTTGAGCTTCTTTGGGGCGTTTTGTCGCGCGTTTGCACCCATAGACTTCAATGGGAACACGCGTAAAACGGGCGTTAAAGTGAAGATATGCCTTTTTCAATTGGTCTCCAGAGTCACGAACGCGCGTATGACGAGCGTTTTCTATTTGCAAAAACGCGCTGTAATACGCGCGACAAAAACGCGTGTAAAACGCGCGTCTCAAAAACACTCAGGTGTGAACCCAGGGTAAACCTCACAAGTCGTTTGCTAAATCTGGTCCATCTTTATAAATAACACTTTTGTCTAGAAATACTACTTTTTGTCACCCAAAAGTCGAAGACCTTAAAGTTGGCAGACACCTAATTAACATAGCCACACCCACTTCACCCGTCACTTTTCAAAAGTGGAGCGAGCATCCTCAAAAATGGGTTGGATGATGCTTTTTGAGTACTGTAATTAGATCTGCATTTGGGCCATAACCTGTGGTTGCATTATGGGCGTAGTATTCTTACCTGCTGCGAGTCATATATGGGTTTAACTAAAGTCACACCAGAATTTCCATATAAATCAGGGATTGTTTCATTACAGACATTGGTGGCATATCGCCGGGCTACACCAGCAGGGGTCCAATCATTATGATCATGTCCACTGGCAGATTATAATAGGGACGTTTGGGGCGGTTGCCCCAGGTCCGACATCAGTGGGTCCCAAATGCACACAATGCATTCAGCAGTGTTGAGTACTTCGGTGTCCCCTTCAGCTGCGTGGCCTAGGGTGGCCACTGGCTTCACCCCAGAAAGCCGGACCTCACTGGCCACGCCCCGGTCCGTGAAGCCACTCTTCCCATGCCGGCCTTAAAAAGGGTGGGGGAGAGAACTTTCAGATGGGGGCAGCCCGGGATGCTTCTCTCCCCCTCAATCAGCCACAGAGGGCCATGTCTGCGGGCTCTAGTGACTGACTGGGGGTGAGAGAAGCCCCAGTCAGTCAGTATGTAGTGGTAGCGCATGCTCAGATAGCACAATGCTGCTGTCTGAGCGTGAGCTACTGAAAAGGAGGACATCCCTGCGTCCGTCCAGGAAGTCTAAAAGCCGATCTGTCCGGCCTAAAACCAGACGTCTGGCCACAATAGTGTGGCCCCACAGCTTCTACTGTACAACCTCACACTATCAGCTGCAGTCCTCACCACCCTCCTCTGCTGTGTTCACGCTGGAAGATGAGCAGGTCAGGTTACTTTCACACTAGCGTTAATATTTTCCAGTATTGAGATCCGTTATAGGGTCTTAATACCGGAAAAAAAACGCTTCCGTTTGATCCCCATTCATTGTCAATGGGGACAAAACGTAACTGAACAGAACGAAATGCTCCAAAATGCATTCCGTTCCGTTGTTCGGTTTGCCTTCCGTCCTGGGATGACACAAAAGAAACAGATCCGTCCCCCATTGACTTTCAATGGAGTTCATGACGGATCCGTCTTGGCGATGTTAAAGATAATACAACCGGATCCGTTCATAACTGATGCAGGCAGTTGTATTATCAGTAACAGAAGTGTTTTTGCTGAACTCTGCCGGATCCAGCAAAAACGCTGGTATGAAAGTAGCCTCAGGGGAGCAGGAGCCAGCAGGGGCCTTAGATAACATCTAATACATTATCTGTACCCAGAGAGTTATCACTGTGCTATCTGTAGTGTTACATAGGACTGCGGGTGACATCTACTACATTATCTGTACTCAGAGTTATCACTGTGCTATCTGTAGTGTTACATAGGACTGCAGGTGACATCTACTACAATATCTGTACTCGGAGAGTTATCACTGTGCTATCTGTAGTGTTACATAGGACTGCGGGTGACATCTACTACATTATCTGTACTCAGAGTTATCACTGTGCTATCTGTAGTGTTACATAGGACTGCAGGTGACATCTACTACAATATCTGTACTCGGAGAGTTATCACTGTGCTATCTGTAGTGTTACATAGGACTGCAGGTGACATCTATTACAATATCTGTACTCGGAGAGTTATCACTGTGCTATCTGTAGTGTTACATAGGATTGCGGGTGACATCTACTACAATATCTGGCCCATTTGCATATATTAAAACATCATTTTTCTCAGCAATGTGGGCACATATGAACATGGGACCAACACAGATGCCTTCAGCTGCCCAGTGCACATGTAACAGGTCAGCCAGTGTCATAGGGACAAGTCTGCTGACAGACGCCCTTTTAAATCCAGGCTACACAGGCAATAACTACTGCAGCATGTTACTGGACTCTGCAGCATATTGTGCATTGCATGAAGTTGGGGAGGTGCACTGCTTTAGAAACTTCTGCTGTACATCCAAGTAATAGGTAGCAGTAGTTATTTCCTATGGTGTTAAAGGGGTTGTCCGGGTTTGGTGACATTTGCTTAAGTGCACTGTAGTCACCTTAATTGTACATACATGCCTGCATTACCTTTATTTTCCTTTTCTTATGCCCCGTTTTCTAATCTCCAAATTCTATGCTGGAGGTACGGTTTCTCTACAAGTTAGTGACGTACCGGGCCCCTTTGTGGAGAGCGAAGCCTCCTCTTCTGCTTTGCAAGGAGCCCGGTGACGTTACCGCCACCCATGGACGTTATTCAGAGCGCAGGGAGGGTGGGTAGTAGGCGGCAACAGGCTGCGCTAAGTAACTTCCCTCTGGTCCGGTGACGTCACCGGCATACAAGAATATTATGTAGAGCGCAGGGAGGGAGGTTTGGAGGAGGTAACATCAGGGATATGTAACTCCCCTCTGGTCCGGTGACGTCACCGGCATACAAGAATATTATGTAGAGCGCAGGGAGGGAGGTTTGGAGGAGGTAACATCAGGAATATGTAACGCCCCTCTGGTCCGGTGACCTCACCGAGCATTGCGCAGCCTTATCTATGAAGATAGAGAGGAAGGATATGCGGGCAGGAGGTGGAATATCAATGAGGGGGGAGGATGCACAGAGGAGTGGAGACTGATCTGACTGACAGCCTGGACGCTGCGCTGCCTTGTGGGACAGGAAGTTACCTGTCACTATTCAGTGGGGGACCGTGGGAGCACTGGAGAAGTGCTAAAAATACAGGAACACAACAGGGGGACCTTGAATCAGCTAGACATGGTAAGATATCATGTTTTTCAAAAATCTATTTGATCCTGAACATCCCCTTTAAGTGAATGAAACAATGGAAATGGCATCAATAGAACTTCTTCAATCTAGAAGAATAAGGTTCCCTCTAGAATGTCTTGTGCCTGGATGTTTTATTGAACAATTATAGAAAAATAAAGCCTAATTATAAATATTCATCTCTTAAAGTCCCACGTCCCTATACAAAAGGAGCACATTAAAATGAAGACATTGGTCCTGTCAACCTCCGAGAACATTTAGTTACATGGTTACATTGCAGTATTGTCTGCCTAGTGACAAAATAACCAGACCATGTCAACCTGTTTATTACAAATCATGTGGATTCTTTTCGATCTATATCCCTTCCATCTTCATTCATGTGGACAGTTGGGAACCTGGAATAGACAGCCCCAGAGCTCAAACTTTTCTGTGCAGGTCCCAATATTTTACTGAAAGGCACAATCCAAAGGAAGAGGAAAAATAGACTAAAATAAAATAAATTAGATTCCATAATAAACACATTAGGCTACTTTCACATTAGCGTTTTTTTGCGGATCCATCATGAATCTGCAAAAACGCTTCCGTTACAATAATATAACCGCATGCATCTGTCATGAATGGATCCGGTTGTATTATGTCTTCTATAGCCATGACAGATCCGTCATGAACACCATTTAAAGTCAATGGGGGACGGATCCGTTTTCTATTGTGTCAGAGAAAACGTTTTGCTCCGAACCACATTGTGGACAGAAAAACGCTGCTTGCAGCGTTATTCTGTCCGGGATGGGAGCGCAAAAAGAAAACACGAACAGAATGCATTTTGGAGCATTCTGTTTAGTTCAGTTTTGTCCCCATTGACAATGAATGGGGACAAAACTGAAGCGTTTTATTCTGCTATCGAGACCCTTAATAGCAGAAAGGGAAAACGCAGATGTGAAAGTAGCCTAAAACGTTCAGTTTTGGTCCATTATCTTAAAAGGTTTTCTGGTACTTAGATATTGATGACCTGTCCTCAGGATAGGTCATCAATGTCAGATCGGTGGGGTTCTGACACAATTCATGGTCAGCTGTTCTGGGGCAGGTGCTGGCGCCATTAAAGGTTTATTGCCATTTCAGACAATGGGGAATATTGCTAGGATATGCCCCCATTGTATAATAGGTGCAGGTCCCGCCTCTGGGACCGACACCTATCTTGTAAACTGAGCCGGCAAAGTGAAGGGGGGTGCGCGCCGCGCATGCGCAGCCAACCTCCGTTCATTTATTTCTATGGGGGCGTCAAAAATAGCCGCTGGCTCGGCTATTTTCGTTGGCCTCATATAAATAAATGGGAGCGCGCTGGGCTAGCGCAGCCACCACTTCCATTTACTTTACTAGGGCCGACGGAAATAACCGAGCCAGCTCGTCTATTTTTGGCAGCCCCATAGAAATGCGGTCCTTCACTTTGCCGACTCAGTTTACGAGATAGGTGTGCCTATCAGACAATGGGGGCATTTACTAGCGATATTCCCACATTGTCTGAGATAGGAATTCCCCTTTAACAGTGCTAGCACCTACCCCAAAACAGCTGACCATCTGAGATGGGAATACCACTTGAAAGGGATTACCCTGGAAAAGATAATGATGACACCTTCAGGATAGGTCATCATCATCACATCAGCGGGGTCCAAGTCTCGGCATCCCCACCGATCAGCTGTTTCAGGTAGTGGTTGCGCTCCCTGGAGCTCTGGTGAGTGATGCAGGCTCTTACAGCTTTCCAAGGACAGCGCCATACATTGTATAGTGGCAGTGCTTGGTATTGCAGGTCAGCCCAATTGACTTGAATAGGGCTAAGCTGCAATTAGGCCATGTGACAGATTTACAGTGATGTCAATGTACTAGGCTGTGGAGCTCAAGGCCTCTTCTAACAGCGGGTGGGGGTCCTGGGTGTCGCACTGATACTGATGACCTATCTTGAGGATAAATCATAAATATATTTTCCTGGATAACTTCTTTAACTGTACACGGAAGGCTGGCGTACTCTCATTCACTTGAATAGGAGCTGGATTGTAGTACGGCCACTACAGTCAACAGAACCATCTGCTTCTGGCTCCATCCACTGTATAGTTTCCTGTGCTGGCAGCTGCCTGAAACAGCTAATCGATGGGGGTACCAGGTATCAGACCCCCACCAATCTGATACTGATGACCTATTGTCTGTATGGATTAATAATAGCACAAAATGGTAGAAATGGCAGCCTGGTGGTCTGCTTTACCATGGTGACCACTTACAATCTATAGATGATATGCCCCAAATCCAGCAAACCCTCTCCCTGTTAAAACGCCCTTTTTCCGAAATAAAGAACTAAATGATAAATTCTGCTTTATAACATTGTATAAAAACATCCTGATTTACTCTACATAAAGACAAGAAAAGATTGATGTATAAAATCCAAGTCTATACAACATATGATTTCTGTACATTTCGGTTCAAGTCTCTGGTTTCCCTGGTCATACACAAGAAGAATACTGAGTCTGCGGGTTGCGGTCACATGATGTAGGTCCCATCCTTATAATACTTGATGGTGTCCATCTGCTGGGTCATGACCAGGACGTCTTGAAAGCCTGTGCTGAGGCCGGACATGTGCTGGAAATAGGCTTCCTTCTCCACCTGAATCGTGAGGTTGTTGACTCCAACGTCTTTCAGAACTGAAGTTACCTATTGAGAAATATCGACATGGGTCACCAGCACTATAGCATTTAATTTAGTACTTTCTAACACCTGAAGTCTTAAGGATTTTTCATTATTTTTATATCGCTATTCTATCCTCAGGATAGGCCATCAATATAGTGGCGGCATCTGACACCCTGCACCCCTGCTGATCAGCTGTGTAGGAGATTGCATAAAAACTACCGACTCTTCGAGTGGCTCCTCCACTTGATTTTCTTTCAGTCCTCACCACCTCTTCAATCTGTATACCAACCAGCACCAAACGTGTTTCTTTCCTCCACAGTACACAGATAACCAGCTGTATCTTTCCTTCAAAGAGGAAAACAACATAGAGCGGACCCGTGTATAAAAGTGCTCGAAATGCTTTACTGTACTCACAAGATTATCTCTTTCCACATCACATATATGGTAAAATTACTGCCCGACCCGGGTTTCGCTCCTGCTTCGTCTGGGGCGTCTTCCTTGCATTAATCAGGGCAGGTTTTATAGCCGCATCCTAAAACCACATGACTTAACCCTTCACATCTCTCTAAAAACTTTTATCCTTCATATTTATCTTTTTCTTTAAAATTATATTGTCTTTTACATACAACATATTCTTGATAAAAACATAAATAAAATGAGTTTTATTCTTTATTATATTTATGTTTTTTATAAGAATATGTTGTATGTAAAAGACAAAAATATAATTTCACACGGGCGAGTTTTCCGCGCAGGTGCAATGCGTGGTATCATTACAGGCAGTATAAGGCCCCTTTCACACGGGCGAGTTTTCCACGCGGGTGCAATGCGTGAGGAGGACGCATTGCACCCGCACTGAATCCTGACCCATTCATTTCTATGGGGCTGTGCACATGAGCGGTGATTTTCACGCATCACTTCTGCGTTGCGTGAAAATCGCAGCATGCTCTATATTGTGCGTTTTTCATGCAACGCAGGCCCCATAGAAGTGAATGGGGCTGCGGGAAAATCGCAAGCATCCGCAAGCAAGTGCGGATGCAGTGCGATTTTCCCGCATGGTTTCTTAGCAACGGGACCAGATCTTTATTATTTTCCCTTCTAACATAGTTATAAGGGAAAATAATAGCACTCTTAATAAAGAATGCATAGTAAAATGAAGAGGAAGGGGTTAAAAATAATAAAAGTTAACTTACCTTAGCCACTTGATCGCGTAGTTGCGATCTGTCTTCTCTCTTCAAGCTTCAGCTAACAGCTAAAGGACCTGTGATGACGTCACATCACATAGTCCAATCACATGGTCCATCTTACCATGGTGATGGACCATGTGATGTGACGTCATCACAGGTCCTTTAGCTGTTAGCTGAAGCTTGAAGAGAGAAGACAGATCGCAACTACGCGATCAAGTGGCTAAGGTAAGTTAACTTTTTTTATTTTTAACCCCTTCCTCTTCATTTTACTATGCATTCTTTATTAAGAATGATAATATTTTCCCTTATAACCATGTTAGAAGGGAAAATAATAAATTCGCCAGAATACTCTACCCGAAACCGGACTTCAGTGATGAAGTTCGGCTTCGGGTCTGGGTACCAAACATGGCGATTTTTCACACGCGCATGCAAAACGCATTACAAACGTTTGCACCCACGCGGAAAAATCACGCATATTCCCGCAACGCACCCGCCTCTTATCCGGGCGTCAAACATGACGCCCGTGTGAAAGAGGCCTAAAGCATTTCAAGCACTTTTATACACTGGTCCGCTCTATGTTGTTTTCCTCTTTGAAGGAAAGATACTGCTGGTTATCTGTGTACTGTGGAGGAAAGAAACACGTTTGGTGCTGGTTGGTATAAAGATTGAAGAAGTGGTGAGGACTGAAAGAAAATCAAGTGGAGGAGCCACTCGAAGAGTTGGTAGTTTTTATGCAATCTCCCATTTTTGAAAGTAAAGCGCGGACCTAATACTTTTGTTTTATATTGTTGGAACTATAGGAAGTTTGGACTTATCTTTATGTTTTTAGGACTGCTGCTAATAGAGAGGCTCGTAAGGATAACACCAATTTAAACATATATAAGCTGTTTAGGAGTAGCTCCAGTGCTGGAAACAGGAGCATGAAGTACACAGCTCCATCCACTGGGCAGAGCTGGCTACTGCAGCACTGCTGTCACGGTGTGCAGCCGGAGCTAATCCTGAAAAGTTGACCAGTGGGAAGGTGGGATAGCAGACCCAGTCTGATCTGATATCCCACAGGATACGCCATCCAAATAGAAATCTCCTTTAAATCTCTGTATTACCTGTTGAATGATCCGTTGTTCCACAACATCTGACATCACTTGCACGTGTATAGTTCCTGCAACAACGGAGGCAGAGTGACGCCAAAAATGTGGATCCCGATAAGATATCAGACCATCGATGTTTGAAATCTGTAAAAAGAGAAGACCATTTCAGTGGACTTATGCAAATCAAAATATACAGTATCTCACAGAAGTGAGTACACCCCTCACATTTTTGAAAATATTTTATTACATCTGTTCATGGGACAACACTGAAGATCTGACACTTTGAAACTATGTAGAGTAGTCAGTGTATGGCTTGTAAAACAGTGTACATTTGCTGTGCCCTCCAAAAAACTCCACACAGCCATTAATCTCTAAACTGCTGGCAACAAAAGTGAGTACACCCCTAAGTGAAAATGTCCAAATTGTGCCCAAAGTGTCAATATTTTGTGTTGCTACCATTATTTTCCAGCACTGCCTTAACTCTCTACAGCTTCACAAGTTGCCACTGGAATCCTCTTCCCCTCCTCCATGACAACATCATGGAGCTGGTGGATGTTAGAGACCTTGTGCTCCTCCACCTTCTGTTTGAGGATGCCCCACAGATGCTCAATAGGGTTTGGGTCTGGAGACAAGCTTGGCCAGTCCAGCACCTTTACCCTCAGTTTCTTTAGCAAGGCAGTGGTCTTCTTGTAGGTGTGCTTGGGGTCGATATAATTTTGGAATACTGCCCTGCAGCCCAGTTTCCAAAGGGAGGGGATTATGCTCTGCTTCAGTATGTCACAGTACATGTTGTCATTCATGGTTCCCTCAATGAACTGTAGCTCCCCTCAGCCAGCAGCACTCATGCAGCCCCAAACCATGACCCTCCCACCACCATGCCTGACTGTAGGGAAGACACACTTATCTTTATGCTCCTCACCTGGTTACCGCCACACACGCTTGACACCATCTGAACCAAGTTTATCTTGGTCTCATCAGACCACAGGACATCAGACCAGAAGCACATACACAATCAGTGATGTGACCACTGAGCGTCTGCAGACCTGTACTACTTGGGAGAAGGTCACCTCTAAGGCCAGTGTAAAGCTCCAGTGGTACACATGACCACGGGCGGGACGTCACACTTCCGATCAACAGGGGACTCTAATCAGTGGGGACGAGACAACCACCCGCCAACTCCATAAATGTATTCTGCAGGGTGGTAAGGGGTTAAAACCACCTACTGGCTGCTCATCATCGGCTGCAATGTCTCCTGTGAGTGTGAAGTGTGGTGATTACTAGAGGCTGAAATTCACATTACAAGGACTGGGTGGCCGCACATAGCGTAGACATTAGGTGACAATATTGGAAAATCATTTCCCCAAAACTGTTCACATCTTGTCTCCCATCTGGTCTCCTATTCCAGCAAAGCAAGCTTGTAAAGGATTCAGAACAGTCATAGGCATCAGGGTGGCCTACCTCCTTGCACTGCTCCAGACAGATTCAAAGCTGTGCCGTAGTCATTTCTGACCAGAACTGTACCCCAAACATAGTCAATATATTTAACACCTCTTACACATGGTAAATGAATAATGCAAAAAAATCGGCGAAAAAGTAAACGCGCAAATTCACCTTTTCAAGAGCCACGTTTATCCCCTTCTCAATTTCGGGAGGAATTCTGAGGAGGATCACCTGGCAAGCATCTTTCAGGAGAGGGAGGACGCTTCCAAATATTAGAACAGAAATGAACAAGGAGCACAGAGGATCTGCTATCAGCCAGCCAAACTGCCGAATCAGGATGGTAGATACTATGACCCCCACGCTGCCAAGAGTGTCTGCCAGCACATGGAGAAACACACCTGGAAAGGAGCAGAAGCGGTCACTGAAAGTTCGCTAGGAGGACTACTCTAAAAATGCATTGCAAAATATACGGTGGAAAATAAAGGTTCAGCCTCTGATTGGAGCAGGTAATAGGTCTAAATTAAAGGGGTTGTCTTATCTCATATATTGGTGGCATATCATTAGAATATGCCACCCATGTCAGATAAGAGCAAGTCCCAGAGATGGAACCTACACCTATCTCCAGAAGAGGCCCCCCCCAAAGTGAATGAGTGTCCACCGCACAAGCACGTCCAGTCTCTGTTCACTTCTATGGGAATTCCGAAAATAGAAGAGTGCTTGCTCGGCTATTTCCACCAGTCCCATAGAGGTGAATGGAGAGGTGCTGTGCATGAGCGGTGCGCTCTCATTCACTTCGGGGTGCCTGTTGGGAGAGCACCTATCTGACACTGGTAACATAGTAATATAGTTTATAAGGCTGAAAAAAGACATCTGTCCATCTAGTTTGGCCTGTTATCCTGCAAGTTGATCCAGAGGAAGGCAAAAAAAAAAAACCGTGAGATAGAAGCCAATTTTCCCCACTAAATATCCTAACAATATGCCACAACCGCTTTGACTATATTAAAGGTTAAAAGGGTAAAATAAGCTAGCATACAAAAACCATTAAAGCTGTACTCACCACGCATGTTTGCATTCATTCCTCCACCACCTGATCCATGAGAATGACCATGATTGTGAGTATGTCCATGATCACCATGTGAATGACCATGACCGTGACTGTGGCCATGTCCATGGTGCGAGTGGCCATGATCGTGAGAAGAGCACCCTCCTCCTCGGGAACCGCCATGGGAGTGGGCATGACTAAAGGCACAGATACCAACCAGATTGACAAGCAGGCCCCCGACGGACACTGGCTGTGGTAAGAGAAAAGACAATATGAACTTATTTAAATGGTTTGTCAAGAAAAATGTATTTCTCTTAGAAAGCAATAACACTTCTGCCCTTGTGCTCTGCATGCTATTTTATATCTTTTTTGTTTCTTATAAATATAAGATACTGAAATGAATGTGCAAGTTTTTTCTTTATTGTAGATGGAGAATAAAAGGTGGATATACCAAATGTGCAAACAGCTGCACAGGATCCCAGAAGGGAAAGAGGCCCACAGTCACCTTAAAGAGGTATTCCTGTATTCCACAGGATAGCGGATAACTTTTAAATTGTTGGGTCCTACTGCTAGAACCTCCACTGATCATAAGAATGAGTAAAGAGTACCACTTGAAGTCCACTGAATTGAATGTAGTGGCTGGTCAGGTAGGCAAACTTCTGCTTCTATCATCTCTATAAATGTTCTTTCACACGAGTGATTCCATTGTGGGAATCACTCTCCATGTGCGAGTGTGATCCTCCATTCTGGACTTGCAGGAGCACATGACATTATACTGACTTATAATGGTATGTTCCTCTGCTTGACCTTACTTCTACAGAATCATAGTGTCACCGGCCCTGGGAAAGATCTGAGAAGTTCAGATAGACGGAAGGCTCAGGAGTCTATCTGACAGATCTCTCTTGTTTTCATTGTTGCTGACATGTTTCCACCCCTTTCGCAGATGCTGCTCATTATCAAATTAGGAGGCTCTATTTATGTTCCGCCTCTCACTTGTTACCCTGCGGCTGATATTTCCTCTGTGGAGTGCTCTGCTTGTTTGGTGGTTCTCCTGATCCAGTTGATTCTCAAGCTAAGTGCTTCTTCCCCTTTTCCTGGTGTGTTTGTTCTGACTAGGCATCAGAGAGACACTAGGTCCTTCAGCGTGGAAGGAGCTGGTTGCCTCTTTTCCTGTTTCCTAAACTTAGGGTTTGGTGCAGTGTTTCAGCAGTCTTAGGTTCCCGCACATGTGCATATCTACCATTGAGATTTGCACATGCTGTCAGCAGTTAGGGGGGAGTATCAGGGATTGCTAGGTGGTGACCTCCCTGTTCCCTAGGTTTGGGGCCTAGTCTGCTGTTGTTTTGCTGTGGTTGCCTTTAGTTGTCTTTCTTCCCACATACTACCCATGACACATAGTAACATAAAGCTGTCAGGGCTAGGCATTGGAACAGTGAAAATGCCACGCCCTGTCAGTCAGGAGTTAGAAGTGAATCAGTGCTCTGGACCATCACCCTTGGTGCTCCGAGCACCTCTGCAACATATCAATTGCAGTGTGAATTTCTCAAAAAACTATACATACGACTGCTACAAGAGCGGGGTTGTTGCACTCAACACGATCAACCCTACCAAGTAGTATGCCTGTCTTACTGATTTATGGTTGATCATGCTGGCAGATGATCTTTGAGGGTGGTCTCACACACTCCTTTTTTAAAAAAAAATAAATAAATAAAAACACTGCAGTTTTTGAGCCAAAGTTGGAAGCGGATCCAAAGTCCTTCCTTTATATTTTAACTTTAATCCACTTCTGGCTTTGGCTAAGTGAAAAAAAAAAAAAAAAAAAAAAGTTGTCTATTAGAGTGCATGTAAGGAACTAAACAATATATTTCATGGTTTCACAATTACTGGTGGATTGTGAGAGACCAGGGGGTCATCTACATGAGAGCAATGTGCCAGTAAACTTGTCTAGCAGGGTGTCTGCCCCTGTTGAATAGTGTCTCTAAAGCCTGTGTTACACTGACCGATTGTTAAGCAGATAATCGCTACCAGGTGTTCACATGAACACTTGTTAGCAATCATCTAAGTGTAATACTGCCGCAAATTGTCCGATGAACGAACAAACGCTAAATCATCGGACAATCCAAATCTTTTCACATGTAAAAAAAACGTATCGCTTGCAGCCCGCAGATCGTGGTCTCCAATAACGATCTCCCGCCGGCAAACTGCTATACAGCTTGGGGACGAGCGATGGCATCACTGAAACTCAACATTCCTGATTCTTCTTTCCCTCCACATCTGCTGCTGGGGAAGAGTTCGCTGATGTTCGTCCAACTCAAAGGATGGATATACGTTGGAAGCTATACATTACTGTCTGAATTAGCAGCTTTTACCCTCACCTACTGTGTCCTTCCCCTTTCTATTGTAGATCGTAAGCTTTGTGGGCAGGGTTCTCTCCCCCTCTGTTACTAAGTGCATACACATTGTGTTTTTTTATTATGTATGTATGCCCCCTCTTATATCTACTGTGCCATGCCACTTTCAAATAAATAAGAATAATAACTTAAATCTGTAGCTGTAAATCTGACCACGTGAAGATGAAATTATGCACATTTGAGATTGCCCCAGAATTAAATATCTGGCACAGGTTTGATTTCTAATGACACTGTAAAAGGCAAACACTTGCATACTTACAGTTAGCATATCTGTATTGATATCAGGGGGATCAAAGATTCTGCCCACCGCCTCCACAAACACAAAGAATGCGATCACCATTAGGAAGAGGCCATTAATAAACCCAGACAGTATTTCCACTCGGCCGTACCTGAAACCATGATCAAAATGTCAGGTATCCTGTATAATACACGGATATCGATAAACAGTATATAGTGCGGTCCAAATGCAGACATTGATGTTTTTACCCATAAGAGAACATCCGTGTTGCTTTCCATCGGGTCATTAATGCAGCGATAAGTCCCATGACAAGAGCAGAGCAGTCAAACAGCATGTGGAAACCGTCAGAAAGCAGTCCTAGACTATTGGTCCACACTCCATAGAAAAGCTCCACAAATGTGAATGCCTAAAATCAGAATGAGATGTCAGAAATCCAACAGCAAACTACAAAATATAGTTTATAATATGTTCTTACTATAAACTGGGTTTCCCATTGCCCGTACACAAGTGGTGTATCTTTATGGCTTTTACAGCAGTGGTTGT
Source organism: Bufotes viridis (assembly GCA_033119425.1). Lineage (NCBI taxonomy): Eukaryota > Metazoa > Chordata > Amphibia > Anura > Bufonidae > Bufotes > Bufotes viridis. The sequence continues at coordinate 71,306,606 of CM065589.1, read as the reverse complement.
GAACCCACTGTGCTAACCAACCAATTTGACTTTGAGCTAGTAGTAAGGACGTTATCCGGACAGTCCCCTGGGTTTTTACCCTTTAACCCGTATACAGGAATCTGGACTTCGCTGCAGGAGAGCCACCAAGCTGCTACCTCTTGGAGTAGTCCTGGTATGGTTGGCTGCTGACCCACAGGGTCAGAGGCACCGGTGTAAAGTACTTGGGGTGAACAAGCAATACTTGTAGTCAGGTAACAAGCAGAGTTTGTCTGGAAACACGTGTGCCCACCCTATGGGCAGGGACACCAGGCTGAAGATGGACGTGCAGGCTAGAGCAGCATAAGATACCGGTCGTCAGGCTCACTGTGGGTGAGGTAGAGGAGTGTCAATGCGCCAGGAGGAGGAGGGTAAGTAAGACAGTGCCTGTCTAGGAGTATGGGGCAGAGGTGGGCATTGGCCGCAATACTAACAATGGCTTCTAAATATTATCTTGTAAAGTAAATGCCTTTGTACAGGAGTGTTTTCATTTTCTATCCACTGTTAAAGGGGTTTTGCATGATAAACTTGACTCAGTATAGGTCATCTATATCAGATTGGCCAGATCTTCTGCTGATTACCTGTATTCCCGAGCGGAACTATTTAGTACTAGTGGACGTGCCAGGCTACTGCATCGCTGCTCCCATTCAGGTGAATGGGGCTGAGCTGCATTATCCGGCATAGACAGATGTATATGCAGCAAGTGCTATTATCTCTATGTTCTGGTGATCCCCAGTAACCGCACACTGATGTCAAATCCTGGAGAGACTGTCAAACCAAACGCAGAAGATTCTAAAACCACAGCGGTAATGTACAGTAATCCCACCCTGATAGCAAGCACTGGCTAAAGGCTGCAAAAGGAGACCGCATCTGTATGTACCGGCAATGGGGGATTCATCAAAACAGGTACAAAGGAGCAGTTGTCCGCTGCAACCTAAGGCTAGGTCTACACGACGACAATAAGTCGTGGGACACATAGGGCACAGCTACACTGTAACATTTGTCGCGTGACATTTTGTCGCACCAATTGTCGCGCAACAATTTTTATCATGATAGTCTATGGTGTCGCACTGCAATGCGACTTTGACGCGACTGTCGTATCGCAGTCGCAATGCGACACCATAGACCTACCATTATAGTCGCGCGACATTAATGCAACAAAATGTAGCGCAACAAATGTCGTCGTGTAGACCTAGCCTAAATCCAGCTCTCATTTTTAGAAGCCCTATATAAGCAGGAGAGGCTTGTCCCAGTCAGGTCTTATCCTCTGCACCAGGCATGCTCAACCTGCGGCCCTCCAGCTGTTGTAAAACTACAACTCCCACAATGCCCTGCTGTAGGCTGTTTGGGCATGCAGGGAGTTGTAGTTTTGCAACAGCTGGAGGACTGCAGGTTCAGCATGCCTGCTCTACACTATTGGGGTCATTTATCAAACTGGTGTAACGTAGAACCTTCTTAATTGCCCATAGCACCTTTCATTTTTAACAGCTCCTTTGGAAAATGAAAGGTGGAATCGGGTTGGTTGTTATGGACAACTAAACCAGTTCTACTTTACACCCGTTTGATAAATGACCCCATAAGTTCGCCGAATCTTTGCTTGCATGCCCCTGACATACGGTCCATGTGGCCAGCCCTTAAGGCACACAGAGGATGAACCTCATATGCATCCACCGCTCATATAGATACACACAGGGAGTAGTCCTCTTAATGCAGAGCTTCATAAAAACAACCCTAAAGCCTGTGCAGGAGAAGAAATGCTTAGCAGACTATCACATACCAGATTTAGACACAAGAAATAGAAGATCTGCCTGGAGTCGTACTCTTCAAGAATCTGTTTCAGGGAATCCTTAATAAACCTTGGCATGGAAGGGGACGTGCTGTGCAGAGCGTCCCCCATGAAGGTATAGAGAGGGGTTCCTTCCGGGGAGTAACCTACGAGGGTGCCTTTCTGTCCCTTCCTGGAGGCTGAGGCCAGGATGTTTGCAGCTGCAAAATGGTCCAAAACAGCACAGTAAGCACATCTAGTACACACATTATATACATTTGAAGTCATATAGAACAGCTGGTTGTGTCTGGGATAAAAAACAAAGGGGGTCATTTATTCAGAAGTTAGAACGGCGTTTTAGTATCCCCTATAGCTGGTAGTGGATCCGCCAGAGTTATGTAGAGGCGCCGGCCTCTACATAACGTCGGGGGATCAACCGCCACTTCTAGCGGTCTTACATTTAGACAATGTTCTATGCCTAAACCAGTAGAAAATGGTAAATGAGAAGGGCCTACCGTCCCGTCCCCCTCCACTTTTTTTTAGACCTGGCATGAGCGGGGAACAGTCAAAGAATATAGGTGTATTTCTGGTTAGTAAATGACCCCCAAAGACTGTATTCAGGCCATACGACTACCCGGTATGCAGACAATACAGATCATCTCTATCCCTTAGCTGCCATATTTACAGAGCTGTTGGCACAAAGCAAGCCATGGCTTTTTCTTTCTGTCGGATGCAGTATGAACCTTTATATGCCCCCATATGAAATCAGAGGTACAGTAAGGGCCCATACAAGTGGGTAGTGTTGAGCGAACTTGTTTTTTAAGTTCTGCGTCCAAAGTTCGGGTTCTTGAAGAATCCTGTTATGGATTCCGCTACCACGGACCATAACGGAATTTGGAATCCATAACGGGATTCTTTGATAACCCGAACCAAAACTTTGGACTCAGAACTTAAAACACAAGTTCGCCCAACACTACAAGTGGGTGCTGTACTATCACTCTGTAGAACATGGAGGTTGCATGGAGCCATAATATGACCAGATGCATGAGCGCTCAAACTGTCTACAGGTGGTGCCTTACCATACTAGTCCTTCCATATGTCTAAAATGACAGCTTTCAACAAGCTGCCTCCACTTTCAGTCTAGGCCCATAAACTACGCGTCTCTAGTTGCTGCCTCGGTGATGAAAATCATTCATTTTATTGTCAGATAGACTGCATTCATATGAACAATCATTCAACGTACAAAACTAAATTAAACAACCAAAATCTAGTCCGAGAAGCCGACTATAAATTCTGAGAATTTTTATAGATCCCACAATTCAAGGCCTAATTCAAGCAATTTACAGCTGAAACAACAGATCACAGTGCCACCTAGTGGTCTTAAAAAGATCTTTCTTGAAAATAATCTTGCAGCTGGTATATTAAAGGAGTATTTTGGTTCTTTGAAGTTATCCCCTATCCACAAGATATCACACACACACACACACACACACACTGCATATTTTGTATGCGATGTGGTTTTGCCCCAAAAGTGTAATAAAAAGTGTGGATTTATGTGCTACTTTTATTGCGTTTTTCATGCTGTTTTTATGCAAAATATCTGCATAGAAATCTATGCTGTTTACAGGCACCTTAAGGCTGGGTTCACATATGACTGATTAGCTGAAGATTTTCTGCAGCAGAAAAAAAACCGCACCAAATGGTGTTTTTTTTGTTGATAAAATGCTAATGATTAGACGCAGATTTCATTCTTTACATTGGAAAGGCTGAAATCCGTGATTAACCCTTTGGCCACTGGAGGTTTTTGCGCTTTCATTTTACTTCCCCATTTTCCATGAGCCATAACTTTTTTATATTTCCGGTCACATAGCTGTATGAGGGCTTATTTTTTGCGGAACAAGTTGTACTTTCTAATGCCTCCATTAATTATGACATTAAATGTAGTGAGAAGCGGGAAAAAAATTCCAAATGTGGTGGAAATGGGAAAAAACGCAATTCCTTCTCCACCGTTTTAAGGGTTTTGTTCCCACGGAATTTTGTTTCTGGCAAAACTGACCCATGCCCTTCATTCTCTGGGTCAGTATGATTAAAACGATATTCCATATGTATAGGTTTTTTATGTGTAAATAGTGTAAAAAAAAATGTTAAGCTTTGATAACTTTTTTTTTTTTTTACATCACCATATTCTGACCCCCATAACTTTTTTATACTTATGTCTACTGAGCTGTTTAGGGGCAAATTTTTTGCGGAACAATTTATTCTTTTTCTTGATACCATTTTGGAGTGTGCGTGACTTTTTGATCTCATTTTTTGGGGTAAGAGAAGCAATGAAAAAATATCAGCCATTTTAACCCTTTTTTCCGTTACGCCATTCGCCGTATTGGATCATTTTTTTTTCTATTTTAATAGTATGTGCGTTTTCGGTTGCGGTGATACCCATATATATTTCTTGCCATTTAGGTATTTATTTTTTAATTATACGGAATATAATTGCTCATTTCTTATCCTGGCCTGCCATCTGGCAAGGCTTACAGTATTCAGTGCAACTACCGATACCTGGAATGGCCGCACGTGGCATCGGTAGGAAGCCTGGAAGCTCGTGCATTTAGGTGCCGTGATCTCACTTGATCACGGCATCTAAAGCATTTAATTACCGCAATCGGCATTATTGCCGGTCGGTTTAATTAGCAGAGATCTGCCAGCCATAACGCCCGCTGCACGGCCTGTACCTGTACGGCGCTGGTAGCGAATGGGTTAAATAAATTGAAATGCTGCCGCTTTAAAATTCCCAACAGAGGTCAATTTCTGCAGTAGATTTTTTCTGCCCTGTGTGAATGAGACTAGCTAAAAAAAACTCACTTTGCTGGTACTGTACAACGCTGCAGATTTGCTGCATGAAAATCCACAACAGCAAATCGACAGCGTGTGAACTAAGCCTAAAGGGGTTGACCACTACCTATTACTAGCTGTACATGTGCTGAGAACAGCACATACATGCAGATAGTAACAGGCATTACTAAACCATCGGCACTAATGTCAGATGGTATAATGAATGAAGAGTCTTGATGAAGAGTCTTGTCCATCAGCGGCCGCCACTCGCGTACACAAGGGAAAGACCAATCCCCCATCCATCCCCAGTGTACGGGAATGCAGACAGGCTGCTGATGGATGGGACCCTCCTTCAGCGGCCATTTTCAGTGCACACTGCCAGGAAGCATAAATTAGGACTATTAAACCAGCAGAGCTGAAGGTTTAGCAATGCCTATCACTAGTTGCATGTGTGTGCTGTTTCCAGCACATGTGCCGCTAGTAATATAGTGACCAACCCCATTAAGTATTTCCGACCTACTCTTAGGACAGGTCATCAATATCAGAGCTGTGAGGGTCCAAAAACCAGTACCCGTGCTGATTCAAGGGGTTGCGGCACTCGGCCATGTGCTGCGGCCTCTTCCCAGGCCTGAATGGACTGAGCTGCAATACCAAGCATGGCTGCTATATAACGTACTGCCCTGTGCTTAGCATACCATGAAGAGGCCACACCCATTACCGAGAATCCCAGTCCATTCAACCAGCTGATCACTGGAGGGTGATGGTAGTTGGACCCCCACCAATCAGATACTGATTTCCCACCCAAAGGACAGGTCATCAATATGTAAGGTTTACTCAGCACATCCGTATACATCCATCGCAACCAGACAGCAATACTTACATAAAAGGAAGAAAATGGAGCTGACCACCACCCCTCCGGACAACACATGTTCAGTACTGGGCTGGTGTGCTGGTTTATTCATAGCTCGGAGTTGGTCTGTTATCGGATGAGTCCAGAAATTCCCGAGAAGCAACGCGCTCAGAACAATGACAAAGAAGCCATAGCGGGCACATTTTGACATTTCCATTTTAACTGTGCAAACCGACTCCACGTAGAAATCCAGAATCATCACCGAGAAGATGACGGTGGTGAAAGGCATTGCCAGAGACCACCAAGACTCTACTTTGCTCTAAAACAGACAATAAAAACACAAAATCTTAAATTGGGGTAAGAGATCAACCTCGAGAACATTGGGCAATGGCTTAGAACTTAGGAATGGTTTGTAGTCTAAAATGAAACTACCTGAATAAACCCGAGAGCTCCTTAGTGAGCCCTTTAAAGGGGAAGGCCAACAAAAAATAGCTACGTTTCAGAAGATTACATTGCTGGGGTCCATCATGACCACCAATTTCCAGAAGAGGAGGGCTGGTCTATAGAGCAACTGGTCTACGCAATAAAAGCCAGTTGAACCTGTCGACTGTGCTCAGGATCGGCTGATGATCTTTTGTGTACGAGGGGCTAACAGTTCTCAGGAAGAAGATGTCAGAGAGATCATGAATGACCCAACCTCCATCTTCTAACACACGGATCAGAAACCTACGGCACTCCAGCTGTTCAGAAACTTCAACTCCCAGAATGCTTCATTCACTTCTATGGGAGTTAGAAGAGCAGCCGAACATGTTGGCATGCTGGGAGTTGTAGTTTCAAAGCAGCTGGAGTGCCGAAGGTTGCTAATCCCTGTTCTAACATGTCGCAAAGATATGCAAGAAAACCACTTTGGTGTGCAGGTGGTGGTGACAGGAGTTGGACAGAAGCCCACATCTATCTGTAGGTCATTTCTAGTATTGCAGCTTCGCTCCGCTGAAGTGAATGGGGCTGAGATGTGATACAACACACAACTGGGATAGGAGTGGTGCTGCTTTTGGAAAAAAAAAGCAGCCAAGTTTTTCTATTCGTATACAACCCCTCTAACTCTGTGACGTGTTATCAGGTACAGACCCACGGCCTGCATTTATACTTCTATGCCCTCATGCCAACACTTCCTGCTGTGTATTGTGGTGTCAATGGGACATTGCATGGAACTAAACCCACGTCTATATTCATGTTCTGGCCTCTGGAGCACTGTGTGGGCACATGGGTGAATCCGTTCACTGTCCGCAGCGCCTGCTTTATGGATTTGTAGCAGATTTATACGACCAAACATCATCACCCAATCATGGCGAATAGGCAGGTAGCTGGATCACTACAGTTAAGGACTTTTTTTTTTTTAAAGAGGAATTGTCGGCTCTCCTCACATGTCTCTTTTACTAAAAACGTGTGTTCCCTATAAAATAACAATTCTGGGTAATTTTTTTTTCCTTTCTAAGTACTCTTATGCTGTTCCTTTTGCATCCCTTCTGTAGTTTGGGGGTGTCCCACGAAGTTTGACACTGTCATCACTAGGGTTGGGCGATATCAAAAATATTGCCACGATAACGATATTAAGAAACTTATCGCGATAACGATATATATCACGATAAATGCCCATTTAGAAGAAAAAAACACTTGGAGACATTATACTGTATGGGGGCAGCGCAAGGAGACGTTATACTGTAAGGGGCACGGGCAGCCACAAGGAGACGTTATACTGTATGGGGGCAGCCACAAGGAGACGTTATACTGTATGGGGGCAGCCACAAGGAGACGTTATACTGTATGGGGAGCCACAAGGAGACAATATACTGTATAGAGGCCACAATGAGACGTTATACTGTATGGGGGCAGCGCAAGGAGACGTTATACTGTAAGGGGCACGGGGGCAGCCGCAAGGAGACGTTATACTGTATGATGCACTGTTATGGGGGGCACTGTGGCTGACGCACTGTTATGGGGGCACTGTGGCTGGCGCACTGTTATGGGGGCACTGTGGCTGACGCACTGTTATGGGGGCACTGTGGCTGACGCACTGTTATGGGGGCACTGTGGCTGACGCACTGTTATGGGGGCACTGTGGCTGGCCGCACTGTTATGGGGGCACTGTGGCTGACGCACTGTTATGGGGGCACTGTGGCTGACGCACTGTTATGGGGGCACTGTGGCTGGCGCACTGTTATGGGGGCACTGTGGCTGGCGCACTGTTATGGGGGGGCACTGTGGCTGACGCACTGTTATGGGGGCACTGTGGCTGACGCACTGTTATGGGGGCACTGTGGCTGGCGCACTGTTATGGGGGCACTGTGGCTGACGCACTGTTATGGGGGGCACTGTGGCTGACGCACTGTTATGGGGGCACTGTGGCTGACGCACTGTTATGGGGGGGCACTGTGGCTGACGTACTGTTATGGGGGGGCACTGTGGCTGACGCACTGTTATGGGGAGCACTGTGGCTGACGCACTGTTATGGGGGCACTGTGGCTGACACATATATAGCATCTTATGCTATATATGTGTCATCCACAGATCCCCCATAACAATGTCAGCCACAGACCCCCAACACTGTAATCTCTTTAGAAGTAGCCCGACCTTATTAACTATTGTTGCGCAGGCTCCCGGGCAGCTCTCTGCTCCTCCATCCGCCGTCTGCCCCTTCATTCATAAAGTGGGCGGAGCATGGAGGAACAGAGATTAACTACATAAATACTGGATAAGAGCTGCGGGGCCGGTGCAGTGTTACTCTGCAGTAATACACCGGCCCCGCAGCTCTGATCCAGTATTTATGTAGTTAATCTCTTTAGAAGTAGCCCGACCTTAATAACTATTGTGGCGCAGGCTCCCGGGCAGCTCTCTGCTCCTCCATGCTCCGCCCACTTTATGAATGAAGGGGCAGACAGCGCATGGAGGAGCAGAGAGCTGCCCGGGGAGCCTGCGCCACAATAGTTATTAAGGTCGGGCTACTTACTACCTGCCCGGCACTACATGTCCCGGGCGCCAGGAATTCGGCCCTGACATGGATGTTTTAGGAGCGGTCGGCACACGTGCGACCGCTCCTATGATGTCATTAAATACCGCGGTTATTAGGAAACTGTGATATCGCCATATGGCAGTTTCTTAATACCGCGGTATATCACAGCCACCGGTATATTGCCCAACCCTAGTCATCACTGAATGGCCAGTGTCAGACTGTAAGAACAGGCCCCATTCACAAGAGGGCTGGTGATCTACCTGTCAATCTGTTTATATATTTCCAGGTGGAATAACAGAAGGATGCCATAACACAGAGCTCCAGCAAAAGATAAGTACTTATTACAATGGACACGTTTAGAGAGCAGACAGGTCCTCTTTAAAGGAGTATTCTGGTCAAAGAAAGTTATCCCCTACTGCTTGGACCGTCACCGATCACGAGGATTTGAACCCCGTACTTAGTGAAGTCCCCCCCAAAATGGATGGAGCGGCTGTTCAGAAATATCCACCTGTCACGAACCAGTGGGTGTGAACCCACTGTGCCACGTGTCCTACCTCCTCTAAGGGCGTTGTCTAAGTGAACCCCTCGATCTTCACAGTACCTCTCATGTTGGGGATAGACTTTCCCGAGGGGAACACCAGAGCGCTACCTCTTGAGGAGGGATAGGCACAAGAGGCAGCTGGTCCAGGCGGTAACTGAGAAAGGTACCAGAGGTACAGGCGTTGTCAGCAGTCTGAGTCTTAACCAAGATCAACAGTGCAGGACTGAAGGATGAGGCAGAGGCGAAGTCAGACAGGCAATAGGTCAGGGCAGACGGCACAGGTACAGGTCAGGCAATCCGGGTCGGCAACAGGAGAGTCAAGGCAAGCAGGCAGGGATCAAACAGGCAGCAGAGTCCAGGAACACAAGTACGAGTCAGAACCACAAGTGGATATCAGGAACCTTAGCAGGAAACAAGGACCTTGACACTGAGGCATCTGGGAAGGGGGCTGAGACACTTATATATGTGCAGGAGGGCTAGGATTGGTTGGCAAGGTCACATGATCCAACCCATAAAACACAGGAAGTGACGCGTGCCAGCCCTTAAGGAAATGGTGCAGGAAACAAGCAGCAAGCATGCTGTGGCGAGGGCTGAAAGGAAACACTGGCAGCAGATCACGCTGAACACGGCGGTAAGCAGGGGAACAGCGGCGCACAGCAGTCGCTGTTACAGTGCCGCTGCTTCATTAATTTTGATTGGAGCGCCAGAGACATCTGAGCGCTGTACTCCGTTATCGCTGCCATAAGGATAGGACCCCCATCGATCGGATAGTTATTCCCTATCCTGTTAATGGGGGATAACTTTCTATAACCGGGATACCTCTTTAAAGTTTTATTAAGCCAATGCACATTTATTCTCAGTGCTCCTTCAGTCCCATAGAAGTGAATGGAGCAGCAGACTGACATGTGCTCCAACATTGCATTCAGAGAGGGGACCCAGGGACCCTCCGTTCTCGGGACACCCGGCAATCTGAAATATATCACCTATGGATAGGTGAGAAATACTTTCTGTGGGATGATCCCCTTTAACATACACAAGTAGAAATGTTTCCTCTCTTCAGTTTACTGTAATGTAATCTGCATAACGCACGACCTGAGGGGTCTACAGATGGACGTGGCAATTACCTCGGTAGTTGCAGTGAGGACGATGACCCATGGGCACAGTAATATGACAGACACAAGGTGAGACAATGCTTGCAGACGCTTGGCTCCACCAATATCTAAGGAGAGCTTTCTGGAAGCCGTATGGAAGCCAACACTGAAACATAAAGCCAACACAAGCAACAGCACTCCTCCCTGAAATCAACAAGAAAACAGAGGCAATTAATACATTCCTCGGGCTGCAGCAAAATGTCACACAGAAAATCCGCAGGTCGAGACATGAAGTGTACGATGGACATGCTGGAGACGTGGAGGAATGCAGAACAGGCAGGAGATACCGTCTATTATACATTATGTAGTGACTACATCTTACCCTAGACAGACGATAACCTAAAAGCCTGAAAAAATCTGTACCTTTATGCCGAATGCTGGCACCACCGTCCACTTAAAGGGGTTCTCTTACTTCAGCAAATGGCATTTATCATGTAGAGAAAGTGAATACAAGGCACTTACTAATGTTCTGTTATTGTCCATATTGCCTCCTTTGCTGGCTGGATTCATTTTTCCGTTAAGTTATACACTGCTCTTTTTCAGGGGTTACGACCACCCGGCAATCCAGCATGCGTAGCAGCTTCTGTCAGGGCCACCTCATATCTGCTGCAGCGGTGGCCATAAACCCTGGCTATGAGCAGTGTATAATGTGACAGAAAAAATGAACCAGCCAGCAAAGGAAGCGATATGGATGATCCCAATACATTAGTAAGCGCCTTGAATTCATTTTCTCTACATGATAAATGCCATTTGCTGAAGTGAGACAACCCCTTTAACTGGACCCGTCCCTTCTCCTGACATGTCTGTTTTTGCAAATCCAGAAAATAACAATTCTGGATCATCATTCTTATAAACTACAGTGTGCTGATTCTTTTGTTACTCCTCCTGAAAATGTATGAATAAATTGACAAGTGTGATTTACCAGTTGGGGGGAGTGTCCTCTCTGACACTGTCCAATCAATGCTTACTGTGCAGGGACAAATCTGTTTGGCAAGGATAATGTTAACACCTAGTCGTACAATGCTAGGAGGAGTAACAGAGGAAACAGCACAATGGAGAGTTCAAAGAAAAGAAGCTCAAGAATTGTTATTTTAGTTAGAACAGACACTCCAGGAGAGCCGACAAGACCTCTTAAACCGCTAGTTAAATGGGTTGTCTCATCACAGACAATGGGAGAATATCGCTAGGATATACCCCCATTGTATCATAGGTGTAGGTCCCACCGCTGAGACCCGCACCTATAGCGAGAACGGAGCCCCAAAAAGTGTTGGAGGACGCACTGCGCATGCGCAGCCGCCCTCCATTTTCTATGGGGCTGCCAAAAATAGCCAAGCGCTGGCTCGGCTATTTCCGTCAGGCCCATAGAAGTGAATGGGAGCAGTGGCCGGTCATGAGCGGTGCGCTCCCATTCACTTCTATGGGGAGCGCGCTTGGTGGTGGCCGGACCGGAGTCCTCCAGCCACCACCTTGCAGGGCTCCTAGCGATATGCCCCCATTGTCTTTGATGAGACAACCCCTTTAAGCTCTGCAGTTACTTCAACATGGCAGTCTGGTCTACCCACGCCTTGAACTTGAATGGATTCATCATTATGGGAAAGCTGTGTGACAACCCCATGGTAGCTGCTATGGCAGCCATATTGGTAGTCACCCAGCTTTCTCAGACACATATACCGAAACATCTTAAATTATATATATAAAGGCTCCTTTTAAGATGGCTTTAATTCTGCCACATAGTAGCAGTCATCTTAGAGCCGCAGCACAGTAAACAGACACCAGCGGAGCGCGCAGGCGCTGAAAAGGCAGAAGGCGCTAATAGACAACATAATGTTTATTCTTGAACGCAGAGAATTTTAAACTCCCTGACTGAACATACATAGGAAGGTGAAGCAATGATGAGATTCCCCTTACCTTGTGGTCAGCAACTCCAAGGAGGGAGAATGCCGTGTACAGGAAGTGTGTAAGCGCACTGTCATGATGTCCTTCAGCTAATCAACAAGCGTTAAGGAGGAAATGAGCGGCACAAGAAAGTAGTCATCATTCACTGAGCATGCTGACTATAGGAAGTCACAGCCGATCACACAGATTGCTGATGGTACGTGCGACCTTTCTGCTTACACCCACACAAACAATCATCCCAAGCCGATGAACGATCGGATTCATTTTCCCCAGTTTGAAACAATTACCGTATTTTCCGGTGTATAAGACGACTGGGCATACAAGACGACCCCCTACTTTTCCTGTTAATATATGGGGTTTGGGCTATACTCGCCGTATAAGACTACCCCTCTTCCGAAGCACACCAAATAAAAAAAAACAGACGATCCGAGCATGAGAAAACCACTGAGAGCAGGGAGAGGGGGCTGCTCCAGGAGCGACTGACCGGGATGCAGCGCACGGTGGCTCAGCCAGAGGGCGCCTGTCCCTGAAGCTGGAGAAGGACAGCTTCTCCAGTCCAGCTCGGATGTAAAGAGGATCTTTCACTGGTCCAACAATTGTTAGATAATGATATATACTGTATGTGTAGAGCGGCGCCCAGGGATAATAGTAAGTGTAGGGAGATCCCTGGGTGCCGCTCTACACATACACATATCATTATCTAACAATCGTTGGACCAGTGAAAGGTCCTCTTAAGTTTCAGCACGCAGTATACCGGCGTATAAGACGACCCCCGACTTTTGAGAAGATTTTCATGTGTTAAAAAGTAATCATATACGCCAGAAAATACAGTATATATTTTTGCAAATATTTCCTACAAAGTACCACCTTTGATTAAGGCCTTAAATTAAAGGCTATGTACACCTTTGGAGGTAATTTTTGTTTATGATTGCCTTTTACTTATTTTGGGCTAAAAATCTTTTTTTTTTCAATTGGTCTTTATTAAAAAATATTGAGCTGTTCTGTCACCAAGGGTTAACTTTTTGTTCTAGTTGTGTGCATCCTACTTTCACGTTGTGCCGGTCATCTAATAAACCTTATCTCTAAACTAAAGACGTCCCCATTCTTATCAGTAATATTAGGTCTGAGCTATAATGAGTGTTTTTAATGTTAGAGAGCAGAGATAAGGAGTCCGTCAGCTCCCCAACTGACGGAAAAGACAGGAAATCCAAAGGCTGCTGCTAGAGCCTCTCAGCCATGTACAGAAAAAGGGGCTCCATATTTTTAATAAAGACCAAATTGAAATAATGTATTTTAGCTCAAAATGAGTACAATGCAATAATAAAAGAAATTGCCCCCAAAGGTGTACATAGCTTTTAAATGTTATTTTAATCTAATTCAGCATAAAGAACTTTTGTACTTTACTATCGGCTACAAAAATGCTCCAGTTGAAAGATGTTCCTTATTCTTCATTACAATGGTGACCTCCGATGTTCAATCTGTATCGTAATGTGCACGAACACCTACAAAGCTAAATGAGCAGGTCACACATGCTCAAATCCATCCTTCAACTGCCAGCAGGGGGATCTTCTTATAGAAGCTGGGACAGTTACAGGGAGTGAGCTTCAGCGCAAAGGACACAACCCTTAGCTGTCAGCCTGAAGAAAATCTAGCAGAGCAATTGGAGCAGCGAATGTGGAGATCTCTGGATCCATGTGAGGTACAGGGAAGGTTCTAGCTTTGTTAGAAAGATATTGTCGGTACTATAGTCTGTCTGTTTTTTATTTTTTTTACATTGATCATGGGATAACGTCATTAAGGACGCATGATTGCTGAGGATACGATGAATATTACGTTTTTAATCTCACTGTGTTCCAACATCTATAACTTATTTATCTTTTAATGTAAAAAAAAACAAAAAGACTTTCCCCATTTTATTTTGTTTACGCCATTCACTGCTTGATAATTATAACTTTTTTCTGACTTTTCTTTTTTAAAACTTGTTTGTCCCTTTAGAGGAATTTTACTGACAACATGCAATGCGATGGAATACCTCTGTATTCCAATGCATTATTGCCTGTCAGAGTAAAATAAAAGGCATGGCCTATTTGGCATCTACATAAAAGTTATTGTTGTCATATTGAAAAATCATGGATCACAGACAGCCATTGGGATCAGCGGTCAGAGGCAAAGGAAGCTCTCTCTCTTTGACCAATTTAAAGGGGTTGTTCACCCCTGGGGACCTTTTCTGCAGACTCTCCCAGGGTGGCCAGGGTGAATCATACATACGTGATCCTAGCTACTGAGTTGCGGAGTTGGGGCATCGCAGGTCTTAGGTCTCATCATGTCAACGTACGGTTTGACACGGGTCATGTGGCCACTGCAGCCAATGACTGGTGGCAATAGTGGCGTGTCCCTCATGCATTATGTAACTAGGGCACGTGACACATGGGAGACACGTCACCAAAGCGGCGAGTCATTGGCTGCTGTATTCAAAACAGATGTTGACGTGCGGAGGAGTGACGGAGCTGGAATCAAGTGGAGGAGATTAGGTAAGTGTGATTCTCACTACTTGTCCGGCCTCACTGATGGGTCTTCAGAAAAGGCTTCCCGGGGTGAGCAACCCCTTTAAACAGCCACGATTGGAATGATTCCAGATCTAGCCCAATGCTGCAAGAGGCTGTCTGTCAATCACAGCGTTTGTATCAAGGGTAGGGTTGTCCACATACCATAATTTTGATTTGATTTGATAAAACAAGGTGTGTTCCGTTTCAGTATCTTGCATTGTGTATTGGTATGCTCCTCTCTTCTCCTCCCCACTCTGTTTCTGCTTCTACTTGGTTCAGTCTAGCCACTTCCTGTTTACCCTGTCATGCATTGCTGTTTTGTGTGCTCTAATTCTGAGGAGATTCTGAGGAGAATCTGAGGTGAATCTGTGTAATCTCATGTTCTTATCAAGGAGAATATTAGTGGCATAATTCTTTTACCATCCGGATTCCCTGCATATCTCGTAATACAATCTCCAGATTAAAAACTACTTGATTAACTCCTGGGTGTCTGATGCGTAAACTGTAAGTGGAGGATGTCTGATGCAGCAAGTCCCCTCACAGATGCGTGATTGTATAAGGCTGACATTTCGAAACGCCACAAGGTGACAAAAAATGGCAAATTGCGGGTTGTTTTTTTTTCTCTGTTACAGCGTTCACCACATAGCAGATATATTTTAATATTTTTAGACTTTTTTGGTCGTGGTGATACGTAAATTCTTTTTTTTTTTTTTACTTTAGCCACCTTAGGGGACTAGAACCCTTGATCTATTAGAGCAAGTAGGATTTTACACTCTCCCTGCTGCCCTGTGCTTTGTGCACACAGTAGCAGGGAGCTTACCATGGCATTTATGAAAGGCTTTAATGGCTTCCTGTTTTTACTGCTGGTGCACTGAACAGCGCAGGCGCAGAGCAGCCTAGTATCGGAAATAGCAAATCCCAGTATCGTATCGATTGGGTATCGAAAATTCGATACCGGGTGCAACTCTAGCCAAGGGATGAAAGTTTATGACAAAGCAACCAAAAAACATTTTTTTTTTTTGGGATAAGCTGGTATTTCTTTAGGTGTCATTTTTTTGATATTTACAAATTACCATCTAACCAACCAATTTTTGGAAAAATGCTGAAAAATACACAATATACTTTTTACCTAAGTCTTGGGACTTCTATTCAAAGCTCTGAAGATACAGGTACAGTGGCAGCACCTGCGCCATCAGCATGATGAGTATGGTCACCATAAAGCGACTACTGACTGCCATTCATGACAAGAATAATCACCTGTTGTTAATGTATGAATGACACGTTCCAACTGACAGATGTGCTACTGAGGTACCGTTACATACAGAAGAGCTCCCTTAGAAAATCTAGAAGAGGCATCAAAGGATACGGTGCTCAGCAATTTTGGCCATCAGATCATCATTATCGAAGAGTAGTAAACATATAACAGCAATGATGAAAAATGCAGCACCTCGAGTCTGCGGAGAGAAGAGACAGAAGTCAGCAAGCACAGGGGACGATGCAAACCACTGATCAGTGCAGCTATTGCAGATGCATCTTCAAAATATTCTTACCCTTTAAATTCAAAAAGACAACGTGGAATCTCAGTACATGCAGAGCTCAAAACTATGGAATGTAAATGGCGAGTATATATCAAATCACAAAAATTATGCGACTGTATACATACCGAGATTAGTTAGTAACGTTTCAGTGGACAAATAGTCAATGGGCCACGCTTACAGATTAGATGAAGCTACTTTTTTTCCATAAACGGCATAAAAACACTGCGTGATGGGCGACAAGCTTTAACCTTTTCTAGTCACTTATTAAATTTGAAAAGTGACAAGTGGACATTTTCTCCAAGGAGATCTAGTTTAGGTCAAACTTTAATTTTTTGCATGAATTTCTAGATTTGATGCCCGATATTGAGCATATTGAATATTGGTGACAGGACTCATCTCAGGGACAGGACTCATCTCAGGTTCATTTTGCATATGTATCAAATAATTTTTTTACACAATAAAAGCACACAGAGCTATGGGGACTGGATATTGTGGATGTGCTAGAGGCCATCTAGCAGCCCATGTCCTCAGCTCTGTACACAAAATCCCGGTGACAGGTTCCCTTTAAGAATTAAAGCAGAATCTCTACTGACATATTTTCCATCAGTTTTTAAGGGATTGTCCGAGAGTGAAAAGTAATTTGCACTGGGCAAGGCACAATGTGAAAAAAAAAAAACCCAAACGCTCACATGTTCAAACTGTTCAAAGCCCAGTGCTGAGCTCCCGTCTATGCCGCTTCAGGTGGACTCGAAGTGAGACATCCTGTCAACACGTATGTCCCCACTGCGGGCTAACCAATGGCCCCAGCGCTAAAGGGTCAGGAACGGTATGTGACTGCTGAGGCCAGCACCGGAATTTAATTTTATACAGTGCCCAGACCAAAGGAAATTACGTCCCACTCTCAGATAAGTCATTTAAGTCTTTAAGCTTTTTGATGATTTTCCATGCGTCATCTAAGATCCTTTATCTTGATGTTGAAGATCTTTGAAATCGTATTAGTTGCCATAAATGTCCTACTTGTGGGACCTTCATCTGTCTACAGACCGGGGGTTCCCTGACCACTGTCCTGTCTGGCAATGCAGACACCAGCGCCAGATCCAGACGGAGAATAAACGGAGAGGCGGGCTGTTCATGGGCACAGTTCTCTCTTTCACTTCAGTAGGAGTTACTAAAAAACCCAAACAAGTGTGCTCGGCTGTTTCTTTATCTCCCATAGAGATAAATCGAGAGAACGGCGGACATCTGCAGCCACCTCACCAGTCATTCTCCGCCTTGCTTCACCAAGCAGGACAGGGATTGGGGATACCCTTTTCTTGGGATAGGCGCAGGTCCCACTGGAGATATCCGATTCTATCAGACATCTATGGACATAGATTCTCCATGTTTCTAAGAATCAGAGAACACAATACATCAGAAACCACAGCAGGCGCCCAACGTGGGGGCTTCTGAATGGGGCTAAATTGGTGTGCGGATCTGCAACATGTACAATTGCACAACCACGCCGTGTGCACATACCCTTACTATCCAATTCCCTTCTGCATTAGTACCGTAATCGCTGGGTGCACACTTTTATAAATCAC
Source organism: Bufotes viridis (assembly GCA_033119425.1). NCBI lineage: Eukaryota > Metazoa > Chordata > Amphibia > Anura > Bufonidae > Bufotes > Bufotes viridis. The sequence continues at coordinate 71,288,882 of CM065589.1, read as the reverse complement.
ATCTTCTATGCAGAGATAGATCTCCCAGACGAAGAGAACCATCTTGCTACTGCCACCTATTAGAAGCGACTCACCTATGGGCTCATGCACACGACCGTTGGATGTTTTACGGCCAGCAAAACATGGATACCAGCCTCGTGAATTCCACATTTTGCGGAACGAAACGGCTGGATCTATCCTTGTCTCTAATGTGGACTAGAGTTGTTTCGGTACCAAAATTTTGATTCGGTATCGATACCATAAAAAAGTATTGCGATACTCGATACCATTCGATACCACGCGAAAAAAATAAAAACGCCAAAAAAATCCGCGTGCATTCCACATTTTATGAAACCGCCGGCTCATAATACAACAGTCCTATCCTACTTTTTTGTGGGGACAAGGCGACTAAAAGAAAATGGCGAATCGTGCATTTTTTCTTTTTTTTTCTTTTACGGCGTTCACCGCATAAAAGTGGATTTTTTAATAGTTTGGACTTTTGAGACATGGCGATATGTAATATTTTATTTATGTATTGTTTATATATTGTATTAAATTGGGAAAGGGGGTGATTTATAATTCATATTTTGGTGTACTTTAACTTTTTTTTTTTTTTTTTACAGTTTATTTATTAACTATTTTCCCCCTTAGGGGCTAGAACCTGGGATATTCTCATCCTATTCACCCTGATAGAACTCTATCAGGGTGAATAGGATCTCACCCTCTCCCTGCTGCCCTGTGCTCTGTGCACACAGCAGCAGGGAGCAGACCAAGGCAGCCAGGACTTCAGAAGCGTCCTGGTTACCATGGTAACCGATCGGAGCCCCAGCATTACAGTGCTGGGGCTCCGATCACTGCCACTGCCACCAATAAGGAGGAGCTGAGGGGACCCTGTGGCCACTGCCACCAATGATTTTATTACTGGGGGAAGGGGGGCACACTGCCCACTGCCCACCAATGTTTTAATACTAGGGGGGGCACACTGCCCACCAATGTTTTAATACTAGGGAGGAGGGGGGCACACTGTCCACTGCCCACCAATGTTTTAATACTAGGGGGCGGAGCACTGGCCAGCCTAATTACGTTCATATATAATGCAGGCAGAAGGCACAGGCTGCCGGCACCTGCCTGCAGACCGAGCGCTGCGATCAGAGGCTATTAACCCCTCAGGTGCCGCACCTGAGGGGTTAATTGCCTCTGATTGCAGTGCTGGGTCACAGGCAGGTGCTGGCAGGCTGTGTCTTCTGCCTGCATTTATATAAGAAACTGTACTCGGCATTGCTGGCCAGTGCTCCCGTCCCCAGCTCCGCCCCTCCTCCGCCCCCGCTCCGCCCCCTCTCTCTCTATTGGTTGAAGCGGCAGCACAGGGGGAGGGAGAGACTGCCTCCTTCTCCCTGTGCTGCCGAGGAGAACATGGCCGCGCTGAGAGCGGCGCAGCCATGCTCTCCTATACTGGGCTGTGCTGTAGTGCAGCCCAGTATCGATAAAATACTTTTCCTGGTATCGAGTGCGATACCAGAGAAAAGTATCGATTGGGTATCGAAAGTTCGATACCCGAAACAACCCTAATGTGGACAATAATATAACATGTTCTATTTTTTGGGGGGAACGCCACGTGGACACGGAATCATTTCTGTTGTTTTTTTGCGGCCCCATTGAAGCGAATGGTTCCGCGTACTGACCGCAAAAGGAATTGAACAGACTCAGAAAAAAATATACATTCATGTGCATGAGCCCTTAGTCAATGTCTGACTTTTAAAGAAACCTAGGGACATGACAAGGGAAAATAACCACACCATATATCCATCCGCAGACAGCCGCTTCATAGTGACATAAGGCGGCAATAGTAAGGCAGTTCTCTTTCTCTGGGAGAAACCTTGTATATCATTTTCCCATACAGCACCACTATTAAAGGGGTATTCCAGTTACATTAAGTTATCCCCTAACCACAGGATAGGGGACAACTATTAGATTGGTTGGGGTCCTTCCGCTAGGACCCCCAAGGATCATGAGAATGGGGCCATTTGCAATGAATGCAGCAGCCAGTCAGGCATACGTGCGGCTTTTCATTTTTAGGGAATTTCGGAGATACCTGTGCACTGTACTTGGCCATCTCCAGAACTCCCTTAGAAATGAATAGAGTGGCCACACGCATGAAGACTGGCTGCTCATAATTGATGGGGGTCCCAGCGGTAGGATTCCCCCCGATCTAATAGTTATCCCCTATGCTGTGGATAATGTTATTTAACTATTTAAGAACACCCCAGACATATCCCCATTTTCACCCAGGCAGCCCCCCCCTTACTTGAGCATCGGAGCAGTTCATGCTCTGATGCTCTCCTTTGCCCTGCGCTAAATCATGCAGGGCAAAGGCATTTTCCGGAGTTCCGGTGAAGAACCGGGCTCTCCATGGGGGTGCCAGGAAGCCCGGTGACGTCACCAGCACTGATGGGCAGGCTTTAGCGCTGCCCTAGCCTGTAAAACGGCTAGGCCAGCGCTAAAGCACGCCCATCAGAGCCGGTGATGTCACCAAACACACTGCCGGGCGGAAGCTTCCGTCCGGCAGTGTGTTATTGTAAACAAAAGAGCCCTTGCCCTGCGCAATCTATCACACAGAGTAAGGACGCATTGGAACATGAGATGTTCCGCTGCTAATATCAGGGGTGCTGCCTGGGCGAAATTATGTGTATGTCCGGGTTCAGCTCTGAACCCGGACAACCCCTTTAAGTCTCCACATGTAGCTGGTCTCCTTAATGAAAGCAAGTCCCTCATCTCAACTACATTTTCTAAGGAGACTTTAAAGTCAAAAAATTATGGGAACAGGATAAAAATAAAAAATAAAACCTTATAAAATACCTTGGACGGTACTCCGCTGGAACCAGTGAACAGCACGGTAAGCAATGTTACAACTACAATATCACTATGTTCAAACAGCAGCAAAGTCCTAGAAAACAGGAACACCATGAGCAGGACAGGCGTATAATACAGATATTAAGTGCATCAGTAAAGCGGCATACCATTTTTATATGCAAATCTATCGAAAATACTCCTATTCCTATGTGTGTCAAATTTAGCAGTAATAAGGCCTCATTCACTCATATTTGGGTCCTTGTTTTAGTAACACATTACAATGATACTAGGTCGTATTAGACATTTGGGCGTCCCCTGTTGAGAATACCAGTCTATAAGGTCTTGAATAAAAAGTCTCCCTGCTGTAACTGATTCAGACCGGCCCTGTCTTATTATTACATGGTCCCCCACTCACACACTAGTGCTAAAATGTGACAGCAGAGGAACAGCCTCCGGTATTTGTCTGGCCTAATTCCAGCACTAAGGCTAGAAACAGGCCGAATCCTTGCCAGGTCCTATTATAGTCAAAGGGTTTTGGCAGTACTCCGGCAGTTTCCGACTATCCTGAATGATAAACTCCGGCAGGCTATTCCTCCACCAGAACATTCTGCTGGATCATTTTAGCACTAGTGTGAAACAAGCCTTAGACGGGTTAAGCCTCATTCACACGTCAGTGTTTCACGGACGTGTGCTGTACGTGTTCTCCGCGGACAGCACACGTCCCCATTAATTCTAATGTGTGTATTCAGACATAAGTGTTTGAGCACGGTCCGTGGGTCAGTGTTTTTAGCACGGATGCATGCTCTATTTTGTCCGTGTTCACGGATCCATCACGTCCATTATAGTCTATGGGTCCGTAAAAACCTTGGATGCAATCCGTGTTGCATCCGTGTTTCATGGATCATTAAGAGATGCTTTGAAAATTATTTTTCAGCTGTTCAGTGTCAGTGAAACACGGATGCAACACGGACAAAAAAAAAAAAAAGGACACATGGACCCAACACGGAAGCATCACTGACCACCTGCTCACGGATTTGAGCACGGACATGTGAATGAGGCTTAACATGTAATACTACATTTTGCTGCAGGGGAAATGTCTAGGTAAAGGAGAGCAGCTGACTGCCGAGAGTCCCAGGAGGTCATCAGTGATCAGCTTTGTCTTGTTCCATCGAGACTGCAGACTTCACAACAACTGGAGAAACCACAGAAAAAAAACAACATAAAAACTTGTGTATAGAAATGCAATTACCTTAAAGGCCCACAAAGTGTAAGGCCAAAGAACCACAAGAGTGAGAGAATACAGCCAACAAAAGCATGTTTCACAATACTGATCCACTAAAAAAGGCACAGAAAACACGGGTTAATACACAAATCTTGGTTTAATCCTTCTACAGCCACTTATACAGAATCTCATGTGCAATTATGACCCTATATAATGTAAGCACGACTCGTGTGGAAGCGTTAATAGCAGCAAGACAAGTTCCGTCCCATCTTCCCTGAATGGCGGGGGTCCGACACCTCTGAGGATTGGATGTTCTGCTCCAGCACCAGCCAGCTGCGTCCATTGTGTAGTGGACAGACCTGGTCACTGCTCCCACTGGAGTGATTGGAAGCACAACCTCCGTCTGCTACACATCTACATCCTCAGGATAGGCCATCACTAACTGATCGGCAGGGGTGCGACATCCCGCTGATCAGCTCTTTGGCTGTAGCGCAGTCGCTGGAAGTCAGCGCCGGGGCTACACGTTTCTGCCGGTCTCATAGCACTGCTTCCATTATCCCTACCCATACAAACAGGATCTCAGTACAACCCCCACCCCCCTGTCACAGCAGTCCTTATTGAAATCTGCGCATGGGCTTGTCATTATCGGTCTTGTGCATGCGCAGTATGCTCACTTCTCTAGCCAGCAGCCTCACAAAATGTACTGCGCAGGACAAAAATGAACTCAGCGCATACGTGAGATTTCAGTGAGGATCTGTGACAAAAGAAATGCCGTCAATCAGGGCACAGGGGGAGATTTTAGGCTGGGCTTGAAAGAGAGACTCTGGGAATGGGAATGTTCCCAATGGTCTTTGCTTGAAAATGTTAAACTGAATTCACGGTCTACCCTTGGCCTTACTGAAGAAGATTCCTGCCACATAACACTTCACTCATTTACTCTACTTCCAGAAGGTTATATCTGGGACAGAAGTAGTAACACAGGAAGAAGCACGGGCGACTCACTTGGCGTCTAGTAACCGTCTTCCCAGAAGAAAATGGTTTTTGAAACAAAACCATAAAAATTGCACACCTGTGAAAAAAAAAAAAAAAAAGAGACAAACATGAGAAAAAAAGATGTGCAGACAAATATGACAATGTAAAAGTAAAATATATCTATAGCATGAAAGAATGGGGGAATTGGAAAGTCACACCTCAAGTAACCATTTTATATTAAACTGTTCAATTCCCCCCAAAACAACCAGAGCCATGAGATCACCACGCAGTCAGATCACGTAAAACAGATCAGGGGCTGCCAGGAGATGACATCATTGTATAAAATATACTAAACACAAACAGAGAGATTTATCAAGTAACCGTGCGCCAGAATAGTGGTGCCCGAAAATCACAAATATTTGAGCAGGCCTTATGATGGACAAAGATTTGTGACTTTCGTTAAAAATGAGCAGGTTTGTTTCTTTGTATTGTGCAATATTGTCAATAAAAAAAAATCTGATTTAAAAAAAAAAAAAAAAGAGCAGGTTTGACATAGCCAGACACATCTGAGATTTCTTAAAGGGGTTGCTCAGCCTAAGAACTGACAACTCCAATGGACCTAACCCGTCACCCATAAAAAAAAAGAAAAAAACTGTCCACGGTCACGAGAACATGCCTGAGGACAGTGACACAGCAGTCATGGGACACCTCACCGTATACCATTTTCATGTAATTTTAGTTCCAAAATAAATCTTTAATAGGAGTCTGTCAGCAGTTTTCACTGTGGAAAACTGCTGACAGCGCTGGGCAGGGGCCTTGCACAGATAGCTAAACTGGTTTCTAGATGCTTTTTTTTTTTATACAGATGTGGCCCCTTTTGCTCTCTGCATTGAGCTGTTTCATAACCCCTCTCCTCCGAGTGAGGGTTGTCGTGGTCTCCTGGTTGGAAGCTATACCTGTCACTCAGCGCGGAGGGGTGGGGCTGTGACGTGGTTCATTGCAGAGAGCCAAGAGGCCTTCAGTGTGCTAGAATAAAAGCATCAATAACCGTATTTCAAGTAGCTGTCCACAGCTCCTACCTGGTGCTGTCAGCAGTTTTCCAGGGTCACCGATTGCTCCTACACTTGTGGTGACTTCTGGTGAAGTGTGGCGGGAACCTGTAACTACTGGTGGGAGGGAAAGCCCCAACTGGTGGGAAGCTGGGTGTCTGCTCTGACAACTGGGCTGGAGGAGATTAGGTTAGAGAACCCAATTATTACTACTAGGGAGTAGGGGGCATGGCTATGATTGTATTGTATTTCTTTAGGCTACTTTCACATCTGCGTTCTGCTGTACGGTTTTGAGATCTGGCAGAGGATCTCAACACCGCAGCAACACACTTCAGTTTTCTCCCCATTCATTTTTAACGGGGACAAAAATGAACAGAGTGCACCAGAATGCATTCCGATCCGATGCTTGCAGCGTTTTTGACTGCGCCATGGGATACGGGGCTAGACGGATCTGGTATAAAACACAATGTAAGTCAACGGTGCTGGATCCGTTTTTTTGGACATATTGGTTTTAGTGCCGGATCCGTGTTGTTCATCTTGGAGATAATAAAACCCGATCCGTTCTGAATGGATGCAGACGGTTGTATTATTGACCGGATGCTTTTTTGCTGATCCCTTCCGGATCCAGCAAAAACGCAGATGTGAAAGTAGCCTTAAATATTGCTGATCTATCCTCCACGGAGCGCTGCAGCCCCTTCAAACAGCTGATCGCCGGGGCTTCCTAGGAGTCAGATACCCCCACTGATCAGATAGTGATGACTTATCCTGAGGATAGACCATCAACATCCTGGAAACCCCCTTTACGATCTTCCGCTCCAGGACAGAACGAAGACGACGTTGCTACTTACCCCAATTTTAATATAAAGATAAACTGTACAATATGGACTACTTTTAGTAGATCGTAGGACTCAAAGATACCAAGAGCCTTCAGGAACTTTGTGAAGCAGAGAAGGACGATGTATCTGGTCAGTCTGCAAGAGAGGAACAGAGAAACTGAGAACGTGGCAACCTGAGACGGGGGCTGTAGTGACTCCTGAGCCGCCAGCAGCCCCGGCACCACCGACACTTGATGATTTTTAACCACCATGAGACATTTGTGCACATATGCATCCATCTGAAGAACAGGAGTTACCCTTGTAGTCATCTGCAGGGCTCCCAGAGGTCAGACCTGACCAATCTAATACCCATCACCTGCGATTACATATATGGTACTGACAGGACACCTCTTCTAGGCCTCTCCTCCCATGTGGAAGCCTCTTGCTGTCCAAACCCATATACAGACTGAAGCTTCAGTGGGTACAGTAGCCTCGGAGAAAAGGCCGGGGGAGGGGGATACTGCATTGGCTGGTTGCTGAGGTTTATCAAATGCCATACGATTTTCAAGACCTCTGCTTGCGGCTAGTGAATGAGAACATTCTTAAGCGCTGGGTCTGATGCTGCGGTAGGGAGCGGTCTAGAGTAGAGTTGAGCGAACTTGTGTTTTAAGTTCGGCGTCCAAAGTTCGGGTTATCGAAAAATCCGGTTATGGATTCCGCTACCACGGATCATAGCATTTGGAACACGGGGTGAAGGACCTGGGGTGACGTCACCATCATGTGATCAGTGCAGGGGGCGTGGCTCAGTACTGGATTGGATAAGAGGTCGTAGGCTACCAACTCTTATCTAATCCAGTACTGAGCCACGCCCCCTGCACTGATCACATGACGGTGACGTCACCCCAGGTCCTCAGTGGTGTCCAAGGTTCGGGTTCATTGAAGAATTCCCTTTGGATTCCAAATGCCGTTATGATCCGTGGTAGCGGAATCCATAACGGGATGCTTGGATAACCCGAACCCTGGACGCCGAACTTAAAACACAAGTTCGCTCAACTTTAGTCTGGAGGGTTGGTTTAAAGGGTAAACGCTTGTCCATGGACCCCATTAGGAGATCTGATAGAGGGGCGTCTCCTACTGATGGCGGAAGACTGGCTAACACAGGTGACAGAGGAACTACAAGTCCCAGCATGCATGGCAGCTGTCTGCTCCTCATCACACACACTAACTCTCTTATACCTGGACTCGGGGGCATCCACAGGCCCCAGCCTGCCCGTGCTCATCGCATTGCTGCCGTACTTCTCGTCCATGTCGGCGGCTCCCTTATAACCTCATCTAGACAGTCCCGGGAGGCGGCTCCACACAAAGCGCTCTACAGCCGGGGATACCCGAGGGGAGCCCTGCGGGATGGGGAGCACATGAAGGGAACCGAGTGACAGCTGGACCCCGGACACATATTCCGGATACACAGCCTCCAGCACTGCCAACTAGCCGGGCTGCGCTGCTGATGGAGCAGGAAGCGTCACTCGTCACGTGACGTCCACAGGTACAGGAGGCGACAGGGAAAATCTTCCTCACATACGGGTAAGACGCGTTTCCTGTGGACAGTACAGGGAGGCGGTAGAGACAAACTTCATCGAGCTGCGTGCTGTGTGCGGTCTCCAAACTTCAGTGTTATAAAGTCAGAGATACAATTTTCCAGATTTACTTACTTTTGCCTACAGACATTTTTTTTAACCAGTATTCAAAATTTTTAAAAAGTGTAAAGAAAAATTATGAAATCATGAAAATTGATGCTTGTAACTTACTTCCTCAGCATACACATGTAGGGTGGCCACACTCCCTAACAAAAAATACCGGCCAAGTTTACTCAGTTAAAAACGGACAGGGATTTGGTGGTTTGGCTTTACACGGGGTGTTACTTCTCACCAGTGCTTTCTTTATATTTGTACATACTGTACAGTGCCCCACACAGAATAATGCATCATTATGTACCACCACACAGTATAATGTCCCCTTATGTGCGCCTACAGTATAATGCACTAATATATGCCACCTGTAAAATTCCCCGGTATGTGCCCCCACACAGTATAAGGGAGCCGGCCCCTCCTCCTTCCAGCTCCCGCCAGCTTCTCCTGCTGCAGGACCTGCATCGCTCTGGCACGAGCCCAATCTAACCAATACCAAAGCTCCTTGCTGTAAGGAACTTTGCTACTGGCTATTTCAGGCACAGGCTGCATCGCTGCGCTGCCCGTGCTGTTTACAGCGCGCCCTGCACTGATGAATTTCAGGGAAAAGTCTAAGGGTACTTTTACCCTTGCGGCAGGACTGATCCGGCAGGCTATTCAGCTTGCCGCATCCGTCCTGCCGCAAGTGGCTGTGCACTGTCGTGCTGTCGCTCCGTCCCCATTGACTATAATGGGGCGGGGGGCGGAGCTACGGCACTGCACGGCCGGAGATCGCCAGACTAAAAGTCGGACATGCAGGCATATTGGTACACCTTAGGCCTGGTTCTCACCTGAGCGTTTTACAGCACGTACAAACACGCTGTAAAATGCCCTACGCCCAAAGAAGTACAGGAGCTTCTTTGGGGCGTATTGTGATTGATTCCAGAGTGGTCAATCACACGAAATTTCCTATTTCCAAAAACGTGCTGTAATACGCGCGACAAAAATTAACGTAAAACGCGCGTATCAAGTACGCTCAAGTGTGAACCTAGTCAACGTCTTTTTCCAGGGAGTAAAATGGCCTGAACAAGCATCTACTGTGACCTCTGCTGCACAGTATTTCAATGTAATACACTGCAATGGGGTGTGCACTTTCTAGGGGAATTTTTATTTTCTTTATCATAAAATGGGGTAGAATAGGGTAAAAATAACAGGTAATGTTTACCTCATTGACCACCCGCTGCTGTTGTTCCAATGATGAACCAGTTCCCTTTTTACTCCACTTACTGGTCCAAAGTAATCAGCTGAGCGGACAGTCCAAGCCATTACCAGTATGTGGGTAGCAGCAGAGACCGGAGTGGTAGCAACGTTGAAAGTGCCCCTATTATGCCATCCAAAAACCCCCAGAACCCCTGCAGGTTTTAGTTAATGTTAACCATATTGCCCCACATATGCCAGCACAACAGTATCCCTATAACGTTAGACTCAGGACCCCATAAAAGCCGGTGCCCCATTAGCAGAATAGTAGTAAGTTTCTTCTTTCTGTGTCATCAGACAAACCGATCTAGGGCGGCTTCACACGTGGCAAAACTTCTGTGGATACTCAATGGATCAGGAGGAAATAGGGTAGCCACTGGCTTCACCCTAGAAAGCCGGTCCTCACCGGCCACGCCTCAAATCACGCCCATCATGCAACAAACTACGGCCATCAAACCTAAAACCATGCCCGCAATGACGGAAACCTTTGTGGAGCCACGCCCCCGCCTCCGTGAAGGCACGTCCCCGCCTCCGTGAAGCCACATCCCCCACTGTCGGACAAAAAAAAAACACAGGGGAGGTCCGGTGTTCTAACAAAAAACCTTACCTCGTTACAAAAACCTTACCACTCGTGACTTCCGGTGACGCGGCCGCACCGGAAATGACGTTGAGGAAGGGGTGTGCGCCTCAGCACAAGCGCACTACCACGGGGGCGGAGGGGGGGTGTGCCTCAGCGCAAGCTCACTACCTGGGTGCGCTTGAGGGAAAATTACAGGGAGAATCGGCCACCAATTGCGCATGCGCGGCAATGTAAGCCAGCACAGCCTGAGTCGCGGACACCACGCGTGCGTCTCAGGAGTAAAGAGATCTGATGCTCTTTTATCTTGTGAAATCTTGAAATCCCTTACACTGCGCACGCGCGGACACAGCCAGCAATGCATCTGAAGCGCTCGCTGTGTCTGCGCGTGCGCAGTGTGAGGGTAAGGAAATTTCACAAGATAAAAGAGCATCAAAACTCCTTACCCCTGAGGGTGCATGTGCGGTGTCCGCAACTCAGGCTGTGCTGGCTTACATTGCCACGTGTCCTCGCTCGCATGCGCAGTTGGTGGCCGATTCTCCTTGTAATCACTAGTGGGACTGCAGTATTGCAAAGGATGAAAGCTGTACATAAAACCCACAGCATAAACTGGCACGCAGCATTTGGAGTATATTTTTGAAAAGTCTCATCCACTTTGCTGGTCCTATAAAATACTGTGGATTTTCCGCCTCCAAATCCACTGCCTTAAATCTGCTGTATTTATGCCACGTGTGGCCCTGCTCTTAGACCGCTTTCATACAGTCAGTGTTTGGTCAGTGATTTCCATCAGTGATTGTGAGCCAAAAGCAGGAACAGATCTTGCACAGACATAAGGTATAATGGAAAGATCTTCTCCTGTTCTGTCATTTTGACCCACACCTGGTTTTGGCTCCAAATCACTGACTGTGTGATAACGGCTTAAGGCCTCATGCACACAACCGTATGTGTTTTGCGGTCGGCAAATTGCGGATCCACAAAAAAAAAAAAACAGGTGACGTCCATTATGGCATCCGTTTTTTCTGCGGATCCGTTATTTTTGTGGATCCATTGTAATAATGCAAACTAGAAAAAAATAGGACGTGCTCTATTTTTTTTTTTTGCAGGGCTACCGAACGGACATACTGATGTCCGCATTTTTTGCGGATCCATTGAAATGAATGGGTCCGCATCCTATCAGCAAAAAAATGGAACGGACAAGGAAACAAAATACGTCCTTGTGCATAAGGCCTTAGAAGCAAGCATAGATTACTAGTGATAAGCGGGAGGTGCCATATTCAATTTCGCAATATTTTGCGAATATTCGATTGAATATTCGTCATATATTCGTCGAAATCGAATATTCATCATTATTCTATGCAATGCAAATGTTACGCAAATTTATATTCGCATCGCGAATTAAACTTGGAGCTGAGTTCCTAATGGTTGTAACTTGTATTGCTAGAATTGACGAAGATAACGAATATCACGAATATAGCACTATATTCTCAATCTTCGTTATATTCTAGCAACGACCATTAGGAACTCAGGTCTGTTTCATTTGCGAAGCGAACATATACTCGCATTGCGAATTGATCTTAGAGCTAAGTTCCTAATGATTGTATTGCTAGAATATAACGAATATCGCACTATATTCTCAATCTTCGTTATATTCTAGCAATACAACCATTAGCAACTCAGCTCTGTTTCATTCACAAAGCGAATATATAATCGCATTGCGAATTGATCTTAGAGCTAAGTTCCTAATGGTGTATTGCCAGAATATAACGAATATCGCAATGCGAATAATTCAGGTTATATTAATCGCATTGCGATTACAACTTAATCAAATTTGTGAGATCGTGATTCTCACATCCGACAGTACATTTAAGCATGGAGGCGTTCCCATGCACACGGGAAGTCGGGCAGAAGCGACAACGGGCATTGACTGGAGCGGGCAGGGAGCCAGGAATCTTCCGGACAGGTAAGAACAGCTTTTGGGAAGTGGGAAGACAACCAAAGAGCAACAAGGATTAACAGCTAAAAAAAAAAAAAAAAACGACTATTCGAAATAGCGAATATATACCGCTATATTCGCAATATTCGCGAATTATTGAAGTTGCGATATTCACAATAAAATTTCGCTATTCGCGCTCAACACTATAGATTACATGATCTTTCTAGGGGTGCGTTCACATGCAGCAGATTTTGTTGCAGAAACCCTACATTTCATCATCCAATGCTATCACACCTGCTTAATTGCCCCATTTACAGTTCAAGGAGCTGATTCATGATTGTGTGCACCTTAATGGGGAGCCATGGCACTTCTACAGTTGTGGAATTTGCATGCAGCGCACACTTGACATCAGTAGCCCAAGCTGAGATTTTGGGGCAACACTGACATCTGAAAGATAGGCTCCCTGTAAGGTCTGCAGGGACAGGCGCAGCCTAGCATAGGATACCCATGTTTACTCACTTTGCCAACTTCATGCACTTTTCTAGAGCTGTTTTAGGGGTTGGTGATAAGGCCTCATGCACATGACCTTTATTTTGGTCCGCGTAATATGTGGCTCGGGCTCGGACCCATTCACTTCAATGGAGCCGCAAAAGATGCGGACAGCACTCCGTGTGCTGTCCGGATCCGTTGCTCCGTTCCGTGGCCCCGCAAAAAAAATAGAGCATGTCCTATTCTTGTCCGTTTTGCGGACAAGAATAGACATTTCTACCATGGGCCACCTTCCGTTCCTCAAATTATGGAACGGAACGCGGAGCAGCTTCCTTGTTTTGCGGATCCGCGGTTTGCGGACCGCAAAACACATACGGTCGTGTTCATGAGGCCTAATACTGTAATATTCCTGATGGTCTGAAAGCAGTTTGGGTGTCCTAGTTTGAAAGGTTGTCTATTTTAACCAGTCCCGGACCGCCGTACGCAGGATTGCGTCCTGCGGGCGGCCGGGATCTTCTGAGTGGACGCATCGGCGCGTCCTCTCGCGAGACCCGTGAGTTCCTGTGAACGCGCGCGCGTTCACAGGAGCGCGCGTCTGGAGAGTTAAACTACAGCCTGCCAGCGATGATCAATCGCTGGCAGGCTGTAGATGTGATATAAATCGCATCAAACATGTGTATCAGACGCTGTTTTGTGAACAGCGTCTGGTATACCTGCTACCTGGTCCTCTGGTGGTCCCATTTGCTGGGATCGACCACCAGAGGACCAGGTAACTACAATAAAGTTGCACCAAACACTACACTAACCCCCCACCCCCCTCACCTATTAACCCCTTGATCACCCCATCTAGACCCCTGATCACCCCCTGTCATTGATCACACCCCTTGTAAGGCTCCATTCAGACGTCCATATGTGTTTTGCGGATCCGTGGATTCACGGATCCGTGGATTCACGGATCCATGGATCCGATCCGCGGATCCGATCCGCAGATCCTCAAAACACGGACACCGGCAATGTGCTTTCCACATTTTGCAGATCCGCACATTGCCAGAACTATATAGAAAATGCTTTTTCTTGTCCGCAATTGCGGACAAGAATAGGACATGTTCTATATTTTTGCGGAACAGAAGTGCAGACCCGGAAGCGCGGATCCGTAATTCCGGATCCGAGCGGGACAAAGTCTGTCCCCATAGAAATGAATGGGTCCGCAATTCCGTTCCGCAAACAGAATTGCGGACGTGTGAATGGGGCATAAGGGTCCCTTATCACCGCCAGTTAGTTAGCTACTTGTTAGGTAGCTAGCGCCCAGCCCACCGCACCGCAGTCACTGATTTTGGCAGAGATTTTTTCATCCACATTGATTGATGCGAATGAATAAATCTGTGCCGTTCATTTTCTTTTTTTTTTCAGCGCAGAGGCTGAACGGAAAAAAAAAATCTCATTACCCGTATGCTCAATATACGGAGAATCGCAGAAACTCCTAATGCTGGCCATACGTGTAATGATTGCGGAGACCCTAAAATGCCAGGGCAGTACAAAAACCCCACATGTGACCCCATTTTAGAAAGAAGACACCCCAAGGTATTCCGTGAGGGGTATGGTGAGTTCATGCAAAATTTTATTTTTTGTCACAAGTTAGTGGAATATGAGACTGTAAAAAAAAAAATAAATAAATAAATTTCCGCTAACTTGTGCCAAATTTTTTTTTTTCTGTGAACTTGCCATGCCCCTCACAGAATACTCTGAGTGTCTTCTTTCACAATGGGGTCACATGTGAGGTATTATCTGCCCTGGCATTTAGGAGTCCTAAAGCGTGAGAATCCAAATGCGTAAAAATGGCCTGTGAAATCCTGAAGGTACTCATTGGTTTTAGGGCCCCTTTGCGCATCTTGGCTGCAAAAAAGTGTCACTCATGTGTGTATCGCCGTACTCAGGAGAAGTAGGGCAATGTGTTTTAGGGTGTATTTTACATATACCCATACTGGGTGTGAGAAATATCGCTGTAAACGACAACTTTTTACATTTTTTTATTCAAAGTTGTCAATTTACAAAGATATTTCTCTCACCCAGCATGGGTATATGTAAAAATACACCCCAAAACACATTGCCCTACTTCTCCTGAGTACGGCGATACCACATGTGTGACACTTTTTTGCAGCCAAGATGCGCAAAGGGGCCCAAATTCCAACGAGTACCTTTTAGCAGGGCATTTTTACGCATTTTTCTTCTCACGCTTTAGGGCCCCTAAAATGCCAGGGCAGAATAAATACCCCACATGTGACCCCATTTTGGAAAGAAGAAAGGGAGATGGTCTAGGCAGGGCAGGTATATGTAGCTATAATTTGATTTCATTTCTCTAAAGGGGTCTAAAATACTTTACATTTGTCAGAGCTCTGTTTTCCTGTTTCTACGGAGTTAAACTAACTGCCCAGTCAGGGCTAAAACATGATATGTATGGCAGAAAATACAGGTTCCGTCATTCACAATAGGTGATATCACAACGTATCTACTAACCTCTGCACAGGTCACAGAGCGTGCCAAGAAAACTCTCCCATAGAAGTCAATGGGGTCAGCTTCTGTCCATTGTGTCTATGGCCCATGTAGCTGCTCTCATAAGACAGGAAGTGTTAACATATTTTAGGCCTAGTGGGCAGTGTGATAACGGCAGTAAATTTATACATTAAAAAAAAAATGACAGTGACATGGAAAAATAAAAAATAAATTAAATTAAAAAAACAAAAATTCTAAAAAAAATGTTTAAAAATAAAAAAGTGATTCAAATAGTAGGTCATTTTCTGATGACACATTCCCTTTTAATGGCTCCTATGCAGTTCACATAGCAGGATGTGTGAGCGGCTCTCCAGGATAAGACCGCTGTTTCTGGAGCAGACCCCTGTCATTCAATGGATTTCCATCCTTTTCATAAGGCCTCATGCACACGACCGTTTTTTAATGCTGTCCGCAAAAAGGGGTTCTGTTGTTCAGTGGTCCGTGTCCGTTTTTGCCTTCCGTTGTGTTTCCGTGTGTCTTCCGTTTTTTTTAGCGGACATGACCCAAAAGATTTTACCAAAAGACAGGCTGACAATGTTTCCCAAGTGCCTGCCAAGGGATCCGCAAAAAAAACGGACACGGAACGCGGATGACACACGGATGGCCATCCGCATTTTTCACGGACCCATTGACTTGAATGGGTCAGTGAACCGTTTTTCACGGACAAGAATAGGACAGGTTATATTTTTTTGACGGACTGGA
Organism: Bufotes viridis; assembly: GCA_033119425.1. NCBI lineage: Eukaryota > Metazoa > Chordata > Amphibia > Anura > Bufonidae > Bufotes > Bufotes viridis. Next base: position 71,272,823 of record CM065589.1, on the reverse strand, counting down.
ATCACGGACCACGGACGCGGAGGACAAACGGTGCATTTGCCGAGGTTTCCACGGACCCATTGAAAACCAATGGGTCCGCAGAAAATCACGAAAAACGGAGCAACGGACACGGAATCAAACAACGGTCGTGTGCATGAGGCCTAAGGCTCCTGTCCTTTTTCGGACTGTGAGCGGCATTCAGTGCACAGAAGGGTGGCTTATTCCATCATATTTGATGGGGAAAAAATAGCTCTGCATGAGGGATCATTATTTTTTTAGGTTAAAGCTATGATCTCCGTGTCTGAACCTGAACACTGCGATTCTCTGCTGTGATTAGTGCAGTACCAAGAACAGGGTCACTGCAAAAGGGTAATCTGATGTCATGTTAAATTGTTAAGTAAAATATTCTGATTTAGGCCTATTTCACACGAACGTTCGTGTGCACCCCGTGCCCGTATTGTGGACCGCATTTGCGGATCCGCAATACACGGGCACCATTCCGTGGCCATTCCGCATCATGAATGCGCACCCCTTCATTTTAATGGGTCCGCAAATCCGGAGATGCGGAACGGAATGATGGAACGGAACACTATGGAAGCACTACCGAGTGCTTCCGTGGGGTTCCGTTCCGTTCTTCCGTCCGGCAAAAACATAGAACATGTCCTATCTTTTTGCGGAATGGGCAGATCGCGGACCCATTCAAGTGAATGGGTCCACGATCTGCTGCGGCTGCCCCACGGTCGGTGCCCGTGCATTGCGGCCCGCAGCACGGTCACGGAGCTCACACGTTCGTGTGAAAGAGGCCTTACTGTGTTTATTCTGCCACCGATGTACGAGAGAGAAGTCTCTGATGTGTGTGAGTGGCAATCTCTTGTAAAGCAATAGGAGATAGTGAACTCACTATAATCATTCCCCTAGTCACACCAGTTGCTTGTAGAATTCAGTGAGGGAGATGCAATGGATATGACTAAAGGTAATTTATTGAATTTAAATTGAGAAATGATGATAGAGGTCCAAGGACAATCATCTGTCCTGTCTCTTCAGCTCTGTGAAGCATGTCTGACAAACAGGAAAAGCTCACAGGAGAGAAGGAAGAGTTACAGTATGAATGACACAATGGCCACAAGATGGCAGCTAAGTACACGAAGTATAGTGGATAACAGAGATAACAATATAATTTACTGAATTCTAGATTGAGAACCATTAGTGGGACAGCACAATGTTTGTGTACCCAACAGCATTGTATGGATAAGTCAGGGTAAACACCTTGACTCAACCCTTTTGGCCCCTTTCACACGAGCGTGTTTTCCGCGCGGGTGCAATGCGTGACGTGAACGCATAGCACTCGCACTGAATTCTGACCCATTCATTTCAATGGGTCTGTGTACATGAGCGTTGTTTTTCACGCATCACTTCTGCGTTGCGTGAAAATCGCAGCATGTTCTATATTCTGCGTTTTTCACGCAGCCCTGGCTCCACAGAAGTGAATGGGGCTGTGTGAAAAACGCATTGCATCTGCAAGCAAGTGCGGATGCAATGTGTTTTTCACTGATGATTGCTAGGAGATGTTGTTTGTAAACTTTCAGTTTTTTATCCCGCGTGTGAAAAATGCATTGCACCCACGGGGAAAAAACTAAACAACTGAACGCAATCGCAGACAAAACTGACTGAACTTGCTTGCAAAATGGTGCGAGGTTTACTGAACGCACCCTGAACGAATCTGGACTTAATCCATCACACTTGTGTGAAAGACGCCTTTAGGTTTCCAGGAGATGGACGTGGGTCCATCCCCTGGTTAGTTAGTTGAGAGTCTATACTTATGTAGCAAAGAGAAAGGATCTAGGCCAGAGTTTCAGAGGTCCGTTAACTCTGGGACTACAGCTACCCAAGAAAACTGCTATTCTACAAAAGTTCTCTAGTGAGAGAAAGGAATCTAGAAGGTCCAGAATCTACAAGGCCGTACATTTGGAGTAATACAGTAAGGTATTGTTTATGTTTATGGCAGAGAGAGACTTTGCTCCTCCGTAAGCGAACATTGCTGATACACTCTTCCACACTTTGGGATGGTTTGGCTCGCTGTGACTTAGTTCTGTACCCCTCAGCCAGGAATTACAGAACATATATCCAGAACCTCAATTGCATGCCTAAGGTTCTGCAGAGAGCGAATTTAGAAAGTCAGAGAGAAGGAATACCACAACCCCCATCATTGCTGCAATCCATACATTGCTATTATGGAGGAATTGCACTGTGAGCTACTTGAAACTGTGCCTTGGTACTGTTAGGTGTACTACTACTCCTATTCTGCGCTTAAGTAAAGAGACTTTACTACAGCTGGCCTGGTTTCTGACTCCAACCAAGACTAAACACTAGTGGCACCCCAACTACCACCAGGCAGGAGCCCCAACGTCAGGAGCCCCATGTGTACAGTTATCATTGCTAGACCTACCACTCCCATCCTTCTCATGGCACTCTCCTGTGGGCTGGTGCATTAGCATCTTTCTGATATCTTTATCTGATGGATCCTGTATTATTATTCCATAAAATTTGAAGGGTTTCCTTCTCTGCTGAAACCTAATTTCCAGACAAGGAAGGACAATGCTAATGAGAAGGTCTTTGAGCAGATGTCCTGTTATTTCTCAGTGGACAAAGCAAACCGTGCTATCGACCTGTCGTTAGAAAAGGCCCCACTGATGTCTGACACATGAGGTTTCTGTCTGGTTGACATCTGCAGTGGAGCAGATTTTCTTGTCCAAGGTTTGGAAAATAGCACAGCATCAGATTGAAGCCCAGAACCAGAATTTGGTCAGCAAAGCAGAACCAAGCTTACGAGATACAATCCATAAATTATCACGACATCTATGAACCCCTGCATACATAACTGTAAATCTACATCTGCTGATCACAGCATCGAAAACCGTATCGCCATTTGTATGACCCTCCTCAACTGCGGACAGAGCTAGAAAGCACCACTGTGTATGGTTTTAGTAGCAGCGTGACCCGAGTGAAGTTTTAATATGGCGTGCGCCACCACCGCAAGTGCCCCCTGGCTATTCTCTGATGCGGAGATGCCCTTGGCTCTCTACAGTAAGGCTGGGTTCCGACTTGAGCGTCCCGCTTCGCGCGTACGACGCTCTATCCTTACTTTTATTTTCGCATTGTGAAAATGAAAGTAAAAATCGCGCGTCGTGCGCGCGTTTGCGCTATATATCCCTATGGGGGATGCGCGACAATACTCCCCCAAAGGAGCTCCTGTACTTCTTTGGGCGTAGGGCGTTTTACAGCGCGTTCGTACGCGCTGTAAAACGCTCAGGTGAGAACCATGCCCATAGGGAAACATGGGTTTTCGCCTTTCGAGCGTTTTACAGCGCGTAGGAACGCGCTGTAAAGCGCTCAAGTCTGAACCCAGCCTAAGCGCTGCACGACCCCTCCTATCTGCTCATGGCTGTAGCGGCTTTCTGGACAGACGCTAATAAGTCCCTTTAACTCTTTACTGCCCAGGGCACTGTAAACTATTTAACTTGCGCATTATAATATGTATAAGACATGTCAGTGGTGTTATGCTTTTCATCATCCGGCTGCTATCAGTGTAACGGTGTAACATGTCAGCGGTATTTATAGACCTGTAACAATGCGTCTGCGGATCCGTGCTGTCTTTCGTTGTTTACCCAATCTTGTAGATCAGTATTATTCATTCTTATAATTTGCGTCTCCATCTGCACAAATATTTTTATTTGATCCCACAACGCAGATGGCAGGTGACAGTTGTGATTATTCCGGTGACATGTTTCCTATTGTGATAATGTCTTCTGTTTTAAAGGACATTTTTTTTTTTCCTGCTCCCAGTTGTGGCACTGAAAGATACCTGGTAACTGGTGATAAAAGCGAGAGCAGGACCAGCAGCAGCCAATAGAAAAAGTGGCATATGACATCATGATGGTGCCTTCCCATTGGTGAACGGTCTTAACACTGAGCTTCATTCAGCCAGCAACAGTCTTATGAATTCCGCACGCAACATCTGATCCTGGCGAGCTCTGTCCCAGGGTGGCATTTGCTAGAGGTGATTGTTCTGCTTCTTGGAGGCTAGCAACAGGGGGGGATGACAAAGACTTGCATGCATTGTAAATGACATGCTTCTCATATCCACTTACCGTGCTTTGTGATGAGCGTGCCGCATTTGATATGCATTTAACTCCTTGTTGGCCACCCGAGAGAGTTTAAGAGAACAACCTTTAAGGACTCCTTTACCAAATCTCATTTATTCTCCTTTTAAAATGCATGAAAAATGAATTTGAAATGCAAGCATTTTATATGACCTTTGTTATTTCGTGTCATGTTGTACATGCCTTTCCCTTGTGTCAATCTTCTTGGTGTTATCCAAGTCTTCGAGAGGACCCGGAGCATGCTGCATTTTGCAAAAAAAAAAAAAAAAATGCCACGACCAAAACGGATTGGGGGTCATTTAGGCCTCATGCACACGGCCGTTGTTGTGATCCGCGTCCAAGCCGCTGATTTTGCGGCTTGGGCGCGGACCCATTAACTTCAATGGGGCCGCAAAAGATGCGGACAACACTCCGTGTGCTGTCCGCATCCGTTGCTCCTTTCTGTGCCCCCGCAAAAAAAATAGAGCATGTCCTATTCTTGTCCGTTTTGCGGACAAGAATAGGCATTTCTATAATGGGCCGCGTTCCGTTCCGCAAATTGCGGAACGGAACGCGGAGCAGCTTCCGTGTCTTGCGGATCCGCGGTTTGCGGACCGCAAAACACCAACGGTCATGTGCATGTAGCCTTGCAAAGACGGTCTTTTTACAGCGGTCTTTGTATCTCCATCCTCCCTGAGCTGCCGGAGGATTCGACAGTCCGTGCGCCTGGAGTAAAAACCTCTCCAGCCACTGACTGCAGTCGTTTTTTTCTCCTCTAGCCCATGACTGGAGTAGTTTTTACTACTTCTTTACTTATGATAGTAAGTTTGCTGGAAGTTCCGACCCTCGCCACTCCCTTGCGATTGGTGAGGATGGCATAGAAACGCTGGTGCAACAAAATATTCTCGCATGAACATTTCAAAAGTAGCAAAGAGGGTTCTTGCGACTTTTTTAATGCAAAAAACTTCAATTCCAATATAGGTTTTAAAGTAACATCTAACTGCAAAACAAAATCCAGTTAAAAATGTCATATAAAATGTGGCGTTTTTCAGAAAAACGTATGTGATACTGGTGTTTGTGCCCAGCGCACGCTGCATTTGGCATAGATGTGATGGCGATTTGATTGGTTCTGCTGCTGCAGCCATGATCTTTGCATCTAGCATCAACATTCTTTAAGACAGAAAAGAATAAAATCCTTATAACAATGAACCGAGAATTTGCCTTGTGGTCCAATGTAGAGATGGTGTGGTCTGCAATCTAAATGTATAGTGTTATCTTTCTGCTACTGAATAAATATAAGATGGTTTGTCTAGTCATAAGGGAAACCTTAATGTCTATACAGATCTTAAAATCCTACATAATCATACTTCATTTCTACAAGAACAAAGGGTCTTGCTCTCCAGTGTCTTTTGTTTTGTTATTGTTATAGCACCAGTTCACTGTTCCACCACTAGATGGCAATGTTTCCTATTAGAAGTGTGAAGCACTGTGTGTATGTTATACCGTATATCACGTTGAGTCGCAGTATATCTTCTGTTCTATTCTTTGCCATAGTGAAAGGGTTGATTTCTTTGTCATGCAAAGTCTAATAACCTCTGAGCGTGCTTCTGTCACTGAATATATACAGAAAATATGCCATTGTATAGAACCCCCTTGAAATACTCCACCGGTAATATATAGGATAAGAGTGCAGACCTGTTTATGGGGTTCTGAGACTGAACCGAACATTGATACTTCCGTAATTCTGCAAAATGTTGGCAAGAATTGTTGCAGTGTTACCACACCCCCTATCCCATTGGGCCATGTCCCCTGCCGGATGCATCTAAAACTCTTAATAAATGTGGTGCAAAACTTGCACCGTTTTTATTTTTTGCAGAAGGAAAATCTGTAGCGATATCTGTGAATGTACCTTAATCCGAACTGCTCCTAGTGCTTTTACAATGGTTGTTCTAGACAACGCAATGTAGGTAAAACATAATGACATATCCCATGATGAGAACGACCATACCGTATATCATATTTATTTCCTCATTTTCTGTCCTGTCATCTCTAGGCTGTCAGAACATTGCAGTGGTGGTGTCCCCTGCCAGTGCACTTGGTATCCAGTCATCATTCATTGCTTCTAGAGGACCATACCTATGTTTGAAAAGCTACTTATTTCAAATATGGGATGTAATAATTTATGGAGTGAAAGAAGACCTGCCACAATATGATATAGTCTCTGTCACACCATGGCCCCATAATTGGGTCAGTGAGTGGGAACAACACAACAAGTTTCCATAAAAACATCCCCATTTTTAAAGCAGAGTAGCCCCATCTGGGTCAGTACGCCAGACCTGGGGGGATTGCTTGTTATGTTATATCCTATGTTATGTTCTGCTGTGTACTCCAGCATAGGATATATGGTCGGCAATAGCCTGGCAGGAACAGGTCTAACCACCCTGCTTCTCCACTCTTTGTAGTTAGTGGGCTGGTCCTACATTCTGCCAGCAGGGGGAGTTCAAATCCAGACAGTGAGGAGAAAGGAGGCACATGTCAGAGCTCCTACTCCAAGGGACTATATCCAGTTCTCCTGTGAGACCTTCACTCCTGGAAGATAGACATAATCAAGAAGACTGCTTCCAAAAAGCCTCAGGGTGTACCTAGACGGCAGAGTGATTAGTAAAATCATAGCTTTACATACCCTGCGGCAGCTGAGGGACTACAGCTTAGACACCCATCACCTAGACATCTTTCACACCAGACACCAAGCCTTTATGACATAGTGGACAGCTATAGCCACAAGTGCCTTCTTGTGCCATTTAATTGCCACCTAACCAGCCACTATACCTGCACTTAGTACATGACTAGAACTGAGCTTTGTACTTAATACTGCTAGATGTGGCTAAAAAAATATAGCCATAAAAAATATTTTGCACTAACTAAAGATATACTTTTACTTTACTTACGCCTGATTCTTCAAACCACCTTTCCACTGCACCGATCCCCAGGGCCTGAGGGAATACACCATGACACATCTCATCAGGGCCACTACCACTCTTATCCTCTGCACTGGCTCCTCAGGGGCTTGCTGCATCTGGTGTCAGCTACCTTACTCTAACCCTGGGTTCACACCTGAGCGTTTTACAGCGCGTTCAAACGCGCTGTAAAACGCTCAACAGATTAAAACCAATGCATCCCTATGGGAGTGGTTCACACTTGAGCGTTTTACAGCGCGTTTGAACGCGCTGTAAAACGCCCAACGCATAAACAAGTACTTGAGCTTCTTTTGGGGCGTTTGACGCGCGTTTTGTGATTGACACCACAGTAGCCAATCACAAGAACGCGCGTTTTACGCGCGTTTCCTATTTGCAAAAACGCGCTGAAATACGCGCGACAAAAACGCGCGTAAAACGCGCGTTTTTAGAACGCTCAGGTCTGAACCCAGGGTTAGGTGAGCACTAATGTGAAGGGCAGAGATAGGGGCAATCATCTCACTAACTAACTAACTAACTAACTAACTATGCAAATCCGGGTGTAAAAAAGCTGCAATACATCTATGATAGGAGCAGGAGAGATCTGGAGGAAGGAGGCAGAGGGACTCAGGTGGGTGTGCTCTTTTTTGTTTAACCAATTCTGGTCATTCTGCACAGCCAACTGGGTCAAGGAAGGCTACGTTGTGTTTGGTAGATCCAGTACTCTGTTCTGGAAGAGGAGCAGACTCCCGGAATTACTGTATCTAGTATAACTGGATACCACTGTGGCCCGTCAGCATTCATTTTGGAAAGCTGCCAGAAATCCAACAGATCCCATTATAGTAAATGGGGATTCAGCATATTAAACGCGGGTGTGAACATAGCCTTAGTGACAGCTCCTGACATGCAGATTGGTGGAGCCTGTGTGAGCCGCTAGCCACCAGATTCTAGTCCAGAGATGCTCAGTATGGTGGGACAGGTACAGTAGTCTATGACTGCTCATTACAGCGGGGTAATACTCTAGAGCGCCTGTGTACACCTGATATCCGGCCACCATATGGTCACTGTATGGCAGTATTATTTATTATATTGGTGCTGCTTGTGTAGTGGTATTGTACACTTGTCCCTGAATAAAAGTGACGCCTGTCCCTAACCATGTGATTACATGTTACCGTGTTCTACTTTTTCTGTCCTTCTCTTGGTGATCATGATGCTTACATTTTTAAAGAGTTTGTCCGAGCCTAGGAGCTGACAAACCCAGTGGTTGGAAGCTGTCTCCAACTAAAGCGATACATAGGGCCACTTAGCAGTCTGCAGTCCCATAATGTGGATACTTCCGTCCCTTCTGGGCAGGATGTGTGACCTCTGTAGCCTCAGCAGTTGCATGTGCTAGAACGGCACCTTACTGTTAGCGCAGGAATTATGGGACTTGGAACAGGTGAGTGTTGTTTTTTAAAAAAAAATTCGGGATGTAGTTCAGAGCATTTTCTTTGTTGCCTCTTAGGCCAGACAATCCCTTTAAGGTGGTGGTAAGGAGGTATGATCAAACTAAGGAAAATTTGCTGTGGGGCACTAGTTTTCTGACTGATTCCTGGGTTACAATCTCAGAAATGCTCCTGCTATCAGGGAAAGTTTCCAGCATTTACAAATTATTATTATTTATTAATAAAGCGCCATTCATTCCATAGCGCTGTACATATTAAAAGGGGTATACATACATAATACAGACAATTGCACTAAGCATGAACAAAACTATGTAAATCTATGTAAATTCAATGGGCTGACACAACGCCATGCAAATCCTGTAGTAAGGACTGCTCTCTGTGGTACCAATTCCACAGTGGCCAATTAAAGGGCTTCTGTCACCCCCACTGACGAATTTTCACTAGCTGACATTAGCTACTTGCTAATGTCAGCTGAGTTCAAACATATGTTTAATATCTTTTTTTCTTTTTTCAATCTTCTAAAAAACTTACTTTTGTTATATGTAATTAGCTCGCTACCAGCAAGTTGGCGGGTACTGCTGGTAGCGCCGCACTTCATGGCTTGGACGCCCCTCTTCTTTTGATAGACAGGCCAGCGCTCTCCTCTCGCTGGCCCTGTCTGCAGCTGATCCCGCGCCTGCGCCGTCTCGGCCTTTAGTCGGCGCAGGCGCTCTGAGTGAGGATGCCGCTTAGCGCTCCGTCCTCAGTGCGCCTGCGCCGATGACGTCAGCGCTACACCCGGAAGAAGCCGCCGGCATCGCCTGCTCTTTACCAGGGATGCCGGCGTCTTCTCTTCCGGTGTAGCGCTGACGTCATCGGCGCAGGCGCACTGAGGACGGAGCGCCTGCCAGCATCCTTCACTCAGAGCGCCTGCGCCGACTAAAGACCGAGACGGCGCAGGCGCGGATTGAGCTGCAGACAGGGCCAGCGAGGAGGAGAGCGCGCTAGCCTGTCTATCAAAAGAAGAGGGGCGCTCCAAGGCCATGAAGATGCGTGCTACCAGCAAGTACCGCCAACTTGCTGGTAGCGAAGCTAATTTACATATAACAAAAGTAAGTTTTTTAGAAGATTGAAAAAAGAAAAAAAGATATTAAACATATGTTTGAACTCAGCTGATATTAGCAAGTAGCTAATGTCAGCTAGTGAAAATTCGTCAGTGGGGGTGACAGAAGCCCTTTAAGTTTCTCTGTGCCTTACGAATGTGTGCTGCCCCTTTCCGTATTGCGGACTGCATTTGTGGATCCACAATACACAGGCACCGTTCCGTGTGCATTCTGCATCACGGATGCAGACTCATTCACTTCAATGGGTACGCAAATCCAGAGATGCGGAACAGAATCACGGAACAGAACACTACTGTTTCATACTTCCGTTCCCCAAAAAGATAGAACTTGCTCTATCTTTTTGTGGAACGGACGAATGCAGACCCATTCAAGTTGAATGGGTCTGGATTCATTCTGGCGGCCGCACGGAGGTTGGCCATGCATTGGGGACTGCAAATTGCGGGGTTGGCACATGGGGGGATGGCACTTGTTACTGGCACATCATTGGGGGCATCTTTGGGGGGCACTTGTTACTGGCACATTATTATGGGGCACTATGGGGCCTTCTACTGAAGCCACAAAGAAGGGGAATTTTATATGGGTGGATCTGTGCGGTACTAGCATTAGCAGAGGTATTATCTGCAGTATGGTATTGGGGAGCACAGCGGCACAGTATTGGGGGTAGTAGGATGATTTGTACAGAAGATGGGAGGATGATGGAAAAGTAGTAAACGAAGATTTTTATTTTTTTATTGTCAAACTGCAGAGACGGAAAATGGCGACAAAATTATTGTCTAGTCTCAAGGTCTGAAAGGAGAAGATGAGGACAGAGAACATCTACATCAAAAGAAGACGTCACTGGATGTAAGGGGTATGTCGGGCTGTATTACTGTAGTGATGGGATCAGCGGCGTAACAATCGCGGTGTGACCGGGGGGATGGAGGTGGGATATGGATGGGGTCTGGAAGGGGGCCCTTGATTTATTTTGCCCAGGGGCCCTGAGGGTTCTCAGTCAGGCTGAGCGGGCATGAGTTCAGTCACTTCAGCGTGCTATCCCACGAGACCTGTGACTTCTGGTGGGTCTCGCGGGATCATGCGCTGCAGGACACAGGGGCCTCTTAATCACCTATTGCCCTTCCGAGACTAGGCTCTAGATCCTCCACTGGGGCGGGGGTGGGGGGGGGCCCAGGCCCTAAGCTGTGTAAGGGGCCGCAAAATTTCTGATGGCAGCCCTGTCTGTGGATGACACTGATGGGGGATCTGTGGATGACGTTTAGGGGGGATCTGTGGATGACGCTTAGGGGGATCTAGGGAGGGGTGTGGGGATATTGGGGTGGGAGGTCTTGGAGGGGTGTTTGGGTGGGAGCTGTGGGAGGTCCGATAGGTATGTGGGGGTGGGAGATCCGGGAGGGGGGGGGCATACATTTTTTTTGCTATGGGGCCCAGTCATTTCTAGCTACGCCCCTGACGGGGGCATTGCCATTACACCTAGGAGCTCTGCTCTCTCTGCAACTGCCACGACCTTTGGTTGACAAGACCAGGCAGTGAAAACATCATCATGCCTGGCCCTGTCAACCAAAGTTGAGAGGGCAGGGCAGTTGCAGTGAGCAGAGTCTCTAGGTGTAATGGCAACGCCCCCGTTGCTCCTAGAGGCCAATTTGCATATATTAAAAATGTATTTTTCTCAGCAATGCAGGCATATGCACATAATAGGTGAGCTAGTTTAATGGGTACAAATCTACTGACAGATACCCTTAAAGTAGGGGATTTGTGAATTTAGAGGCCAATTTAGGTGAGTCTCCAGGAAACAGTCCTTCTTCTCCTTGCTTACCCTGGGTTCCATGATACAGAATTTTTAGAACTTCTTCCTGCCTACCTACTCTGCAGTATAACACTCTTATCACGGAGTAATTTTTAAATATTAATTACAGAGAAGTTACGTTTTCTCGCATTTGAGTCATCCACTTCCTAATAGTATGGATTTTTAAAGATGGCAACCAATCACAAGCACAGCAGGCGCCATAGCCACCGGGTTTCTGCTATTTTAAACCACAGACACCCAGGACTAATATCTACGATTGGTGATATTACCGATCATAGTAATTTAAGCCATCAGATGCAGCCGAAGCAGCTTTCTCTGGGAGCGTTGTGTGCCCAGGGCCTGAATGGCTCCCCCGCACGGCGATTGGAGGAGCTGTTCATTGTCTCCGATAGCCTGGGTATCTCTGAAGAAACCCATGCTATTGCAGTTGTAGTTCCTATGGAGCTCCATAAGAACAAAGCAAGTCTGCAGTGAATTGTAATGAGAATTCATTGAAATGTAAGGGAAAAGCATTCTAATAATTGCTTCTTATAGTCACTAAGGGTGACAAAAAAAGTTAAACGTTTTCTAAAAATATAAAAATTAAAATTAAAAAGAATCATCATAGGCACTGCCGCTTTCTATAAATGTATATGTCCTGTATGGTAAACGCTGTAAGGGGAAAAAAACAAATCGAAATTGACAAAATTTTCTTCATCGCTTCGACTCCCCCCAAGAATTGAATAGTGATCAAAAAGTCATACACACTCTAAAATGGTATCAACAACTACAGATCGCAGTGCAAAGAGTGAGCACTCACACAGCTCCGTAGACGTAACTATAAAGGAGTTATGGGGGTCAGAGAATGGCAATGAAAGGAATTATTTTTTTTTGAATTATAGAAAAACTATATAAATGTGGTATCACATTAATCGTACTGATCCAAAGAAGGAAGGTAACAGGCCAGTTTTATGCACAGTAGGTGCAATAAAAACAAAACCCATAAAAATGTGGATCTTCTGCCCCTGTCTCTTCCACTCCAGACTAGTGCAGGACAAGATTTGTGATACAACATAAAAGAAGAAAAGAAAGGAAATCAAAGAGTCCCAGTCAGTAGTTTGGTGAGGTGGATCTACGTGTTCCCCCGTCTTGTGGTCCATTTGCAATTTCTACACCTGCGACCCTTATAGTTATGCCCCTGGATTTTAGTCCTTGGAGCCGATCTCTCAATCCAGTGAGAAGGTCAAATAAAATCAAAAACAGGCAAACCTAGTCATCTTAGGACATGGAAATCAACCGATCACCTGTTCCATTACCGTCATGATGAATCACGCTTATTTATATTAGAAATTCCACCATGACTTAGGGGTCAGACCAGTTTATGGGGCCACAAACATGTTATGAAGGAAAAGGCAACCACACGGCATATAAAACACGCTATAAAAGTTGACGTGAAAACAAAGGATTGAAAAGTAAAAACAAAGGACTGAAAAGCGGTGACTGTCGCCCGGAAGATCTTTTATTTATACAGTAATATAAAATAGTTAATGGACCAAGTCGACATGTTTATGTAGATTGCTGTATGTTCCCATATAGCTCTTTGTCTTATTCTTTTGCTGAAAAGTCCTGGTTGTCTTTAACTACTAAAAGTCTTCTACTAGCTTAGGCTCACCTTTGCTGACCCAGTACTTGTATAGTTGGAAATTGCATTTTGGGTAATCCTCTAATATACTGTTATTTCCTCAATAGCTGTCTATTCAATTCCTGTCAGTGCAATGTGACAATCTCTTTGTTCTCTTCAGCAAAATCTAATCCCCTTTGCCGTTTCTCTATTACCCAAATTGCTCCTATCAGAAGGCTAATATTACAATTTAACAGGACAATAGTTATAAGAATGCCTTAAAGGAAGTTTCCTGGTTCCGCAAATGAAGCTTATTCTTAGTATAATGAAAAGTTAGACAATTTTCTAATTTACTTTCTGTACCAATTCCACAAGGTCTTTATTGCCATGGGAACCTTCATTGTTTACATGTGCACCGAGCCCCTGAGGAGCTGGTGCAGAGGATGGGAGTGGTAGTAGTTCTGATGAGTTGATGTGTCATGGTGTACTCCATCAGGCTATTGCCCCCTAGTGATCGGTGCAGTGGAAAGGTGGTATAAAGAATCAGGCCAAAAGTAAAAGAATGATAGTCTCTCTCTATTCAGTGCAAAAGGTAAGTTGTAGTACATCCAGCGCTGGTTTGTACAGAGTGCAATCTCTATTCCCAGTGGCTGCCAAAGTGGCAGTAAATGGCACTTCTGATGCGCTATGTTGCAGATGACTCTCCCTTGAACTTCTGGCTAAACGCTGGAAACATGCACTTGTGGATATAGGTGTCCACTGGTTAATGCAGGCTTTGTGTTGCTCTGGCATGGTTGTTATCTAGGTGATGGATGCCTAAACCATAGTCCCTCACCTGCAGTAGGGTCTGGATAGCTAAGGTTTGCTGGTCGCACTAAATATAAATGCTGTAGCTTCTAGTAAAGCTGTGCCTTGGTGTTCTTGCAGTCTCTCTGGTCTCACAGAAGAATTGGATCAAGACTGGTCACGGAGTAGGCGCAATTCAACGTGCTTCCTTCCTCCTCACTGTCCTAGCTAGAACCCCCTCTCCTGGCAGGAAGCAGGACAAGTCCACTCCTGTCAAGAGGTTAGGAACAGGGTGGTTAACTCTGTCCGTGGTAGCCATACCATGTCATTGTTGGTGTATATGCATAAGAAAACACTGGAAGCTCTAAATGGATAGTGTGAGACTGTGCAGGGACACCTTACACCTGATGACACCCATCTAGACCTTTATTGGAAACTGCTAGTAATTCATTCATAACTTTTAGCAGGAATAATACAGGGATGGCACAACATAAGAATAGAAGCTGTAAAGAGAATGCAAGTAATTACTAAAACAAGCATGTCAGGAGAGATTACAGGTCCTTTTAAAAGCGACCTTTTTTTCAGATCCCAGAGTGTTAAAATGAGAGGAGCAACTGACTCAATGGCGGATATGCCACGTAATTATGCTGAAAGACAGTCGTTATATCATAAGCATAGTACTGAGGATGTGCGATCCAGATTCACTCTCCTGTATATATTGTTAGAATCTATTTTCTTTTTTCCCTCTCTGGGATCAGCACTCCTCCCCATTTGGACTAGGTGTTTTTAATTAGCCTGAGTCTGCAAAGGGTCTATAAATTCCTACTACCTCTCAGATGGATTTCCTGAGGGTTGTGACTGGGTGAACTCTTTGCACTCGTTCACATGGTGCAGTACTGCGTGTCTGCCATTGCTGCCTCGGTGCTGTGCTGGTGGGGTGGTGGGGCCCAGAGCCAAGGAGGCTTTGCTGCACAGTGGGGGTGCTGTGTGGCTTCTGGGTCCCGCCGTCTGCTGCTGGTGCGGTGCTGGAGCGCCAGTGGTCGCCGCGCACTGCTGCACCATTGAGGTTAGAGTAGGTCCCCACTTATAGAGGCTACCTTATCGCGGTAAGTGGGCCTATGCTCTTTGATCAAACTGTATACTAATGCCTTTTATGCACAGCATAGAATGTATTACAAATTGGGCGGCTATGCCACGTAATTATGCTGAAAAACAGTCGTTATATCATAAGCATAGTACTGAGGATGTGCGATCCAGATTCACTCTCCTGTATATATTGACTCAATGGTTACACTTCTGTTTTCTCTTTTGAAGATGGGAAGAGAAGGGGCAGCAAGTAGATCTGGAAAGAGGGGAATAGCCTCTGCCAAATTCCTCTTGGAGCAACTTACCTCCTACATGACCAAAAGATCAGGCTTGTTGAAACCTAACGTGCCCGATTCCACCTTCCCATGTCTTCTGCTGTTGGGAGGCATTTGGCAGGCCACCATACACATGAGATCATCGGTTGAATGTCAGAGGGCTTGACCAACTTGTCTCTCATGTATATGACCAGCTTTAGTAACATCTAGCCTTTTGGAATCACAGAATAGCAGTCTTTACAGGCAAACATTTATAATAGGGTTGTCTAATTTAGACAATATGTTTTTTTTATTTTTTAGAAGGATTCCTCAATAGTAAGCTGATCATGGGACCCTTAGCAGACATCTGTATTCTTTGGGGGAATCTAGGAGAAAGTGGCCAGTTACCCTGCAGCGCCTCCTCAGGGGAAATGAGGCATTACATGGTGCACATTACAATCAATGGCCTGTCAGTGTATAACATGGACGTGCCAGGTCCTCCAGAGTGAGCTCTGATCATAGCCATTCTCCACTGCATTAAGACCCCATCTAAAAACTCATGAATCCTCCGGCAGTCTGTGCACCTAAACTGAAATCTACGGCAGGCAGAAAGCTACCTACCCTCCCTCACCATGTCCCCTTTTTGGAAAGTGGCGAGGAGCCACAATGCCAATTGTGACCAAACATAAGGTTTGCATTATTTATTTATTTTTTGCCAAAGAACTGGCGTAGGGAGATGATAAATCTCCTCCAAAGTATGTACAAATGTGATCGCCATCCCAGTGACAGATAAATCAAGCTACAAGCAACAAGATGATTCTGCCAACCAGTCTGATGTGTTGCAATTCTTATCTAAAAATACACTTTGAAACCGAGCCTGTAATTAAATCAATTAAGAGTAAATTGATATTTGTGTCTCTCGTATTAGGTTTATATATAGAGAAAATGGCTGATAATATTAATATATAAAGGGCCTCATACATAAAGACTGTGCTAGAAAACGGTGTCCACGGCCAATTTCTACAGTTCTTGTGGACAAATGTTATTTATTTCACGCACTTATATAGCGCTACTATATTCCGCAGCGCTTTACAGACATTATCATCGCACTGTTCCCAATGGGGCTCACAATCTAAGGTCCCTATCAGTATGTCTTTGGAGTGTGGGAGGAAATCAGAGTACCCGGAGGAGACCCACGCAAACATGGGGAGGACATACAAACTCCATGCAGATGTTGTCCATGGTCGGATTCATAGGATTCATAGGAACCTAGGACCCCAGGGCTGCAAGGAACCAGTGCTAACCACTGAGCCACCGTACTGCTAAACTGAATGCAAGAATCTGATTGGTTACTGTTGGTTTCATAGAACTTTCTTCATGTACGAGGCCCATAGTGTTCACCTGTAACCATGTCTCACAGTATCCAGTAATACACTTCAGTACTATTTCCAGCAGTATTCACGTATCTATTCACTGGTGACCTTAGAGAATAGTGTCACCTCCTGACTCCACATTGTACTTAAAGGGGTTGTCCAGGTTTTTTAAACTTTGCTCTCCATCCTGTAGTATCTGTGGAGGAATCCATACTCACCTGCTCCGTGCCAATCAGTTCTGGCTCTTTGGCCCCCAGGCTGTCTTTACTGGACTTCTGGTCGCCGTCTGTCAGCTTGCCTGAAGAGGGTCTGGTGCACAGCTGCAGACAATGACCGGCCTCGGCAGTGGTGTGTCCCAAAGCAGCACGTCTGAGCAGTCATGTGCCACGTGGGGACACATCACCGCTGAGGCCAGCCATTGGCTGCAGTGGTGCACATCACCCCATCCATGTGGAAGCTGATAGATGGGGGACTGGAAGTCCAAAGAAGAGAGCCATGGAGCCCTGGGGAGCAGGTGAGTGTGGATTCCTCCACGGGTATCACTCACTAGGAGGACATTATTTTTTTAAAATTGGGCAACCCTTTTAATGGACTTAAATTCAGCTTACAGGATTGTAAGGCTCAACGGATTTACTAGGCTCCAGAGAAAATCCCATTGTCTACTTAGACCAAAGCTGGCCATACATATAGAGCCTTGCAGACTGTTCCTTGATGGCAGATGGCTGAGAATAGAGGGACTGGACATGCAGAAGATGTCTTCTAGCAGCTTATTACCATCCCTCCGATGAAATGAATACGCATGTTCGGCCAGTGTTGGAGTCAGCAGAAGTAGCTGTCAGACATATTGGTTAAGGACATCTGATCGTCACTGTCATACATTTGGAATCAGGGCTGGATAGTGGCATAGGAGCCAGCGCAGGATCAGGAGGAGCAAGTGATATGTGCAACCATTCAACCTACAGCCCCTAAGTTGGTTAATCCAGCTCTGCATAATAAAACCTGATCTAATGAAGGTATGATCATTAGAATAACTAAAAGCATAGCCTAATGCAGATGGCCGCTTGCTGAGAGTGCAGCCTATGGGCCCTTCTACACGGGCTCTTAGAATTGGTATAAGAGTTTGTATGAATGCTTCTTTCTGATAATTCCCCCGTGTAAAGGAATCACCCATCACTCCACGATTGAGCAAAGGCCTGTTAGGCCTCTTACACACGACCGTATGGCTTTTTCAGTATTTTGCGGATGACGTCCGTGTGCATTCCGTTTTTTGTGGAATTGAACAGCTGGCCCCTGATTGAACAGTACTATCCTTTATGCAGACAATAATAGGACATGTTCTATCTTTGAACAGAACGGAAATACGGAAACAGAAGGCATACGGATTACCTTACGTTTTTTTGCAGATCCATTGAAATGAATGGTTCCGTATACGGTCAGTAAACGGAGAAAAAAAACGTTTGTGTGCAAGAGGCCGTAGGCTAAGTTCACATCACCATTTAGCTTTCCGTTCTTCTTATCCGTCAGAAGAGGAGAGAGAAAAAAAAACGGATCCTTTTGCATCAGTTGTCATCTGTTTGAGCCATTTCCATCTGAGATCCGTTTTTAGTCTGGAAAAAAAGTCCTTCATGCAGTACTTTTGTTTCCATCTACAAAAACGGATCTCGGATGGAAATGGCTCAAACAGATGACAACTGATGCAACAGGATCTGTTTTTTCTTACAGGATCCTGTTTTTTTTTCTCTCTCTCCTCTTCTGACGGATAAGAAGAACGGAAAGCTAAACGGTGATGTGAACTCAGCCTTAGGCTACTTTCACATTAGCGTTTTCAATTCCGCTATTGAGATCTATCATAGGATATCAATAGTGGATGAAAACCGCATCAGTTTTGTCCCCATTCATTGTCAATGATGACAAAACTGAACTGACTAAACGGAGTGCACCAGAATGCATTATGTTCCATTTGGTTGCGCTCCCAACGCGGACAGAATAAGGCTGCAAGCAGCGTTTTTCTGTCTGTGATGTGGTGCGGAGCAAGACGCATCCGTCCTGACTCACAATGTAAGTCAATGGGGACAGATCCGTTTTCTCTGACACGATAGAAGACGGATCTGTGCCCCATTGACTTTCAATAGTGTTCATGACAGGTCTGTCATGGCTATATAAGACATAATACAACCGGATCCGTTCATGACGGATGCATGCGGTTATATTATTGTAACGGAAGCGTTTTTGCAGATTCATGATGGATCCGCAAAAAACGCTAGTGTGAAAGTAGCCTTAGTCAAGTAATTGCATCTTTCATGCAGCACCTAAAATTGTTGTTTGTCGTCAGCACATTATTCTGTGTGAACAAGGGATATGCCACCTCCAACAATGAATCTCAGCATATCGATCATCCCCATACAGAGGAGATGATTGCTGCATGTAAATGCATCTGAATGAGCTGGCAATAATTGGGAACGAATGGTATGTTCCTGATCATTGCCCTCAGTATTGAGTGATGTAAATGGTCCATGAGGAAGACGCTGGCCTTAATAACCCCTATAGCTGGCGGTGGATCCGCGAGGTTATAAAGAGGCGCCGGCCTCAACATAACTTCGCCGTGTCCTGTGCCAGTCTAAATGTAAGCCAACTTCCTTGCTGGCTTGCATTTAGACCATTTTCTACGCCCCCTTCCCCACCCACACCAAACCCACTTTTTTAGACCTGTTGTTAGTGAGGAAAAGTCGCAGATTACGGCGCTGATAACCTTTGCACCACAATACGCCTAATATAGGCAGCTCTCGTTTTCACGTACTTTTTATCATAGAAAGCGGTTGTTCTGGATTGGATAAAAGGATTCACTTTTTCCCCCAAAACAGCACCACCGTTGTGTCTGGGTTGTGTCTGGTGTTGTAGTCCAGGTCCTCTCCTGACATGACTGTTTTAGTAACTACTTACATTCCCCATGTAATCATTTTGGAGTATCTATTCCTATGTCTCTATGTTATGTTATTCCTCTATTTATTCCTTCTAGAGGTTTATAAATGAATTGTCAGTCTGTTTTAAAGAGTTACCAGTTGGGGGTGTGTCCCTGTACATTCTGACACTGGCAGCACTGATTGGAAAGTGTCAGACTGTGCAGGTGCACATCCCCAACTGGTAACACCCAGTTGGCCACTATTGAAGAGTGCTGACAATTCATTCATACATTTCTACCAAGTATAATAGAAGAATGGCAGCAGAGTCATAAGACTAGATGCTCTACAATTGTAATTACATGGGGAATGCAAGTGGTGCCTACAACAGACATGTCAGGAGAGGTGACAGGTCCTCTATAATCGTGGAGACAAGCCTCTGCTTCACTTTAGCTACTATGTCTGAATGATATCATGCCTCCACAGAAGAGGTCCGGTTATCCTCCGGGTTCTGGAGCTCTCCGGTATTTGCGGTACGCTGTATGACTGTATAATCGTGCAGATTTGAATAAATTACTGGTTAGTGTTTTCTAGTCGCTCAACCATTGAATTACAAAGCAAGTTGGAGAGCTGCAGTAAATCTCTGCCTGACTTGAGTTGCCTGGGAGATTTCTGAAGATGCAGGCATTATGTATAACATGATGGCATAGTAGAGAATGGACTGGAAATGTTTTCTCTTTAACCTCTTAGTGACCGAGAAATGCATATGCACAGTAAATCTGTTCACTAAGCTGGGTGGGCGTCAGCTGTGTAACCCCCCCCCCCCCACCAGCAACCAGGATTGGAGGTGACTCCTGATCTCGGCTGTTTAACCCCCGAAATGCACAGTAGACTTGTTTTTGCCCCAACAGTTACCCTGGGGTGTAGTTAGCATGCGCCAAGCGTAATAACAGGGGGTCTGCGCAAGAACGAGGGGCCAGCAATCAAGTGATGGAATATTTTTTTAAAATGGTTATTTTGGCTCAACAGAGGCATTGAATTTAAAAGCAAATACAAAGGGAGGTGAGCAAATCTTATCTGGCGGTGTGCTTGTGTCAATATTAGAGCTGCTGCTGATGACTGAAACCCTTTAACTATGTATACCACGCAATTCACAAGAAGGAAAATAAAAGTGGCATATAGCAGCTCCTAAGCAGCCAGGTATTGCTTTTTTATGTAAGAGTCTATACAAAAACCACTGTAACCGATAATACCACCATATAGTGACCATATGATGGTCAAATTCCAGGTCCATACAGGGGCACTGCAGAGTATTAACAGGGTGCTGAGTGTAAAGGAGAATACAGCGCTGATCGGCCACAGTCTCAGACAGTCACAGAATACATAGAAATTAGAAAATCTGTCATGTCTCTAGTCTACTGTACCTAACTGGCCCCAGTCTAACGAGCAGCCATGGACTACTGTACCTACCTTACCCCAATATAATGAACAGCCATGGACTACTTTACCTACCTTACCCCACTGTAATGAGCAGCCATGGACTACTGTACCTACCTTACCCCACTGTAATGAGCAGCCATGGACTACTGTACCTACCTTACCCCACTGTAATGAGCAGACACAGACTACTGTACCTACCTTACCCCAATATAATGAGCAGACACAGACTACTGTACCTACCTTACCCCAATATAATGAGCAGCCATGGACTACTGTACTTACCTTACCCCACTGTAATGAGCAGCCATGGACTACTGTACCTACCTTACCCCACTGTAATCACCAGCCATAGACTTCTGTACCTACTTTACCCCAATATAATGAGCAGACACAGACTACTGTACATACCTTGCCCCACTGTAATGGCCAGCCATAGACTACTGTACTTACCTTACCCCAATCTAATGAACAGACACAGACTACTTTACCTACCTTACCCCAATCTAATGAGCAGCCATAGACTACTGTACTTACCGTACCCCTATCTAATGAGCAATCATAGACTACTCTACCTACCTTACACCACTGTAATGAGCAGTCATAGACTACTGTACCTACCTTACACCACTGTAATGAGCAGTCATAGACTACTTTACCTACCTTACCCCAATCTAATGAGCAGCCATATACTACTGTATTTACCTTACCCCAATCTAATGAGCAGACACAGACTACTGTACCTATCTTACCCCAATCTAATGAGCAGCCATAGACTGCTGTACCTACCTTACCCCAATGTAATGAGCAGCCATAGACTGTTGTACATTTCTTATCCCACTGTAATGAGAAACGATTGACTACTTTACTTACCTTAGTCCAATCTAATGAGCAATCATAGACTACTGTACCTACCTTACTTGAATCTAATGAGCAGCCATAGACTACTGTACTTACCTTACCCCAATATAATGAGCAGACACAAACTACTGTACCTACCTTACCCACTGTAATGAGCAGCCATGGACTACTGTACCTACCTTATCCCACTGTAATGACCAGCCATAGACCACTTTACCTACCTTACCCCAATCTAATGAGCAGCCATAGGCTACTGTACTTGCCTTACCCCAATCTAATGAGCAATCATAGACTACTCTACCTGCCTTACCCCAATCAAATGAGCAGTCATAGACTACTGTACCTCCCTTACCCCAATCTAATGAGCAGCCATGGACTACTGTACCTAACTTACCCCAATCTAATGAGCAGCCATGGACTACTGTACCTACCTTACCCCACTGTATTGACCAGCCATAGACTACTGTACCTACCTTACCCCAATCTAATGAGCAGACATAGACTACTGTACCTACCTTACCCCCACTGTAATGAGCAGCCATGGACTACTATACCTACGTTACCCCAATGTAATGAGCAGCCATAGACTACTATACCTACCTTACCCCAATGTAATGAGCAGTCATATACTACTGTACCTGCCTTACCCCAATCTAATGAGCAGTCAGACTACTGTACTTACCTTACCCCAATCCAATGAGCAGCCATGGACTACTGTACTTACCTTAGCCCAATCTTTTTATTTTTTTATTATTCTTTTATTAGAACGTTACAAAAATACAACAACACATTTTACACTTACATACTAAAAACATCAAGTATTGACCAGAAGGGGATGAGGGTAATTAAAACAAAAACATCAGTAGGGATGGTCTCTGGATTAGGGCATCCATTCCCCTCCCTCTTAAATACCCTCTGCAGGAATTACTTGATTTATCCAGTGCATAACGATAATTATCACATTGCTTGTCTTTCCTTTTTCCCTTTATTCCTTGTTTCCCCCATTGTTCTCCCAGTTTATTTACTCTTACAAATAGATCCCTCAATTCTAGTTTCTCTCATCTTTTTATACAAACTTGACACCAATTTGTGCTTACCTTTCCAACCTAATATATAATTCATCACCTCGTGTGATTTTATCACTATATCTTCCTTTTTTAAACCTTGTTTAACAATATCCACCAACTGGATATATCTAAAATAACTCTGTTTATCTTCCCTTAGGCCCCTTTCACACTTGCGTTGTGTGTATCCGGCGTGCACTTACCTCCCGCCGGATCCGTCACAACGCATGACAACTGAAAGCATTTGTAGACGGATCCGGATTGCGGATCCGTCTACAAATGCATTGCAAGTGCAGATCCGTCTCTCCGTTTGCCATGCGGAGAGACGTATCAGTCTGTATTTAAAGGTTATCACTGTTTTAAAGGTCTGCGCATGCGCACACCTGAAGGACGGATCCGTCCTTCAGTCTTTTTTTAATGCCGGATCCGGCCCCAATGTAAGTCAATGGGACTTAAGGCCTGATCAGGCGTTCAGTCATGTGTTCAGGCTTTTCAGGATGGAGATAAAACTGCAGCATGCTGCGGTTTTATCTCCGTCCTGAAAAGTCAAAAAGACTGAACTGAAGACATCCTGATGCATCCTGAACGGATTTCTCTCCATTCAGAATGCATTGGGATAATCCTGATCAGTATCTTTCCGTCCTAGAGCCCAGAGGACGGAACTCTAGGACGGAAAGGAAAAACGCTAGTGTGAAAGCACCCTTACATTCATTAATAATCTCTCTATCCTTCAGTGTTTCATTTTGAAAATATTGTGAAATATGCCATAATCCTTTTTCAGACTAATATTTGGCCTCTTTCAAAAAAGTAACCTTACTTAATCTCCTATTATACCATAAGGGTGTGACTTTAATCTGACCATCTAAATTCAATTTATTTTTAACTTTACCCCATAACCCCACCAGGGACTTTACCAACGGAATTTTATATAAGTGCATACTTTCCAATTGTCCTCTTCTAAGCCAGTGTATCTTTTTCCTTACCCTTTTATTTGACCAGATCAGTGCATTAAATAATTTCTCTGTCATGAAAAACCAAATTCCCCAAATAAATGGGACTGTTTCTAATGGCATAGAGCAACTGGGGCAACAAAATCATTTTGATTAAACCAATTCTATCTGCTTTATTTATTGGTAATCTATTCCAGACTTTAATCCTCTCCTTCATCCTATCAAGTAATGGTTTAATGTTTAGTGCTATAAACTTATTAGGGTCTTTAGATATTTCCAAACCTAATTATTTAAAACTGTCCTGAGAAGCAAGAATCTCTAATTTTGCTTCTGAAATCACATTCTTATCACTAAGAGGGAGCAGGGTCGATTTATCCCAATTGATTAATATACCTGAGTATCTACCAAACTCTTCCATTAACACCATAACATATTGCAGATCATTATTTGTGTCGTCAAGAAAAAAAAGCTAATCATCTGCATATAGGGAAATTTTGTCCTCTCTCCCCCTCAGTCCAAAGCCCCGCAAATCTAAATCCACATGTCTAACTTTTATAGCTAGAATTTCTATTGTCAGGGCAAAAACCAAGGAGGAGAGAGGACAACCCTGTCTCACCCCTCGTTCTATACGAAAACTCAGAGAATATACCATTGACTAATATTTGGCTTTGGAGTCTTTATATAATCTTCATCCAGTCTATAAATCCTGGGCCAATACCAAATTGTGTCATAATTTCCTACACAAAATTCACAAAGTCAAATGCTTTATGGGCATCTAATGACAAAATAGAACGTAGATCTGTATTGTTTTCTGTAAATTGGATGTTTGCAAAGACCCTGAGCAAGCCCAAGGTTGTAGACCTATCCGGAATAAATCCATTTTGGTCCTTATGAATCAAATGTACTATGACCTTCCTCAGCCTCTTTGCCAAAATCCTAGCCAGAATTTTACAATCAATATTCATAAGTGAAATTGGACGATAGGAGGTGGGAGCAGATCGATCTTTGCCTTTTTTGGGGATTAAAATGATTGTTGCGTCTCCCATTGACTCTGGTAGACATGCTATATATTTTGAGTGTTCAATAAGTCTGTTTGCCCAAAACTCTTTATCACTTTTATATAATTCATTTGGTATGCCATCTGGCCCTGATGTTTTACCGAGTGGTGCTTCATTTATTGCTACTAGTATCTCCTTTAAGGATATAGGCCGGTCTAGTGCTGCCTGTTGCTCATCATTAAGTTTTGGGGTTCTTGTTTCTCGCACATAGTTTGCCATATCTTCCTTATATATCTGGGTTTTTCCTGAGTACAAATCTTTATAAAAGGTCTTAAATATACCTCGTATCTTTTCCTGATCATTATATAATAGACCGTCTTTTCCTCTAATTACAGCGATGTTCTCAACCGCATCTGTGTTCTTGAATATCTTAGATAAGATTTTACCCGATTTGCCTCCTTCCCAGTAATTTCTAGTTTTGGCAAATAATTATTTGTTCTGCGCCTTTTCCTTAATGTAATTATCATAGTTATTAACTGCTTTTAACCACTCATTTTTGGTTTCCGGTGTTTTCTTACTTATCATCTGTGCCTCCTTGTTTACCATTAAACCTCCTAAATCTACCTCTTTTTTCTTATATCCTTTTTTAACCTCAATGATCTTTCTCTTACATAGACCTTAGCAGTGTCCCAGACCACATTCACTCCAACTGTATCCCTATTAATTTGAAAGAAAAATATAAAATCCTTTATTATTTGTTATTCTTTACCCAATAGATTAAGCCATATGGGATACATCATGTAGTTTTTACGGTTCACTTTCAGATCCGCCACTTTCAAGCCTACCTTTACCAATACTGGGGAGTGATCTGAGATACATCTCGGTTCATACAAAAACTCTATGGCCATGATTTATCATACCTTCACTCCAGAATTCTGGCATCAAAAAGTCCCAAAATAGGGCATTTGCGACCTTTCACACTCATTTGCGCATCATTTTGCGACTTTTTTACATGGGTACACCACTCACTCCAGTTTTGTAAAAATGGGAGTGGTTAGCCATGTTAATGAGTTTCACTCCAGATTTATCATTGGGACTTTTTAAAAAAGTTGCAAAAAGTCCCAATTTCACTCCAGTGAGGACCATGCTTATCTTATATCTTTTTAATAGAACATGCGACTTTTTGGGAAATATGTGCGACTTTTGTAAAGGCATTTTTTTTTAGGTTCTCGCTTTTTGTTACTCTATCTAAATCATTGTCTATTGTGCAGTTGAAATCACCCATTAGTATTAATAGAGAATCACTTTTGTTTAGTAGGAACTCGTATAGTTTTAGGAGCACCTCATGTCTATAAGGCGGGGGAATATATACCCCCGCTATCACACATTTTAAATTTTCAAAATAACCGTATAAAAATATATACCGTCCCTCCACATCAATACTCTTCGAGATTATAGAGCAGTGGTGCACAACCTGCGGCCCGGGGGCCACATGCGGCCCTCGATACCATTCTGTGCGGCCCCCAAACATCTGGTAAAAGACATGTAGGTCTATGTCCTATGGCTTCTTACATGTATCTTTCATGTATTCTCCTATTAGATGGGAGTCCTAGAACTGTAACTGGACTTTTATAGTATATACTGTATGTTCAATATGCCAAAAATACAGTATTTCAGTTGGTAATACCCCTTTTAGTTTTATTTTCGGCCCTTGGAATTGGTTCAGGCTGACAATGTGGCCCCCAACCAGAAAAGGTTGTGCACCCCTGTTATAGAGCATGTAATATCCTTGTGGATAATAATATACTAACCCCTCTGCTATACCCATTGAATACAGAGTGGAATTAATGAGCTATCTATTTTCTTTTAAACAGGTTAAATCTGTCTTTTACCATATAAGTCTCTACCAGACAAACCAGCGCTGGAAGATATCTCCCAATGATATCAAATACTGCAAAAAAAATTGAATCTCTCCCCGAGGCCTCTCACATTCCAGAGTAAAATTTTAGTGTCATTCATATTTTTTTACTTACTTATATTATATGTCCGAGAAGAGAGAGAGAGAAAAAAAAAGCTCTCTCCTTTATTTCCCCCTCCACATCCACCCCAATCACCACACACCAACCCCCAACCCCCCCTCCTGTCACTTATTAACCCCTGATCACCCCATATTAACTCCCTGATCACCCCCTGTCACCCCCATGTCATTGATCACCCCCATGTAAGGCTCAATTACGACGTCCGTATGTGTTTTGCGGATCCGCAAAACACGGACACCGGCAATGTGCTTTCCACATTTTGCAGATCCGCACATTTCCAGAACTATATAGAAAATGCCTTTTCTTGTCCGCAATTGCGGACAAGAATAGGACATGTTCTATATTTTTGCGAACCTGGAAGTGCGGACCCGGAAGTACGGATCCGCAATGCCGGATCCGAGCGGGACAAAGTCTGTCCCCATAGAAATGAATGGGTCCGCAATTCCGTTCCGCAAAATGTGGAACAGAATTGCGGACGTGTGAATGGGGCCTAAGGGTCCCTTATCACCGCCAGTTAGTTAGCTACTTGTTAGGTAGTTAGCGCCCAGCCCACCGCACCGCAGTCACTGATTAGTCACTGATTAGCGTCATCGCTGTCGCTAATCAGCACTAGTACTATATAGTATCTGTGAGAGATCAAGACTATATCAGTACATTACGGTCACCTTGGGCTCTACAAAAAACGCAGTGTTCGCCCGATCAGGCCTAATCTTGTGCGCACACTTGCGTTCAGTCCACCCCACCTCAGTGACAGAATTTTTTTTCTGATCACTGCAAAAACACCGTAAAATCGCTGCGGCGCTATAATGATCACTTTTGAGCTTTCTGGAACTTTATTAGAAATCTCAGCTTTAGGGTCCATTCACACGTCGGTGGTGTGCTGCGAACCCGCAAATTGCGGATCCACAGCACACCATGCCGGCACTCTCCATAGAGATTCCTATTCTTGTCTGCGGCAGGCTGCGGACAAGAATAGGACATGCTCTATCTTTTGCGGAGCTGCGGCCGGATGTTTCGGGGCCGAAACCCGAAAGTTCGCGGCCACAGCTCCGCAAATGCTGATGCGGAGAGCACATAGTGTGCTCCCTGCATCACCGCCAGCACCATTCACACTGAATGGGTCCGTATCTATTCCGCAGAATTGCGGAATAGATAGGGACATTTTTGCGGACGTGTGAATGGGGCCTTACTTCGCAAGCACTCCTATGTCCTTTCCCCTCTTTTTTTTTTTTGCACATTTTTTGGCAGAGATTTTTTCATCCACATTGATCGATGCGAATGAAGAAATCTGTGCCGTTTATTATTTTTTTTCAGCCCAGAGGCTGAACGGAAAAAAATCTCATTACCTGTATGCTCAATATAAGGAGAATAGCAGAAACTCCTAATGCTGGCCATACATGTAATGATTGCGGAGACCCTCAAATGCCAGGGCAGTACAAACACCCCACAAATGACCCCATTTTGGAAAGAAGACACCCCAAGGTATTCGCTGAGGGGCATATTGAGTCCATGAAAGATTGAACTTTTTGTCACAAGTTAGCGGAAAGGGAGACTTTGTGAGAAAAAAACAAAAAAAATTAATTTCCGCTAACTTGTGCCAAAAAAAAATCTTCTATGAACTCGCCATGCCCCTTACGGAATACCTTGGGGTGTCTTCTTTCCAAAATGGGGTCACATGTGGGGTATTTATACTGCCCTGGCATTTTAGGGGTCCTAAAGCGTGAGAAGAAGTCTGGAATCCAAATGCCTAAAAATGCCCTTCCTAAAAGGTACTCATTGAATTTGGGCCCTTTGCGCACCTAGGCTGCAAAAAGTGCACACATGTGGTATCGCCGTACTCAGGAGAAGTAGGGCAATGTGTTTTGGGGTGTATTTTACATATACCCATGCTATGTGTGAGAAATATCTCTGTAAATGACAACTTTTAAAAATTTTATACAAAGTTGTCAATTTACAGAGATATTTCTCTCACCCAGCATGGGTATATGTAAAAATACACCCCAAAACACATTGCCCTACTTCTCCTGAGTACGGCGATACCACATGTGTGACACTTTTTGCAGCCTAGTGCAAAGGCCCAAATTCCAACGAGTACGTTTAGGTTTTACAGGGATGCTCACAATTTAGCCCCGCCCAAAATGCCAGGGCAGTACAAACACCCCACAAATGACCCCATTTTGGAAAGTAGACACCCCAAGGTATTCAATGAGAGGCATAGTGTGTCCGTGGGAGATTTTTTTTTTTTTTTGCCAGAAGTTAGCAGAAATGGAAACTTTATTAATTATTTTTTTTTCCTCAGAAAGTGTCATTTTCCGCTAACTTGTGAAAAAAAATGAAATGATACATGAGCTCACCATGCCCCTCCGCAAATACTTTGGGGTGTTTTCTTTCTAAAATGGTGTGATTTGGGGGGTATTTATACTATCCTGACATTCTAGCACCTGAAGAAACATGACAGGTGCTCAGAAAGTCAGAGCCGCTTCAAAATGCGGAAATTCACTTTTTTGCACCATAGTTTGTAAACGCTATGGGCCAGATTTATCATTACTCTTGCAGTTCACTCCACTTTCAAAGAAGGCGTATGTGTATTTGAGTCAAGTCAAATTTATCATGGGCTCTTTCAGAGGTTGATAAATCTGGTGTATTTCTGGTTCCTAGTTGTATTTTGGCTTTGTCTTTGGAAAAGTCGCAATTTTAAAAAAGTGATTTTGTCAAACATAAGCATGGTCATGAGTGGAGTGAGTTTGCGCAATTTTTGCATGACTTTTTGCGACTATTTAAAAAGTCGCAATAATAAATCTGTCTTGCAAGTGATTTACATACGACAAAACGCCCATAAACTTGGTTTTGGAGTGAGTGGCGTAAGTCTCCAAAAAGTCGCAAAAAATTGCGCAATTTGGCTTTTTGCGCAATTTTTTGCGACTTTTCAACTCCAGAAAAGTGACTTAGGCTAATGATAAATCTGGCCCTATAACTTTTACCCAAACCAATAAATATACACTTATTGCATTTTTTTTATCAAAGACATGTAGAACAATAAATTTATAGAAAAATTTATATAGAAATGTAGTTTTTAAAAAAAAAATTACAACAGAAAGTGAAAAATGTAATTTTTTTTTGCAAAAATGTCGTTAAATTGTTATTAATAGCAAAAAAAGTAAAAATTTCAGCAACAATGAAATACCACCAAAGGAAAGCTCTATTAGTGAGAAGAAAAGGAGGTAAAATTAATTTGGGTGGTAAGTTGTATGACTGAGCAATAAACGGTGAAAGTAGTGTAGTGCAGAATTGTAAAAAGTGGCCTGGTCATTAAGGGTGTTTAAGCTAGGGGGGCTGAAGTGGTTAAAGGGAATCTGTCACCAGGGCCGGCGCTTCCATAGAGGCAAGGGGGGCAATTGCCCCCGGGCCCCGAGTCCTTAGGGGCCCCTGGCGCCGGCCCGCTGCAAACTAACTCTACTTACTATTTTGTTGCGGTTGGCAGGCGGCCGCCAGCTTTCTAACAGCGCGGAAAGCGCACAGCCTGAAAGAGTGAGTAGGGGGGCCCGCGGCCGCTCTGAGCTCCGCTGCCTGACCTCCGTGTCTCTGCAGCGGCTGCTGGAGCGTGCCGCAGGCTCGCAGCTGCCGTACAGGCACGTCTTCACGTGACGTTGCCACTGAGCTCCGCCCCCAGAGAGAAGAAGGAGCGAGCGTCAAGGCCTACAGCACAGCCTGCCTGCCTGTCCCTGAGCCAAGTTCGGTTCAAACAGAAGTTCCAGGTATTTATTTGGTCATTTGGTACAAAGAAAGATAACAACTGGATGGATCCCATCTGCCAGGAGAGATGTGCTGCCGCTGCCACTGGCCCATGGAGGGGAGAAATATGCCATGGGGGCTGGGGAGGTGGGGGGAGGAGATGCGCTGCTGCCAGCCCACTGGCCCATGGAGTGGGAGAAATGTGCCAAGGGGGGATGGTGGGGGGAGAGATGTGCTAATTACAATATGGGACGTTAAAGTCAGCAAGTGTCATATGGGGGGGCCCCTTATTGTTTTTCGCCCCAGGGCCCCATTTCACCTAGAACCGGCCCTGCCTGTCACTTCCATATAGCCATATACAGTGCTTACATTGTCCTATAGCACACCTATAGATAAAGGTAATGGTACCTTTGTCTTTTTCTTTACACTTGCAGAAGATGGAAAAACGTAGTTTTATTCATATGCAAATTAGCACTCGCATGTGTCTGGGCGGAGTTCACTGTGTTGGAGCCCAGGCTGCTCTGCCTTTTTCATTGTTTCCCCACTCCAGCCTCTGCCTATGCCCGCCCTCCTATTCCCCTTATGTGATCCCGCGCCTACGCACTGCCTCGCCTGGCCACCCTCCCTTCCTTGTCCTGGTAGCCAAAGACCCACAACATCCATTATGGCCCATAACTCCAGACCGGAAGGTCATAGGGAGATGGTTCTAGGACCAACGTGTCCGCCTGGGTTTCGACTACAGGTGGAGACCAAACATGGCGCCGTTATTAGGTTCCTGCTGGGAGATCTCTGTATCTCCCCTTGCCGGCATCAGACCAGCAACCTACGACAAGAGGCATGTCCGTCTTGGTCCCAGGGTCGCAGATATATAACTGGTTTATGCCTGTGATGGACGGGCAATTTATAATTCCTTATGAATCCCCAGTTCCATGATGTCTGATGGATTTTAGTTATCTGGGTAATAGCTGAGACCCCCTACAGGGGGGTTTTTACTGTAGGATGAGTTGGCCTCCGTGCTGGCTGAGTAAGGGTCCTTTAACACTGGCGTTTTTGTTTTCTGGCATAGAGTTCCGTCCTCGGCGCTCTATGCCGGAAAAATCCTGATCAGGATCCTCCCCATGCATTCTGAATGGAGAGAAATCTGTTCAGGATGCATCAGGATGTCTTCAGTTCAGTACCGGAACGTTTTTTGGACGCAGCAAATACTGCAGCATGCTGCGCTTTTTGTTCCGTCCAAAAATCCGGAACACTTGCCGCAAGGCCGGATCCGGAATTAATGCCCATTGAAAGGCATTAATCCGGATCCGGCCTTAAGCTAAACGTCGTTTCGGCGCATCGCCAGATCCGACGTTTAGCTTTTTCTCACTGTTACCATGGCAGCCAGGACGCTAAAGTCCTGGTTGCCATGGTAAAATGTAGTGGGAGCGGGGAGCAGTATACTTACCATCCGTGCGGCTCCCGGGCACTCCAGAGTGACGCCAGGGCGCCCTACACGCATGGATCACGTGATCGCATGGATCACGTGATCCATGGGCATGGGGCGCTCTAACGTCATTCTGGAGCGCCCAGGAGCCGCACGGACTGTAGGCATACCGCTCCCCGCTCCTCACTACTACTATGGCAACCAGGACTTTAATAGCGTCCTGGCTGCCATAGTAACCTGAAAGCATTTCGAAGACTGATCAGGATCCTGATCAGTCTTCTAATGCTTCAGGCGACTTGCGTTCTGACGGATCCGGCGGGACGGAAGTGCCTGCCGGATCCTCAGAACGCAAGTGTGAAAGGACCCTAAGGTGTGAATTGTATGCATGTGGCCTGCATGAATCCAGGACCCCTGCAGAGTTCACTCACTCTGCTATCTCACAGCAAATGGCTGGAATTAGATCATAATTCCACATTCCTCACAGATGGGTTACTGCTGCATACCTGAGGTGCAATGGTTACTCACCTGTCCATGTGCTAGCATTACCCTGGCTATAACTTCGTGTTCTGTCCTTTCACGGATCAAACGAATGGCTCGAGCGAAGGAACAGGGTCGTGCAAGAACAACCTACTCTAAAACATAACCTGTATTGATACTGGAAATAAAACACTTTTATGATCAAATAATTTAAAATTATACTAAATAGATATAAATGCAAGTTTCAGGAAATTATATCTCTTCAATTATTAATATACCATGGGGGCCCTAAAATCTTCAAAAGTCAGATCATCAGTAACTACATTGGGAAAATGCAGGTACTTCCTTATGCCTCCTTCACGTGTCAGTGTTTTGGTCAGTGATTTCCATCAGTGATTGTGAGCCAAAACCAGTGTTGGAGCCTCTGTGGATCTCACTGGCCTAGGAGCCCGGAGGCAACTGTGACGACTGCAAACCCTTTAAATAGGCCAAAGGAGATAAGCACTAACAGAAGTATATGGCAGTACATATGCCTAGGCTACATGCACGTGGTATTGAAAAAAAGAGTTAAAAACAAACCCTTTCTGTTTTTCATGGTCCATTAGTGTCCCATCATTATAAATGGCCTTTCATATTGCCCCCAGAAGCATATATGACCCTATAATGTCCTCCGTATATAAAAGCCAACATAGTGTCCTTAGTATACCGTATTTTTCGCCCTATAAGATGCACCTAGGTTTTACAGGAGGAAAATTAGAAAAAAATTATAATTTTCATCAAACCTCAGCTCAGACCCCCAATGTTAATCAGGCCTCAGAACAGACCTCCAATGTTAATAAGTCACCCAATCAGACCTCAGATAAGACCTCCGTGTGAATGACCCCCAATTAGACCTCCATAAGTCCCCCAATCAGACCTCAGGTCAGACCTCCGTGCTTATGACACCCATGCTTATATTTACCTCCTGCTGCGGATGCTGCCTTTGCTCCTCACATCCAAATCTCTTCTTCTTCCTGAGACGCTGTGTGGGGAGCGGACACGCGCAGCGTGAGGTCACAGCACTCCGACATCCTCACGCTGTGCGCAGTCACAGTGCAGCGAGCGGCCGGGGACCACGAAGCGGTGAGTACAGAGCCCAGGGAGTGCCGCTTTCTGGGTGTCCCGCACTAATGAACACTTCCATAGTGGAAGAGCTCATTAGTATTTGCCCATTAGTGCATCTTATAGGGCAAAAAATACTGTATATATATATATATATATATATATATATATATATATACACCCTCATTTATATAATGTCCCCAACCCCCAGTAGTGCCAGAGATTTAAAAAAAAAACACTCACCTCATGCACTTACATGTGCTGGGACTCTCGCTTTTTACTGGGAGCGCAGGTCCTGCTGCATCCAGCGAGGAGTGAGTGTCCCCGCGCCATGTGAATTTAGCCCTACTATACTCAAATATTGGATTTCTTCTAATGAGCAGCATAAGCTGGGGAGTGGAGCTCCGACATAGCAATTTCAATGGCTCCAATAACTGTGTGAGTGTCAACCACTGACTTTTTTTTAAATCTTTACTACTATGTCCTGAAGTTTGCAATCTATATAGAATATATTCTTGCCAGCCTGTTAACAAACGGAATTACAGTTTTCCTGAAGTGTGAAGGGGTTAATGGACCAGATTTTTTTTTTTCTTTCCCTCATAGCCTTTCCATATTTATTGGCCATCTACCTTTATCACGGTTTGGAAAGGCTCTGTCTGTATTGACATGCTCAAGTTTGGCTTCGTAACAGCAGAAATAAAAAAAAAAAAAAAAAATCAAACAATAGGTATTATCCAAAAACAAAATGTGTCATTGTCGAAATCACATTTCTTTACAGTAAACATTGCACATTCTTACTTAATAGGACGGCAGATCGGGACCTTGACAAAGCCAGCATTTTAACAAAGACATATAAAGAATGCTGGCAACGTAGCCCTGTGTCTAGATTGAGAGGTGAAATAACTTTGTAGGTGTAAAAGAAGAATTTCCTGTAAGTGAAGTCCTACACATTTTGCAGGATACTCAGTAATTTTCCACTAAGTTAGTACACTGTAGGGCAAAGGGGACTTGAATAACCTCCTAATGCTTGAGCGTTTTTCACATCTCTGAATTAAACACAAGCTTCCTCAAGATGCCTTTAGGTTTCAGAACTTATTGTAATGCTCCATAGAGGTAAAGATAGATAGATACGATAGATAGATAGATAGATACGAGATAGATAGATATAAGATAGATACACCCCCCCCCCAACTTTTGGAAAGAAAGAAGAGGGATACTACATGCGCCCCTCAAATTTATTCTGCACTTTGGTTCTGGGGTTCTCCTGCCTGATGGGGGTTGAGGTGGCCTTGATGTTGCTGTTTTACAGTGCGAGGCAGGGTCCCAGTTATTGTAATGCCAGCACCTTGCAGTACAAATGTAGTATGCTATAATGATGAGTCCGGTATTGGTATAACAAATCCACAGTCGGTCAGCAGGTGATCCACACCAGCACTATTCACATGAAATACAGTCTTTACAGTTGATTCAAGTAATTACCAGAGGTTGTATATGGAAGCTAGCTTCTTGCTCTTACAATCAGACTGGTCAATTTCTCCTTTTCCCGGCCTAAAGGGATGTACTTTCTCTATCATCAGATATATATATATATATATATATATGTATTATATCTACAGTATCCTCAGGGGAATACAGTCCATAAACATGGAGCCCTCCTCCTCTTTGGTTCTGGTGGGCAGCTTGTATCTTACAGTGTTCTCATCACATGCAGAGGCGGCTGTAGCCAGATTAGTGGCGATTACCTTCTTTGCCAAAGTCCGCAATCCCTTTCTGTTGGCTAAACCTTCTATGGATCTTTACTCTATTGAGGGCTCACAAATAAGTTGCTTTTGGGCTGTAGGGGAATGGAATCTCCCTACTGGAGCTGCTCCTTGCTGCTCTGAGGTTTTCACTCCTCAGCAGACAGCCATAGACTCCAGAATCTCCCTCCTAGAGAAGAAAGGTGGAGCCAGCCCAGACTAGCCTCATGGGACCCTGCACTCCTTATACAACCTTATGGGATTTATAGTACATCCACACAATACATGAAATACAATGATATTAACACTTTCAATGCTTTGCATCGTATTTCAGGACACTGCAATGATAGATATGGATAGATAGATAGATAGATAGATAGAGTCTTTTTAAACTAGGTTGACCAATGACAATGCAGCATCATCTTGTCATGCCATCTCAAGGAAGGGTCAAGTTTAAAGTACTTCAAGTATAAATTTGCTAATTAAAGGGATTGTCTAGTTATTTATTTTTAAAATATGATTTATTTTTAATATGATATAATTAAGAAATAAAGGCGGGCATGCTATGAGTATAGTCAAGCCTTTTAGGCCTATCTCTGTCAGTGCCATGTCGAGTCAGAGCTGAAGGCTTGAGTAATCTGAGAAAGACATATGTATGTAAGCATATGCATGTTTCAATTAGGTACACTGCTTGGTGGTTACAAGTAATGGCACACAGCTTGGAAGTTACAGTCTGTAATGGGTACACAACTTGATGGCTACTAGTAATGACACACAGGTTGGTTGTTATAGTGTATAATGGTCACACAGTGTAGCTTGGCTGTTAGTGTTTAATTGGTACACAGTGGTGGTTACAAATAATGGCACACCGCTTGGTGGTTACAAGTACATGGCACACAGCTTGGTGGTTACAAGTAATGGCACACAGCTTGGTGGTTACAAGTAATGGCACACAGCTTGGTGGTTACAAGTAATGGCACACAGCTTGGTGGTTACAAGTAATGGCACACAGCTTGGTGGTTACAAGTAATGGCACACAGCTTGGTGGTTACAAGTAATGGCACACAGCTTGGTGGTTACAACCAATGGGGGCCAGATATCCCTCAAAGGAAGGAAAACCGAGCAAAGGGGTGTCCCCATTACAGAGATCACCAAATCCACCATATTAAGTGGCCCCTATGTCAAGATCCCACTTTTTTACAAGCTTTAAGGATGTGACGGGCAAGACCTAAGCCAGTTATCCATCCACAGACAGCTGTTTCGGGGTGTAGCTGGTCTCCCTGAGATCAGCTATTGTTTTGTTTGAGTAGTCTCCAAGGCATTGCTCCCGGTTAGCCAGAATCCTACTCCACACTGATGAGGGGCAACACCCGAAACAGCTGTCTGTGGATGGATAACTGGCTTAGATCTTCCCGTCACATCCTTAAAGCTTGTAAAAAGCGGGATCTTGACTTGCTTGTAACCACCAACTGCTGTAAAAGCCATTACTTGTAATCCACAAGCTGTGTGCCATTATTGTAATCACTAAGCTGTGACCATTGCTTAAATCACCAGCTATGTACCATTACTTGTAACCACAGCTGTGCAGCCATTACTTGTAAACCTGGCTGTGTGCCACTACTGCTGTACCACCAAGTTGTGTGTATTAGTTGTAACAAAGCAAAGTTATTGTTGAACCAGTCCAAAGAACAGCTGACTCAGGGAGACCAGCTGCACTGCGGAGCCTCATTTAAGAGTCTCAACACAGTAATCCAAAGTGCAAAGCCTCTGGAAACAGTGACATGCTAGATGCTGGAGCCCCAGTACTGGGCTCTACAACACAATGAAAGCCAGATATCCCCAAAGGAAGGAAAACCGAGCAAGGGGTGTCCCCATTACAGAGATCACCAAATCCACCATATTAAGTGGCCCCTATGTCAAGATCCCGCTTTTTTACAAGCTTTAAGGATGTGACGGGGAAGATCTAAGCCAGTTATCCATCCACAGACAGCTGTTTCGGGGTGTTGCCCCTCATCAGTGTGGAGTAGGATTCTGGCTAACCGGGAGCAATGCCTTGGAGACTACTCAAACAAAACAATAGCTGATCTCAGGGAGACCAGCTACACCCCTAAACAGCTGTCTGTGGATGGATAACTGGCTTAGCTCTTGCCCGTCACATCCTTAAAGCTTGTAAAAAAGTGGGATCTTGACATAGGGGCCACTTAATATGGTGGATTTGGTGATCTCTGTAATGGAGACACCCTTTGCTCGGGTTTTCCTTCCTTTGAGGGATATCTGGCTTTCATTGTGTTGTAGACCCAATACTGGGGCTCCACATTTATTTAGCATATTACTGTTTCCCAGGGAGCTTTGCACTTTGGATTACTGTGTTGAGACTCTTAAATGAGGCTCCGCAGTGTTTTCTGTAGCTGGTCTCCCTGAGATCAACTATTGTTTGGTTTGGTTACAACCAATGGCACACAGCTTGGTGGTTACAAGTAATGGCACACAGCTTGGTGGTTACAAGTAATGGCACACAGCTTGGTTTTTACAAGTAATGGCACACAGCTTGGTGGTTACAAGTAATGGCACACAGCTTGGTGGTTACAACCAATGGCACACAGCTTGGTGGTTACAAGTAATGGCACACAGCTTGGTGGCTACAAGTAATGGTACATAGCTTGGTGGTTACAACCAATGGCACACAGCTTGGTGGTTACAAGTAATGGTACATAGCTTGGTGGTTACAAGTAATGGCACACAGCTTGGTGGTTACAAGTAATGGCACACAGCTTTGTGGTTACAAGTAATGGCACACAGCTTGGTGGTTACAAGTAATAGCAAACAGCTTGGTGGTTAAAGGTAATGGCTCACAGCTTGGTAGATACTTGTAATGGCACATAGCTTGGCAGTTACAGTCTCTAGTAGGCACACACTTGTCTGGCACCTGGCAGGTTCTCTGTACTCTCACTATATACACTCTATTAAGACAAGACAAAGAGGCACCACAAAACACTCCATTATATACTCTAGATCAGGGATGCCAGCTGTTGCAGGGAGTTGTAGTTTTGCAACAGTTGGAGGCTCGCAGGTTAAGTATCCGTTCTAGATCCACCTCATCATGGATCCTGTGCTGTACTATGCTCCTGCACCCGCACACTGTGCCCGACATAAACAGTGTAGAACTGTAACAAGGGATGGTACCTGTGAACTGAAAAGCATGTTAACAGCACATTGCAGAAGATCTATACACAAGTGTCCAGGTGACTTCACTGTTATATGGTCAGTTCAAGTGTGCAGCGACATGGGGTCAAAGTGCACTGTTGTGTAACGGGTACAGGTCAATCCCAGGGTAGGGCCACCAAAGGAGCGGCGCTGCCTTCTCAAACAGCTGATCGGCGGGGTCCTGAGTGTCAGACTCCCACCAATCGGATACTAATGATCTGAGGATAGGTCATCAGTTAGAAAGTCTCGGAAAACCCCTTTAACTTTAGCTAACTAAAATACTCTTTTAAGATTTAATGCAAACTGTGAACTAACCTTGAAAAGCAACAAGCCCATGATTATTGTCTGGACGTGGAGGAAAAAATTACCCTATACATACACTTTTCTTTAGGAGTGATGAAGGCCATGCACATATAATGAACCCATCTATATTCTGTGCTAGAAGTCATTAAAGACATGGTTTTTTTATAGCACGTTTAATTATTTGAGGATTACAGTGATGGGTGATTTTATTCCCATCATTACAATTTACTGTATGTCTTCCTTATTAATGTTGAGCATCTCAAGTTGTACCTTTTCTGAATGTCTAATTAGGGTGACCCGAGCCTGTATATGAAAATCAATACTAAACTCATTTACATTGCAATATAGAAGACCATAATAAGCCAGTTTTTCATTCATTGACATTATTAAAACATGCTGGATTGTGACATATGTAAGAGTGAAAAGAATGCTTCAATATTTCACCAAACCTATGACTTAGCATTGATTTCATTCCGAAATCATAAAGGCTCAGATGATGGAAGATTGCATTCGCCAGCCTAATCCTATTACTTTTATAAGTAGGCGAAAAATCACATTTAAAACTATGTCTGGAACTTTCATCTCCTTTTCTGAATGTTAACCTTCACTGAAGTGTTGATACAGCAATATCTCTACATTCAGTAGATCAAAACTGCAATATACTGTATACTTTTCTTCTAGATAGGGATAGTATTGGAAACGGCTTGAGTCATACGGCACATTCTTAAGGCTACGTTCACATCTGCATTTTTGCTGGATCCGTCATGGATCATCAAAAACGCTTCTGTCACGATAATACAACCATCTGCATCCGCTATAAACGGATCCGGTTGTATTATCTCTAAAATAACCAAGACAGATCCGTCTCTAAAACCATTGTAATTCAGTGGGGGACAGATCTGTTTTCATGTCAGAGAAAATGGATCCGTCTCCATTGACTTACATTGTGTGTCATGAAGGGTCCGTTTTGCTCTGCATCCCAGGACGCACTTAAAAATGCTGCTTGCAGCGCTTTTCTGTGTGTCATGGGAACGCAATGAAACAGAACGGAAAGCATTTTGGAGCATTTCGTTCCCTTCAGTTCAGTTTTGTCCCCATTGACAATGAATGGGTACAAAACTGAACGGATTACAATAGCAGAAAGGAAAATGCAGATGTGAAAGTAGCCTAAGGCTTTTTTGGTTGGGATTTAATTCAATTTAATTTTTCGCTACTGTTTTCCTTCATTATTGATATGGATTTCTGTCAAATTGGGTGACAACGAATATGGCTTCTTGACAAAGGTTGTTCCATTAGTTGTTGTCTACCGAACAACATTACCAACTAGTTATTCTTAAAGGCGTTGTCTGAGATTTTGATATTGATGACCTATCCTCAGGATAGGTCATCAATATCAGATTGGCGGGGGTCAGACTCCTGGAACTCTTGCTGATCAGCTGTTTGAACAGGCAGCGGCTTCTGGTGATCGCCACGGGCTCTTCCTGGGCCGGTGACATCATGTTTTATCCATCGGGTAGTCTAGGCGCAGCTCAGTCCATTCAAGTGACTGGTTCTGAGCTGCAATACCAAGCACCGTCTCTATCTAATAACGCTGTGCTTGCTAATCTGTAAGGAGGCCACAGCGCTCACCAGATCTCCGCAGGCTCTTCAAACAGCTGATTGACAGGGGTACATTGAGTCCAGGGTTGCCAACCACATTTTTTCTTTTTTCGGGACAACTTATCCCAAAATAATGGACAGCTAACATATATAATGATAATATCCCATCACCAGCATTTACTGTGAGCTGTAAAATGATGATGATCACCACCAAAATAATCTAGTCAAATACCACCAGCCTCTAAAATATCACGGACAAATCTATTTTGTTTCACAGACACAGAAAAAAAGTCGCCTATTTTTACGGACTGTCCAAAAATTTCTGGATGGTTGGTAACCCTGCTGGAGTTGGACCCCTGCCGATCTGATATTGGTGTCTGAAGATCATCATTATTAGAATCTTGGAAAAGACTGTAATTTAATCTTGTCACTTAGCAGTCTGGGAATCCTGGGTGACAACTAGAGATAAGCGAACCACTCTTCAGTTCAGGTTCCCTGAATTCTTAAAAAAGTTCAGTTCGGACCCGAATAGATTTGGACAGAACCAAAGTGGCTCCAATTGCCCTGACAATTGGTATATAAACATGTGGAGTGAATCGAAGCCAAACAAATTGACTTTGATCCGAATTTCACAAAAAATTTGATTTGCCACGAAGCTGAATTTCCTCGCGATTCGTGGTAACGAATCAATTTTCCATGGAATGGCGGTAAAAACAAAGAAAGTCCATACTCACCACATCTTTTTGCGTGTAAAGAGGTTGTTGTGGCCATCTTGATTGAAGATACTGAGCGGGATGACATATGACGAGATTTTGCAAGGCGTCTTCAATCAAGATGGCTGCAACAGTTTCTACACGAGCAAATGAATAAGGTGAGTTTTTTTTTTTTTTTACCCTGATTAACCCCTGAAATGCCTAAATGTTAGCCTCAGATGCCGCAATCAGAGATGAATGCTGCATCTGAAGGGTTCAATGACAGGGGTGGCACAATCGCCATTCCCAGTCATTGTGCCTGCTACATTCAAAGATATGCACTTTATGATGTAATTTGTCGCAAATTCAATTTCCTTGTGAAATTTGGTGAAGCAGCAAAATCTAATTTTTCATAACTTTGCTCATCTCTAGTTTATAACACCCTCTAGTTTCCTCTAGTCATTCCTTCTTAAGAAAACTTGTTATCTCTTTTTGTTTGTTTATGATTTTTTTCTTTTCCCTCTCCAAGCTCTGGAACTCAATGACCGCAATAGTAAATGATGTCTGAGTGACCATGACACACATAGCTATGTGTAAACACACGTTTGACCGCGTTAACGTACAGCGTGTTTACAAACACACCGCTCTTATCGGGGGCAGATGATGTTTAACCCCTTCTCGACCAGGACTGGGACCTACCTTCTATGGGTGCCCAGGAGTTCCAGCTCCAGGCTGCATCTCCTAGGCAA
This sequence comes from Bufotes viridis, assembly GCA_033119425.1. Classification (NCBI taxonomy): domain Eukaryota; kingdom Metazoa; phylum Chordata; class Amphibia; order Anura; family Bufonidae; genus Bufotes; species Bufotes viridis. The sequence continues at coordinate 71,231,038 of CM065589.1, read as the reverse complement.
CCTGTTAGTGTATTACTCTGTGTAATACACTAACAGGCAATGCATTACAATACAGATGTATTGTAATGCATTGCAGTGGGGATCAGACCCCCAAAAGATAAGGTCAGAAATAAAGTAAAAGAAAAAAGTAAAAAAAAGTGTTTTTAATAAAAAAAATTGTTAAAAATAACACACATATTAGGTATTGCCGTATCCATAATCACCAGCTCTATAAATATATCACATGATCCACCCTGTCCGATAAACACCATACCAAAAAAAAAATTGTGTCAAAAAAAGTCATTTTTGGCACCTTAGATCACAAAAAGTGCAACACCAAGCGATCAAAAAGGCGCACGTCACACAAAATGATGCCAATAAAACTGTCACCTCCTCCCACAAAAAATGAGCCCCTACATAAGAAAATCGCTCAGAAAATAAAAAAAACTATAGCTCTCAGAACACGGAGACACTAAAACATCATTTTTTTTGTTTCAAATATGCTATTATTGTGTTAAAGTGAAATAAATAAAAAAAATTATACATATTAGGTATCGCCGCGTCCGTAACAACCAGCTCTATAGAAATACCACATGACCTAACCCCTCAGGTAAACACCGTAAAAAAATAAAAATAGTGTCAAAAAGCCATTTTTTGTCACCTTACATCACAAATTAAGCGATCAAAAAGGTGTATGTCCCACAAAATGATAGCAATAAAATGGTCACCTCATCCCGCAAAAAATGAGCCCCTACATAAGATCGGTCAAAAATTAAAAAAATAAGGCGTTCAGAAATGTAGACACAAAAACATAATTTTTTTTTCTAAAATGTTTATTATGTAAACTGAAACAAACAAACAAAAAAAAGTAGACATATTTGATATCATTGCGTTCGGAACAACCTTCTCTATACAAATAGCACATAATCTACCCTGTCAGATATGTTCTAAAAAATTAAAAATAAAAACGGTGCCATTTTTTGGTTACCTTGGCAGACAAAAAACGTAGTATAGAGAAAATAAAAATCATATGTACCCCAAAATACTACCAATAAAACTGGCCCCTTTTCCCCTAGTTGCCAAAATGGGGTCACTTTTTGGTAGCTTCTACTGTAAGGGTGCATCAGGGGGGCTTCAAATGGGACATGGCATCTAAAAACCAGTCCAGCAAAATCTGCCATCCAAAAAACATATGGTGCTCCTTTTCTCCTGCGCCGTGTACCCTTACATCAGTTTACGACCATGTGGAGTGTTTCTGTAAACCGCAGAATCAGGGTAATAAATATTGAGTTTTGTTTGGCTGTTAACCCTCGATGTGTTAAAGAAAAAAATGGATTGAAATGGAAAATCTGCCAAAAAAGTGAAATTTTGAAATTTCATCTCCATTTTCCTTGAATTCTTGTGGAACACCTAAAGGGTTGACAAAGTTTGTAAAATCAGTTTTGAGTAGCTTGAGGGGTGTAGTTTCTACAATGGGGTCATTTATGGGGGTTTCCACTATGCAAGCCTTACAAGGTGATTTCAGACCTTAACTGGTCCTTAAAATGTGGGTTTTGGAAATTTTCCTAAAAACTTTAAGAATTGCTTCTAAAATTCTAAGCCTTCTAATGTCCTAAAAAAATAAAATGACATTTACAAAATGATGCCAACATAAAATATACATACGAGGAATGTTAAGTAATAACTATTTTATGAGGTATCACTTTCTGTTTTAAAAGCAGAGAATTTTAAATTTTTCAAAATTTTTGGTAAATTTATGACTATCATGAAGTCTGATGTGTCACGAGAAAAGATTCTCAGATTGGCTTCGATAAATAAGTGTTCCAAAGTTATTACCACATAAAGTAATGGCCTGGGCAGAAGGGCAAAAACTGTCCCGGGGTTGAAAGGGTTAAACACACACACAGTGATATGGTAGAAAAAAATAAAAAACAAAAGTGGCTCGGTGGACCAAGCCTCCCTAATTATGCCATGACAGGGTCAGAATGCCTGCCCGTACGACACGCACAAGTGTTGATTGTCAGAAGAAAAAGTTGCTTGTGGTGAACGAGTCTAGAAAAATTCTCCCTTTTAATTGGGAGCAGTGGCAGTGTGGATGTGGAAAGGGTACAGATATAGTGGCATGTGGCCGCAATAATAGCGGCAGCAGAAGCAGCAGCATATCATGGAACATACCAGACTGTAGGTCAGCCGTGTATGGGTAGTAGTAATAATAGTAGTAGTTGTGGTAGTAGTAGTGGCAGATGCGTTGTTTTAATAGAGATGGCAGTAGGGGATTAGCAGTGAGGAGCAACAGCAGCTGAGGCAGTGATGGCAGCAACAGCAATATGGTATATGTTGGCAACCTGACGGAAGATGATGATCGGCAGGCTGCAGCAGTGGCATGATGGTGGCGGTGGCATGATAGAGGCAGCAGCCATACAGAACATGATGGTCAGCAGGTTGCAGCAGTAGCATGATGGCAGCAGTGGCATGATGGAGGCAGCAGCCATACAGAACATGATGGTCAGCAGGTTGCAGCAGTGGCATGATGGAGGCAGCAGCCATACAGAACATGAAGGTTGGCAGGCTGCAGCAGGACTATGATGAAGGCAGGCAGCAACAGTGGCAAGATGGGGCACTGCCAGCAAGGCCAGATCAATTCATCGGCATCACCTAGAGGAGTGTGAAAATGCTCTGGACTGTTGGTTCATTTTGACAAAAGTGATGTTTTGGACTCTAGCGGAGGCTTGGCAGAAAGAAGGTAGAGAGCATGCTATGCCAGTTTGGGCCACTGTTCTAGTCTGCCTGCCCAGAAATCCATGGGGTCCGCTCTGCGAGCAGAAAACAATTCCCCAATTTGGCCTGGTAGTGAGGGTCTAGCCCCATGGCTATCTGTAGTGAGTCAGTTAGAGCATCACACATTCCATTAATCAGTTCAATGCTCTTCTAAAACATTTTTAGTTTCATTGCAAATGCGAATGTCCCCTGAAAATAAAATAGTAAAAAGAGACACTTCCTTCGGAAAGGGGTATTCTTTTTAAATGATACTATTCATAAAAAAACTGTTTTAAAAGAATTTTTTCTTTTTTGCTTCAGCCGTACTATGCCATTGAAGAGTAAATAAAAAATATTGTCTTTCTGTAGTAGTCATTACAGAGAGATACATCTCCTTTATACTGTAGATAAGGTAACCTTGTTAGTTTACTACTGCTGTGATGGGAAGATGTTATTTGCCAGTAAAATAGTAGATTAGTAGGACTGGGATAACAGTGTGACAGTTCTATTGTTCTTTTGATAGGTCTAGATAAAGATGTCCACAGAAAAGTGTTGCACTTATCAGTGTAATGTGTGATGCTCTAATTGAGTCACTCATCCCCTTCCCTCTCTGGCCGCAGTGAATGGTCTGACTGAGAAAGTCAAGCGAGGCTGTTTGCTGTGCTAAAGGTCCAAACAAAGGATAACATTAAAGAGGCAAGTCAGGCAGTAGAGTACGTAACTTCAAAACTTATGTAAAAAAATTACATAAAATGGTGTTAGTGTTCTTTTAAAGGGGTTCTCCTGACTTTTAATATGACCTGTTCCCAGGATAGGTCATCAATATCAGATCAGCGGGGGTGCTGGGTGTGCACGTGTCGTCTCTCTTCCTGCTCGCTGCTGCTTTGTCAATGGCAGCAGGAAGGGAGACACCAGTCGGCATGTACACACTGCGCGCTGTCTCCTCATACAGCTGATCGGACCTCCTGAGGATAGGTCATCAATATTAAAAGCCCGGTGATCCGCGTTAATAGATATGTGTAAATCCAGAATAGCAGTTTGTGCTTCAGAGCTGCTGTTCATACTGTCACTAGTGTCTGGTCATTGAGTTTGCTGCTGATAACAATGCAGCTCTATTTCTGCCAGAAACAAAGACTATGGAAACAGAACAGAAATCTTCAAGACTCATTATAAGTTAATAGAATAAGTCAGGTTTCATAAGGATCGTTCTCACACCAGAGCGGTCAAAGCCGCAGTGACGCTGGTAATAACAGAAACCATGACACTAATGCGAAAAGAGCCTTAACTTGGACACAAATCCATAATGTGCCATTAAAGAGACGATCAAGAACTAGTTTAGTTGTTTCTGCAACAAGCACATTGGTTTCTGTTAACCCCATTAATGGGACAGTCACAGAACTTTCTACAGCAAACCTGCTGTATGTGAACATAGCCTTACAGTGGTGAGCATTGTGTAGACTTAGAATTGTACTAACTTGTCTGGCGGTGCACATACACAGGGCCGGTTTTAGACAAAATGTGGCCCTGTGCAAAATCAAAAGAGGGGGACCACATCTTGTAATAATGTGCTAAAAACACAGTCCGACGTCCGACACCCCCGCCGATCAGCTGTTTGAGGAGACGGCACATGCTGTTCACTGCTGCTGTCTATATAGACATACAGCAGCAGAGCAGGAAGAGAGGAGGGAGACGGCACGTGTGCACAGCGCACGTCGTCTCCTCAAACAGCTGATCATTGGGAGTGTCGGGTGTCATACCCCCGCCAATCTAATATTGATGACCTATCCTAAGGATATATGAAAAAACCCGGAGAACCTCTTGAAGCTACCCCCAATAATGTGCCTGTTCTGCTCCCCCCATGTCCACAAACACTATACTATACTAGACACTCAGACTGCCCTCATTAGTAATGGTGCCCCCAATAGTGATAATATTCCCCAAGATAGCCCCTATTAGTAGCAATGCTCTCCATATTTGCGTCAAATAATAATAACGCTCCAAAGTACCCTAGTAGTAATAATAATATAACCATAATGCTCCCAGTGGCTCTAATGTCCCCCTGTAGTGCCCCCCACTAGTTCCAATATATAATGCTTCCCCCCCATAGTGCCCCCCCTTTATGGGTAGCGAAGTGGCACCCTAGGCGGATGACTACTCTCCCCTATCCATACAGTATAACAGGAGAGGACTATAACTCCCAGTATGTCTAAGTCATTATTATTATATATCAGAACACATTACAAGGGGACTTATAAGAGGATGGGACTACAACTCACCGCATGTCCAAGCCGTTATTATGTAACATCAGAGTACATTACAAGAGGAGGTATAAGAGAAGACTACAACTCCCAGCATGTCTAAGCAGTTATTATGTAATATCAGAGTACATTATAAGAGGAGGTATACAACTCTCAGCATATCCAGGGTGTTGTAATATACTCTGATTATTATATAATAATGTCCTGGACATGCTGAGAGTTGTAGTTCTTATACCTACTCTTGTAATGTACTCTGATATTACAAAACAGGAGGTATAGGAGGAGAGGACTACAACTCTTAGCATTTCCCTGGCACTTACATTGAATCCATACTTCTTCACATTCATAGCTGGTCTTCTTCTTCTTCATTACTTTACTGCACTGCTGAGCTTCGCATCCTGTTCTGGTCACATGATAGTGAGGTGATTGTAGCTCCGCCTCCTGCATCTGAAATTATTGTAGGTCCTGTCAGCACTAGGGTAATAATTTATATGTGAGGGATGGGACCTTACATTGCATTGCAAAGTGCACCTGTTCAGCTGTCCACCTGTTTGCTCCTTCGGACGTTCAGCTGAACAGCAGCACTGAAGCAGGGGGCCCCTTAGACAATGGGGCCCTGGACAATTGCCCAGTTTGCCCCCCCCCTAACGCCAGCCCTGCCCATATATGTTCAATAGGTGTCAGCTGACAGTTATTCTTCCCAACTGCCTAATACACATGCATTCTTGGTTTGGATGAGTGTGCATGTGTTCTCAGTGGGGGGAGGGAAGTAAGCTCCTGCTGGACACCTCTGCCGGCAACTTAATTCTCTTGAAAACATCATCTTCTGTAAGGTAACGGCCAGCTGGTCCTGCTGATTTGAAACATTTGAAGTTCTCATTCACAAACAGCAAACAGAGATCCTGAGAATGGTAAGGAATTGAAACACAAAGTAAATGTTACAAGGTACTGTATCTTAAAGGGGTTTTCTGGGATTACAATAGTTTTTAACAGATATGCTCATGTAGTTACGTACCTCATGTACATCTTCTCTATGCTTTATTTTTTCACACAAGGCTGAATGTATAAAAGGATATACCGCGCCACCTCTACTATAACCGGAATGACGCACGCTATAAATGCACCATCGAAAAAGCCACAATATAACACTGACTTTTTCGATGGTGTATTTATAGCGTGCGTCATTCCGGTTATAGTAGAGGTGGCGCAGTATATACTTATATACATTCAGCCTTGTGGTTATATTTTTTTACAGTGGGCGGTGCGGTCCACTGATATATACTGCAGCCTATAGACACACCGTTGTTGGAGGGTGCGCGATATAGTCCACGTCATTCTTTTTATTTTTTTACAGTTTGGACCCTCCTGACCCATTTTCACCAAGTAAACCATCCTGTATGTAGCACTTCCTGTTGCCGTATCCAACCAAACCCATGATGCACTTCTCCTCTTCTCTACCACATATCCAGCACCGCCCCTAACAATGCCCAGCTAGTTTATAGCTCCTCCCACCCAGTTAGTTACATAGACACTACCCTATCACCACCCCTAACACCACCCAGCTAGTTTATAGCTCCTCCCACCCAGTTAGTTACATAGACACTCCCCTATCACTGCCCCTAACAATGCCCAGCTAGTCTATAGCTCCTCCCACCCTGCTAGTTACATAGACACTACCCTATCACTGCCCCTAACACCACCCAGCTAGTTTATAGCTCCTCCCACCCAGCAAGTTACAGACACACCCCTATCTCTGCCCCTAACAACACCCAGCTAGTTTATAGCTCCTCCCACCCAGCTAGTTACATAGACACTCCCCTATCACTGGACAGAATATCACAGGAAATTAGAAAGAGTGGCATGGACAGGGTCATGTGACCACAGCCCGGAACGGGAGATAGGACCAATAAAGGTGAAAGAAATACATTACAAAATTACAACGACCTTTATAAAGGATTGTTTTAAAGGGTTTTGATGCAAACTGGAAAACCCCTTTAAGTTTATACATTGATTAAACTCTACTTGAAATCGGAAAACCCTTTATTACATGTTTCTAAAGTTAATATCATATAACCTATAAAAGGCTCAAATCTGTTTTTTCAGTTGTGTTAGGTCGTGTTTCACAGTTTATGTCCATGTACAGACTTCAGCATTACGGGAGAGGACAGTTCATGGGTGATAAAGTGAATCCATTGCTGCCATTACAACAAGGCCGGCAGTGAACGTCCTCTGAGAATAAGGGCCATACTTTCCTCCTGAAGACTATTCTGCCTCATGTCCTCGTTCTCGCACCGCTGTCTGTCTCCCTGCCCTGGTGTTTTATAACCTTTGCTACGATATTAGGCTGCAGCTCGGCTCGTATTTTATATTTGATAGCCATTTTGTGCTTCTCGGGAAGATATTTATTTCAAGTAGCTGATGCAATTTCCCTAGTTTCCCTATACCAATCCTCCTATAAACTATAATATGAGCTCCATTTCTCCACCTGAGGGATTGATTTTTTTCTAAATTGAAAACTAAAATTTTGATGTCTTGTATCAACAAATGTAATTTACTTGAACAAACAGGCGAGCTATTTGATTTAGCCCAAAGCGCTAGAGAAAAATACATTAGCAAATCAAAACAGGACGTAGGATTGAATATAGCCCGCCATAAATTACCGGGGCTTTATGGACGCCATATATGACAACAAATTAATGCTTCCAAATGAAAAGATTTATTTTTTCTTTTTTTTTTTTTTTTTAATTTGCTTCTCCCTCCCATAGTCTATAAAATATATCATGAGCAGGCAGTTGCGGTTTAATTCGGATCAATATTTGGCGCTTAGGGCAATGTCATTTGTAAATACTGACCCGGTGGCGAGCTAAGGGAAATAAGCGCGTTGGCTTATTCCTACGGAATTATTTGTATTGTAAATGACATGCACAATTCTGGATGATCTTCCAGTGCCATTAATGACCAGGGTCGGACTTAGGGGTCTGTGATCTCTGCGTTGCGTAGCGCTCCTGTCTGTATTGAAGGGGATGTCACAAACTCAGATTACCAAAGCTTGCCCCCATTGATCCTGAAGACATCTGAAGCTACTGTACATTTCCTAGTTTCTTAGTGATATTCGAGCACCTGACGGCATTGTTATTTAGGCACTGCATGGTGTTGGAAATCACTGTATGATTAACTTATTTATTTATTTTATGCACTTATATAGCGCTACTATATTCCGCAGCGCTTTACAGACATTAGCATCACACTGCCCCCAATGTGGCTCACAATCTAAGCTCCCTATCAGCATGTGGGGGTGTGGGAGGAAACCCGAATCCCCAGAGGGAACCCACACAAAAACACAGGGAGGACATACAAACTTGTACATAGTTATTAGTGCATTTATTGGTTCAAGAGGTAAGGGTGTGTCATAGCACCTAAAGAGGTTCTGCCACCGTTAAATGTTCTTTAAATATAATTCGGCATGAAAAACGAATAACTTTTGTAATTTACTTTCTTATCTGTATAGCATTGTGCATGTTTGCCTGCTGAGGTGGACCCACATGATCAGGTCCATCCTTCAACTGCCACCAGCCATGTGTACTGTTAGAAGCTGTGACAGTTACAGAGAGGGAATTGCAGCAGAAAGGACACATCCTCTGAGAATGGAGACTTCTCTAAGAAAGGACATGTCCCCTGAGCTGACAGCTTAAAATAAATCTAGCAGAGCAATGAATGGGGAGATCTCTGGATCCATGTGAAGTACAGGGCTGGTTCTAGCTTTGTTAGAAAGGTATTGCCATGTCCTATATGATGTCTGATTTTCATTTTTTACTTCAATCATGGGATAACCAGTTTAATCACCTTCTTCTGCAAATTGTATCCTTGAACTGTAGCTGCCAGTCTTGCAATATTATGTATGCTATGATAGGCCCTGTTATTCAAACTATGCTGGATAGGGGAATGTATCTAAAGTCTGACGTACACATTATTGAAGGCACTGTATTTTGGATGTACTGTACCTTTAAGTAAGTAAGGTAGTACTGGGCATGCTTAAGGTAGTAGTAGGCACGCTTGGATGAAGTGAGGGGCTTTCCCATGTTACTCCTGAGGGAGTAGTGGCAAGAATTGGGACCCTGGCCACCCGCTATGCCCTGCAGAATGGCAAACCTCACTGCAGCCTTCACCGCTGCGGGGGAGATGCAGTATATTTGCCACAATATCAGATATGTTTTTTTTTCTACATTTCACCACTGGCCATGCGCAGGAATGCCTCGTCTTGTTTGGTAGTAGTCAGGGGCGTAGCTAAAGGCTCAGGGGCTCCGGTGTAAGAGTTCAGCTTGGGCCCCCCTTCCCTCAGTGCTTTGTGTGTCTTCTTATGCGGCACAAGTGTCTTTGGGCCCCTTCAGGCTCCTGGGCCCGGTAGCGACTGCTACCTCTGCACCCCCTATAGCTACGCCCCTGGTAGTAGTACATGCTTAGTCTATGGCGGTGGTACATCTGCCTCAATAATAATTATAAATTATCTGACGATTGGAAAGGCTCTAAGAAGATAATAATCACAAGGTTGACCTGAGAAGAATTTGTTCTTGGAATTTGGTTCCATTTAAGCTTCAAAATCTGTTTTCCCATAACAGCACACCCCTGTCTGCCGCTTGGAGCGTGTTCACATGACAGAATGTAAACAGGCCACATGACATGGGTTGCACCTGGGCTACATACAATTAACTTGTCATTTTTCCGTTTGATACATAGTTTTTCCTAAACACTCTACTAATGTTGTGCACAGCTACATTCAACCTTCAGGAATTCACGTCACCAAGAAAAATTGAATCATGTAAATATAACAGGCGGACACACAACGGAAGACATTTGTTTTGTATTCTTTACCTGCGTCAAAACACATTTTTCTGGCTGATGTCTTCAGACTTCCCCAAACAACCCAAGGAGACAGTTTTTTCCAGGAAAATGCATACATTTTTTTTTACAGCTGCATATATACAAGATACATTTGTTTCAAATGTATTAAGTTTAGAAGTAACACTACTATCAGAATCTGTTAAGTCACATTATTAGCTCTGCTACATCACTGTGTGTGTGCATGTAGAAGAAATATTTTAGAAGTAGACCTAAAAAGAGATTAGTTGCAATAAAATGTGGGACCTTTAAAGGAGTTTGCGTCAACATCCTTTATAATAATCATTTATGAAGATACCTGTTATTTTGTAATATACATTGATGAGCAAAAGTTTTGAACTTTTGACTTTCAGGCTCCATATCTCACCATCCTCTGCAACTGCGAAAGTGGGACTACCATCATTTTATAGACAATCATCTTGGCTATCTCATTCACAAATTGGACTTGCAACTATTTAACATATGATTAGTTATGCAGATTCTTGTCATATAACTGCATTGTTACTGTTTTGCTCCTAAAATTTCTTCTGGGCATGCTCTCGATCAGATTCAAGCTTGCCTCGACCTAAATCTGTCCCCAGTTCTCTTCTTAACATTCCCAGTGTTGGTGCAGACTGGTCGACTCACAGCTTTTTCTTCAACTCACTATGTCGTCCTTTTCATACCCATAGTACTCGAGTGTGTGAAGTAACTTGTCTTGTAGGATACTCACATATATCTCAGCATTGAGAACATCATCAATCCTGGTCAAGTATCCAACACCTTTGGCTGTGAAACAAATCCATATCATCAGCCTTCCTCCAATGAACTTGAGAAGTTCCTTTAATTTTTCAATCCGTTAGCCCCCTTTTCTCTTGTTTCTACCAGACACATTTGCGCCCATCAGAGCCTAGTTGATAGACTTTCGTCTCATTGCTCCAAATCACCCGTTTCCAATCTTCTACTGTCCACTGTACTTTTTTGCAAACTCGAGCTGCAATTGAAGTTGAGGGTTCGACTTTTTTTCAGGCCACTATTCCAGACTTGTGTAAAGCGCGTGGCACAGTGCCTGCACGGACGCCTGTGATCTCACTATTTTACGATGCATATGAGCCACCTCCACTGCTGTATTTGTCACGCCAGAACTGGTAGAACTTGTGATGAGCCAACTTGTTGACTCCGATATTTTGCCTGGATGTCCACCTCTTGGCTTTGGAATGGATAAATAGACTTCATTTCGTATTCTTCCAACTGTCATGGCACTCACATGATGCAGTTTGGCAATTTTCTTGACTGAGATACCGCTAACGATGAGCTGGATGATGCTGTTTCTCTTTTCTTGGGAAATCTTCTTCATGTCTGCTCCTGGATTCTAACCAGTAACCTTTCGCTTGGGAATCAACCTTACCTAATAACACACTGAGCTATCAGAGAATGTGAGAATAGGTTGTAATTTGTAGTTTACAAGAAGAAAAAGATTGTTCCACCACCAGGAGCAAAACAGTAACAATTCAGTTACATGACAAGAATCTGCATAACTAATCATATTCTAAATAATCACAAGTCCAATTTGTGTATGAGATAGCCAAGATGATTGTCTATAAGATGATGGCAGTCTCAGGTTTGAAGCTGTAGTGGATGGTGAGATATGGATCCTGAAAGTCAAAAGTTTAAAACATTGTTACTCTTTTGCTCATCAGTGTGTTTCTTTTACCTTTATTGCTCCCGTGCTGTACTGTGGTCACATGACCATGTCCATGCCGCTCTTTATTACTTCCTGTGATGATATGTCCATGGGCGTATCAAAGCAGCAACAGGGACAGTGAGGGGGGAATGTCTATGTCTAGCTGGGTAGGAGGAGCTGAGCTGGACCTGGCCAGCTAAGACCTGTCCTAGGTTGCCAATATGACTTACATGTTTATATAGCTAGACTTGCCAATAAATTTAATACAGTTCCTATGTTTATATATTAGAGACAGAAAGAGAGTTATTTACAGTGACTTCATGTTTCTGGATGTCATATAACAGTTATATATTGTGTTCACAAAAGAAGAAAAGATAATAGTCTTTAAGATTCAGTAAATGAATGTAAGGTAAGCGCATAGAGTTAAACTGTTATTACTTCCCAGGAGTCTTAACCAATCACAGCCAGCCTCACACTGAGTATGTGTGGGAGATCCCCTAGCAGAATCTTCTGGAGTCAGGATAGACCAGAGAAGAGGAGCTGGACAGACAGATCCAGTCATAGCTCTGTTTTATGGGAACAAGAGGCTAAATAGGTATTTATAACAGTTATACAATGTTCATATTGTTAATACTGTGATAAGAACTATATACTGAAACCGGTTGTATATGTTTGTTTACAGTTCCACCAAACTACGCACAAACTGCGACCAAACTACGCAAATCATATCGCAAACTGCACAAATCGAACTATTGGTTAAGCCTCAGATATACCTCTCAGAGTGATTATAAAGTGCTTAAATAAATTAGAGTGAAAGTACAGATACTGAAGAGAGAAATATTTCCACCATTTATGTTGAATGACAAGATTGAACAGTTAAACCACCATTTTATACATACCACCATTTTGTGATACTTTTTGCAATACGTGTTTGTACATGGACTATCTGCTGCGGATGTGGCAGTGTTATATATGGAAGAAAAGTTGAAGTTAATAAAGAAGTTATTTTAAGCATTTGGTGTGCTCTTTAAGCCTACTGTTTCCATAGAATGTCGCTAGAAGAATTAGCGCAACAAGACTGAAGCAGAGTAATAGACAGTCTGGTTGGACTAAAAAGTTAGAGATATCAAATTCTTCTAATGCCACAGCGCAAAAGGAAATTCATATTGCTGCACCTGTCACAGTGGAACTATCAACCTCAGAGGGCGAAGCGATAGCGCTTCTCAACTTGCACAGTAAAGAGCGCATTAGAGCAGCAGAGCGGCAGCATATACCGACGCGCAGCAACTGTTCCCTGAGTGAGCAAGCAAAGACACCTCAGTGGAGCTACCATAGAGGCCATAGAACGTGTGTATTAGTCAAATTGCAGCCGACCCTTAAAGTGGCAGAATGGCAAAGGCAAGATAGTCAGAGAAAGAGTGCCAACCATCCTGTGATCCCTAGAGAGAGAAAGAGATGCATGATGGGAGGCCAAAGTCCAGAGCCAAAGTTCCTGCACCGCTATCCACGAAGAGGCCACGTACTGAAGCCAGCTAGTTTCCCGTCATTAGGACCAAAGCCTGCAGCAGCGTATGCAAGCCAGCGCATCGCAAGTCAGCACAGAACATCGCATCACATCAAGAGAAACTGATTGAGCAAGTGCAAGCAAGAAAAGACAGGTCTCCTTTAAGACTGAAATTTGTTCCAGCAACCTTCAAAAAGGTCAGAGCTTTCCCTTTATTACTTATCATTTTCGTGTTCAGGAATAAAAGACTTTAAAGTAAAACAAAGGACAGTTTGTACTACACAAACTCTAAAGTATTTAAAGTGAAAGTTATTTATTGCCTGCATTTATCGCTGTTATATTTAAAGTAAAAGTTATTTATTTCTGCATTTATTAATGTTGCATTTAAAGTTTAATGTCCCCTAATATTAGTATTGATTGTTGCAGCGTTTAAAGTAAAATTTCTGAGCCTAGTAGTAACATGCCACTGTTAGAAGATACACAGATAGATAGGATAGAAGGTGAAGAGCAAGAGAACCTGTCGTAGTCAGAAGAGTATAATGTATTACTAATCTTGCCTCAAACAAATATAGCCCAAACAAGTGAACTAAGATGTTCATCACATGCTAAAAAACTGACCCCAAAGATGCTGGGAACTATGGAGCAAGAAGCAGCACTGAAAGAGAAAAAGTTTGCCATAATGTATGAGAGGTGGAAATTATACATTAAAGACATCCGTAGAAAGCTAAAGCAAGAAAGTATAAAAAGGAACTTGAGTGATATGGTAGAGATGGTAGAAGAATCTGAATCAGAGCTTATGGCAGCATACAGTGGATATAAAAAGTCTACACACCCCCGTTAAAATGTCAGGTTTCTGTGTTTTAAAAAAAGACAATGATAAATCATTTCAGAACTTTTTCCACCTTTAATGTGACCTATAAACTGTACAACTCAATTGAAAAACAAACTGAAATCTTTTAGGTAGAGGGAAGAAAAAATATTAAAATAAAATAATATGGTTGCATAAGTGTGCACACCCTTAAACTAATACCTTGTTGAAGCACCTTTTGATTTTATTAAAGCACTCAGTCTTTTTGGGTATGAGTCTATCAGCATGGCACATTTTCACTTGGCAAGATTTGCCCACTCTTCTTTGGAAAAACACTCTAAATCTGTCAGATTGCAAGGGCATCTTCTGTGCACAGCCCTCTTCAGATCACCCCACAGATTTTAAATCAGATTCAGGTCTGGGCTCTAGCTGGGCCATTCATAAAACTTTAATCTTCTTCTGGTGAAGCCATTCCTTTGTTGATTTGGATGTATGCTTTGGGTCGTTATCATGCTGAAAGATGAAGCTCCTCTTCATGTTCAGCTTTCTAGCAGAAGCCTGAAGGTTTTGTGCCAATTTTGACTGGTATTTGGAACTGTTCATAATTCCCTCTATCTTAACGAAGGCTCCAGTTCCAGCTAAAGAAAAACAGCCACCACCATGCTTCACTGTGGGGATGGGGTTCATTTGGTGATGTGCAGTGTTGTTTTTGCGCCAAACATATCTTTTGGAATTATGGCCAAAAAATTCAACCTTGGTTTCATCAGACCATAACACCTTTTCTCACATGCTTTTGGGAGACTTCAGATGTGTTTTTGCAAAATGTAGCCTGGCTTGGATGTTTTTCTTCGTAAGAAAAGGCTTTCGTCTTGCCACTCTACCCCATAGCCCAGACATATGAAGAATACGGGAGATTGTTGTCACATGTACCACACAGCCAGTACTTGACAGATATTCCTACAGCTCCTTTAATGTTTCTGTAGGCCTCTTGGTAGCCTCCCAGTCCAGTGTCACTATTGTGCCATATTTTCTCCACTTGATGATGACTGTCTTCACTGTGGTATATCTAATGCCTTTTGTACCCTTTTCCTAACTGATACCTTTTAACAATGAGATCCCTCTGATGCTTTGGAAGCTCTCTGTGGACCATTGCTTTTGCTGTGGGATGCGACTAAGAAAATTTCAGGAAAGACCAACTAGAGCAGCTGAACTTTATTTGGGGTTAATCAGAGGCATTGTAAATGATGGCAGGTGTATGCTGACTCCTATTTAAAATGATTTTGAATGTGATTGCTTAATTTTGAACACAGCTACAACCCCAGTTATAAGAGGGTGTGCATACTTATGCAACCACATTATTTTAGTTTTTTTTTGTTTTCTTCCCTTCACCTAAAAGATTTCAGTTTGTTTTTCAATTGAGTGGTAGAAGATTTAGTAAAGCTTATAAGAGAACTATCATCTGCAGCAAATTATGATGAAGTTAAAGCAAGAAGGAGAATCAACGATATTTTTATGAGAGACTATGCTGTCCTTAGGTGGAACCACAATCTCAAGTGGGACTTCCTTCGCTAGCAGAAGTGCCAGCCTCATGTCACAAGAACTTCAGCCAAAAGAAAGGAATTAGCTGAACAACTTGCTGTCAAGAGAGCAGAAATTGAGATGGAAGCTGCCATCGTGGCACAGCGCCAAATGATGGCTGAAAAGGAAGCTGAAATGGAAGCAAAGTGCCAACAGATGAAAGGTCTGGAAAGGCAGGAAGAAGTTAAGATCATGGAAGCCAGACTCAGAGTACACAAAGAGGATATGAATCAGAGTAGTCTTAGGTTCAAATCTGTACTAAGTGAAGAAGAAGAAACAGACTCCTATTTGCCTCTATACGCCCAGGAGAATGGAAGGAAATCTCCAGCACTTAGTGAGAAAATAAGTCATTATAATTCCATCCCTGCTCAGAAAGACAAAGAGAGGCTTAGGGTACTTTCACACTTGCGTTAAAGTTTAATGGTATTGAGTTCCGTCCTAGGGGCTCACTACCAGAAAAAAACTGATCAGTTTTATCCTAATGCATTCTGAATGGAGAGCAATCCGTTCAGTATGCATCAGGATGTCTTCAGTTCAGTCACTTTTACGGTATTTGGCCGGACAAAATACTGCAGCATGCTGCGGTATTTTCTCCGTCCCAAATTCCGGAACACTTGCTGGATGACGAATCCGGCATTATTTTCCACTGAAATGCATTAATGCCAAGTGTTCTGGCAAAACGGATCCGGTTTTCCGGTCTGCGCATGCGGATGACACCGGAGAGATGGATCCGGTGTTTCAATGCATTTGTTAGACGGATCCGCATCCGGATCTGTCTACAAATGCTTTCTGTTTAAACAACGGATTACCGGATCCGGCAGGCGGTTCCGGCTCCTCACAACGCAAGTGTGAAAGTACCCATAGTCCAGTGTCCGGAAAAAGGTATGGGAATTTATGTAATTCTATTCCTAGATGTCACAGCAACGGTCAGGAGAATGTTATAACTATTGTCCCTCGCTAGACTTCCTGTTCCGGCACTGTATTTTCAGGAGACGTACTGAAATTCATAGAGTGGAAGGCAAGTTTTGATCATCGAGCATCATTGCTTCAGTCCAGTTGACAAGTTATTCTATCTTCAGAGATATGTTGGTGGAGAAGCAAAGGAAGTTCTTGAAGGTAATTTCTATAGAAAAGATGAAGAAGCCTACAAGCAAGCTTGGGAAAAATTGAATACAAGATATGGTCATCCTTTCACAAAGAGCTTGTAGAGAGAAACTGAATAACTGGCCTAAAATAGGTCCTAAAGAACACTTCAGACTCCAAAAGTATGCTGACTTCCTGCAAGCATGCAGCAATGCTATCCCACATATACGAGGACTAGAAGTACTGAACGACTATCTAGAAAACCACAGGATGCTACCTAAGCTACTTGAAGGAAGTGGCTTCTAGATGGAATTGCTATGTGACTGAACAGTTAGATCTAGGTAAGGGTACTTTTACACTTGTGGCAGGACGGATCTGGCAGCCTGAACAGATCTGTCCTGCCGCAAGTGGCCATGCACTGCCGTGTTGCCGCTCCGTCCCCATTAACTATAATCGGACAGGGGGCGGAGCTAAGGCACTGCACGGCAAGGATGGCCGGACTGAAAAGTCGGACATGCAGTACTTTTAGTCCAGCGATCTCCGGCCGTGCAGTGCCATGCTGCGCCGTAGCTCTGCCCCTGCCCCATTATAGTCAATGGGGACGGAGAGGCAGCACGGCAGTGCATGGGCAAGTGTAAAAGTACCCTAAGGATCTCCCAAGTTTTAAAGAGTTCTCTGAGTTCATCAATAAGGAAGCACGAATAGGATGTAATCAAGTAACAGCATCTTATGTCTTAAAAACCTTAGAAGAAAGGCCTGCCAGAGATATAAGATGCGCAACAGCAACTAGCTTTGCAACCAACGCAGCAGCTAAAGGTCGAGATAACAATGAAAGAAAGTTCAAAGTCACTACTGGGATCAGAAGAGAGACAGAACTGACAAATCTTTAGACTACCTTCAAATGTATGTTCTGTGGAGAGAACCACTCCATACACAAGTGCCAACAATTGAAGGAAAAGTCCCCAGATGAAAAGAAAAAATGTGTACTTGATAACCAACTGTGTTAAGGATGCTTAAGAAAAGGCCATGTTACTAAGGAGTGTAAGAAAAAGGCCACCTGCAGTGTTTGCAAAGGACACCATCCTACACCACTATATGAAAAACGTCCAAAGAAAGATAAATCTTCATTGCCTAAAGATACTGAGGAAGAAAAGAAAGGATTGGTATTCTCTTACAGTGTGAAGAAAGGTGAAAGCAAAGGCACATCAATGGTTGTATCAGTGTGGATTTCAAATCCTAAAAGGAGGAACAAGAAGGTATACACCTTTGCACTACTGGATGCCCAGAGTAACGTCACCTTCATTAATCAAGAAATCTGCAAGAAATTACTAGTGGCTACAGAACCATTGAAGCTCAAACTCACCACAATGACGGAAAGAGACATATTAGTCAGTCAAAGGACTGAGAGTTAGAGGACTTCATTCAAACTTCACATTAGATCTACCTCCAGCTTATACAAAACACGATATACCTCTAGATCGAGATTGTATACCTACCTGTGAAACAGCCAATAAATGGGAGCATCTATCTGTCATATCTCATGAAATGTCCCGACTCAAGGAGTTTATGTTGGACTGTTGATAGGTTACGATTGTCCCAAAGCCTTAGTACCACGAAAGGTAATCACAGGAGGAAAGGGCGAACCCTACGCTGTTCAAATTGATCTAGCATCAGGCATTGTTAGAGGAAAACAGCAAATTGCAAACTCAAGACAGGTGACAGGATTGTGTCATCGAATATCTGTCCAATAGTTACCAACTGTAAGCCCAGCGAAAGTAATCAAGATCCTTGAATCTGATTTTGAAGACATACGTTCTAAAGAAAAGAGTGTATCCCAAGAAGACATAAAGTTCGTACACACTGTAGAAGAAATCATTCAGCAGAATCAACACTGTCATCTTGAAATGCCCTTACCCTTTAAGAAACTACCTCGTCTGCGAAATAACAGAGATATTGCCCTAGCAAGATTGAAGTGTTTGAAGAAAAGGATGGGAAGAGATCCCAAATTCAAGAAGGATTATTTGAAATTCATGGAAGGCATCCTCGAAGAAGGACATGCAGAGAAAGTCAATAGTCGACCTAAAGAAGAAGTGGTACATCCCACATCAAGGAGTTTAAAACCCCCCAGATAAGATTAGAGTAGTATTTGATTGCTCAGCAAAATACGATGGTGTTGCAATGAATGATGACCTATTAAAAGGACCAGATCTTACGAACCCTCTGCTTGGAGTACTCTGTGCATTTGGAAAGTATCCCGTAGCAGTCATGGGTGGCGTTGAAAAGATGTTCCACCAGTTTCATGTGAAGAATGAAGATAGAGACTTCCTGAAGTTAATATGGTGGGAGGATAGATATACAGATACAGAGCCAGCAGAATACAGAATGAAAGTACTCTTGTTCAGAGCAGCAGCGTCTCCAGGTTGCGTTAATTATGGTATGAAGTACCTGGCCAATCAGAATGAAAATGATTGCCCATCCGCAGCAAATTCTCTTAAGAAAACCTTTTATGTAGATGATGGTCTTATAAGTCTAGAGTCCACGGAATCTGCAATCAAACTAATGAAAGAAAGCCAAGAGTTATGGGCAAGAGGAAACCTGCGTCTTCACAAATTCATCTCAAACAACAGAGAGGTACTAGAATCCATCAGTGACTCTGAATGTGCGTCAACAATGAAGAATGTATAGCTTAATTATGATCATCTTCCAGTTCAGAATGTACTTGGATTGGGATGGAATGTAGAGAACGACAAGTTCTTCTTTGAAGTATCTACGGAAGAGAACGTTCCAACTAGACTTACCAGTCTTTACTCAGTGGCTTCTATATTTGATCCATTGGGATTCTTGGCCCCAGTGATCCTCAAAGCAAGAGAAATACTGCAAGAATTATGCAGACAGAAGTTTGGATGGGATGAACCCATACCTGAAAATTTGAGGCCAAGGTGGGAGAGTTGGATAAGAGACCTGCAAAACTTGAGAGAAGTTCGAATACCCCGAAGTTTTGTACCTCATGATTTAGGAAAGTACAAGAAAATAGAACTTCATCACTTTTCAGATGCCAGTAGTTATGGTTATGGTCAGTACTCCTACATCAGAGTGATAGAAGAAAGAAAAATACACTGTGCCCTGGTTATGGGAAAAGCCAGAGTTGTTCCTACCAGTATTCAGACAATACCAAGACTTGAACTGAAAGCAGCCTTAGTTTCAGCATCAGTAAGCAAGTTTCTGAAAGAAGAATTGGAATTGAAAATAGATGAAGAATATTTTTGGACAGACTCACAAGTTGTCCTAGGATACATAAACAACAAAGCTCGAAGATTCCATATCTTTGTCGCCAACAGATTTAAATTTTTTGGGGAAATAACAAATCTAGAACATTGGTATTACATTAATACAAAGCATAACCCAGCAGATCATGCTTCAAGAGGTCTGAATATAACAGAATTGAAGAATTCAAATTGGTTCACAGGTCCAGAGTTCCTTTGGGAAAAGGAAATTATGCCCAGTAAAAGTTATACAGAATTGTCTATGTGTGATCCAGAAGTAAAGGTTGTACAAACATTGAGCACTGCAGCCAAGTGTCAAGATGACATACTTGAAAGACTAACCAGATGTTCAAAATGGAATACAGTCATAAATGTAGTAGCTCTAATTCAACGTTTGGCAAAGGGAATTAGAAATAAGGAATCATTGAATGTAGCGGAAAGAATGAAAGCTGAAGAAACAGTCATACGACTCATTCAACAGAGATTCTACAGTGAAGAGTTGAAGAGACTTAGTCAAGAACCTAAAGGCTTCCAAACAACCACCCATTGTACAAGCTTAATCTTGTTCCGCAGGATGGTATGCTGAAGGTGGGAGGGAGATTGGAAAATGCATTGTCATGTAGCAGAGTTAAGCATCCAGCAATTCTACCCAAAAATTTTACCTTCACAAGATTGATTATTGATCACTACCACAACAAATCCTTACATCAGGGAAGAGGCTTTACTCTAAGCTGTTTGAGAGAAGGAGGTTACTGGATAGTGAAAGGAAGCAAAATTATAGCAAAGTATATAAGTAAATGTGTAGTCTGTAGAAAGGCACCTAGACCTACTGAAGAACAAAGAATGGCAGATTTACCGGCAGATCGTGTAAACCCATCACCACCATTTCTTTATAGCGGAATGGATTGTTTCGGCCCATTTATCACCAAGCAGAACCGCAAGGAATGCAAGAGATATGGACTAATATTTACATGTCTAAGTTCCAGAGCGATTCACCTGGAAATGTTAGAAGATATGTCAACTGACGCATTCATCAATGCCTTAAGATGTTTCATAGCAATTAGAGGTGCTGTCAGAGAGCTTAGATCTGACCAAGGATCTAATTTTGTCAGAGCAAATCATGAATTGAAGAAAGCTCTAAAGGAGATTGATAAAGAAAAGGTAACTAAGAATTTGTTAGAGAAACAGTGTGATTTTCACACGAAGGCTCCAAATACAAGCCATACAGGAGGAGTTTGGGAAAGACAAATCAGAGCTGTAAGAAATGTGTTAAGTTCAGTGTTGAAAAAGAATGTCGGAAGAATGGATGATGCTTCACTTAGGACCCTATTCTATGAAGTAATGTCTATTGTTAACAGTCGTCCACTTACAGTTGATAACATCAATGACCCAACAAGTTTGGACCCTTTAAGTCCCAACCATCTACTTCACCTTGTCTGATTATATGCTAAAAGTAGATGGCAAATAGTTCAATATCTATCAGAACAGTTTTGGAATAGATGGAAGAAAGAGTACTTAGCCAATCTGATGCTAAGAAGTAAATGGCAAACACCCAGAAGAAATGTCCAAGTTGGTGACATAGTGTTAGTAAAAGAAGAAGATTTACCTAGAAGTCAATGTTCAAAAGGATGAAGACAGACTAGTAAGAAGAGTGTTGTTACAAATAGGAAACTCAAAACGTTTTCCGGCTCCATTAAGGAGCAGGAGAATGGAAAGGACAGATTCTGGAGATAACTGACACCTAACTGAGCATAACGGAGCCTAAAGTACCCCATAGACTATAATGTGGTCCGTTCCGTGTCCTCTCAGAACATGATTTTTGAAAGTCCTGCATGCACTACTTTCGTCTCCGCTCAAAAGCCATGTTCTGAGCGGACACTGAACGGTCCCCATTATAGTCTATAGGGTCCTTAGGCTCCGTTACGCTCAGTTAGGTGTCAGTTATCTCCAGAATCCGTCCTTTCCGTTCTTCTGCTCCTTACCTGAGCCGGAGAACGGAAAGGAGAAACGGTGATGTGAACAAGCCCTTAGATGGTTAGTTACAAGCAGATCACATCTCTGCTGCCCATGCTGTACTGGAAATGAACTCACACTGCATGTAGTGCTTTTTACATAGAAACACTATAAAAGCAGAGCGTGTCCAGCAAAGGCTGAGTGTGGTGCTGGAGCATGTACGGAATACCACCATGCCTGACCACCACAAACATATAACATGAATAATAAAGAATATATATAGTGTAAGGCAGTGCTATTATATTATAAAAACTAGCTTACCATTAGTTTTCTTTGTCCACGCAACAGAGAATGTTCACACAGTTCTACCACTTCCTAGAGTGTATGTGATAGCAGGAGGAGGGCGTGTTTAAGTGTGGAGAGCACCTATTGGTTGAGGTGCAGTAGCTAGTGCACGAGGAGCTCAATGCATTGTGGGTAGTGAGGGCAGGCGGGATTAGCCTCAGGGTGACGGCAGCAGCAGCCATCTTAACTGAATAAGGAAATTGCAGTTTTGTGCAGACTGGTTGCTAAGGGCTGGATCTTATGAAATATGGGGTAAGTAAGTCTAATAGTTATTGATTCTGGAATATCATGTTATTGGTAACTACATATATGAACATTGAAATTTGGGTCTAAATGTGACAGTTATCCTTTAAGCCAGGCATGTCCAAACTGCGGCCCTGCAGCTGTTGCAAAACTACAACTCCCAGCATGCCTGGATAGCCTACAGCTATTAGGATATGCTGGGAGTTGTAGTTTTGCAACAGCTGGAGGGCCGCAGTTTGGACATGCCTGCTTTAAGCCTACTGTTGTCATAGAACGGCGCTAGAAGAATTGGCTCAAAAGAAACAAGACCGAAGCAGATTAATAGACAGTCTGGTTGGACTGAAAAGTTAGAGATATCAAATTCTTCTAATGTCACAGCACAAAAGGCACTACATGGTGCTGCACCTGTCACAGGAGCTGTGGCAAAGAAAGGAGAAGTGCATCATGGGTTTGGTTGGATACAGCAACAGGAAGTTCTATATACAGAATGGAAACCAACCAGAGTGATTACATGATCACTAGAATAGGAATCCTTGGTTTCCCCATTCCTCCTCACACATGGAAGTACTGTTTCTTTTAAAGTCTAAGGGACTGGAAGAAACAGTAAGCACTGTGCTCAGTCAATTTTGTGGCATTTTTTTTCCAGCTGTTTCTGGGGCATTTTGTGTACTAAAAACATGCTGTTAATCGGCAAGAAAGTTGCAGACCACAGCATCTGTGGGGGGAAGATGCAGGAGCGCTGCACTCCCTGGGCTTGAAGGCCTCTCCGGAATGGCATTTTTTGGAGCAATTGGTTCACTCTGAAAGCTCTGGTCTCTCTGAAGAAACCAGGATTTTTAAAACTGTAGTTCCTATGTAGCCCTGCAGGTGGCAGGGCTCCTTAAGAACATAGCAAATCTGAAGTGAATTGCATTAGCAATTCAATGCAATGTGTTGTAGAAGCAATCTAATGATTATTTATTATAGTCATCTATGGTGACTTAAAAAAAAAAGTTTTTAAACATATTAACAATACAAAAATATAAAGTTATTATTTTTTCCAGTATAAAAACACAGAAAAAACTATATAAATGTGGTATGATTGTAACAGTACTAACACAATGATGGTAACAGGTAAGTTTTACTGCACAGGGAACGCGGTAAAAACAAAACCCATAATACTGTGTCAGAATAGCGTTTTTTCCAGTTCCTCCACATTTGAAAATTTTTTGCAGCTTCCCACTACATCCTGTGCAATGTTAAATGGTGCCCTTAGGAAGTACAAATTTCCCCACAAATAACAAACCCTCATGCTATGTGATTGCAAAAATAAAAAAGTTATGGATCCGGGGAAGCAGGTTAAAAATGGAAAAGTTTAAAAATGGAAACCCAAAAAATGAAAACCCTCCAGGGCTGAAATGGTTAATATTGACACTAGAGGTTGTTTCGAAGCATGGTTGAACTGACACACTACAGTACCAGAGGGTTAGCAGAACCCTATTTCAAAGGACCAGCTAAAGACACTTTGAATTGGAGCTGGTTTACCTCAAGGGTTTATTTTCTATGGGTTAATTCACAAATCACCTATTAGACCTCATTTATCATGCAAATAAAAATGTACATGTTCTGTATGGATGAATGGTGGATCCCCAAAATGATTTCCTGCTAATTGCCAGCTAGGCATTATGATTTAGTCTGTCACTCCTGATATGTACCAATTATATTCCATTGCTAGTCCTGTCATCTGTCCCATAATGCGGTTCGTGGCATTATCCGGCTTATGTCGGATACAGTGAACTCCGGCAGGCTGTTCACAGATGTCAAACTAGCCTATGGACATATTCAAACAGCTTGGTTTCTGTTTCCCATTCATTTCAATGGAAAGCATAGCTAAAGATCGTGGAGCGGCGGCTTAAAGCCACGGCCACTCCAGGGAGGGACATGTCTGCTACCATCAAACATGTGGACTCTGCCTACCATTTTTCTCAATGGCCACACCCCGGTTCATGCAACAGGCATTGTATACCTGCAAACAGAACAGGATGCCCTTAGATACTTTCAGAACAATAAGCACGTTATAATCTATCCTGCAGACAAGGGTGGGGCTATCATCGTTATGGACCACATATGGATGAAAACAATTGTCAAATATCCGACACCATCACATATTCCAAAATCACCAACGATCTCTCTTCGACCATTCGCATGAAACTGAAGCATCATTACAAAAAAAAACCCCATAATTTCCTCATTAATCCACATCTCATGACTCCAGTTTTTTACATTCTTCCCAAAATCCACAAATCATTGATGAAATCTCCTGGTAGACCAATCAGTGCATCCACTGACTCCATATTGTAACCCGTCTCTGCCTTTCTTGAAAAAAATCTTAAATCCTATGTTAAAAGCACCAGATCTTTTCTCCTTCATGATGATTAACTGGGCGGCCAGTACAAAAGCACCTCATCTATCTAAATAGCTACTATTTCCCAGTAATACCTCAACACTGCCACCACTAAGGTTTGTTTCAAGAGCTCTTACAGGAAGCCTTCAGTTACTCCCTACGACCTCTATATAATGCAAGTTTGTTAATTAAATATTACAATTTCCTCCCAAACCGTTACCTAATCAGGTAGCCTTATGTGCTTCGAGCTTAGCACCTTGATTTGTTCAAGAACGCAAGACAGAACGTATTAAATACAGGTTAATATGACGAAAAGAGTCACAATGCTTATATGTACAAAAAAATGTAATTAAAGACCATATAGAAATATATTGAACAACAGTTTCTCAAAATAAAAGGAAATAAACCAGAAACCTAATACTCACATACAGTGGCATACATAGGGAAGTAAGGGCCCCATAGCAAGGATCAATCCAGGCCCCCCACACAGGACAGAAGGGTTTCCTTCTAAACCCCTTTCAATGACCCTTGAGCCATTTTTTGCACTGCCTTATTTGTTCCTTTAGGGTAGAGTCCTGACAATTTTTTCAACCCCAGTAGAAGAGATAATCCCATCTGGGCCCTCTCTTGCCCTGGGCCCCATAGCAGTTGCATGGTCTGCCATTATGGTAGTTACGCCCCTGCTCACATAGATGGCATAGGTGCCGGGCAGGCAGAAAACCAGGGGTATAGCTAGATTCTTGAGTTTTTTTTTTTTTTCCTTTTATGATTTATTGATTTTTGAGAGAATATAAATCACAAACAGTGTGCAAGAATGATAGCAGCCCCATACAAATAGACTTCTGTAAATATCAATGCAGAATAGAACAATAAAAGTGTGTAAAATGAAACACAGTGTCTCTCCATGTCTTTAAAGCTATCATAGTCTTGTGATGCCAGCCCTGTGATATCTCGGATTGGTGAGGTGTGACTAGCTAGAAGACAACTTCAAAGGCCCTAGATGACTAGACACAGATCTGCATACATAAACATATACACAGGACTCACCAGGGAGAGGTTGGAGCTGGACCCAAATTAATCTCAATATTTGGTAAAGTAAAAAATGCGGAGCACATTTATTAAGACCGGTGTTTTAGACGCCAGTCTTAATAAGGCCCTGCGCTGGTGGTGGATCTGCCGAAGTTATGAAGTGGTGCCAGCCTCTACATAACTTCTGTGGATCCACCGCCGCTTCTAAATGTATATTGCAAAAATGGTCAGCACCTGACTTCCAGTTTGTTGGCACGGGAACAGAATCGCTCCAATGGAAAGATAGCAAAAAATCCCAGCGGACGCGCTTTGTCTTCAAAACATCTTGCTGTCTTACATTTAGACCATTTTGTACGCCTCCTTTTTTTAGATCTGGCGGGGAAAAGTCGCGGATTGCTTTTCGCTGTAATCTGCACCAGAAATAATATTATTTCTATTTAATAAATTACCCCCTATACATATATATATATTTGTACCGTGTTAGCCAGTAAATAAGAGATTAAAAAAGAATGAGATTCCTCAGTGGTTGATACTTTTTAATGGTTAACTGAAAAGATGATGACAAAATCCAACAATTAACTGTTAGAACTGTTTGTTTCCTCCTCCACTCATATAGATCTGCTTTACATCACTTGTCTCATCTACCTCATTATTCCTATGTACTGTGCTGTATAAATATGTGACTCTTCAGATGTTGTCTTAAAAGACGCCTGACGAAGAGGCCCAAGTACCCTCAAAAGCTTGCAATTTTGTCATCATGTTTTCAGTTAGCCATTAAAAGTTATCAACCACTGAGGAATCTCAATCTTTTTTTCATCTGTCAATATTTGCAGCACCTTGACATGGGCCATTTTCTTCAGGTTTTGAAATAATTGGCTAACATCCCCCCCACAAGTCTTCTTGTAAAGTTTGACGTGAATATTCTCTCTACATGTATACATCACGAGTTAGGACTAGAAGCAGTCCGTATAGCCCTCACCAAGAACTCTTTGCTGACACCAGATTTCATTGAATTTTGCTTAGATCTCCTTTTATTGGTGCTAAAAAAAAACTACTTTGTCTTTCGGAGACTATTTTTATATACAGATCTGCAGGATTGCCAGAGTTTTTTACTTTTTTAAAAGTAGTACTAGTGATGAGCGGCATAGGCAATATTAGTTTTCGCAATATTTCGCGAATTTTTCGCATAATATTCGCAATAAATTCACGAATTCTATAATTCATGATCTCCAGTCATTATTTTCGCGATTGCACAAACCGGCATGAATAATGCGCATATTTTTGGTGCAATACGTGCAACTTTTATCAGGTCTGAGTAGATACTCATTGGTGCACTAAGTATTGTTGTAACATCACAGCACTATGGGCCTGATTTATCATTCCTTTCTCTGCTCACTCCACTTTCATTTATGGCCAAAGTCAGTTTTTGCTAAGACATATTTATCAATGGTCCTTTTAGACAGTGATAAATGTGGTTTTCTTCTTGTTGGTTTTCGTTGTGGAGTTTGCCTTTTAAAAGTCGCATTTTAAAAAAAGTCGCACGTTATATTTAGGTAAAACTCGCATTTTTCTTTGTTTTTGCCTGTTTGAGGGGTCTCTTTTGGAGAATTGGTGGCACTTCAGCATCCTAGCCTTTAAGATGGTGGAGCATGCAGTGTAAGGCGCCAGTCGATTGCGTCCCACTAGGCCGGCATCAATGAGATATGCAAACCACAGCACACCTTGTCACCTTCGCTTTTCTTTAGTTCTGCAATATATGCAACGTATTACTGTGGCCGGTCTTTTTCAAACCATAACTTTTAAAAGACCATGCAAGTATAAGCATTGCATATAATGTAATTTTTGTAAAAAAAAAAGGCAACTAGGCGTGCTGTGGTTTTCCAATCTCATTGATGCTGGCTGTGTGGATTACACAGTTAAGAGGGGATCTGTATAGCATCTTAGGCTATGTGTCATCCACATAAAACCCCCTCCCACCCAAAACAGTGTCCCAGTGATGACCCACAATACAGGTGGACAAGGTCAAATCTGATTTTAAAAATGAAACCTGCTCACTGTATATAAGCTTTTCAAACAGTGTAGGCATGTTTTTTATTTTTTAAATCCACGATAATCCACACTTGAATTACTATCCTTACATGAGCAAACAGAGAGGAGTCAGGCTGTGAGGACGTACACTAGAATCAAGAGTCGGCACATCAAAAACCAGTGCTGCCTGCGTCTTTCATAAAGCCTGATGCTTTTTGAATGTGCAATGTAACAGCGCATGCAACATGTTTGGTTTAATTTAATTAATACAGTCGAACCATGAAAATTGACAAGCTTGTTCTGTACTGTACTCTGCTAGTACAAGTCAACATGGCACATTCGCTGTGGCATGCACCATCATTAAAGGGGTTATCCGAGTTAACTTAACCTTATCTATATGGCTTTATTTCTCCTATACCTTAGTTTTCCTAAATCACTTACTGTACCTATCTTTCGCCGTTTCTCTGCTACACTAAACAGTCATGTGACCGCCCACGTCATCAGCTGTGACGTTCCGTTGACATGGAGCTCTCTGCTTGTCGGAGTGACTAAGCCATGTCAACGGAACGTCATCAGCCTTGGCCCCGCCCCCACCTCTCTGCATTACAGTTCGTGCGGCTGTGAGTTGATCGCGCATGCGCGATCCTCACTTGTGCCGCGGCTACCTCCAACTGGGGTTATCCAAGTTATATTTATTGATGACCTATCCTCAGGATAGGTCATCAATATCAGATCGGCGGGGGTCCGACACCCGGCACCCCCGCCGATCAGCTGTTTGAAGAGAAGGCGAGCGCCGTGCTAGCGCTGCCTCCTTGTCATTGTTTACATGCTGGCCGTTGCATCTGCAGCGGTGAGCAGGTGTAATTACACCCAAGCCGTTCCATTCATTTCAATGGGACGGCTCTGTAGTATACACTTGTATAGAAACGAGCCGTCCCATTGAAATGAATGGAACGGCTTGGGTGTAATTACACCTGCTCACCGCTGCAGATGCAACGGCCAGCATGTAAACAATGACAAGGAGGCAGCGCTGGCACGGCGCTCGCCTTCTCTTCAAACAGCTGATCGGCGGGGGTGCCGGGTGTCGGACCCCCGCCGATCTGATATTGATGAACTATCCTGAGGATAGGTCATCAATAAATATAACTTGGACAACCCCTTTAAGCAATGGCCACCTCGATAAATAATTGCATAAAGCAGCTAGCCTGGAACTCAATAATGTGGCTTGTGATTGTCACAGGACACAAAATAAATGGCATCGACCGTGCACTTTTTTGTAAAATAGATATTTTATTTTAATTAGTACAGACACGGAAGCAATAGTTTTTTCCCCTGCATGTTTTTTTTGAAAGTAGCCAATTTGTCCTTTTCCAAAAAAATAGTGGATGGAATGTTTACATTCAATCTCATTACCATAAACTTCTTCAAATTGCTTTTTTTATATTATACCAGCCAATTTATAATTACCCGTATATACTCGAGTATAAGCCGACCTGAGTATAAGCCGACCCCCCTAATTTTACCCAAAAAAACCTGGGAAAAGTAGTGACTCGAGTATAAGCCGAGGTGGAAATGGATGTCACTGTTATGGGGGATCTGTGGATGACGCACTGTTATGGGGGGATCTGTGAATGATGCACTGTTATGGGGGGATCTGTGGATGACGCACTGTTATGGGGGGGATCTGTGGATGACGCACTGTTATGGGGGGATCTGTGGATGACGCACTGTTATGGGAGGATCTGTGGATGACGCACTGTTATGGGGGATCTGTGGATGACACTGTTATGGGAAGGGGGATGTGGATGGCACTTATGGGATGAGGGGATGTGGATGACACTGTTATGGGAAGGGGGATGTGGATGGCACTTA
The DNA here is from genome assembly GCA_033119425.1 of Bufotes viridis. Classification (NCBI taxonomy): domain Eukaryota; kingdom Metazoa; phylum Chordata; class Amphibia; order Anura; family Bufonidae; genus Bufotes; species Bufotes viridis. The sequence continues at coordinate 71,201,396 of CM065589.1, read as the reverse complement.
TGGGATGAGGGGGATGTGGATGACACTGTTATGAGATGGGGGATGTGGATGGCACTGTTATGGGAAGGGGGATGTGGATGGCACTTATGGGATGGGGGATGTGGATGACACTGTTATGGGAAGGGGGATGTGGATGGCACTTATGGGATGGGGGCTGTGGATGGCATCCACAGATCCCCCATCCTATAACAGTGCCATCCACATCCCCCATCCCATAACAGTGCCATCCACATCCCCCATCCCATAACAGTGCCATCCACATCCCCTCATCCCATAACAGTGCCATCCACCCCCATCCCCCATTACCGCTCATGTATAGTTTTTAAATTTGATTATACTATACAGTTATTCTTACTATAATTCTTGCCCCCTCTGTACTTCATCACATGCGGCAGTCGGGCAGTGAATACTTCAGGCCGGGCGGGAGAGCGAGCGCAGTGTGACTGACGTCACGTGCCTGCGCCGCCTGCTTCATTCATAAAGTATTCACTGCCCGCCTGCCGCATGTAATGAGGTACAGAGGGGGCAAGAATTGTAGTAAGAATAAGTGTATAGTATAATCAAATTTAAAAACTATACATGAACGGTGGGGCCGGAGCGCAGTGAGCGCATCGGCCCTGCCGCAAATGCCCGCCCCCAGCTCCTCCCCCCGCTCCTCCTCCCACTCCGCTCTTCAGAGTTTTAATTTATGACTCGAGTATAAGCCGAGTTTGGGTTTTTCAGCACAAACCGAAAAACTCGGCTAATTATACTTGCATTCCCCAATTTTAGAACCTATTTCTCATAATGAAATACATGAACAATGGATGACTTTAACATATTTTAAATTTATCATATATTGTAAATCAATTTTTTAGAAAGGCCAACCAAAAAAACCCGAAAATGTTTTCAAAATTCCATTGCGACTTTATTCGAAAAGAGTGCAGATAAATAAAAAAAAATAAAAAAGGTCAATGTGGTTTCAGACCAATGTTCAATTATAAAGACAAGAATCCACAAGATAAGCATGGTCCTGACTAGAGTGAGATTGCGCTCTTTTTTGCGACAATTTTGCGATAATTTTCAAAAGTCGCAATAGTAAATCTATCTTCTGTCTCATTTGCATAAGTCAACACGCCCATTTTCACAAAACTGGAGTGTTTAAACTAAGGTATAAAAAAGTCGCAAAAAAATGTGCAATTTTAGCATTTGCGCATTTTTTTGCGACTTTTTGAGTCTACAAAAGTGACTTTAGCTAATGATAAATCAGGCCCTATGTCTGTAGCATGTATGTATGGACAACAGAGAGACAGTAATTCCTATCACACTACCTAACAGCCTGCACTGGAACCAGCTACAATCAGCTACATCTATATCACTATCTAACCTACACTGACTATCTCCCACTAACTATCTGTATTATATATATATGAGCTAACTATCTAATGTAATTGGATAAGGATCTAGATGAGAGCAGAGAGCACAGCAATGACACTGCTCTCTCTCTCAGAACTGCAAAAAAACAGCAGGGAGGTTCTCATATAGTAAGGCTACTTTCACACTAGCGTTAGGTACGGATCTGTCTGTTATTTACACAGACGGATCCGCACCTATAATGCAAACGTTTGTATCCGTTTTGAATTACATTGAAAGTCAATGGGAAACGGATCCGTTTTCAAATGCACCATATTGTGTCATTAAAAAAGGAACCGTCCCCATTGACTTACATTGTAAGTCAAAACAGATTCGTTCGGCTCCGCATCGTCAGACGGACACCAAAACGCTGCAAGCTGCGTTTTGGTGTCCGCCTCCAGAACGGAATGGAGACTGAACGGAGCCAAACTGATGCATTCTGAATGGATCCTTATCTATTCAGAATGCATTGGGGCTGAACTGATCCGTTTTGGACCGTTTGTGAGATCCCTGAAACGGATCTCACAAACGGAATTCAAAACGCCAGTGTGAAAGTAGACTAAGGGGTAGGCAACTTTCCTATTGGTTCCTAGGGATGTTGCTAAGCTCTGACAAACATATTGCTGCCTTCTAGATGGGCCAAATTGTCCATCTAGTTGGGCAGACTAGATGGGCCAAATGGTTCTTATCTGCCGACACATTCTATGTTTCTATGTTTCTCATTGGCCCACAAGCAAGAAGGGAGGTTACTGATGGAAAAAAAATATATAATATTCGCGATTACGAATATATACCACTACATTCTACATCTTTGCGAATTCTCGAAGTGCCGATATTCACGATAAAAATTCACGATTAGAGTATTTGCGAATTGCAATTAACACTATAAACTATAACAAAAACCATATGAATATGGTGTTTCCGCAATCAGACTGACCTGCAAAGTAAAATTAAAATGTTATTATTACACCGTAATGAACTCTATAAAACAAAACTCTAAATAAAATAGTGGAATTGCATTTTATCACATTGTCACACCTAGTTTTTTTTTTTAACCCCTTAAGGACGAAGGGCGTACATGTACGCCCTTGCGTCCTGGTACTTAAGGACCAAGGGCGTACATGTACACCCTGTGAATTTCCGATCACCGCTGCGCACGTGGCGGTGATCGGAACAAGATGCCTGCTGAAATCAATCAGCAGGCATCTTGGCACAATGCCCAGGGGGGTCCTGTGACCCCCCCATGTCGGCGATCGCAGAAAACCGCAGGTCAATTCAGACCTGCGGTTTTCTGCGGTTCCAGGTCATTCGGGTCTCAGGTGACCCGATAACCCGGAACAGGATGGTGATCAGTGGTGCTATATTACACCACCAATCACCATCCTTACCGTTAACCACAAATTGTTCTGATTGGCTGTGCAGGGGCGCGACAGAAGCTAACCGCCGTAGCTTCTCCCCCTGCACACTGCCTGTTGTGCCGCCGGAGGATCAAGTCGCCCCATCGGACCCCATCGGATCCCATCGGACCCCATCGGAGCCCCATAGGAGCCCATCCCACCAGGAAGACCCCAGAAGGACCCCATCCCACCCAGCAGACCCCGAACAGCCCCAGCAGCTCACCCAGCCACCGACAGCCCCAGCGATCCACAGCCCCAGCCATCCAGTGTTCCAGCCCCAGCAGCAGAATCTAATAAAGTAAGTGCACCTGGGTGTCTGGGGTCCACAGCACTTAGTTGTGTGACCCTAGACCCCCAGGGTGCAACCCCACCCACCCCCTAATTTTTTGTGGGGCATTTTTTTTTGCGTGCGCCGACTGTGGTCGGCGCTCTTGCGTCCGGCCACTGTTAGTGCATCGCTCACCCCACTGCTGATCACCGCTATCAGCTAGTCAGGCAGTTTTTTTTTTTTTTACACTTTTCCTTTTTTTAGTTAGGGTTTTTTTTTTGTTTTTTTAGTTAGTTTAGTGCGCGAACACCTGGCCCCACACACACGCACACTTGAATAAAGTTTTGTTTACACACACGCACACACACACGCACAACACACACACCCATGGACCGCCGGCTGTTCACGGTGGAGGAGGCATACGCCCAGATGCTCTCCGACACCGAGAGCGCCAGTGAGGATGAGGATGACCCCACATTCCTCCTGTCATCCGCATCCTCCTCATCATCATCTGATGATGATGAGCCCCCAAGGCGGCGGAGACGCCGCCAGGCGGAGCCAGGGTCCCCACATGCTAGGGACCCCGTGGCCAGCACTAGTACGAGCAGCCCTGGGACTCGTACTAGTTTTCCGACCCACCAGCCAAGTGCACCTGAGCCCCCTTCAGGTGAGCGAGTCTGGTGCATCCCAGTGGACTATCAGCCTGCGATTCCTGAATTTGTTGGCAATCCAGGAATCCAGATTCCCACAGTGGGATTTACTGAAATAGACTATTTTAGTTTTTTTCAGTAACCCACTTGTGAATCTGATGGTGGAGCAGACGAATCTGTACGCCCAACAGTTCGTCGCTCAGCACCCAGGCTCTTTTTGGCCAAGCCCGGTGGCTGGACGCCAGTCAGTGCAGCCGAAATGAGGACGTTTTGGGGCCTCGTGCTGCACATGGGCCTGGTCAAAAAACCAAGTGCCAGGCATTACTGGAGTGGGGACGTCCTCTATCAGACCCCACTGTACAGTACGGCTATGGCACGTACCCGGTTTGAGGCCATACGGAAATGTCTGCATTATGCAAATAATGCAGCATGTCCCCAGGTGATCCTGCCTATGACCGGCTGTACAAGATACGGCCGATCATAGATCACTTTGGGGCCGCATTTGCGCAGGCCTACGTACCTGGAAGGGAGGTCGCGGTTGATGAGTCTCGTTGCTTTCAAGGGAGACTCATTTTCCGTCAATACATTCCCAGCAAGCGAGCGAGGTATGGCGTGAAACTATACAAAATTTGTGAGAGTACCTCAGGGTACACTTACAAATTTCGTGTTCTGAGGGACGAGATTCCCGTATTCAACCCCAGAATGTCCCCCACTCTGGGTGTTAGCGGGAAACTTGTGTGGGACCTTGTGCACCCACTGCTGGATAAGGGTTACCACCTGTACGTGGATAACTTTTATACCAGTATTCCCTTGTTCCAGGCCCTCTCCGCCAGATCCACGTTCGCTTGTGGGACCGTGCGGAAAAATCATCGCGGCCTCCCTACCTACCCCCTCCAGGTACCCATCCCCAGGGGTGAGACCCGTGCCCTTACCAGCGACAACCTGTTGCTGGTCAGATATAAGGACAAGAGGGATGTCCTTATGCTGACCACAATCCATGGTAATGGCATCACCCCAGTCTCTGTGCGAGGAACCGCGGCAACGGTCCTCAAACCCGATTGTATCGTCGACTACAATCGGTATATGGGAGGAGTTGATCTATCTGATCAAGTCCTCACACCATATAATGCCATGCGCAAAACCCGGGCATGGTACAAAAAAGTTGCGGTCTACTTGGTACAGGTTGCCATGTACAACGCTTTTGTACTATGCCGATGCGCTGGCAGCACAGGGACTTTCCTCCAGTTCTATGAGGCAGTCCTCAAGGACCTGATCTTTTCAGACCGGGAAAGAGCAGGTCGGAGTACCTCGAGAATTGGAGGCGCCCGGGTCGTCCCTGGCCAACATTTTCCAGGTGTGGTCCCCATACTGGAAAGAGGGACGAACCCAAAAAAGTGCAGAGTGTGTCGCAAGAGGGGATACGGAAGGACACCACTACTCAATGTGACACTTGCCCGATCATCCGGGCCTCTGCATTGGCGGTTGCTTCAGGGAGTATCACACTTCCATGGAGTACTAAATTATTATAATTCCCTACAGTCCCCTAGAAAAACATAACATTATGGCTCTCAGACTTTGGAAACACGGAAACAACTTTTTTTTTCCATAAATTATTTTATTGTATATAAGTTTTTAAAAAATGTTGTTTTAGTGTATCCAAAGTCTGGGAGCTCACTACATATTGGGCATCGTCGCGTCCGTAACAATCTTATGTATAATAATAAAATATTACCTAACCCCTCAGATAAACACCCTTTTAAAAATAAATTAAAAACCATGTTAAAAAAAAAAATTTGTCACCTTAGATCCCAGAAATTATAATAGCACGTCATAAAAAAATCAAATGCCCCCAAATAGAGCCAATCAAACCGCCATCTCATCCCACAAAAAATGAGCCCCTAGATAAGACAGTCGCCCCAAAAAAATTTAAATTATGGCTTCCAGTATGTGGAGGTACAATTTTTTTTTTCCAAAGTTGGTTAATGATGTCATGCTGAAGCCAACTTTTATAAAAGTAGTCATATTAGGTATTGCCACGTCCGTAATAATGTGCTCTATAAAAATAACATTTGACCTAACCCCTCAAATAAACGCTGTCAAAAAAAAAAAAAAAAAGTTAAAAAAGCCATTTTTTTGTTACCTTACATCATAAAAAGTGTAATAGTGTGCGATCAAAAAGTCATATGCCCCCAAAATAGTGCCAATAAAACCGCCATCTCATCACGCAAAAAATGAGCCCCTACATTAGATAGTTACCCCAACAACAAAAAAAAATTAGATCCCAGGCTATGGAGATAGTAAAATTATTTATTTTTCTTCCTAAAATGATAAAATAGTGTAAAATCTAAATCCATCAAAAAAAGTAGACATATTAGGTATCGACAGCGTCCGTAATACTCTGCCCTACAAAAATAACATTAGAACCAGCCTCTCGGATGAACGGCGTTAAAAAAATAAAATAAAAACTGTGCCAAAACAACCATGTTTTGGCAAATTTCCGTTTTAATCCATATTTTCCGGTAATAAAGCAAGGGTTAACAGTCAAACAAAACTAAATAGTTATTGCCCTGATTCTGTAGTTTTCAGAAACACCCCTTATGTGGTCGTAAACTGCTGTATAGCCACAAGGCAGGGCATAGAACGAAGAGAACGCCACATGGTTTCTGGAAGGCAGATTTTTATTTTTATACCATGTCCCATTAGAAGCCCCCTGATGTAGCCTAGACTAGAAACTCCAAAAAAGTGACCCCATCTAAAAAACTACACCCCTCAAGGTATTCAAAAATTACTTTACCAACTTTGTTAACCCTTTAGGTGTTCCACAAAACTTAATGGCAAATTTAGAAATAATTTTAGAATTTCCATTTTTGTTATCTTGCCTCAAAAAGTGTAATATAGAGCAACCAAAAATCATATTTACCCTAAAATAGTCCCAAAACAACAACCACCATATCCTGTAGTTTCCTATATGGGGTCACTTTTATGGAGTTTCTACTCAAGGGGTGCAGCAGGGGGCTTGAAATGGGACATGGTGTAAATAAACCAGTCCAGCAAAATCTGCCTTCCAAAAACCATATGGCGTTTCCCTTCTTCAATGTCCTCCCGTTTAGCCAAATAGTAGTTTAGGACCACATATGGGGTGTTTCTGCAATCTACAGAATCAGGGCAATCCATATTGAGTCTTGTTTGACTGTTAACCCTTTATTTCCAGTAATAAAGTAAGGGTTAAAATGGAAAATTTTCCAAAAATTCTAAATTCCAAAATTGTTTCTCCATCTTCCATGAACTGTTGTGGAACACCTAAAGGGTTAACAGAGTTTGTAAACCCAGCTTTGAATACCTTGAGGGTGTACTTTCTTAGATGGAGTCACTTTTTGGAATTTCTATGCTAGGAGTGCATCAGGGGGCTTGCAATAGGACATGGTGTTAAAAAACCAGTCCCGCAAAATCTGCCATTCAAAACCCATATGGCGTTCCCCTCCTTCAATGTCCTCCCGTTTGGCCAAACAGTAGTTTAGGACCACATATGGGGTGTTTCTGCAAACTAGAGAAACAGGGCAACCCACATTGAGTTTTGTTTGGCAGGTAACCCTTACTTTATTACTGGAAAAAATGGATTATAATGGAAAATTTTCCAAAAATTCTAAATTCCAAAATTGTTTCTCCATCTTCCATGAACTGTTGTGGAACACCTAAAGGGTTAACAGAGTTTGTAAACCCAGCTTTGAATACCTTGAGGGTGTACTTTCTTAGATGGAGTCACTTTTTGGAATTTCTATGCTAGGAGTGCATCAGGGGGCTTGCAATAGGACATGGTGTTAAAAAAACCAGTCCCGCAAAATCTGCCATTCAAAACCCATATGGCGTTCCCCTCCTTCAATGTCCTCCCGTTTGGCCAAACAGTAGTTTAGGACCACATATGGGGTGTTTCTGCAAACTAGAGAAACAGGGCAACCCACATTGAGTTTTGTTTGGCAGGTAACCCTTACTTTATTACTGGAAAAAATGGATTATAATGGAAAATTTTCCAAAAAATCAAAATTCAGAAATTTTATCTCCATTTTCCATGAACTGTTGTGAAACACCTAAAGGGTTAACAAAGTTTGTACAATCAGTTTTGAATACCTTGAGGGTGTAGTTTCTAAAATGGCGTCATTTTTGGGTGGTTTCTATTATGTAAGCCTCACAAAGTGACCTCAAACCTGGACTGGTCCATAAAAAGTGGGATTTGGAAAATTTCTGAAAAATTTCAAAATTTGCTTCCAAACTTCTAAGGTATGTAACATCCCCAAAAAATAAAATAGCATTTCCCAAATACTCCAAACCTGAAGTAGATATATGGGGAATGTAAAGTCATCACTTTTTTGGGGGGTATTACTATGTATCATAGAAGTGGAGAAACTGAAACTTTAAAATTTGCTAAATTTTGCAAATTTTTTGGTAAAATTTGTATTTTTTATGCAAAAAAATAAACTTTTTTGACCCAATTTTAGTAGTGTCACGAAGTACAATATGTGACGAAAAAACAATCTCAGAACGGCCTAGGTAAGTAAAAGCGTTTTAAAGTTATTCACACTTAAAGTGACAGTGGTCAGATTTTGAAAAAATGGCCTGGTCCTAAGGTGAAAATGAGCCCGGTCCTTAAGGGGTTAAATTCTATACAATTAATCTCCGCATAAAAGAATCCCTAAAAAACATATGGAATTTAAAATGTGGAGGTCAAAAAATGAAAAGAATTAAATAAAATTGCCAAGCCTTAAGTACCAAACAAGGCCTTGTCTTTATAATGGGCAAATAGAAAGCTGTTGAATAAAAGCAGTTAAAAACAACAGAAGCCGTGTGTCACACCATTACAACATGGCACATTTTGACTAAGCACATCCCTGATCAAACTTTTGTCTGGAAACCTTGCGCTTATGGTAAATGCAATCTGACTTGATTTTTTTTTACTCTTTATTCTGCCATATCTTAGTAGATCACTCGGAAGACCAAAATATATTGAGAGTATAAACTAGTAACTGATAATTTGTTGTGAATATTAGGGATTCACACTGGAACATAAAGGATCTGTTATAATCCACATGAAAGGACCAATGTTTGCTCTTCTAATTCTTTGTTTGTTGTCTCCCTGCTAACAATGGACACATGCCCATTTCGTACCCGTCTCACATGTTTGGGCACCTGCTGCCAACTGTTGAATGGAAGATGTCACGTGAATATGTGTAAAACGTAAGGTATGAGCCCAATTAAGCTAAACTTGGGAAATTACTGTACCCTTATGCAGATAAGAGATAAGAAAAGAGTGGTAGCAATAAGGCAGACCACCAAAGCATAGGCCTTTAATGCCTGGTGGGCAGGGGTTGACCGATCATAGACCCTACAGGGAAATTTCCTGGTTAGTTAATGCCCAGGGGGCTGCTTGAGCCCTGCTCACAGCCGCCAGCCAGATACATAATGATCTGATGCTCTCAGCATTAACCCTTTCAACCCCGGGCCAGTTTTCACCTTCCTGCCCAGGCCATTTTTAGCAAATCTGACGTGTCACTTTATCTGGTAATAACTTTAAAACGCTTTTACTTATCCAGGCCATTCTGAGATTGTTTTCTCGTCACATATTGTACTTCATGACAGTTGTAAAATTAATTCAAAAGAAATGGACGGCACTGTGCATTTATCGAGGTCCGGGTGCACGGTCAACAGGTCGGGGCCCTATACAAATATAATGAACGGACCGGCACTCCGCAATCTTGTGTAGAAAATGTATTTATTCGTCACCCATATGTGACGCGCGTTTCGGCACAGGCATGTGCCTTTGTCAAACAATGATAGTAGAGCAACATCATTTATAAAAAAATACCAAATTTACCAAAAATTCTGAAAAATTAGCAAATTTCCAAATTTAAATTTCTCTACCTTTATAATATATAACAATAACTCCAAAAATAGTTATTGCTTTACATTCCCCATATGTCTACTTCATGTTTGGATCATTATATTAATGCCATTTTATTATTTGGGGACGTTAGAAGGCTTAGAAGTTTAGAAGCAAATCTTGAAATTTTTCAGAAAATTTCCAGAACCCACTTTTTAAAGGACAAGTTCAGGTATGAAGTCACTTTGAGAGGCTTAAATAATAGAAACCACCTAAAAATGACCCCATTTTAGAAACTACACCCCTCAAGGTATTCAAAACTAATTTTGCAAACTATGTTAACCCTTTAGGTGTTCCACAAGAATTAATGGAAAATCGAGATGAATTTTCAGAATTTCACTTTTTTGGCAGATTTTCCATTTTAATAAATTTTTTCCCGCTAACAAAGCAAGGGTTAACAGACAAACAAAACTCAATATTTTTTACCCTGATTCTGTAGTTTGCTGAAACACCCAATATGTTGTAGTAAACTGCTCTATGGACACACAGCAGGGTGCAGAATAAAAGGAACGCCATATTGTTTTTGGAAGGCAAATTTTGCTGGCCTGGTTTTTTGACACCATGTCCCATTTGAAGCCCCCATGATGCACCTCTAGAGTAGAAACTCCAAAAAAGTGACCCATTTTGGAAAATACACCCCTCAAGGTATTCAAAACATTTTACAAACTTTGTTAATCCTTTAGGTGTTCCACAAGAATTAATGGAAAATTGAGATTAATTTTCAGAATTTCACTTTTTTGGCAGATTTTCCATTTTAATAAATTTTTTCCCGCTAACAAAGCAAGGGTTAACATCCAAACAAAATTCAATATTTATTGCCCTGATTCTGTAGTTTACAGAAACACTCCATATGTGGTCGTAAACTGCTGTATGGGCACACAGCAGGGCGCAGAAGGGAAGGAACGCCATATGGTTTTTGGAAGGCATATTTTGCTGGACTGGACTTTTGCTGTCCCATTTGAAGCCCCCCTGATGCATCCCTAGAGTAGAAACTCCAAAAAAATGATCCCATTTTGGAAACCACAGGGTATGGTGGCAGTTTTGTTGGTACTATTTTAGGGTAGATATGATTTTTGGTTGCTCTATATTACACTTTTTGTGAGGCAAGTTAACAAAAAATAGCTGTTTTGGCACATTTTTATTTTTCGTTATTTACAATGTTCATTTGACAGGTTAGATCATGTGGTATCTTTATAGAGCAGGTTGTTACGGATGCGACAATACCAAATATGTCTACTTTGTTGGTTGTTTGTTTCAGTTTTACATAATAAAGAAAGACAGGGCCTGCTGCACATAAGCTGGAGGAGGGGGATCTGGAGCATCACTGGAAGCGTGCACTTCCAGTATTTTGCATGCTCAGATCCCATGGTCAGGATTGACTACTTTATCTGAAGTGTAAAATGTCCATGACCGGCATTACCGCCAGTCGCGGACAATAGCCGTGGGTGTCTGCTGAGCGGAGTGTGCACCATCTTTAAAGACCGGCCAGGACCGCACTGGTTGGGAAGGGATTAAGAGTGATTGTTTTGTACAGTGGTAAAACAATCTTAACTCAATAGGGGAGTACATGTAAAGCTTCACGAGCCAGCCACTGGCCTATATTTGTAGTGCTTCTCAGTGCATGGGGTGTGGTGGATCAAGCTCTGAGAAATGACGTTGAAGGGGGGTGGGGTGAGAAGCTTTAGATTAGGGGATGTGATAGGCCACCCTAAAAAAAAATGTGTTTTTAGGCCACACCTAAAAATTTAGGAGTTAGGAATTAACCAAATTGTCTGGGCTTGCACATTCCAGAGAACTGGTGCAGATTGAGAGAAGTCTTAGAGACGGGTGTGAAAGGTTCGGATTATGTTAAATGTTAGTCATGTTAGTCAATCAAAGTGTAGGGGGAGGGAAATACGTGCTGATGGTGTGAGGGGAAGGAATTAGTTATGCTAATGAGCATAACGTCGGGAAATCTTTAGGGGGCGATATATTAGGATATGGGGGTCCAGAGAAGATTATGGCTGGATTGCTTGAAACTGTCATGGTAGACAAGATTTAAGGTACCTTTAGTTTAATATGTAAAAACATGGTGATAGGTTCCCTTTAAATTAAATTCTGTACTGTATGGGTAACCAGTGCAGTGACTGGCACAGGGCGTTTAGACCAAATGATGAGCCTGGTTACTGCAATCAGGTTATTATAGAGAGGGGAAATTTGGTTAGAGGAAGACCAATTAGTAATGAATTACAGTAATCAAAATGAGAATGGATCAGGAACGGCATAGAACAGCAGTGATCACAGAATTGGCGAAAAACAGACAGAGCATTCAGAGACGGCACTCAGAGCTCTCTCTGTTGGCAGCCACACCCTGGAAAAAGTCTATAGTGTACCAATATGTCTTAGACTGTTCCTGCCATTCATCAGCGCAAGGCGCACTATGAATGGCACAGGCAGCGCATTGAATGTAGGCAGGAAATTATAGCTAAATGATAAAGTACATGGAAGATGTACAGGGTGGGCCATTTATATGGATACACCTTAATAAAATGGGAATGGTTGGTGATATTAACTTCCTGTTTGTGGCACATTAGTATATGTGAGGGGGGAAACTTTTCAAGATGGCTGGTGACCATGGCGGCCATTTTGAATCCAACTTTTGTTTTTTCAATAGGAAGAGGGTCATGTGACACATAAAACTTATTGGGAATTTCACAAGAAAAACAATGGTGTGCTTGGTTTTACCGTAACTTTATTCTTTTATGAGTTATTTACAAGTTTCTGACCACTTATAAAATGTGTTCAATGTGCTGCCCATTGTGTTGGATTGTCAATGCAACCCTCTTCTCCCAGTCTTCACACACTGATGGCAACACTGCAGGAGAAATGCTAGCACAGGCTTCCAGTATCCGTAGTTTCAGGTGCTGCACATCTCGTATCTTCACAGCATAGACAATTGCCTTCAGATGACCCCAAAGATAAAAGTCTAAGGGGGTCAGAATTAGAGACCTTGGGGGCCATTCAACTGGCCCACGACGACCAATCCACTTTCCAGGAAACTGTTCATCTAGGAATGCTCGGACCTGACACCCATAATGTGGTGGTGCACCATCTTGCTGGAAAAACTCAGGGAAGATGCCAGCTTCAGTGCATAAAGAGGGAAACACATCATCATGTAGCAATTTTGCATATCCAGTGGGCTTGAGGTTTCCATTGATGAAGAATGGCCCCACTATCTTTGTACCCCATATACCACACCATAACATCAATTTTTTTTGTTCCAACAGTGTTGGAGGGATCTATCCAATGTGGGTTAGGCCTCATGCACACGAACGTATTTTCTTTCCGTGTCCGTTCCGTTTTTTTTGCGGACCATATGTGGAACCATTCATTTCAATGGGTCCGCAAAAAAAACAGAAGATACTCCGTGTGCATTCCGTTTCCGTGTGTCCGTTTTTCCGTTCCGCAAAAAAATAGAGCATGTCCTATTTTTTTCTAGTTTGCGGACAAGGATAGGCATTATTACAATGGATCTGCAAAAATAACGGATCCGCAAAAAAATGGATGCCATACAGAACGTCATCCGTTTTTCTGCGGATCCGCAATTTGCGGACCGCAAAACACATACGGTCGTGTGCATGAGGCCTTAGTGTCAGACCAAAAGCGGTGGTTTTGTTTGTTAACTTCACCATTCACAAAAAAGTTTGCCTCATCACTGAACAAAATCTTCTGCGTAAACTGAGGGTCCTGTTCCAATTTTAGTTTTGCCCATTCTGCAAATTCAGTGTACCGATCTGGGTCATCCTCGTTGAGATGCTGCAGTAACTGGAGTTTGTAAGGGTGCCATTTGTGAGTAGCTAATATCCGCCGAAGGGATGTTCGACTAATCCCACTCTCCAGTGACATGCGGCGAGTGCAGGGCTGGGACAAGGTCCACCACCAACAGAGGCTGAGCTGCCCAAGTGCGCCCCCCCCCCCCCTCCAACTTGTGGATGACACTGCTATGGGGGATCTGTGATTAATGATACTGTTATTGGGGAATCTGTGGATGACACATTTGTGTCATCCACAGATCCCCCCTCCCCATAACAGGGTCCATGTAGGAATGACCCCCAATACAAGGGGTGAGGCTGTGGGGTTGTATCTGCTTTTTTGATGACAGCGCCAGCGAGCCCGTGCAGTGACTGTATTCTACTACACCCCCTCCCCACACACACTGTATATAATCTTAACTATATAACTGTAGTGATTTACTACAGTTATATAGTTAATAAGATTATATCCAGTGAGCGGGGGATGGAGGTGTAGTAGAATACAGTCACTGCGAGCCTGCTGTCATTATGAAATAGCATATGTGACCCCCACCTCTTTATTGGTGGTCATTCAGTAAATTAACCCTGTTTTGGGGGAGGGGGTGTCTGTGGGACAAATATGTGTCATCCACAGATTCTCCCCATAACAGGGTTCATTTAGTGAATGACCACCCAAATTGTGGTGACCCAATACATGGGAGTTGCATCTGCAGAGCTTTTGTATAATGCCACCCCACACTGTAGTGTCCCCCACACAGTAATGTCCGCCACACTGCCCCCGCACAGTAATGTCCGCCACACTGCCCCCCACACAGTAATGTCCGCCACACTGCCCCCACACAGTAATGTCCGCCACACTGCCCCCACACAGTAATGTCCGCCACACTGCCCCCGCACAGTAATGTCCGCCACACTGCCCCCACACAGTAATGTCCGCCACACTGCCCCCACACAGTAATGTCCGCCACACTGCCCCCGCACAGTAATGTCTGCCACACTGCCCCCCACACAGTAATGTCCGCCACACTGCCCCCACACAGTAATGTCCGCCACACTGCCCCCCACAGTAATGTCCGCCACACTGCCCCCACACAGTAATGTCCGCCACACTGCCCCCACACAGTAATGTCCGCCACACTGCCCCCACACAGTAATGTCCGCCACACTGCCCCCACACAGTAATGTCCGCCACACTGCCCCCACACAGTAATGTCCATCACACTGCCCCCACACAGTAATGTCCGCCACACTGCCCCCACACAGTAATGTCATACACTGCCCCCACACAGTAATGTCCGCCACACTGCCCCCACACAGTAATGTCCGCCACACTGCCCCCACACAGTAATGTCAGCCACACTGCCCCCTACACAGTAATGTCAGCCACACTGCCCCCACACAGTAATGTCCCCACACCCCCTCAACCACACAGCAGTGCCCCACATAGTAATTTGTCATGCCCCCCCTCTTGTCATTCTCCCCCTCTTGTCATAATCCCCTCTTCTTGTCATGCTTTTTCTGCCCCGTCATTCTCCCCCATCTTTTCATGCTCTTTTCACCCCCATGTTGTCATGCTCTTTCTGCCCCCCATGTTGTCACAGACTTAATGAAAGGGGGCCCGGCATTTCACTGTACTTAATGCCGGGCCCCGTCAGACGCTCCTCTCACCTCCATTATGGTCACTTCTCAGGCTTCCAGGATCAGACCCCAGCGCTGCCTCACATTAAGCAGGTGGGCGGAGCCTAACGGAGGTCCGTTAGGCTCTGCCCATCTGCTTACTCTGTTTCTAGTTAGAGCCAGAGGCAGCGGGGCCTGATGCTGGGGGCCTGAAGCAGCATAATGGAGGTGAGAGGAGCGCTCTGACAGGGCCTGGCTCAGGGAATGACAGGAGGGAGCGCTGAGCGGTTCCCCCCTGTCAGTCCCTCTCCCTCTGACCGGCTGCTGCCTGCGCCCTGAGGCTGGAGCGCCCTGAGGCTGGAGCCTCCCCAGCCTCTGTGTCGGCCCGGCCCTGGGCGAGTGCTACGCTGTGGGCTCTTGCTGAATGAAGCTAGGACAGCCACTGATGTTTCTTCATTAGTGACAGATTTCATGCATCCACATTTTGGCAAATCCAACACTGAACCAGTTTCACGAAACTTAGCAAGCAGTTTGCTAACTGTAGCATGAGAGATGGTTGGTCTCGTAGGGTCTCTTGCATTGAAATCTGCTGCAATGACCCGGTTACTGCGTTCACCAGACATCAACACAATTTCTATCCGCTCCCCACGTGTTAACCTCGGCGACATGTCAATGGCTGTAAACAAAGAGAAACTTGTAAATAACTCATGAAAGAATCGAGTTACGTTAAAACCAAGCACACCATTGTTTTTCTTGTGAAATTCCCAATAAGTTTGATGTGTCACATGACCCTCTTCCTATTAAAAAAAAAGGTGGATTCAAAATGGCCAACTTGAAAATGGCCGCCATGGTCACCAGCCATCTTGAAAAGTTCCCCCCTCACATATACTAATGTGCCACAAACAGGAAGTTAATATAAAAAAAAAAGAATTAATAAAAGAATTAAGGTGATGCACAGGGCTGTTTAAACCCCCTCAGGGTGCTCTCAGTATGGTAGTTCCACTCAACTACCTAGCGAGAAAAAGAAAATGTGTATTAATTTACTGGGCACACCTGTGGATACTTGTTCCCAATTTTATTAAAACAATACAAATAAAATAAACCACCAAGTTGTTAATTCATATATGCACAGAGATGGCTAATTGTGAGTGGGGTAAGCTTCCCAAAATTGCCCTCTCTGTGTAATAAATTACAAATAACCATCCATAAAATTCATATGAGTTCAAATACACAATCAATGATGCGAAGGAAATGTGCAAAAAGAAAAGGTAGATCCTCAATGTTCCAATAAATATAATCGACCTCAATATTCACAAAATTGCCAGTATAAAGTGCTCCTTTCAGGTAACTTGTGAAAGTTTCATGCGAAGAACAGAACAGAACTAACCGTCTCTGAGCGGCGTCCCGCTCTCACGGAGATCGCAGCGGCGTCCCGCTGTAACGAGTCCCTGCAGGGAAATAGGTATCTTACCCGGATAGCTGCATATTACGTTTGCGATTGTGTGATGATCTGCCTTGTGCTTCAATCCCTGTTTGTCCGACCTCTGCCACGTGTAGTAGTTCCAGCTACGATGTAGATTAGGCTGTAGATAGAAAAGTTCCTATACGTGGGCCCCGATGAGAAGGGGATCGGCTGGTTATTCGGGATGGTCAAGACCCCCCAATTGAAATCTGCAAGTTGTGATGATTATGAGCTTCGAAAAAACCAATGGTCAAGTCCCCCCAATTGAAATCTGCAAGTTGTGATGATTATGAGCTTCGAAAATCCCGAATAACCAGCCGATCCCCTTATCATCGGGGCCCACGTATAAGAACTTTTCTATCTACAGCCTAATCTACATCGTAGCTGGAACTACTACACGTGGCAGAGGTCGGACAAACAGGGATTGAAGCACAATGCAGATCATCACACAATCGCAAACGTAATATGCAGCTATCCGGGTAAGATACCTATTTCCCTGCAGGGACTCGTTACAGCGGGATGCCGCTGCGATCTCCGTGAGAGCGGGACGCCGCTCAGAGACGGTTAGTTCTGTTCTGTTCTTCGCATGAAACTTTCACAAGTTACCCGAAAGGAGCACTTTATACTGGCAATTTTGTGAATATTGAGGTCGATTATATCTATTGGAACATTGAGGATCTACCTTTTCTTTTTGCACATTTCCTTCGCATCATTGATTGTGTATTTGAACTCATATGAATTTTATGGATGGTTATTTGAAATTTATTACACAGAGAGGGCAATTTTGGGAAGCTTACCCCACTTACAATTAGCCATCTCTGTGCATATATGAATTAACAACTTGGTGGTTTATTTTATTTGTATTGTTTTAATAAAATTGGGAACAAGTATCCACAGGTGTGCCCAGTAAATTTATACACAGGAAGTTAATATCCCCAACCATTCCCATTTTATTAAGGTGTATCCATATAAATGGCCCACCTGGTATATTGGACTGTAGTATTCAGGTTAAATTGCTGTGTTGGCACTTTGCAATGAATACGTGGGTTTTGGGTCGCTGTTTGGGCACTCGGCCTCTAAAAGGTTCACCATCACTGGGGTAGACATCAATGTTGTATTGGTTGGGGTCCAACCCCTTCCTAGTTCACATAGGCACCGCAGTTTGTCTTAGTGGCACTGCTTGCTACTGCTTCTTGTCATCAAACATTAATAGCTTTTTCTAAGGGTAGACCACCAATGTTATTACCCAAGCGAAGCCCTTTAATTCAGATTACAAATGACCAGTACACCTCCCTGTCTTTACATCTGGACTGATGACTCGAGCTACCTGTTTAAGTTATAGCCAGCCACATATGATTCTGATTGATGAATGTTTAGATTATATTAGTTGGATATTTTATGATGGTGCCATGTATAAACATTAGGTTAATTATAGGCACGGGAACACGTGTCACTAATGGGCAGACAGGCACGGAGCGAGACCTTTCTTGGCTTTGGAAAGACGCACTATAAATGCTTTCATTAAATTCACACAATGGCAAATGGAAACATTCATTTGATATCATGAATAATAGGCCGGGAATTGTGTGTTGTGTGGGTGGCAAAAACAATATGCCATTGGAGATCTTTGTTTAATATGATTTTATCTTTTTTTCCCTCTTTCAGCTGTTGGATTGCAATTTGCACCATGTAAATGTTTGAATGTTGCTATTGACAGAATAAAGCAAACATTGCAAGATAGTCCTGTGGTCCAGAAACATATCAGACCGTGATAAAATAAGCATGTCCTTGTGGTGGCAAAGTCAAGTGCGACTTTAAAATATAGTTATGCACTTATATTCCCTTAGCAATATATTTTGTAATTGTTTTTGCTACTTTACGTCAGAACGTTGGTGGTGTGCAGAAAATATATGATACGTCTTGTCGTCTGCGGTGCTGGAAGGGGCTTTACGAGTAAATAAAGCTTATTGAAGCAGCAGAGGCCATTTATCAGCTGTCCACGTTATCTGTTTTTAGAGACTGCATTAGCACTAAACTTTTATTATAATTAAAGGGGTTGTGCACTAATATAAATCTTTCCTACCCAACAGATATCGCTGTTATATCACTTTTCCCAAATATCACCATTTATCAAAACTGCCTTATTCTAAAGTAATTATCCTACCATTTCAACCTTTGGCAAATCAGTTTTGATATTCAGTTGTTGTAGGTGACGTCCTGTATTAGAGCATGCATTTAACTGCGCTAATGCTAGATTGGACAGCAGACGCATGACAAAACGGGAAGTAGTATTCAAGCATGGGGGATAAGAGAAAACAGCAAGTGAGGTAAATATGAAAAAAAAATGCAAAGAGGAATTAGAGCTGGACTAATTGAAGAAAATAAACTTCAGAGTGAAAAATAGTTTATGGCACAACCCCTTTAACTTGAAGATTTCCTTTTATCAAAACTGCGTTATTCCAAAGTTATTTTCCTACTATTTTAACCTGTGGCAAGTCAGTTTTGATATTCAGTTGTAGGTTACGTCCTGTATTGGAGTCTTTTAATGTAGAATGCACAAGCCTCATTGGTAAGAACAAGGGGCATTGTTAGTATCACATGATCTGTTGATTTCAGGACCCATTTCACTGTGCTAAGGCATGATTGGACAGTGAAGTAGGATTCAAGCGTGGGGGATAAGAGAGAGGAATGGGAGCTAGAGTAATTGATGAAAAATTGTTTATGGCACAACCCCTTTAACGTGTAGATTTCCTTTAAGGTCTTATATCAGATTAGATCAGATACTTTTCTATAAGATTTATATTCACTTTTTATGTCTACGTCAAATATGCCATATTTTCTAGGAGTTGACCATTTGCTACTAAAATTCCTAAACGGATGTGTACCGTCATTGAAAACGCTGAAATGCATCATACCATAGAACCCAAGTTGAAGCCCCCTTGCTGTCCATGGTTATGGCTTGTAAAAACTGGAAGGAGTGGTTGGCTGTTCCATAGCTCTCAAGATGGTGGTGAACATGTGAATTATTCAGTTGACCGCCCCCTGGCTGCAATCCCTTGTGCCCAGTAGCTGAAAGAAAGCGCTTAGTGCATGTGCAGAAACAGGCGATTCTGCTGCTTGGATCTGCACATACACGAAACACTTTAAATACTATGTACACATTCAGAGGCAATTTTTGGTTATGATTGCATTTTATTCATTTTTCTTTAAAAATCATATTTTCAGTAGGCCTTTATTAAAATATTGAGCCATTCTGTCACAAAGGGTTAACTATTTTAACTAACTTTGTGACTGGTACTTTCACTTTGTGCCTGTCGACTAATAAACATTATCTATACACTACTGACAGGTCATAAACACTTATTAATGATTAATTATTATTGATGGAAAAGACAGAAAATCCACATCTGCTACTACGGCATCTCAGCTATGTACAGAAAGAAGGATTCCATATCTTTATAAAGACCAATTGAAAAAAAAAAAAGATTTTTAGCTAAAAATAAGTATAATGCTATTAACCCCTTTAGGACCCTGAGACTTTCCTTTTTTGCGTTTTCGTTTTTCACTCCCCGCCTTCCTATAGTCCTAACTTTTTAATTTTTCCTTTCACATAGCCTTATAAGGGCTTATTTTTTTTGGGACAAGTTGTACTTTTTAATGGCCCCATTTATGGTTGCATACCATGTAGTATGAAGCAGATTTTTTTCCCAAAAGGGGTAGAATTGGGAAAAAACGCAATTCTGATAAAGATTTTTATATTTTTACACTGTACACTATGCGGTAAAATTGACCTGTTCATGAGAAGAATGATCTTCATTCTCCAGGTCAGTACAGTTACAATGATACCACAATTGTTTAATTTTTCTTGCATTTTAATACTGATTTTTTTTTAAAAACCTTGAGGAAAAAAAAATGTATAACCATATTCTGACCCCTATAACTTTTTTGTAGTTATGTGTACAGGGCTGTGTGAAGGCTCATTTTTTGCGGGACGATCTGTTCTTTTCAATGATACCAATTTGAAGTGTAAGCGACTTTTTCATCACTTTTTATTAAAAAAATGATTGGGTTGAAGTGACAAAAAATGTCAAATTGGCTGTTTTCATTTTTCTTCCCATTTACACCATTTGCCGTATGCCACTAATATTGTTATATGTTAATTGTGTGGGCATTTTTGCACACAAAAGTATTTGTGTTTTTATTTTAAGGAAAAGGGGGTGATTTGAACTTTTATGTTTTTTTAATTTTTTTATATTTGTAAAGCCTTTTTTTAAACTTTTTTTAAGTCACTTTGGGTGACAATAACCGGCAATCATTAGATTGCCCATTGTGTTCATTGATGGCTATATAGCCATCATTGAACACTTCATTTGCAATATAACAATACAAGGCTTCCACCTAGTGGCTTGTAGTGGTATATTCCTGAAATAGACTCCAAAGCTTGCTTGAGGCTTTAGGTTATTTCAGCGATATAACAGGTTCCCCGATCTCAGCCGGGGAACACTCTTACCGGAGCGGAAGTGCGTGACTGCAAAAATGCCGTAATCACATTTGACCACGGCATCTGAAGGGGAAAATGTATGCGATCAGCCTTATGGCTGATTGCATACATGTGCTGTGGGTCTCTGCTATTTAAAATAGCATAAACCCAGTGGCCATGGTGCCCGCTGCATGTGCGAACGAGCGCCATGTTTAAAGACCGGACTTCCACCGTACATATATGGCGGAGGTCCTTAAGGGGTTAAAAAAATTGCCCCCAAATGTGTTCATTGCCTTTAAGCATCTGGGCATTAGAGGACACGTGGGTAAATCCCATGACCATCAGAAAGTGGACACTGCTATAATTACAATGTTAAAGGAATAGTCCAGTATTGACTGGATGTGGTGCTGGTGCCTGATATTCAGGTTTATTGTTGGCCAAATCTAATGTGTGTGGGGAACTCTCATCTGACAGATGATGTCGAGGGAGAGAAGGATCGGGCAAACTGAATTTTTTTGCCTGATCGTTTTGTTATCCCAGGAGATAAGCCACCGCCAAAAGTGTTGCTTTCTCTTCTCTCCCCACTGACAACACATACATGCTTGGTCAAACTGAACTTGTATGTGTATGGAGAACACCAAGTGATCATTCATCCCATAGCTATTTCTTAAAATGTATTACATTTTAAATAGATTACAATAAAAGATTCTTTATTTCACTATCCAACACACATAATTATAAGATCTGCAGGGCTTAAACTGTGAAGAGGACACAGAGCTCACACATCAAACAGCAGATTGGCGTGGGTCCCTGGAGTCTAATATTGATGACCTATCTTTATCAATATACTGCACGACCCCTTTAAGGGATATTGCCAAATTTACAGTGCCCTTACAAATAGGGTTGTACAACATGTTGATATGTCTATACAGCACCCAAGTAACTAAGACAGAGCGTCCAGATGAATAAAGTATTCTGCACCCAGACAACAAGGTGATTGATAACATCCAAATGTTATCATACAGTTCTCAGATACACAGTATAATACAACACCTATATAAAAGTACTTACACCTCCAGGTAAATAGTGCATACGAAATCGAGATAGTGTACCCAGTGTTCAGATAAAAAGTGCTAAAAAATATGTAAATGGTGCAGTCAGCATCCAGATGAATAGTGTTGGAATGCCTTTAGATAAACGGTACAGTCAGTGTCTCGTTGTGTCCTACAGTTTAACAGTAATGTCATATAGAGCCCTCTTTAACCGCTACAGGACCGCCGCACGCAGGATTGCGTCCTGGCGGCGGCCCTGTAGCTCTGATCGGACGCATCGGCGCGTCATCTCGCGAGACGCGAGATGACGCGAGGACCGCGCCCGCACATGCGCAATGCGCGCCATCGGCAGCGCTCGCATGCTGGTTATACTACAGCCTGCCAGCGCCGATCGTGCGCTGGCAGGCTGTATATGGCAGAAAAAATCGCAGATCAGGCGTTGTTCTGTGAACAGCGTCTGATCTGCTGCTACCCGCTTCTCTGGTGGTCCCTTTGCTTGGGACCACCAGAGAAAAAATATCAAAGTGCACCAATCACCACACAACCCCCCACCGCCCCCACCCACCCACCACCCCCTGTCACTGATTAACCCCTGATCTCCCATGTCACCCCCTGATCACCCCTGTCACCCCCTGTCACTGATCACCCCTGTAAGGCTCATTCAGATGTCCGCATGTGTTTTGCGGATCACGGATCCGCAAATCCGCGGATCCATAAGCTACGGACACCAGCAATGTGCTTTCCGCATTTTGCGGATCCGCACATTGCCAGAACTATATAGAAAATGCCTTTTCTTGTCCGCAGTGCGGACAAGAATAGGACATGTTCTATACTTTTGCGGATCTCCAATTACGGATCCGCAATTACGGATCGAGCGGGACAAAGTCTGTCCCCATAGAATTGAATGTATCCACATTTCTGTTCCGCAAAATTTTGCGGAACAGAAGTGCGAGCAGCTTGAATGAGGCCTTAGGGTCCCTTAGCGATCGCAGCTTTATAGCTTTTCCCTCTTTTTTTGCACATTTTTAGAGATTTTTCATCCACATTGATCAATGTGAATGGAAAAATCTGTGGCAGTTCATTTTTTCTTTCAGCGCAGAGGCTGAACGGAAAAAAATTCTCATTACCCGTATGGTCAATATAAGGAGAATAGCAAAAACTCCTAATTCTGGCCATACGTGTAATGATTGCGGAGACCCCTAAAATGCCAGGGCAGTACAAAAACCTCACATGTGACCCCATTTTAGAAAGAAGACACCCCAAGGTATTCCGTGAGGGGTATGGCGAGTTCATGTAAAATTTTATTTTTGTCACAAGTTAGTGGAATGTGAGACTGTAAAAAAAAAAAAAAAAAATACCATTTCCGCTAACTTGTGCCAAATTTTTTTTTCTGTGAACTCGCCATGCCCCTCACGGAATACCTTGGGGTGTCTTCTTTCCACAATGGGGTCACTTGTGGGGTATTTATACTGCCCTGGCATTTTAGGGGTCCTAAAGCGTGAGAATCCAAATGCGTAAAAATGTCCTGTGAAATCCTAAAGGTACTCATTGGTTTTAGGGCCCCTTTGCGCATCTTGGCTGCAAAAAGTGTCACTCATGTGGTATCGCCGTACTCAGGAGAAGTAGGGCAATGTGTTTTGGGGTGTATTTTTATATATACCCATGCTGTGTGTGAGAAATATCGCTGTAAGCGACAACTTTTTAAATTTTTTATTCAAAGTTGTCAATTTACAGAGATATTTCTCTCACTCAACATGGTATATATAAAATACACCCCAAGCACTGCCTACTCTCCTGATCAGCTACCATGTGTGTACACTTTTGCAGCCAAGATGCTAAAACCCTAATGATACCTGCTAGGAGGGCATTTTTACGCATTTTTCTTCTCACGCTTTAGGGCCCCTAAAATGCCAGGGCAGTATAAATACCCACATGTGACCCCATTTTGGAAAGAAGACACCTCAAGGTATTCGCTGAGGGCATAATGAGTCCATGAAAAATTAAACTTTTTGTCAAAAGTTAGCGGAAAGGAGACTTTGTGAGAAAAACAATAAAAAATTAATTTCCACTAACTTGTGCCAAAAAAATCTTCTATGAACTCGCCATGCCCCTCACGGATTACCTTGGGGTGTCTTCTTTCCAAAATGGGGTCACATGTGGGGTATTTATACTGCCCTGGCATTTTAGGGGCCCTAAAGCGTGAGAAGAAAAATGCGTAAAAATGCCCTCCTAAAAGGTACTCATTGGAATTAGGGCCCCTTTGCGCA
This sequence comes from Bufotes viridis, assembly GCA_033119425.1. Classification (NCBI taxonomy): domain Eukaryota; kingdom Metazoa; phylum Chordata; class Amphibia; order Anura; family Bufonidae; genus Bufotes; species Bufotes viridis. Next base: position 71,177,088 of record CM065589.1, on the reverse strand, counting down.
TCTTGGCTGCAAAAAGTGTCACTCATGTGGTATCGCCGTACTCAGGAGAAGTAGGGCAATGTGTTTTGGGGTGTATTTTTACATATACCCATACTGGGTGAGAGAAATATCTCTGTAAATTGACAACTTTGAATAAAAAAATTTAAAAAGTTGTCGTTTACAGCGATATTTCTCACACGCAGCATGGGTATATGTAAAATACACCACAAGCTACATTGCCTACTTCTCACTGAATCTGACTACCATGTGTGCACTTTGCAGCCTGAATGCTAAAGGGGCCTAAAACCAATGAGTACCTTTAGGATTTCACAGGCCATTTTTATGCATTTGGTTCTCACACTTTAGGAGCCCCTAAAATGCCAGGTGAGTATAAATACCCCACATGTGACCCCATTTTGGAAAGAAGACACCCCAAGGTATTCTGTGAGGGCATGGTGAGTCCACAGAATTTTTATTTTTGGCATAAGTCAGCGGAAATTGTTTTTTGTTTTTAATTTTGTTTTTACAAAGTCTCATATTCCACTAACTTGTGACAAAAATAAAATTTTACATGAACTCACCATACCCCTCACAGAATACCTTGGGGTGTCTTCTTTCCAAAATGGGGTCACATGTGGGGTATTTATACTGCCCTGGCATTTTAGGGGCCCCTAAAGCGTGAGAAGAAGTCTGGAATCCAAATGCGTAAAAATGCCCTGTGAAATCCTAAAGGTACTCATTGGTTTTAGGGCCCCTTTGCGCACCCAAGCTGCAAAAAGTGGCACACATGTGGTATCGCCGTACTCAGGAGAAGTAGGGCAATGTGTTTTGGGGTGTATTTTTATATATACCCATACTTTGTGTGAAAAATATCTCTGTAAGCGACAACTTTTAAAAATTTTTATACAAAGTTGACAATTTACAGAGATATTTCTCTCACCCAACATGGGTGTATGTAAAAATACACCCCAAAACACATTGCCCTACTTCTCCTGAGTACGGCGATACCCATGAGTGACACTTTTGCAGCCTGAGTGCGCAAAGGGCCCAAATTAACAGTACCTTTAGGTTTCATGGCGACTCATAATTAGCCCGCCCAAAATGCCAGAACAGTAAACACACCCCACAAATGACCCCATTTCGGAAAGTAGACACCCCAAGGTATTCACTGAGGGCATAGTGAGTCCGTCTGAGATTTTTTTTTTTTTGCCAGAAGTTATCAGAAATTGAAACTTTTTTTTTTTTTTCTCAGAAAGTGTCATTTTCCGCTAACTTGTGAAAAAAAATGAAATGATACATGAACTCACCAAGCCCCTCCGCGAATACTTTGGGGTGTCTTCTTTCTAAAATGGTGTAATTTGGGGGGTATTTATACTTTCCTGACATTCTAGCACCTGAAGAAACATGACAGGCGCTCAGAAAGTCAGAGCTGCTTCAAAATGCCGAAATTCACTTTTTGCACCATAGTTTGTAAGCGCTATAACTTTTACCCAAACCAATAAATATACACTTATTGGATTTTTTTTTATCAAAGACATGTAGAACAATAAATTTAGAGAAAAATTTATATAGAAATGTAGTTTTTTTTGAAAAATTCTACAACAGAAAGTGAAAAATGTCATTTTGTCAAAAATAAGACCTCTGGATAAGGGGAACTTTGATAGTGTATCTATACACATTACAGCTGCCCCAACACACCAAGCTCTGCTACATCCATATACAATGTGCTGGTGCAGCTGTAATGTGTATGGATACACTATCAAAGTTCTCCGCATCTAGAGGTCATTTTTTTTTTTTTTTTAAGCTGTCTGGCTATGCAGCTGATATAGCCTTGTGATTAAGTGTCTTGCCTTTGAACCTAATGGTCGCAGGTTCGATTCCCAGGGCAAGCTTTTCTGAAAGAAAGAATAAATAAGTTTTAAATAGACAAGGGCGAGGGACACTGCAATTCACTGTGTAATTAGCGATTGGGAGAGGAGTGAGGACACGTGCTGATTACCCAGGGGAGGAGAGGAGTGAGGACAACACGTGCTTGCCGGGCCCCCTGTAAGCCCGGGCCCCGAAGCAGCTGCTTCCCCTGCTTCCCCGGTAGTTACGCCCCTGAGTCTGGGTATTACACAAACAGCCCATTGATTTAAATGCATTGGCCTCATTTGCCCTTTAGGGGCGCAGCAGGAAAATTGAACACTTGTTGCTAGGTTCCTATTTAGATTACAATTGATGGCCAAGGATCTACTGTAATCAGCAGACCTCTCTACCAAAGCAGACAACCCCCTTTAACTCTTAGTCGTCACTTTACATATGATGCACACCACTCGCAAGCGCAGCGGGCACTATAGCCGCTGGCTTTCTGCTGTTTCATGCAGCAGACACCCGGGCTAATGTCTGAGATCAGCTATGACGCTAGCTGTCACTTATAACCACAGGATCTGCATGGTGAAAATGCGGGAGCCATGTGCGCCCACGCTGGTAACAGCTTCCCTTAGCTGAAATTGGGGAAGCTGTTACCTTGTAATGATAGGCTGGAGTCTGCTGGAGGCTCCGATGCCTATCACAGAAATATTCCAATACAGGCCTGCAGGTGGCAGTATTGCATTGGAATATACTGAATGGATCGAAATCTATTAATGGCAATCTAATCATTGTTTATGATGTAACTATAAAAAAGTTATGGGGGTCAGAATTTGGCATTGAAAAAGAAAACCTTTTTCTTTCAAAGTTTTTTTTTTAGTAATAAAACACAAGAAAAACTATATACAGTAAATGGTATCATAATTGTACTGACTCAGAGAATGAAGGTAACACATCAGTTTTATCACATAGGGAACGCTGTAAAAACAAAACCCATAAAACTGAGGTGGAATTGTGTTTTTCCCAAATTCCAACACATTTGGAATTTTTCTTCCAGCTTCCCTCTACGTAATTTGAAATATTACATGGTGCCATTAGAAAGTACAACTTCTCCTGCAGACAAACAAGTCCTCATATGACTATTGTGGTAAGGTGCAGGGTGCCGTCCTAGATGGCAGGTACGTGTCACCGAGGTTCATAGCCTCGGTTAGGTAAAAGCCGTTTGTTGGTGTCAGTAGCAGGTAGTGCTACTGACACATTTGCTAGATAGCATGGCTGCAAAGCCGATCCGGGCCGGCTCTTACCGGGAGCAGCTAAAGTGTAGGGTGGGTGGCTGCTCCCCACGACCCAGTCCTGGTTTTGGGCTGGGTTTAAAAACTCAGCCAGCACTAGCAGCTGGGAGAGTGATTGTCTTGGAAGCTGCTGCTAGTGTTGTGGAGCTTTCTGGGCTGGAAGGACGTGCCCAGCAAGGAGGCGTGCAGCCGTCCTGGAACCCTGAAGGAGGATTGTCCTGCGGCTGGGCTGAGAGCCAGGTGCGAACCCGCACATCAAACCTGCCAGGTGAATGGAACCTGTGTTTGGACTTTTTGTTTTCCCCTTCATTTGCTGATGGGTGTGACTTAACACCAATTGACTTTCTGCTGTTATTTTGATGCAAGTGTGAATTAAACACTGTTTGCTGCACCTTCTGGACTCCTTGTTTTGCCTCAGTACTGCACCCGCACCGCTGTCTACCAGAGCGACTCCCCACATTTGGTGTCGGATGCGGGCATGCGCAGTGAGGCTGGCGTGAACGCCGAAGTTTTTTGCTAAGCACGAGTGCATGGAATATATTAAGCCAGCAAAGTTGCAAGCAGGAATTTCTGGCAACATGGAGGCTGCTGTGAAGGCTCTCATAGAGGCTAACGTGCAGCAGCGGGAGACCAACCAGCTACTGCTACAACATGTGATGGCGTTACAGGCGGCAGGAGCGTCCCACCACGTCCATGATGCCCGGAAGCGGTCCGTGCGGCGATCCCAAAAATGACCCCGCAGGCGGCGTTGAGACATACCTGGCGGTCTTTGAGAAGGTCGCCGTGAGGGAAAAGTTACCCGTGACCAGTGGGCCGAGGTGGTTGCTCCGTTCCTGGCATCCGGACCCCAGCAAGTTTTTGATTTAGCAGATGACCAGGCTGCTGACTATCCCACGGTGAAGGGGAGATCCTGGCCAGACTGGGGGTAAGCGTGTTGGTCCGGGCTCAGCGGGTCCACCAGTGGGACTTTAAGCGGCTGAACCCGCCAGGCCGCAGTACTATGAGTTGCTGCACAGGTTGCAAAAATGGCTGCAGCCTGACATTCTAAGTCCGACTGCTATGCTGGACCGTCTGCTGGCTGACATGTTCTGGAGGGCCTTGCCTTACCCCCTTCAGCACTGGATCGGCCAGGTATCACCCACCAATGCTCTAGAAATGGTCGACCTGGTGGAGCGCTATGAGGCCACCCAAAACTTGAAGGGGGTGTTGTTGGGAGGGCCGGTCAAACCCCGGAGGACTCCCATCCAGTCCCGACGACTGGTACCCGAGAAACCTGCTCGGGGTGTACCCCCTGTAGACCCGGCCCCGATAGTCTGCTGGCGGTGTCACGAGCCTGGCCACGTAAGGGCCGACTGTCCACACTGGGGAGAACCCATGGAGGTTAATTATGGGTACCGGGCTTCCATGTATGCCCGGAGACTGTGTGCGACCGGCACCCCGAGACGATAGACAATCATCATCTGTGCCAGGTGCAAGTCGGGGATAACCTGGCCGTGGCGCTGTTGGACTCAGGGAGCCTAGTAACCCTGGTAAGTGCTGCCCTGGTACAGCCCACCCAGTATACGGGCCGGAAAGTTGGTGTGGTCTGCATACACGGAGACTTAAAGGACTATCCCACTGCGGTAATGTCTCTGTCCACGGCGGCCGGCACCTGGACTTGTGAAGTGGCGATCTCCTCAACGCTACCCTATGAACTAATAATTGGGAGAGACTTCCCTGGTTTTCCGTCACTATGGCCTGAGGTGAAAGTGGCTAATAGCCCTGAGACAGGGGTAACCCTAGCAGAGTGGCCTGATACCACTGGAAGGCCAGAGCCCTGGGAGCCCGAGTCTGAAGGGCCGGCGGTAGGGGTGACCACTGCTCCAGCGGTAGAGGGGAGACAACCCCACTGAGTGTAATGGTGGGAGACACGGAGGACTTGCCACCGGGACCTGAGTTGGCAGACCTCAATGTCTCCGGGGAAAATTTTGGGACCGCACAACACCGGGACCAAACCCTAACCAGAGCCTGGGAAAGTGTCATAATAATTGATGGTAAACCCCAGAAACCTGGGGCTGAATTAATGTTTCCGCGATTCATTGTCCTTCAGGATATGTTGTATCGGGTGAACCAAATCCGGGGTGAACCTGTTGAACAGTTGGTGGTGCCCACAGCGTATCGCAGGCTTGTCATGGAGCTTGCCCACCAACATGTTCTTGGGGGACACCTGGGGTGGCAGAAAACCCAGGACCGCATACTGCAGCGGTTTTATTGGCCCAGTGTGTTCAAGGAGGTAGAGAATTATTGTAAGTCCTGTCCCACCTGTCAGATAAATAGCCCCCAGCCACATTTCCGTAGTCCTCTGGTACCGCTTCCAATTATTGAGGTCCCGTTTGAGCGAATCGCTATGGATCTAATTGGGCCTGTACCAAAGTCTGCCAGGGGCCACCAACACATTCTGGTAGTTCTCGACTATGCCACTCGGTATCCGGAGGCGGTGCCTCTGCGACATACCTCAGCTAAACTCATTGCCAAAGAGTTAATGGAAATGTTTTCCCGTGTGGGCCTGCCAAAAGAGGTTCTGACAGACCAAGGGACCCCTTTTATGTCCAAAGTTATGAGGGAACTGTGTAAATTATTGCGTATAAAGCAATTGCGGACGTCCGTTTACCATCCACAAACGGACGGTCTTGTCGAGAGGTTTAACCAAACTTTAAAAAATATGTTAAAAAGGGTGGTGTCTAGAGATGGGAAGGACTGGGACCTGCTTCTGCCCTATCTCATGTTCGCAGTGCGAGAGGTACCCCAGGCCTCTACTGGGTTCTCGCCCTTCGAACTGCTTTATGGCAGACACCCTCGGGGCCTGTTGGATATCGCCAAGGAAGCGTGGGAACAACAGCCTGTCCCCCACAAAAGTGTCATTGAGTATGTCACCCAGATGCAGGAACGGATGGAAAAGGTGTTGCCGCTGGTCCGGGAGCATATGGAGGCAGCGCAACAAGCCCAGAGTAGGGTGTACAATCGTCAGGCTCGGGTGCGGGGCTTCAAGCCGGGAGATCGGGTGTTGGTTCTGGTACCCACCCTTGACAGCAAGTTCCTAGCTAGGTGGCAGGGCCCCTATGAGGTGATCGAGAAAGTAGGGAAGTAAATTACAAAGTACACCAGCCAGGGCGGCGCAAGCCGAGCAGGTGTACCACGTGAATTTACTAAAGCCGTGGAAAGATAGGGACACGGCCGACGACCACAGCCCCCGGCCAGGGCTTCTAGGTGAACAGGGTCCAGCCCCACCGTTCGAGGCCTGTGAAGCCGTAACCACGGTAAGAATTGCAGACAGCCTGTCTTCCAAACAAGTTCAGGAAGTCAGGGAGTTCCTCAGTCGGAACACGGATGTGTTCTCGGACCTCCTGGCCGCACGTCTCTCATCCGACATGACATCGTCACTGAGCCTCAGGCCAAGATCCGGTTAAAACCATACCGGGTACCCGAGGCTCGGCGACGAGCCATCGCGGAGGAAGTGAAATTAATGTTGAAGCTCGATGTCATTGAGGAGTCGAAAAGTGAGTGGGCCAGTCCCATAGTCCTAATACCCAAGCCGGATGGGACGTTGCGGTTCTGCAACGACTTTCGCAAGTTAAATGAAGTGTCCAAGTTTGTCGCGTATCCCATGCCCGGGTAGACGAGCTTGTGGAGAATTTAGGACAAGCCCGTTATTTTTCTGTGCTGGACCTCACTAAAGGGTACTGGCAGGTACCCTTAACGGAGTCGGCTAAGGAAAAACCGCTTTGTTACCCGCAGGGCCTGTATCACTACAAGGTGTTACCCTTTGGCCTGCATGGCGCTCCCGCCACCTTCCAAGGTTAATGGACATAGTGCTGCGACCACATCGTCGGTGCGCCTCGGCCTACTTAGATGATGTGATCGTCCACAGCACCGACTGGGAAAGCCATTTACCCAAAGTGCAGGCGGTAGTGGATGCCCTGAGGAAAGCCGGTCTAACCGCCAATCCAAAGAAGTGTGCGATTGGGTTGGAAGAGACCAAATACCTGGGATATGTCATTGGGCGGGGAGTCATCAAACCTCAGGTAAATAAGGTAGAGGCAATACGGAATTGGCCCGACCGGTCACCACCAGGCAGGTAAAGTCGTTCCTGGGGATTGTGGGGTATTACATGAGGTTTGTGCCCCACTTTGCTACTATCGCTTCGCCATTGACAGAGTTGTTAAAGGGGCGTAAGACAGGGATGGTCCGCTGGAATGAGCAGGCGGAAAAGGCTTTCTCCGCCTTGAAATCGGCCCTGTGTGGGTCCCGGTTTTGGTGACACCCGATTTCAGGAAAGAATTCATAGTCCAGACCGACGCCTCTGAGGTTGGCCTTGGTGCGGTACTATCGCAGGAAGTCAACGGGGAGGAGCATCCCGTTGTCTTCCTCAGCCGCAAGCTCACCCCAGCCGAGACTAGGTACAGCATAGTCGAGAGAGAGTGCCTGGCCATCAAGTGGGCACTCGAGGCCCTCCGTTATTACCTGTTGGGCAGAAGCTTTCGCCTGGTGACCGACCACTCCCCACTCAAGTGGATGTCCCAAGCCAAAGAGAGGAATGCCCGGGTCACCAGGTGGTTTCTGTCCCTACAGAATTTTAAATTCACGGTGGAACACAGAGCGGGCCGGTTGTTAAAAAACGCAGACGCGCTCTCCCGGGTACACTGTTTGTCGTGTGTCCACCCCTCAGGGTTGAACAAAGGGGGGTATGTGGTAAGGTGCAGGGTGCCGTCCTAGATGGCAGGTACGTGTCACCGAGGTTCATAGCCTCGGTGAGGTAAAAGCCGTTTGTTGGTGTCAGTAGCAGGTAGTGCTACTGACACATTTGCTAGATAGCATGGCTGCAAAGCCGATCCGGGCCGGCTCTTACCGGGAGCAGCTAAAGTGTAGGGTGGGTGGCTGCTCCCCACGACCCAGTCCTGGTTTTGGGCTGGGTTTAAAAACTCAGCCAGCACTAGCAGCTGGGAGAGTGATTGTCTTGGAAGCTGCTGCTAGTGTTGTGGAGCTTTCTGGGCTGGAAGGACGTGCCCAGCAAGGAGGCGTGCAGCCGTCCTGGAACCCTGAAGGAGGATTGTCCTGCGGCTGGGCTGAGAGTCAGGTGCGAACCCGCACATCAAACCTGCCAGGTGAATGGAACCTGTGTTTGGACTTTTTGTTTTCCCCTTCATTTGCTGATGGGTGTGACTTAACACCAATTGACTTTCTGCTGTTATTTTGATGCAAGTGTGAATTAAACACTGTTTGCTGCACCTTCTGGACTCCTTGTTTTGCCTCAGTACTGCACCCGCACCGCTGTCTACCAGAGCGACTCCCCACACTATGCAAATGGAAAAATAGAAACATCATGGCCCCTGGAAGGCAGGGAGTGAAGAGAGAAAATGCAAAAAAGAAAACTCCTCCAGGGTTCAAGATCGTAACTCTTGGAGCAACACTTTAACTTCTCAATAGATAGGTTAGCAGATAGCGAATAGTGATCGAAAATTGGCTGGGCTTGGCTATCATAACCATATGCTATTGCTTCTGCAAGAGACGACAAACCATAACACGGATAAGCCATAGGATTGAAAGCGAGTAAGCTGTTTATGCTATATACTCTATTTAGTAGTTGTTATTAATTTCAGCAATAATCTTGAAGTAAGCTGAAAAATGCCTAAGCTTCAGGTATGCAGCTTATGTTCTCAAATGCGTTCTAAAAGACATTAAGCACATTAAATCTAAACATTTGCATAAATCTCCAGTGATATTGCGTCAGAGGTGAAGAAAATAGGACGTTTGCTGCTATACAAAACATATTTTTACCATAGTTATGGAAATGAGAGCTTGCATGTTAACAAGAAAATGACCTTGCATAGCCCTTATACATTATCTCTATGAAACCAGCCAGATCCTGTTTTCATTTTCCCAGTATAGACCATTGTACACTTTACTGGTCATTGGAGTGGCAGGGGTGAGGGTTACAGCAGCCTTTCTAGGTATACTGAGCACTTCTATAATGTATGAACCAGCTTATCGGTCTTATCTTTCACATTGTTTGCTGAAACATGCATTTCAGTTTGAGCAAACTATCCTTGTTCTTGAGTAAGGAAAATGTATGCACATTTTATCTAATAGTTATTTTTGGAATTAACAGCAGACCACCATGCACTTTAAAAAAAACGTTAGCGAAACCTGTCGATTTTAGTCAGACCGGTTGACTGCCTAATGTGTGTGGACGGAGGTGTCCCACCAATCCAATGGCAGATGTTGGGGGAATGAAGGATTAGATCCTTAGATAACACAGAAGGTTGTTACAAGCAATAGAAAATCTTGGTTAGGTTATCCCCGGGGCTTGGTCTGGTTAAGTTTGGGCTGAGTTGATGATTGCTTAGGCTACTTTCCGTCATGGATTTGCAAAAACGCTTCAGTTACAATAATACAACTGCAGTGTCCCAGGGGGTCAGTAGTATAGCTTTAGGTATGCTGGGCTTTGTAGTGCAGGGCAACCCACTAACCTGGGACCGACGGTCGTCTTCAATCGGGTCAGCACTGGAACAGGCAGGTGATGAATGTCGTGACGCCAGTGCCAATTGAACGGTGGCACACCGTGTAGTGATAGATGGAATAATTGAGGAGTCTCTGTATCTTTAAATAACGGGATAACTTTACTGAACGTAGTTGCAGACAGATGAACAGTTATCAGGTACAGCTCCAGAATGTTCCACACGTTACAATACAGTCACAGAAGTGGTTCAAGTTAGTAATCACAGTCCCAAAGGGCCATCCTCAAGACAGGCCTCTTAAGATCGGGCTTTAATATTACTCTTAATGCAGCAACACACTTCAGGCAACTGTCCTCTCTCTCCAGGGATACTTGTCCTGCTTGCAGCTTGACTAAGGAGGCAACACTTCTCCACTAGTACTAGGGTCTGGACTGCTCCTCCTAGGGCATGAATCTTCCTAGGCTGGACCCCCACAGGCGATAGGGCCTGGGCTGACTTCAGCGGGTACAAGGCCTGGGCCTTGCCTTCACAGGCTCAAGGCCTGAGCTGGACTTCACAGGCTCATGGCCTGCACTTAATTTAGACTCAGTCTAATCTGCCTTTTCTTCCCCTGACTGGGCCTATTTATAAACTAGGGCTCCCTAGCTCCCTCTAGTGACTTAGAGCTGGAATGACACCCCTAGCAGGCCTGCACATGGCAAATATCACAGTAACAGGGAAATACACAGTATTGCATTACATGAAGATGTATTACACCAATCTCCTCAAAACTGAGGGGAACGACCGCACACAAGTGACCCTTCTGTAGTGACGGGCATTACAGCTCCCGTACACTACACAACTGCATGCATCCGTCATGAACGCATCCGGTTGTATTATATCTTCTATAGCCATGACGGATCTGTCTTGAACACCAACTGAAAGTCAATGGGGGACAGATCCGTTTTCTATTGTGCCAGATTGTGTCAGAGAAAACAGATCCGTCCCCATTGACTTACATTGTGTGCCGTTTGGCTCCGCTTCCTCAGGCGGAATGGTGACTGAACGGAGGCAAACTGATGCATTCTGAGTGAATCCTTTTCTATTCAGAAAGCATTAGGGCAAAACTGATCCGTTTGGAAAGCTTTTGAGAGCCCTGAACGGATCTCACAAATGGAAAGCCAAAACGCTAGTGTGAAAGTAGCCTAAGCCTTCATATTTCCATGCTTATTTCTTCTTTGGTTGCTGGGGATTGTGTTTGCTTTCTGCATTTCATTCCAGGTTCAGTGTCTAGTTCTTGTCTATTGTGTTTACCAGTGTGATCCTCTGGTTTTTTATGCTTGTCAGCACTGAAGATTGTCTGTTTGTTCTGTTGTTTTTTGTTTTTTCTTGTTTGTTTTACATGGTTGTATATCAGAGCAGGGTCAGTTCAGTATATCTTTATTTATGGTCACTGTCATTCATTTGCTACAATCTTTCATCTACTTCATTGCCCGACTCCTCTCTTCTCCATCCATGGCCATAGGCGTGCGCAGCCTATTGCATTAGGGTGTGCACCCTAAAGCACAAACACATGCGTCGCGCGTGTGTATGTATGTGTATATATATCTATATATTATATACACATACACACAGGCCGGGCCTCACCCTAGCGTTGCCGCGACTCCGCCTCTGCGCAGTGGCGACTCTAGGAACAATATATAAGGGGGGGGGGGGCACATAAGATACCACAGTCAAAAATGGGGGGGGGGGCACTAATAATTTTCACTACTCAATCATATTACTGAAAAAAAACGAAATAAGTATATATAAATAAGATTACAAAATACGAGAGTATTGCGGTATGCCGGGATACCTTTTTATTGTACTATCCTAATACTTAAAAGACAAGATTTCAAGAGTTTTCCTTTCTTCCTCGGTATTGCTTCAGACCTGAGAAAGAGAGAAACACTCTCGAAAACTTTTCTTTATAGTTTAAAGCAGTTTCAGCACTATAATAAAACAACTTACTTACCATAGAAGCTATTCAGTCATCTGCTGTGCTATCTTCTGCTTGCTTTCGTGGATTCTTTCCCTCCTTTCAGTCTCTCCTCAGTGCGCAGGAATCTGTGGATGACACACTGTTATGGGGGCATATGTGGATGACACACTGTTATGGGGGCATCTGTGGATGACACACTGTTATGGGGGATCTGTGGATGACACTGTTATGGGCATCTGTGGATGACACTGTTATGGAGGATCTGTGGATGACACACTGTTATGGAGGATCTGTGGGTGACACACTGTTATGGAGGATCTGTGGATGACACTGTTATGGAGGATCTGTGGATGACACACTGTTATGGAGGATCTGTGGATGACACACTGTTATGGAGGATCTGTGGATGACACTGTTATGGAGGATTTGTGGATGACACACTGGTATGGAGGATCTGTGGATGACACTGTTATGGGGGTTCTGTGGAGGACACTGGTATGGAGGATCTGTGGATGACACTGTTATGGGGGATCTGTGGATGACACTGTTATGGGGGATCTATGGATGACACACTGTTATGGAGGATCTGTGGATAACACACTGCTATGGGGGATCTGTGGAAGACACACTGTTATGGGGGATCTGTGGATAACACACTGCTATGGGGGATCTGTGGGTGAGACTGTTATGCAGGATCTGTGGATGACACTGTTATGGAGGATCTGTGGATGACACTGTTATGGAGGATCTGTGGATGACACTGTCATGGAGGATCTGTGGATGACACTGTCATGGAGGATCTGTGGATGACACTGTTATGGAGGATCTGTGGATGACACACTGGTATGGAGGATCTGTGGATGACACTGTTATGGGGGTTCTGTGGAGGACACTGGTATGTAGGATCTGTGGATGACACTGTTATGGGGGATAAGTGGATGACACTGTTACGGGGGATCTATGGATGACACACTGTTATGGAGGATCTGTGGATAACACACTGCTATGGGGGATCTGTGGAAGACACACTGTTATGGGGGATCTGTGGATAACACACTGCTATGGGGGATCTGTGGATGACACTGTTATGGGGGATCTGTGGATGACACTGTTATGGGGGATCTGTGGATGACACACTGTTATGGGGGATCTGTGGATGACACACTGGTATGGGGGATCTGTGGATGACACTGTTATGGGGGATCTGTGGATGACACTGTTATGGGGATCTTGATGCACACTGTTATGGGGGATCTGTGGATGACACACTGGTATGGGGGATCTGTGGATGACACACTGTTATGGGGGATCTGCGGAGGACACTGTTATGGGGGATCTCTGGATGACACACTGTTATGGAGGATCTGTGGATGACACACTGTTATGGGGGATCTGTGGAGGACACTGTTATGGGGGATCTGTGGAGGACACTGTTATGGGGGATCTGTGGATTGGGTGCCAGAGGAGGGAACGCTGCAAGGGAGAGTCGCATGTGACTGCACAGGTGACTGCACACTATGCTTGCATTTATGCTGGACATCTGACATTAACACATATCTGAATGATATGAACTCCACTAATGTGGAGGGAAACGTGTCAAGGTGATAAGAGGTGACAAGTGTTAACCTGTATGTATGTGCCGGTGACTGCCTTAGACAGTGATCTTGAAAGGCAACCTGAGAGAAATACACTGATGTAACAACGGTGTGGTCATGTTAGTGACGGCCCTGATATTTACCTGAGAGGTAGCCGTTGAAAACATACCGGCGTATTGACTTTTGTGACTGTGGCACATTAGACACATAAATTTGGGTTCTTTTCTGACCATAGTACGTATGTCGGTCGGATCCCAGGGACACAGATTTTTTATTTTTTCAAACACTCAATACCTGGCTGGTAGCATTATTTGGAGTAACATACTCCCCTTAGGGCAAGAAAGAGGGTAAGACAGTTCTAGGCACGAGGACAGGGGGTCCCCACCTTCAGGGGTCGTCTCTGGGCATAGGTAATACTCAGGGCAAATGTTAGGGAAAGTGGGTATCATCAACACCCATCGCTCTAAGTCACTATTGCCTTTGGATGTAGAATATAACTCTGTCAGCTTATGCCAATGCCCATTGAGTATGTGAATACCCCCAGGTATTGAGGTGTTGTTATGTTGATATCTGAAGTGCGTTTGGAGTATAAGTTGATAACTGTGGGGGCAGAAGTTGTCCTGTGTGTAATTTTTTCTTTTTAACTGGACTTAAATAAAAGTGATGTTTTAAAGGGGTATATTTTGCTGGAAATCGTGTTATGAGTCTAGCCCCTTAGTTACTGTAAGTATACATATGCAGCTGGAACTTAGGGATCTGTGGATTACACTGTTATGGGGGATCTGTGGAGGACGCTGTTATGGGGATCTGTGGATTACACACTGTTAAGGGGGATCTGTGGATTACACACTGTTAAGGGGGATCTGTGGATGACACTGTTATGGAGGATCTGTGGATGACACTGTTATGGAGGATCTGTGGATGACACTGTTATGGGGGATCTGTGGATGACACTGTTATGGGGGATCTGTGGATGACACTAGTATGGAGGATCTGTGGATGACACTGTTATGGGGGATCTGTGGATGACATACTGTTATGGGAGATCTCTGGATGACACACTGTTACGGGGGATCTGTGGATGACACTGCTACGGGGGATCTGTGGATGACACTGTTATGGGGGATCTGTGGATGACACTGTTATGGGGGATCTGTGGATGACACTAGTATGGAGGATCTGTGGATGACATACTGTTATGGGAGATCTGTGGATGACATACTGTTATGGGAGATCTCTGGATGACACACTGCTACGGGGGATCTGTGGATGACACTGCTACGGGGGATCTGTGGATGACACTGTTATGGGGGATCTGTGGATGACACTGCTACGGGGGATCTGTGGAGGACACTGTTATGGGGGCAATAAAACAAGTCAGTTGGTTCATGTTTAGTCCTTTCCCAAAATTTGCTGTACATGTATGGCAGATATCTGGTCTTTCAAGACCTAGAGCGGGCACCATAGCTGCCTGGTTTCTGAAAATGCACACAGTAGACACCCAGAACTAATGTCTGCCATTGGTGATAATGTATTTCACAGACATTTAACCCCTCATTCAATTGTTGTCCATTGTGATCTTGGCATCTGAGGTGACATGGTCAATCAGGGTAGCTGTTCTTTCATTGTGGTGGCCTCCGTCCCTTTGAAGGATCTGAGGTTATCACAGCAGTACTTCCTATGGAGGCCTGCAAGAGGCAGAGCTCCATAGGGGCATAGAGCATCTTCCATAGGCTACAATGGTAATTCATTGCAGTCTTTTGGACAATCAATCTAACAATCGTTTGTTAAAGTCCCGTAACAAAATTTTAAATATGTGTAAAAAATGTTTTAAGAGTATAAAGAAAATAAAACAAATAAATTCAAATCAGCCCTTTTGCCCATAATAAAAATAAACAAAAATAAAATAAAGATGATAGACATCACTGCATCCCATAATGCCTGTACAATTGAAATATAAATGTATCTATCCCATACAGTGAATACTGTAATGGAAAAAAAAAAAAAGCTGAATGGTTAATTTGCTGGTTTTTTTTTTGGGCGCCCCCAAAAATTTGAAACGCATACACACTCTAAAATGGTATGACTGAAAACTACAGATTGTCCCGAAAAATTTGAGCCTTCAAACAGCTCTGTAGACATAATTATAAAAATGTTTCCCAAAATGTAAAAACTGCAGGATTTTAGAATTTTCTTAAAGTAAGAAAAAATTTAAATGAGAGGCTGGCCTACACCCTCAGGGCACCAGTCCGTCACAACCCGGCAGCGACGAACGCTCTCACCTGCCCCTGTGTATCTTGAGCCTTGAGGTGGTGACAAACTCGTGCTCTGAGGGCCTTTGTTCAGCCCCTCGGGGCTCTAATAATCTCATTTGCATTTTTAAGAAAAAGTTAATTTTCTCTGAAATGACTAAAGACTGCAACATAAATAAGACATCATTTGAATTAGCAGGGTTAACCCTATCAGGCAGTATGCCTGATTTATTAGAGTTTACCCTGCTGATATATACTCTTTTAAGGTATATGACCAGTTTATGTACATTTATCATTTGCGGTTGTTTTTGTGTCATTTTTTTTCGCTTTGCGTGTCTGCGCCAAATTTATGAAATGGCGCACCTTTATAATATATTTAGTGTGATGTGTAAAAGTAGACTGGGGGAAGCCTGGTATAGGTTGCAACTTTTTAGTGACATTTGAAATAGTCACAAATAATAAAACAGGTGTGAATACATTCACTTGTCATAAACATAGAACACTGGCAAATGTCTCAAAATTCACAGCAAAAAATGGCGTGCAATATTTCATGCAACAAATATACACCAAAAATAGCCATAAATCTAATAGTAAATGTCCCCCAAAGTGCTTAGTGTAGTTAGTTTTACAAACACCAGAGTGAAGCACCCTTCTACAGACTGATAGGACCATAGGAGATTTCGTAGACTGTAGAGAATGTGACCCCTGGCTTACTACATGACTGCTACAACTTGTGAAAATCTTCTGTAAATTGCTGGTGGGTCCATTTTTAGAAACAGGGTTCTAAGTATAGTAGTGTGGAGATGGCATAGTTGACTTTAACACAAGGTTTAAGCTTTATTGAGAGCCTGTCATTTATTTTCAACCTCCATTAGTCGGGTGGATTTTTTTTAACCCTTCCTAAACCACTAAGGGTACTTTCACACTTGCGTTAGAGGATTCCGGCAGGCAGTTCCAATGCCGGAACTGCCTGGCGGATCTGGAAATCCATATGCAAACGAATAGCATTTGTTTCCGGGTCCAGATGCGGATCCGTCTAACAAATGCATTGCAATACCGGATCCGTCTCTCCGGTGTCATCCAGAAAACGGGATCCGGCCTTAATACATTTTAATGGAAATTAATGCCGGATCCGGCATTCTGGCAAGTGTTCCAGAATTTTCACCTGAGAAAATACCGTAAAGGGACTGAACTGAAGACATCCTCATGCATATCGAACGGAATGCTTTCCATTCAGAATGCATTAGGACAAAACTGAAGCGTTTATTTCTGGTATTGAGCCCCTGTGACGGAACTCAATACCGGAAAACTTTAATGCTAGTGTGAAAGTACCCTAAGTCTTGTGTCATATCAGATACTGATCTAAAGAAGGGAAAAACTTTATTTCATTGCAGCAAATGATGTAGCTTTTCTGTTAAAAAATAAATAAAGCAAGTGCAGTTCCACGAAAAATCAATACTTCAGTTGGAAACAGAGAATGGATTATCTGAAAAACTAGTGGTTATTTGAAAATGTTTTGCCATTTTGCTGTTTGCTTTGCTGAGTAAACACAGGAGATAGCGTTGTAGGATACAATTATTACACAACCATTGTTAATAAGGTCACATCACTAGGGGAACATGCCACTTCAGCTTAGGATTTAATTTTGAAATCAGATTTTTTTACTCATTCAGAAGTCATGGACAGATATAAGATGTTTGTCCACCTGCCCTTCTAGCTAGTTAAAGTCTGTTAAAATCAATTTTTTTTAAAATTTCGCCTAAACTTTGTGCAGATTAGCTTCCACCTTCCAGTCTCCCAACATATGCTACTGTTTAATTAGAAGGGCATTGCCCCTGTTATGTAACGTGCGTCTGTTTTCTTTGACTAGCAGGAAATGTTGCTGGCAAATTTTCTTCCTAGCAATGTTCCTACGTTTGAGCACTAACTAACTGCAGCATGCTCTTCTCACAATAAATCATGCGCTATTCTGCGTAAACAGCTGTGAATTGATAAAGAGGATTACTTCAGTTATAGGATTTTGTTATTATTACCTGTAGACCGGGTTCATGCAAGGACATTCAGTGCGTTTCGTAAATGCACCAACTATCGTGCACCTGAAACTCCATTGAGAGTCCATGTTTTAGTGCAGTTTCTTCAAAAATTCAAATAACTCTAAGGGTATGGCCACGCGGTCAGGGTTCCTGATGCAGTTTTGAATGCCAAAACCAGGAGTGGATCATGGAAGGAGAGAACATATAAAGGACAGTTACAACTTCTGCGCATTTTTTTAAATTTCCTGGTTTTGGCTTTCAAAACTGCATCAGGAAACCTGACCGTGTGGGCATACTTTTACTGTACAATGTTTCCACCATGGGGTGGCACCAGACTGACAGGTTCATGAAGAGTCAATTAACAATCTCTATCGTGCAGTCTATCCAGACTTCTTCTTCTGCTACCACACTGTGGGTTCTTCCCTCTGCAGCCAGACCAGCTCAACTCTAGTTGCAGGCCTCAACTCACCACTCTAACCGAGACAGTCAGCCTAACTGTGCAAATGCTCTGCAATGCCATGGTCTGGCGGGAACAACCCCTCTCGATATGGCCACTGTTTTACATGTAACACCTGGTTGGTACATTCACTGTGGAAAAGAACATTCAGTCAGTCAACCACTGCTTCATCACCTAGAACATTATAGGGGTTCTCGGGTTTCATAATGAATTTCGTTTTTACTTCATATACCTGTTTTCATGTCAGCACTTTCCTTCCCCTGTTCTCAGCATCACTGCATCCCTGAAGAACATTTAAAACTTCCTGTTTTTTATCAGATTCAGATTCCAGCATGCTTTCATCTGTAATGTTTCATTGGGCTTGCTTTACCTAGCGAACATGCAGAGGGGTGGTATACGTAATGTGACTGCTGCATAGAGAACCGTGTGGCATGGATGGTGGCCAGATGTCCAGTTTCCTTGCTCCCTGTCGTCAATCCGACTCAAGGCCTGGACAGACGTTTGGGTGTCCCCCTTTTACATGGCTCCATGCTCGGACAAGAGCTTGCACTACAAACTGACTGACTGAGGCTTTCTCTCATCCCCAGCCAGTCACCGGAGCCAGCCGACATGTCACTCTGGCTCAGGAAGTTGATGAAAACAGGAAGTTCTGCATGTAAACATCCTTCCAGTATGCAGTGATGCTGAGAAAATAGGAAGGGAAGTGCTGACATGAAAAACAGGTAAATGGGACAAAACTATACAATGTTTGGGGTACTTTGGGCAGATAAAATAATGTCATTATGAGGCTGGAGAACCCATTTAAGGGGGCCAACAGTCTTAGACCTACTGCATCATGTATTCGTGTAATGGTTAGAGCTCTGTTTTTCTTGTACGGAGCTCTCTGTCATACAGTAAAAGGATGACATTCTGGGTGGTGTTGCCACTACTAGTAGTACTCATTGAATACCGATTTATATATGCAGTACCCCAGACTTGGGGGATCAGAAAATTTTTTCATATATATTGTTATGTTGTGTTTAGGCCGTGTATTCCAGCAGAAGCCGTATGGTTTGCAGTGGTTGGCAGGAACAGGGCTAAACACTCTGTTCCTTCTTTCTTGGTAGGAGTGGGCTGGTCCTACTTCCTGCCAGGAGGGGGAGTTCAAGTTCCAGAGTAGAGAGTGTGGAGGACGGAAGCAGATTCATGAGCTCCTACTCCAAAAACCTTATACTATTCTCCTGTGAGACCCTTACTCCAAGAAGATTGCCAGAGTCAAGATACAGCTTTCCCAAAAGTTACAGCGGATAAAGTCAGAAGAGTGACCAGCAAGATTCAGCTTCACAGACCCTGCTGCCGGTGATTGAAAACAGTTCAGATACTCATTACCTAGAATAACTACCTGTCCATACTTAGGCCTAATTCACACGTCAGCAAAATGGATCCGCATCGCAGACCCATTCATTTCAAAGGGGCAGGAATGGATGTGGACAGCACACTATGTGATGTCCTAATCCGCATCCGCGTTTCCGTCCGCAATTGCGGACAAGAGAAGGCCTTCTCTATATAGTGACAGCAATGTGCGGTCCACAAAATTTTCTATCTCGTAATCAGTGTAATTTTTCTGAGCAACTGAGAAATATTTTGGTAAGGACGTTACTTCTAGGTGAAAAGGAAGAGTGAATGATGAAAAAAAAGAGGGAATAATGTGATCTTTGAATATCTTTTCAGACCCACAGTATTAGGCCTTATTTATACATCCATGTCCGTGATGACATCCGTTACTAGATGGTCAATGGTTCACCTGTGAAGAATCTGTGTTTGGTCTGTGTGTCCATTGTTTGCCCTCAATGTATCATCCGTATTCCACAGACAATGCTCAGCTGAAAATTACTTTCCAAAGCATCTCCTATCAATGGTCTGTGAAAAGCACTGACAGAACACTGATGCCATCAGTTTTGTGTTAGTGATCTTTATGGGTGCATAGACTTCAAAGGGCTTGTTTAGTCAGCATCACGGACCAAAATAGTGCATGTCCCTGGGCAGTGGGAAATCACGGATGTGTGAATAAACTCATTAGAATCAATGGGCATGAGTGCTTTCCATGAAGAACACTGACAGTCCATGTCTCTAGGCCCCGAACTACATTACCACCTACACTGCCCTGGTGACAGCCCCGAGGCCATTTCTTACCATCATTTCCTAACCGACTTAATAGTTTGGGGCTGCAAAGAAATATGAATACCAAATGTTTCCCTAACTTTGCTACAACTTGGGTACTGTATCATATCAGTTTTGTTAATACTCAACTACATGTAAGGCCCCATTCACACGTCCGCAATTCTGTTCCGCACTTTGCGGAATGGAATTGCGGACCCATTCTTTCCTATGGGGACAGACGATGTTCCGCCCGGGTCCGCAATTGCGGATCCGCACTTCTGGGTCCGCAATCGCGTTCCCGAAAAATATAGAACATGTCCTATTCTTGTCCGCAATTGCGGACAAGAAAAGGTATTTTCTATGAGAGTGCCGGCGATGTGCGGTCCGTAAAATGCGGAAGGCACATTGTCGGTGTCCGTGTTTTGCGGATCCGTGGATCCACAAAACACACTCGGACATGTGAATGTAGCCTAAAACGTATATTTGATTTTGATTATCTATAATTGCAGTATTCCTTCCTATCTGACATATTACAAAAAGTCAGCCGCTATTTGTGGTACTTTAAGTAACCTTTTCAGCCTGATTTGTATCGACATGTAAATAAGGCAGACAAGTGTAGACTGAATCACTGACATGTAATGTCAAAGGCACAGATCCTTTATCCCTGTGTCTATAAGGCGGTGGGAAAAAAATAAACCTTTTTCCATGAAACTGCCCGCCACTAAGGAATGAGCTGAGAAGGCTATGCAGCTGATGCCTGTAATTCTTCCAAGCGTAAACTAATATCCATCTACTGTCTGCCATTCCCTAGAACAGGTAACCAAATCTACACAGTTCCTGGTGACTGGGTATGCGACAGCTGTCATTTATAGCCAGAGCGTGGTCATGCCAAGTGCAGACTGGATAATACAGAACTTTTCAGAATGCTTCGTGTCTGTTATTTGTGAGGTCAGTTGTAAATACTGTATCAGGGTAATTCAACAAATTAGCCTTCTGTTTGGTGGAGCTATGACTTTGAAATGACAGATACTGTTGAAGTGGACCTAGCTTATGTTTGTAAAAATACTTTGTACTGAATGTTCATATGAGTCCTTCAAATCTTGTATATATCTGGCTTATAAATCATATCAGAACCACTTTGCTCCTTGTGGGAGGGACATATCAGAGGGGAGGCATTTGATTGGTTCAGAGCACACAGCACAACTCTGACATAGTAACATAGTATATAAGGCCGAAAAAAGACATTTGTCCATCCAGTTCGACCTGTTTCCTGCAAGTTGATCCAGAGGAAGGCAAAAAACCCCTGTGAGGTAGAGCCAATTTTCCCCACTTAAGGGAAAAAATTCCTTACCCGTCAGAACAACTCCCTGGATCAACGACCTATCTCTAGTAGCTATAGCCTGAAATATTATTACGCTCCAGAAATACATCCAGGCCCCTCTTGAATTTCTTTATTGTACTCACCATCACTCACCATCACCAGAGAGTTCCATAGTCTCACTGCTCTTACCGTGAAGAACCCTTTTCTATGTTTGTGTACAAACCTTCTTTCCTCCAGACGCAGAGGATGTCCCTCGTCACAGTCCTGGGGATAAATAGATGATGGGAGAGATCTCTGTACTCACCCCTGATATATTTATACATAGTTATTAGATCTCCCCTCAGTCGTCTTTTTTCTAAAGTGAATAACCCTAATTTTGATACCCTTTCCGGGTACTGTAGTTTCCCCATTCCAGTTAATACTTTAGTTGCCCTCCTCTGAACCCTCTCTAGCTCTGCTACGTCTGCCTTGTTCACAGGAGCCCAGAACTGTACACAGTACTCCATGTGTGGTCTGACTAGTGATTTATAAAGTGGTAAGACTATATTTTCATCACGGGCATCTATGCCCCTTTTGATGCAACCCATTATCTTATTGGCCTTAGCAGCAGCTGCCTGACACTGGTTTTTACAACTTAGTTTGTTATTTATTAAAATTCCTAGATCCTTTTCCATGTCAGTGTTACTGAGTGTTTTACCATTTAGTATGTACGGGTGACTTGCATTATTCCTTCCCATGTGCATAACTTTACATTTGTCAGTGTTAAACCTCATCTGCCATTTCTCTGCCCAAGCCCCCAATCTATCCAGATCCCTCTGTAGCAGAAAACTGTCCTCTTCAGTGTTAATTACTTTACACAGTTTAGTGTCATCTGCAAAAATTGATATTTTACTGTGCAAGCCTTCTACAAGATCATTAATAAATATATTGAAGAGAATAGGGCCCAGTACTGACCCCTGAGGTACCCCACTAGTGACAGTGACCCAATCTGAGTGTGTACCGTTAATAACCACTCTCTGTTTTCTATTACTGAGCCAGTTACTTACCCACATACAGATATTTTCTCCTAGTCCAAGTGTTCTCATTTTATATATTAACCTTTTGTGTGGTACAGTGTCAAATGCTTTAGAGAAGTCCAGATATATGACATCCACTGACTCACCCCGGTCAAGTCTAGAACTTACCTCCTCATAGAAACTGATTAAATTAGTTTGACATGACCGATCCGTCATGAAGCCATGCTGATATGGTGTCATTTGCTTATTTTCATTGAGATACTCCAAGATAGCATCTCTTACAAAACCTTCAAACAGTTTACCCACAACAGATGTTAAACTTACCGGCCTATAATTTCCAGGCTCTGTTTTTGGACCCTTTTTGAATATTGGCACCACATTTGCTATACGCCAGTCTGGTGGAACATTCCCTGTCAGTATGGAGTCCGTGAATATCAAAAATAAGGGTCTGGCTAGGACATCACTTAATTCCCTTAGGATACGGGGGTGTATGCCATCCGGTCCTGGCGATTTGTCTATTTTAATCTTTTTAAGTCGCTGCTGTACTTCTTCCTGGGTCAGACAGGGCACTTTTAAAGGGGAATTTACTTTTACATTTTGCATTTCATCACACCAAGAAGACACATAGGGAAAAAAAATGTACATTTACAAACAGCAGCTGTAGAAAGTTGGTCCAAAATATGCAGGTTATACACAACACTCCAGGCTGCACGGCCTCTTTTATATAGCTGCATCTGTGTAAGATCTAATTCCATTTTTGTTTTTGCAACACATATGAGAATAGACTTAAGAAAATGTATTTTAGCATATTTTTGTTCAAGTATTTTTCTCTTTTTGAAAGCTCTGGCTGTAATCCTTGAGCTGAGCATTGCTCCTCTGAGGTGCTATATAGATATCTCAATGGGTGACAATAGTGAAGGTCCCAGAACTGCAAGTCCTCGAAATTGTTAAACCAATGGAGAGTCAAGTGTCCATAGCTCAGATCTGGTAGATTTCAGCATGTACATTCTTTGCTGCAGGGTTTTAGAATAGAATAGAACATTCACACATATGCAATCACATGCTAACATCTGAAGACAGAGACTTGAAAAGTCTTTAGATTTTTAGTTTATTATTGGCTTACTAAGATTGCTTTGGTTTGTCACACGCACATATATAATGCATACACTGATGTTACAGCGCAGGAACAATGCACTCATTGATATCACAGCAATAGAATAATATGTATAGTGATGTCACAGTATATGGGTAACAGCTTGATGTTAGGGTCTGTAAAGCGCTGCTGAATATAGTAGCGCTATATAAATGCATAAAATACATAACTAACTAAATGAAGCACACAACAATGTCACAGTACATGGATAGTGCACACAAATATGTTAAAATAGAGAAATAATGTGCAAAGTGAAGTTACAGCACATTTATGTACAGTGATGCCATAGTATGTGGGTAATGCACACAGTAATGTCACAGTACAGATATAATAAATGCAATTATGTCACAGTGCTGATATAACACACACAGTGATGTCACAGTGTAGTGGACAATGGTGCCGTTACATAACTGTGTGTATTATTCGTGTACTGTGAGTCAATGTGTGAATTACGGTATCAGTGGTAATACAGGGATAATGCACACAGTCATGTTACAGTACAGGGATAATGAAGAGATGTCACAGCCCAGAAATAATACAAAAAGTTATGCCATTGGGATAATACCCTCAGCAAAGGTGATCATGGGACTAAATAGTAAAACTTAAAATAGAGCCCCTTTCTACCCTTCATAGTTATCACTAAATGCATTTTATTGTAAATGGGCCCCTAATTGTTGGGCACTGGGAGTTATGTCCATGCATAAAGATATAAAACTTGCAGTAAAGAACAACTACAAAAAAAGTACATGTAAAATGTCATTTGTAAGCCATTATTTGTGATTTACTAAGGTGAATGGGAGTTTTCAGTCAGTTTACCCTTGTGCTATTTGAAGGTACCTTGTCTAATATATTATATCATTTCCGTATACTCAATAATTTCCTTATGCACAGTTCTCCAATATACTGCTGCTGGCTGAAATTGTCTAGCAGGAAAGTGGCTTTTGAGAAGATGGATTCCTGCTATTAGAGCCTGAGGAAAATATGGACGACTGTTTATGGGACCTTTTAAAAGAAACGCACCAAATGTTATAAAATTGTAAAGTGGTGGTGGGGAAGACATCAAGCGCTGTACTTCACGGCAAATAGGTAAATATTTGCGGGTGTTACACAGCTGACGCCATTCTCTAACAGCCAGGATCGCAGATAACTCCAATCCTTGTCATTTAACCCCTTCGATTCAGTGGTCATTGCTGACTGACATATTTGACTGCCTTCACACATGGCAGTTTTTTGCTGCAGAAATTTTTACCATTGAAAATCAGTTCAATTCATTTGAATGGGACGAGCTTATGGATTTCTGCAAGCCTCATTGAGATAAATGGAACTGATTTTCAGCCGCAAAAATTTCTGAAACAAAATTTGTATACATATGAAAGCACCCTTAAGGCTATATGCACACGACAGTTGTTTTTTGCTGTCCGCAAATTGGGATCAGCAAAAAAACTGATGGTCCATCAGTTTTTTTTGGAGGATTCCTTTGTTTTCACAGATCCCCTGTAATAAATGCCTATCCTCGTCCGCAAATGAGAAAAAAGTAGGACATGCACTACTTTTTTTGCTGAAGGGAAACACGGACAACGGACGTGGAACACACACGGATGAACGGTCAGCATTTTTTTGCTGACCCATTGAAATGAATGGGTTCCTGTCCTATCCGCAAAAAAAACTGAAACGGAAGCCGAGAAAAACAACTGTCGTGTGCATTTAGCCTAAAAGTTAGAGAAAAGGCATGGGCTCCCCTCTGTCATTCCATCGTCCCCTCCCTGATGCGATCGCAAGGTGCTGGGGGTTGCTAAGACAGCCAGGAGCGTAACAATGGACAGGACAGAATCGGACCTCTGTTCATTTTTACAGTAACTGACATAATATGATGCAATCTAAAAAGAAAAAATGTGCTTTTTTTCAGTTGCAAACACATTTATTTGTGTAAAGAACTATACGTGCTCAGTATTGCCATGTCCATAATGACCCATACATTAAAACGGACACTTTTATTCTGTAAAAAATGGCATCATTTCTGTTTTTGTTTATTCCAAAAAAGCAATTAAAATGTACCGCAAAATGACACCAATGAAGGCTACAACTCATTATGCAAAAAACAAGCTCTCACACAGCTTTGAATGCAGCAATCAAAAAACAAAACAAAACAATTTTTACTTGCAAAAGTAGAAAACATAAAAAACTATACAAATGTGACATTGGCATGATTAGATAGACCTGCAGAATAAAGTTATGTCACTTTGACACAACTTGTCCTGAAAATGAACAAGACTTCATAAATCATACTGCAATGTTGACGCAAAAATAAAAAAGTTATGGCTTTTTAAATGTGCAGTTAAAAAAAATTGCAGTATCCTTCATTATTAAAATAGGCTGTATTCTTAAGGGGTTAAGGGGTAAAATAAACTAGAGGAACAAATTGTGTTTGTATTACTGCTTGACTTGTGATTTTCAAACATCTGTCCCTTTTACATTTGCCTGAAGGAACTGCTTCCCAGAAAATGAATATCTAGAATTTCTATTTAGTGCCCTGACCTCTGAGTACCACACACACCATATTTGTAGAATTATTTTTAGCACTTTAGCACTGACCAAGCTAATGTTTCTTAACTGTTCATACTGGAAAATGATTTCATTAGGCTTTATACTCTTCCCGATACAATCCTTACGAATCCCTCAGATGATTCTAGTTGTTGCAGTTCACTGAATTAATGGGAAAAGTAATGGGACATTGGGAAGTTGGCAGATTTTAGTCTATTAGTTAGCTTTGACAACTGACAACACTCTATAGAACCGAAATGATATCATACACATACAAATTATTTACCGTTATTGAACATTTTTAATTCCCCTGTTAAGTGATCTTATGATTTTAAGAATATTTTGGCATCAAAACATTATAAGAAGGTGACATTCAATACCTCTCCAAGTGTAACTTCTTTAAAGGGGTTCTCAATTCCCATAATTACATTTTTTTAAATCTGCCCAGGGTATACCAAATGCTGCAACTACCTGTCAGCGCTTTTCTTCCCTTGTTCTTGACATCACTGCATCCTTAAGATCATCTTATTGCTCTTATTGCACTTAGTGGCAAAATAATTTGGTCACTGTGCTTGAGAAGAAGTGTAACAGCCTTCCTCAGGAGGACACCAAATACAGTATAGAGGTTGATGGGTATGAGTAGTTTAGGGGATTTGCACATAAAAGCCCAGATTTTTCTGATGGCCTGGCCATAACCTAAGTCTTCCATACGGCAAAGTCCATACCTGTGTGAAGGTCAAAATCAAATGGCACGCGTTGCTTCTATTTTATGACTGGGCGAACTGTAGGTGGTACTAGAGAATCCACTTCTCCATCCTTGGACATAACAATATGTCTTTTTTTCAACCCTATTATGTAACTATGTTAAGAAATGGTTAATTAACAATTATTTGGAACCTACTTCAGTAAAACCAGAGTAGAAAAACATTACTTCTGTCTTGAATTTTTCACCCTACCTGAC
Organism: Bufotes viridis; assembly: GCA_033119425.1. NCBI lineage: Eukaryota > Metazoa > Chordata > Amphibia > Anura > Bufonidae > Bufotes > Bufotes viridis. The sequence continues at coordinate 71,150,044 of CM065589.1, read as the reverse complement.
CTCTGTGAATATCTGCTGTATAGTTATACAGACCTGAAGATATTACAAGCAGTCCATCACCCAAAACTTCTTACAGCATATTAAAACTACTCAATATCACCACAAAACTTATTAGAAATCATTCTCGAGAGATACAATTAGTTGCCTGTGGCAAAATTTCCATGTAAGCCTCGCATCATGTGAAAGCCAGACATCTTCAACAGATTTCACAAGATAAAAAAATGAAATATTAAAATATTTATGCTTCTCCTGCTTGACCGGAAAATCTACAGAAAGATGAGAAAAGGTCTTTGCAGGACAGGGTTGACTGCAATACGTTCATTTAAAGAAACGCTCGTTAGCGCATGCTAACATGCCAGTCCATTATGGTTGTGTAATATGGATTGTTATACTCCGCAGTTCTGTAAAGAGACAACACAATAAACATTTACAAGGCTAGACACATATTGTAGTGCCTCCTTTGTCATACTTGTCGGTGGACAGGGGACAACACTTTGACAGATATGCCATCCATCCCTGCATCCATAATTGGGGAAAGATGAGCCAAATATGCTAGAGGAAAATCCAGTTTAATCAATTCCAATCAACTTGAGGATCCCTAGCAATATGGCGGATATCAGGGTCCAACTTCTGGGATAGTAACTCTTCATTCCTGGGACCAGCAGTGTAAATACTGATTTTCTCTGCTGTGCTACTGCACAGCACACACTGAAATAGTCCTACAAAGCTTTCGCTGGATTCCAGGTGCCCTCTACAAAAGAGACATGTCCTTGATGGGGCTCTAAGTTTTACCTGACCAGGAACCCCCTATATTACCTCGATAAACCCTAAACCACGTGGGCTGTAAGAAAATTGTTTTAGAATTTTGATAAAAGTTAACTCTTTTCTGATACAGTTTTTCAACATACAGTATGCCGTAGAGGTCTGGTGTGTCTTCTTGGGCACTGGCATTGAGGACCATCAGCATTTTCTCTTTGTATGCATTCATTCTGTTTATAACATGTTAATCTTAAATCAGTAGATGTTATAATATATCAGGTCAGTATGTAAGTGTTTATCAGAAATGTGATCGCTATCCTTATAGGGTTTTCCTATTTTAGACATTCATGACACAAAGTAGCCATTCGGATGTTTCTATAACATCTATAGATTGGGCACAACCAGCTCTCTTTTTATTTCATCTAGTCTGGCGGAATGGGAATCAAGCAACCCCCTGTTCTTCAGATAAGTGGGGTCACCCTCTACCTACAGGACACCCTATCATACTGTGGATATGCCATCACTAAGATGGAATAAGTCCTACAGAGAAATTCTAAAAATGTATATAATAACCTTTACAGTTTCACACATATGTTTAAGAGCTCCTGCAAGGTAGGCCCCCAGAAGAAGCCTCCTCTGGGAGACACTACTCCTGAGACTGAACAGCTGCTAAAAAGCTACCTGTGAGAATACCAGCGAGGGAAAGATAACAGACAGCCTTAGAAGGTGTAGAACCACCAAGGCCACGCACTGGATTCAGACAGTAAGGTACTGCTTGTTTATGGCATTAAAGACTTTACTGCTGTGGAAAGGGTTAACTTCCTTCAGCACCCACCATACTTTGAGATGGACTTGCCACTTAACCCCTTAGTGACCACCCATACGTGTTTTTACGGCGGTCACTAAGGGGCCTTAGGCTGGGCTGCCGCGTTTTTACGGCGGCCCAGTCTAAGCGCTGCACGGGTCCCCGCGACCCTGCTCTAACAGCCCGGGCCGGCAGGAGTGCCGATCCGGGCTGTTTAACCCCTTACATGCCGGGCGCAATGGCGCCTGCGCATGTAAAGGGTTGACAGAGGGAGCGAACCCCCTCTGTCACCCATCAGCACCCCGCAGATGCGATCGCGGGGTGCTGATGGGCTGGGAAGCTCACCTTCCTTCCGGCAGGGCCCTGAGCCTGCCCTGAGTATTCACCAGCAGGCTATGCCTCTGGCGTAGCCTGCTGGTCAAAGGTAGAATTGACTAGATTGAAAATGTAATGCATTATAGATATAATGCATTACATTTTAAAAGCAATCAAAATACTGTATATTATAGTCCTCATGTGGGACTATTAAGTAGTAAAAAATTAGAAAAAATACACATTTATTAAATAAAAAAATTCCATGAAATATAAAATATGCTTTTTTTTCCATTGAAAATACGCTTTTCAATGAAAAAATTGCAAAAAAATTATCCCCACATGTTTGGTATTGCCGCATCCGTAACAACCGGCACTACATAAATATTACATAAATTATCCCCTATAGTACACGCCGTTAAAAATAAATAAAAAAGCCCGAATTTCTAATTTATTCTTAATTTTCACAGAAAAACGAAATAACAAGCGATCAAAAAGCGGAATTTACTAAAAAATTATACCAATGAAAAATAGAAGTCGTCCCGCAAAAATCAAGCCCTCACACAACTCCATAGAAAAAAATTAAAAAGTTATGGGTCCTGGGAAGTGGCAATGCAAAATCATTTTTTTTGTTAAAAAAGGGGTTTTATTGAAAAAAAGTAGTAAAACTTAAAAAACTATAAGTATTTGGTATCCCTGTAATCGTACTGACCCAGGGAATGAAAATATTATGTTACTTTTACCGAATAATGAACACCGTAAAATTTATAATGTACAAACGCAGTGGCAGTAGTACTATTTTTCCCCTTCTCCCTCCCAGAAAGAGTTAATAAAAGTTAATAACATAGTTATGTGTACCCCAAAATGGCGCTATTAAAAACTACAACTTGTCCCGCAAAAAACAAGCCCTCATACTGCTATATAGACGGAAAAATAAAAAAGTTATAGCTCTGGGAACGAGACCATGAAAAAAGGACGAAAAATGCTTGGTCATAAAGGCCCAAACAGGCTTGGTCACTAAGGGGTTAAATGCTGAATCCTCAGCCCGGGAGTTGAAGAAGGAAGTAACAAGTACAGAAAAGCACGCCTGTGATTATCTTGGAAAGATTGTAAAAGTGACTCAGGGGTTACTACCATCATCATTGCAACTTCACATACATAGCAATTGGGACATGAACTACATTCTTATATACTTTGGAACTCTGTTTTTGCTGCTGTGTGAACTACAATGCTCATCATCAATTCATTAAATATAGACTTTATTTATTGCAACCAATGGCTTAGTTATTGTCTCCACCATCCACTAGCCCTTATATCTACTCTCCTGCCTTGAACCCTCCCAGCCCTTCACTATCAAGTACACCCCACTTAACACCAAGCAGAAGCCCCAAGGCCAGGGTGTGCCCTGAGGAAAGAAAGGGTCCCCCCTTCATTTATTGTGCACGGCCGGGGGGAACACCATAGGGAAAATTGCCACCATCAACTGTGTGTACTACTACCATCATCATAGCCACTACCACTCCTCCCATCCTCGCCTCCCCTCAGGGTCGCTGCTATATAATTTCCATATTAAATTGACTCTCCCTCGCCAATGGTTCAATCACTTTGGTCCAATCAGTTTTACTTATATATATCTATACTATGTTTTCCAGGATAAGAGTATCCATGGCTGGCCATCATTAGAAGAATCAATGCAGCATCACTGGGCAATATGTTCAGTGCAACCTGCACGAAATTGCTGAATGAGACAGGACATTGATCTCATCCTAACAAATTGAAAGAAAAATGAATTCACAACCGAGATTACTTCAGCCGCCATGATTTATTTACTTGGAAATTAAAGGAATGTCATGGCCAAGTGAAGAAATACAGATGTTACATATATCATCTATTTATTTCTGTTCAGAGTTATCTTCTGCCCATCCTAGAAAGTCTATGTGGGTTCAAGTTGTTAGCTAGAGGTCAGTCTAAGTTGCAGAAAAATTAATTTAAATACAAAAAATGTGAATTGTATTGCATAAGAGTTTTATGAAATGCTAAAATATCCAGGGAATATATTGACTCGCTAGGTGTAGGTAAAGTGGGTGTAGGGGTAGCAGTGGCATGCCAAGAGAGGTGCAGTCTGCCTCGGGTGCCCACTCTCAGCGGGTGCCAGAAGCAATGAGTGCTTCCATTAATAAAGATGGAAGCTCTCATTGCTGGAGCCCCGGGAGCTGCTGTCCTGTGACTCACTGACCACTCAGCTCCCCGCGCTCCTCTCTGTCAGGCCAGCACACTGAATGGGGAAGCAGGAAGCCTTCTGCTCCCTGCTCCACCATTCACTTTGCAGGCATGGATCGAGCTGCCGGCTTCTGTGAGAGGAGCCTGCAGCCCGGGAATCTGCCTGTGCTTCTCCCACACAGTGCTGCAGAGCGATCTGTGTCTGCAGGGGAGTGCCGGATCTGAGCTTTAGGAATGGGACAAGGTGAGTAGTTTCAATGGGCATTACTACTATGAGGAAGGCACAGAGGGCTTTACTACTGTGAACGGGGCATAGAGGACATTAAGATTGTGAAGAGGGCACTGAGGCCATTACTACTGTGAAGGGGCACATAGGGCATTATTACTATGAAGGGGGTACAGAGGGCATTACTACTATAAAGAGGGCACAGAGGGCATTACTACTAAGAAGGGGCACAGAGGGCATTAGTATTTTGAAGTAGGCACAATGGGCATTACTACTGTGAAGAGGGCAGAGAGGGCATTACTACTGTGAAGGGTTCACACAGGGCATAACTACTGTGAGGGGCATAACTGTTATGGGGCACAATTTTTTAAAGAATTGGGGGGTCCAGAGAAAGGACCCGCCCCAGGTACCAAGCACCTTAGGCAGGCCACTTAGGTGTAGCAGTGCCGCCTGGACTCAGATGATTAAAGGGGTTTTCTATAGAAGAGAATTTTTATTTAAAAGGCCAGAAAGTATGAAAAATAAATAAGCATTACTCACCTTACCGATTCCCAACACTGCTGTTCTGATGCTGCTCCAGTCCCTGCTGCTCTCCACCTCCTGGTTTTGGCTTGACACAAAGGAAATGTCTAGAAATCAATGGCTATGGCTGATCAATTTTGTGGCCAGTGGTTGGTTAACCATGGCATTTTCAGCCATTTCTTTTGGATCAAATTGAAACTGGGAAGTAGAGAGCACCAGGAACCCTGATTCCGCCCTCTCTCCAATCCCGGCCAGGCACCACCTTTATAAGGGTTCTTCCCCCTTCCTGCAATGCCTGAGCAATATTGAGGTTTTCTACAGTGAAGGTTCCAGCTAGTTCCTGCATAGATCTCCTGTTACCGACCTCAGCCTCTATCCTGACCTTGTCTCTGTTTGATCCTCCTGTACCTCGCTGCTCTCAAGTATACGACCCGGACTGTTGACCACGCCTCTGTCTGCTGTGCAGATCATGACACCTGCTGCACTTGGGCTTCTCAGCTCTGCTGTTTTAACAGCTTCAGGTCTGCTTAACCACTTACTCAGCTCTGCTTCATCCAGCTAAAGCTTGCTCCATCTGCCTGTTTCCCCTGGTGCTTGCATTGGGGCGTTCTGGCCAGCCCAGCCAGCTGCCACTTAACCGGGACCACTCTTTCGGTGGCGACCTGGTGTCTCCCCTGCAGCTGAGACCAGCTCTTGCATCCAGGAGCGGGATAAAGGGTGAAGACCAGGGGGACACTTAGACTCCACTCCCAAGTTTGGCCCAAAGTCAAACCGGTAAGTGGCACAGTAGGTCCACAGCCGTTGAAGCGTTACAATGTATCATCTAATTCCGGTGAAAAAACTCTCTGATGCTAAAAAATTAGCCAATTTGCTTATTGGCAATATCCTAAAATTACATGGCATAAATTACATTGAATACCTGAGTCCATTGTCTCAGATAGGGGAGTGCAGTTTTTCTCAACTTCATCATCATTCACACGTGTCTTGTCTAGAATAGCACTAATCAATACTTTGGGACAAAGGGCAAACATCCTGCCCTGATCTGACCTCCGCATTGGCAAATGTGCCAAAATTGTGGAGCAAATTTCAAGGACACGCTTCGGCTGGACACGTGAATCTAATAATTCACACATGTCTAAATGGACTTAAATGAAGAATTGTCTCCTATTGTTTATAATTAGTTTTATTCTTTACATCTGATTAATTTGTGCAGATAGTCCACAATGAAAAAAAAAAATGCTTTTAATAACATTAACCCTTTAGCAGGTAACCATAGCATTAAACCTTTAGCAAGTAACCAGTGGGTCACTTCATTTACATCTATTTAGTCCATCATTGCAAACCCCTAGCAATTCATTGAATTTGTCACGAACCAGCTGGTGTGAACCCACTGTGCCACGTGTCCTACCTCCTCTAGGGGCGTTGTCTAAGTGAACCCCTCGATCTTCACAGTACCCCTCATGTTGGGGATAGACTTTCCCGAGGGGAACACCAGTTCGCTACCTCTTGAGGAGGATAGGCACACAAGGCAGCTGGTCCAGGCAGACCAGGAGGTACCTGAGAAAGGTACCAGAGGTACAGGCATTGTCAGCAGGCTGAGTCGTTACCAGGAGCAATAGTGCAGGACCGAAGGATGAGGCAGAGACGAAGTCAGACAGGCAAAAGGTCAGGGCAGGCAGCACAGGTACAGGTTAGGCAATCCGGGTCGGCAACAGGAGAGTCAAGGCAAGCAGGCAGGGATCGGATGGGTAGCAGAATCCAGGAACACAAGTACAAGTCAATAACACAAGCGGATATCCGGAACCTTAGCAGGACATAGGACCTTGACACTGAGGTATCTGGGAAGGGGGCTTAGCCACTTATATATGTGCAGGAGGACTAGGATTGGTCAGCGAGGTCACATGACCTAACCCATAAAGCCCAGGAAGTGACGTGCCCTTAAGGAAGTGCTGCAGGAAACAAGCAGCAAACATGCTATGGCTAGGGCTGAGAGCAGGAGCGGATCCCAGAACAACAGTACCTACACAGACAGAGCCCAGGACTGCAGCGGTGAATAGGAAGCACTGGCCGCAGATCATCGCTGAACATGGCGCCCGGGACTGCGGCAGTAAGCAGTGGAACAGCAGCGCACAGCAGCCGCTGTTACATTCATTCATAACTTCTCACATATTTAAAGGGAACCTGTCATCAACTTAATGCTGATCTCACTGAAGGCAGCATAATATAGTGACAGAAATGCTGATTTCAGCGGTGTGTCACTCATGAGCTAAAAGTAAGTGATTGTCAGCATCATAATCATTGCAGCCTAGGACTTGAAAAGAGTCAAATCTACCTGAGAAGAGTCATGTTTATTCATAATCCCCTGCACTCCCCGCCCATCTGCTGATGACTGGCAGTTCTCTCCTAGAGACAAAGAGAGAAAACTAGGTAGAAGACTGTCAGTCATCAGCACCATTACCATTACCATTATTTTTTTCAGGTAGATTTGACTCTTTTCAAGGCCTGTGCTGCAATGATTATGATGCTGGTTCTCGGGAACCACTTACTTTTAGCTCATGAGTGACACACCGTTGAAATCAGCATTTCTGTCACTATTTTATGCTGCCTTCAGTGAGGTCAGCATAAAGTTGATGACAGGTTCCCTTTAAACTAAAGCACATATAATTATGATCAGTCACAGCATTGCGCTAAATTGCTTGGGTGACACTATAGACACAGTCATCATTTACATATAGTAATTGGGTAGAGATGAGCGAATTTCTTAAAAATTCGATTCGCCCGGTTTGCTGAACTTGCCCCCAAAATTTGGTTTCATCCGAAATTATTCATGGCGAATAATGCCACACTACTGGCCGGGCAGGACAGCTTTTCCAGGGCAAACTCTGCCAGTTGCAGTTCAATTTGGCTGCCCAGTAGTCCAGCGGATCTTCAATGTGGGGTGGCAGGGTGCTGTTCAAGTATGCCACCACCTGCTGGTTTAGGTCCTGCTCCAGGTCTAGCTGCTGCTCCTGGTGAGTAGTTTCTTCACTAGGCAGGTGAAGAAAGCTGCTCATCAGCGACTCTAGACTCAATTTGCTGCTGATGGAGCTGGAACTGCTCCCACCCCCACCCTGCCACAACAACCATGGTAATTTTCTCACTTCACCACACATCGGCAAATACCTTTTTTGTGCCACTAATGCACACCAAAAAGGGCTTTACAACATATAACTGCACTGCTGAATGCAAATATATTTTTTGCCACTAAAACATGCCAAAAAGGGCTTTAGAACATATAACTGCACTGCTGAATGGCAAATAATATATATTTTTTTGCCACTAATACATTACAGAAAGGGTTGTAATGTTCTCACTTTACCACACAACAGCAAATACTTTTTTTTGTGCCATTAATATACGCCAAAAATGGCTTTAGAACATATAACTGCACCGCTGAACGGCAAATAGGCCCTTACTTTTTTCCACTTATGCACGTCACAAAAGACTTTAGAACATATAACTGCACGCTGATCGGTAAATAATATATATATTTTTGCCACTAATATACGCCAAAAAGGGCTTTAGGACATATAATTTTTTTTGCCACTAATACATGCAAAAATGGGCTGTAATTTTCTCACTTCACCACACAACGGCAAATACTTTTTTTGTGTGCTACTAATAAACTCCAAAAAGGGCTTTAGAGCATATATCTGCACCGCTGAACGGCAAATATATATTTTTTTGCACTAATACACGCCAAAAAGGGCTGTAACTTTCTCACTTCCCCACACAACGGCAAATACTCTTTTTTGTGCCACTAATACATGCCAAAAAGAGCTTTTGAACATATAACTGCACTGCTGAACGGCAAATAATATATATTTTTTTGCCACTAATATATGCAAAAAAAAGGGCTTTAGAACATATAACTGCACTGCTGAACGGCAAATAATATATATTTTTTTGCCACTAATACACACCAAAAAGGGCTTTAGAACATATAACTGCAGCGCTGAACAGCAAATAGGCCCGTATTTTTTTCCACTTATACACACCTCAAAAGGCTTTAGACATATAACTGCACCACTGAATGGCAAATAATATATATTTTTTTGCCAATAATACACACCAAAAAGGGCTGTAATTTTCCCAGTTCACCACAAATTAAGCCCTTTCCCCCACCCACTAATACAAGCAAAAAAAGCTTTAAATATAACTGCACCGCACAATGGCAAATAAGACAGAAATATTTCCTTGTAATAAACCCTGTTAATGGCTGTATCAAACAGCACTTGAACCCCAATAACAAAAATGGTTTGCTGGAATTACAGAGCTGTATAATGGTAATTTTGGTAATGGTACTGGTAATTTTGATCCCCAGTCAGCGCAGCAAGGTGTAATAGGGTTGTTCCTATTACCCAGGCTGTACACTCCCCTACTGAACCCTGTTCTGCTCCAATACTGTGAAATGATTCCTTCCTATCCTTTCCCTGAACTTCTATACAGCAAAATAATATTTTAGTCATTTCTTACACGCCTGCTGACTTCTCTCCCTGCACTGAGTACACTGGAAATTGGCTGAATCCAAGATGGCTGAGGCTATTTATAGGGCTGTGACATCACAGGGCTGGCTGGCTGCTAATTGGCTGCATGCATGGCATTGTGGGTTATCCCTCGTTCCCAGAGATCATTGCTCCATGTCCTAACACGTGCAGCAGCGATTTTAGGAAGAAATGCAATTCGTTACCACGAACCGTGAGGAAATTCAGATTCAGTGAAAATCGAATTTTTCCTGAAATTCGGATCGAATTCCACTTTGTCAACTTTAATTCCCTCTTCTCTATAATTGGGTAGTTTGTAGTACTCTACAACACATTTCATTGGAAAGTTTCCTTGTTAGCAATCTGGAATCTTAGTTTATCATGATTAGGTAAGACAGGGATCTGGCCAAAATGGGAGTTTATGCGAGTAAGTTTCAGGATGGGTGTACTAGTAGTTGTGCTCATGCTTCTGGCACTCCTTGAGCCCGTGTGCAGTGATGGGAAAGGAAAGAATGCTCTTTCCTCCTCTATATACATAGAGGGTAGTGTTGAGTGAATCAAAGTGAAACAAATTGTCTTTGATCCAGAGTTCAGATCTGATTGGAAGCCGAATTTCCTTGTGCTTTGTGGTAACTAATCAATTTTTCCTGAAATGGTGGTAAAAAACAAAAAAAAAACAAACATCATCCAATTGCTCATTCGAGAGGCCATCATGGTGGTGACATGTTCAGATGGTCACGATGGCCTCTTCGCAACCAAATGGATAAGGTGAGTATGTTTTGTGTTTTTTTTTTTACTGCTGATTAACCCCCGAAAGGCCTCAATGTTATTGTCAGATACCGCAATCAGTGATGAATGCGGGATCTGAGAGGTTCAATGACAGGGGGGGCACAATCGTCACTCTCAGTGATTGTGCCCACTATATACAATACACATCCAAAGTACCCGAAACAAGGGGACACGCATGAAAATTTTTAAATCTTTATTAATAAATAGAATTTCTTTTGAATCAAACATACATTGTTACAAACAGGCGGCAAAACAGGTGAAAACCATGACATAAGCCGAATTGAATTTTTGACAACTTCGCTCTAATAGAGGGTGACATCAGCCCCATCTCGTGGTGGCTGTACATATGGCCCATTAATACCTTGTGCAAATACAGACATGATATATTACAGAAAATTTACATTATTAACCCTTTACTTAGCGCTTTGCAGTGCACTGCAACTGCAGAACGCTGCAGTAAGAAAGACCCAAAACTGTCAATTTGTTGGCAAGAATATCGAGTCTGAGAAATATTAGTGGCAATTATAAAAAAAAAACTGTCTATATACAAGTATAGTGTATCACAGATAAAGGGCTATCAAATACAGCAAAAAGCCAGTTATGTATCCTTAGCTCTGTGCATTCATAATGATTTATCTTGGATATGATTGAAAATCATTCACAATTGTCTTGTCTAGAATAGCACAAATCAATACTTTGGGACAAAGGGCAAACATCCTGCCCTGATCCAACCTCCGCACTGGCAAATTTGCCAACATTTTAGAACAAATTCCAAGGACGCTCTTTGGCTGGACACGTGAATCTAATAAGTCACACATGTCTAAATGGACTAAAATGAAAACTTGTCTACTATTTTTTTTTCAATTCTCTCAATATCTGATTAATTTTGAAGGTATTCCATAATGAAATTTTTTTTTTTAATAACATTAACCCTTCAGCAGGTAACTTCATGATAGGTCTGTCTCCTCTGCATCATCAAAATATTCCTTTAAACAAAGTCTCCTGAAAAAAATTTCAATATTGCTGCAGAGTTAATTTTAATGAGGGCATTGGAGGGACAGAATGAAAGTTCTCTAGAGACTATGAGTTACACTTTTTTGGGTTTATATAAGTAGAGAGATGGATAACACAGACATTTCAGTGGCTGCATGGGTGTTTTTGTTAAGCCCTGCAATAAATCTCAGTCTGTGGAGTTTCTTTTCCTTATTTACATCGTTGTTAAAGGGGTTCTCCAAGAGTATAAAATGTCCCCTCATGTGCCGGGAACCCCACATGGAATAAACTTACCCCGGTCCCTGCTCCCGGCGCTGCCCATGGTCCATTGCCGGTGAGGCTACAGAGCCTCGTTCCCGTCCCCGCCTGCCATTGGCTGCTCCCCCCCGACACAGGATGTTTTCAGCCATGTGCAGAAAGAAGCAGTGGCAGCAGTGTGGGGACCGGGAGCGGGGACCAGGGTAAGTATATTCCATGTGGGGTGCCCGGCACATGAGGGGACATTTTAAACTTTTGGAGAACCCCTTTAAGGTTGGAAAAAGACAAAAGTCCATCAAGTCCAACCTGTAATGCTGCTATATTGATCCACGGAATAAATCCCTAGATCAATGTCCATCTTTCTTTTAAAAGGGGGTTGGGCCAAAGGGAATGGATGTGTAGAACAAGATTTCTATACATTGTCATAAGTCTCGATGTTATTTTTTAATTAAAAAGTAATCTAAACCTTTTTTGAAACCATCTGTATTTGCTGTGACCTGCTTCTGCGGCTATTTCAGAGATTCACAGCCTTTACTGTAAAGAATGCTTGTTGCCTCTTATGACTGAATCTTTTTTCTCCAGGCATAGGGAGTGGCCCCTTGTTTTTTGAGTGGGGTTAACACAGAATAGCTTCCGTTGATATTTTTTGTGTGATCCATTTATATATTTGTACAGGTTAATCGTGTCCCCCTTAAACGTCTTTTTTCAAGGCTAAACAAATTTAAACTTTCAATATTTTCTCATAGCTAAAATGTTCCAGGCCCTTTATGAGTTTAGTTTCTCTCCTTTGCACTGTTTCTAACTCCAGAGCACCCTTTTTATGAACTGGTCCCCAGAACTAAACTGCGTATTGCAGTTGAGGTCGCACCAATGCTTTGTATAGTGGCTATATTACCTCCCTGCCCAGCGAGTCCATACTTCTTTTAATACAAGACAAAATTATTTTGGCCTTAGAGGCAGTTGACTCACATTGCATGCTGTTATTTAGTCTATGATCTACTTATAATAGAACAGACAGGTGCACTCTGCAGTCTTACTAACCCTCATTCTGATGGGTCCTAACACAGGTAGGTGAGTGTTAGGACTGGAGCTACTTGAGAAACCTTGGCGCGGTGCTCGGGCTCAGGCATGTCCTCCACAGTAGGATATGTTGGCTAATTCTCACTTTTAACATCAGAATGAGGGTTAGTAAGACCGCAGAGTGCAGCTGTCTGTTCTGTTATTATTGTTATATTGTTTATCACATCCACATAACTTCCACCGTGTGTAGGATATCTATTGTGGCACTTGTGGTCCCCTGCGGGCATCCTCTATCGTATGCGTTTTTCTGGGGATTGCCATTAGCAACGGGCCACAATTGCAGGATCTGCTCCCCTGTTTATATATGCACAACTGCATTTGGGTTTGAGCATTTCCTGCCTGTTTAACACCACGCCATTTTTTCAGTCACTTTGTATATGATCTACTAATACACCCAGATCCTTCTCAACAAGTGACTCTCCCAGTTTTACCCAGCCAGAACATATGCTGCATGCAGATTATTAACCCCCAGGTGCAAAGTGAAGGCCCAAACAGTAAATTTTTCCAAGTCAGCTTATAACTTAAGATCTTTCATAGACTGTACCGTATTACAAAGTTTGGTGTCATCTGTAAAAATAGAACCAGCACTATTAATTCCATTCTCTATGTCAGTAATGAATAAGTTAAATAATAGTGGATCCAGCAAAGAACTTTGGGTACACCACTTATAACCGGGGACCTTTCACAGTAGGAATCATTGACCACAACTCTTTGGATACGATCTTGAAGCCAATTTTCAAACAAATTGCAAATTATATTTTCTAAACCAATAGACCTCAATTTACCCATTAGTCATCCGTGTGGGACAGTATCAAATGTTTTTGCAAAGTCCAAAAACACAATATCAACAGCCTTCCCTCTGTCCAGGCTTCTACTCACCTCCTCATAAAAACAAATCAAACTTATGTTCTTAGTAAAACCATGTTGTTATCGCTTATTATATTATTGACAAATATTAAGCTTTACTGGTCTATAATTTCCTGGTGTAGACCTAGCACCCTTTTTGAAAATGGGCACCACATTCGCCTTGTGCCAGTCCCTTGATACAGTGCCTGTCATTAAAGAATCTGTAAATATTATGAGCAGAGGCAAAGCAATAACTGAACTGAGCTACTTTAGAACTCTAGGGTGTAATCCATCTGGACCTGGGACGTTGTTCACTTTCATTATTTTTTGGCATATTAGGGACCATATTTACAGTTAGGCAGTTAAGTATGTTGTTGTGGATCAGAAATGTCCTCTGTTTGTTGTAGTACTGTTGTAGTTTTTATTTTGTGCTTTTTGTAAATTTGAAGAGTTAAAGCAGCCCTCCCTCCTTGCGATCTCAGCCAGTCTGGAGAAGGAGGAGGGGAGTGTCAGACAGGGAGCTGACAGGTTGCAGAAAATATATTAAAAAAATATATAAATTTGGCAACATTATAATTATACTGACCCACAAAATAAAGCTATCCTGTTATTTATTACCAGACAGTGTACTCTGTAAAAAAAATCCCACAAAATAATGTTAAAATAGTTTTTTTAGATCTTCCGCCTAAAAATAATCAAAAATTGCTATAACTTGTCCTGCAAAATTCAAGATCTCATACAGCTGAATTAAAGAAAAAATAGAAAATTTTTGTGAGTTGTGCACAAACTAGATTTACTTCAGATATGAATTCAAAATTGATAATACAAAAGATGACATTTTTAGGAAAGTTTTCCCAATTTTATTGTGACTGTTGAGGGGTTAAACCAAAAGGGTTTGAAGTGCATACGCATGTTAACGGCAACCTGTCATCATGAAGATTTTCAGAATGAGCAGAGGTTTAAATTTTTATATTAAAAGCTTTACTGAATCTTTTCCTATAAAACTGTATATCAATCAATCAGCTCAGCTCTTCCTGCTCTATAAGATGATGTCTGAAGATAGCACTACTTTTTCATGGTGACAGGTTCCCTTTACGTGTCCTTGGGAACCATGTCTTATGGTTAGTGGCATGTTTTTTAACAAATTCATAATAAAGCTTTGAATTTTATCGGGAGTGCTGGATTTTTTACATTGATAACCAACTGGGTTGGCAAACCTCAATGAATGTATGTTTATATGGTGCATAATATAACACTGGCAAAAGATATTCCAAAGCCGAATAAGGGAAATTGCGGATACGCAAAGCACTATGGCCGTCTGAATGGGCCCTAACTGATGGAAATACCTGTCCAAATAACTGAAGTGTGAATTCAGCTTAACTGTACCAAAACCTTGCATAATGCCAGCTTTAAAGGAAATCTGTCAGCTCCGAAACAGCTCCCAAACTAGAGTACGTGGTGTATAGCTTAAGTGGTGTAAGTCCAATTATGTAATTTTTATTTTCATACTTGCTGTGCTCCAACAAACCAGCAGTAAAATGCATCGAGAGGACTCCTCTTTGAGTCCTTTCCATTATGTGCATGAGCATGGGAGTCCTCTCGATGGAGCATAGTGAATATGAAAATAAAAATTACATAATCGGACTTTGCACCACTTACACTATACACAGCTTACCTTAGTTTAGAAGCTGTCTTTGAAATGACAGATTCACTTTAAAACCCTTATGTAGAGAACATGGAAGCATTAGGTCAGGTACTGGATTTTGTGGTTGCTGAGCTGAAAAACATTACACTTACCAACAAAGCAGATATACTGAAAATCTGACACCTCAGTTCCAAGTGGAATTCTCCTGTCTATCCTTTACCTAGTTTTGTGCTGCTAACAGATGGTAGCATTCATATCTTCCCACAATTGGGTTTATGAGCAAGTCAAATTCTGGACTTTCCCGTCAGCTGCAGAACAAAAGAATGCTATGCCTCCAAAATCATTAAGTTACAGAGCAATGTACAGTATGCGTTTTATGAGAGGTGACTTACAGGAAAACGTGCAGTATATGACTTGTGATCAGTAGCTTGCCTAAGGTAGAAGGTTCCTTTCACAAGTCTTACCTTATAAAAACAATTTATTTTAATCACTATATACAGTTTTATGCATCTGGAAGATCTTGTAGAATCTATAGTTATTTGCACAATTAGTCTGAGTTGAATTTAGTATTCAGTTGGGAGAATCTTTTTTACTAGAGGGTTGACTGTTGGTGTCCTTTCTCTGTGTCAAGGTCACTATTAGGAATAGCTACTAGCCAACGGTTCCTTCTCTTTATATAGCTATAATGGTTTCTCTAATTAATTTGTGGTCTTAGATGTTCTACAAAAGCTGTTGCAGAACTTCAAGCCAATGAAAGTAATACCTATGGTTGCACTGAACATACAGTATTGTCCTACATTAGTTCTAATACTCGCTGGCTATGGCTTTCCTTGATGGCTGGTAGAATGCCCCAAGTGTTAATCCTCAAAGATCGATTTGTTAAATGGCATGTGGACATGCATCAAAATACAAAAATTTTGTCTAGAGGTAATTAATTAAATAAAGGCCATGTAGTTATAGTTATACTGGCAGCCTAACGGTGTCTGGGTGTTCTTGTCAGCCACTGCAATACATATGGTGGTTAGCCAATTAAAACTGTTGTACGGCATGGATCACATAGTGAAAGACGGACATAAGAAAAGGCAGGAAAAAGCATTTCTGAAAATGAAAACTATTTATTCCCACACATTACAACAGGCGAGAAATAAACCATTTTATGGAAGCAGTAACATAATCAGGCTTTAGAACCTGAGTGGGCCCAAAATGTTCCTTTAGGTAAAATGAGGAGACCACATAATAGTATGTTAAGCAAAGCATTAAAAAAGACATAGGTCTACCCAGTTAAACATATTCTCCGACAGTCATCATCTTGTCTTCCAGACGCCGTGTCTCATGAGGGCTTTCCTGCATAGTGCCTGAAGTCTATGCATCATATAACTCACAGCACCAGGTATTCATCATACTATCTAGCGCATGATTGGTCCATCTACTTATCCTTAATGTCTGCAGTGCACCTGTATAATTACCGAACTTTCTTCACCATTGGCTATTAGATATAGTACCTGCCCCTCTTGGTGTATATTATGGATACGCACTCTGTGTTCAACCTCATTACCCCTTGAGGAAGCTGTCCGCGAAAATGCGTGTCAGGGTAGTTCTGTGGTGTAGTAGCAACCCGTCTCTTTGTGTCTCCATAGTATGGGTCTGTACATGTTCTTTAGGTTTTTACCTATGCAGAAATCTTAATCTGTTGATATCTTCTTTGCACTTCATCATTTGGACCCTGTGGTCTACTTTATGATTGCACCTGCACTTTATGATTTATGAATTGTGATTAGGTTTCTTAATTTATTATGATACATATGAGAACTATATACTGTAGCCCTTGAGAATTGGATTTACTACACATCTGCTTATGTGATTAATGGTTCTTGTTTAAAGGCTATGTACACCTTTTGGGGCAATTTTTTTTAAATGATTGCATTATACTTATTTTGAGCTAAAAATCATTTTGTGTATAGAGCTGACATGCTCTACTAGCTGCCTGTGGATTTTTTGTCATTTCCGTCATCTGAGGAGCAGACAGACTTCTTATCTCTGCTTTCTCTGATTAAAGCTCAATCCTTATCTTACTAATAAGAATGTGGCTTAAATAAGTGTTTATGACCTCTCAGTTGTTTAGAGATAAGGGCTCTTTCACACTTGCGTTTTTGTTTTCCGGCATAGAGTTCAGTCGTCGGGGCCCTATGCCGGAAAAATCCTGATCAGGATTATCCCAATGTATTCTGAATAGAGAGAAATCCGTTCAGGATGCATCAGGATGTCTTCAGTTCAGGACCGGAACGTTGTTTGGCTGGAGAAAATACCGCAGCATGCTGTGCTTTTTGCTCCAGCCAAAAACCCTGAACACTTGCCGCAAGGCCGGATCCGGAATTAATGCCCATTGAAAGGCATTAATCCGGATCCGGCCTTAAGTAAAACGTCATTTCGGCGCATCGCCGGATCCAACGTTTAGCTTCTTCTGAATGGTTACCATGGCAGCCAGGACGCTAAAGTCCTGGTTGCCATGGTAAAGTGTAGTGGGGAGCGGGGGAGCATCAGGGCGCCCTACACGCATGGATCACGTGATCCATGCGCATGGGGCGCTCTGACGTCATTCTGGAGGGCCCCGGGAGCTGCACGGACTGTAAGTATACTGCTCCCCTGCTCCCCACTACTACTATGGCAACCAGGACTTTAATAGCGTCCTGGCTGCCATGGTAACCTCAAAGCATTTCGAAGACTGATCAGGATCCTGTTCAGTCTTCTAATGTTTCAGGCGACTTGCGTTTTGACGGATCTGGCGGGACGGAAGTGCCCGCCGGATCCTCATAATGCAAGTGTGAATGAGGCCTAAGGCTTATTAGATGACTGCACAAAATAAAAGTGAAAGTACCAGTCACGCAGTTAGGGTCCTTTCACACTTGTGTTTGGAAGATCCGTCATAGAGTTCCATCGTTGGGGCTCTATGCTGGAAAGAAACGCTTCAGTTACAGTTAATACAACCGCATGCATCCGTTTGAACGGATCCGCTTGTATTAACTTTACCTATTTTTTAACATTGCCAAAACGGATCCGTTTTGAACTCCATTGAAAGTCAATGGAGGACAGATTAGTTTTCTATTGTGGCATTTTTTGTTGGTTTTAATGCTTTATTATTGTGATGTCCATTTGCCTATGCTAATCTTTCTATGTATTAATATAGGTATTTCTCATACTTGTTGTATTGTCTGTGTATTTGGAACCTATATATCATTTGTTAGTTGGTTAGTATTAAGGTTAGGGCACATGGAGAGAAAAGGTGAAGGAGTACTTTTACCCACTTTACTGACTGATTCCAGAGGGAGAACCTCCTTTTATCCTTTCCATTCTAGTCTAAACCCTCCTTTAAGGGGTAAAAAGGACCTTTTCATTATGTCCTCACAGGTCCGGCAGCTGCGCCCTCCGAAGCTAGGAATAATACCCCTGTCAGTGCAATTCCTTCACTCTTATTCAAGTCAGGACCTGTGATGACGTCCTTTAGCTTTTCTAAAGCTCTGAACTGCACCAATGATCATCAGTGCAGTTAAAGTAATGTCTTATCAGGCTAAGCCACTGAATACATGTTTCTGAATCCCCTGTATTAGCACGAAGAACTTTTTTTTGCCAGGCACCAAAAATTCTAAACTGCCTCAAAATAGTCTATTCACCCCACAATATGTTAACAATTCATATCACATCCTAGTAGGAGTAAAGAATACAAGTATACAGAGGAAATTACAAGATCAAAAAGTGACAATACCACCAAAAGAAATCTAAGGAAATCATGATTACAGCAGTGTAAAAATCTCTAGATCTATTGCCCAAAGATGTGACTGTTGAAAAGGAACCCCAATGTTCATTGCATGGTAGCTTATTCAAGGCATGTCTAGCTTGCTAGTTCCCTGCAAATGTGTGCTGTTCTGTTTGTCTGCCCGTGTACTGACCGTTGTCCATTTACTGACTTTAATCCTCTGCTGCCTGCACTGATCTCAGACTAGTTTTACGGAATCACATGTACTCCGCCTGCCCTGACCTCTGCCTGTTTCCTAACTATGAGTATAGCTTGATCCTTTGATGCAACCACACCAGAACTATTGCAAAAGGTTGCAGCCTGGTAGCTCTCCTACAACAAAATCCATATCCCTATAGAGGGGTTAAAAGGTGAATACTAGGGGACTTCCAGGATAACACCCTTGGGTCTAGCCCAAAGTGAAACTGGTTGGTTAATCCACACAGGTCTAGCCCATAGTCAAACTGATTGGTTGAGTTTCACATTCGCTGCCCATGACAATTCTAATTTGAACATTGTCAAAGCTAAAGAATTAAAGATGATATTAAAAAAATAAAATAACCATGCAAGAACACTTACAATAATTTTATCATAGATCACAGCAAATTCAAACAGGCTTCACATACTTTTCTCCTATACACTTAACTACTAGCTATAGGCAATTGTAGTCTTGTAAAGAATTGCACAGTTTACAGTCTCTGAAATAATCAGTTTTTCCCAACTTATCATCTCCTCATTATATTCTGAACACATCGTGATAATAGCAGATGTAAAGCAATTATCTCTTCTTGTCTTTCTGCAATCTTACCTTAATTGCTATCTGATTGTAGGAGAGCATGGTATATGCATATTTTAAAGGATTGCTGGTCATTTGTAACTAAAGCAGGATTACACATAAAGAGACACCAAACCTCAATTATATCTTCTGATTGATTGTAGTATACTGTCATAGACAGGGGTCTAGTGCTGCACTCCAGCTTCACTAGCCCTAGAGTCCCTTTTATGATGACATATCCACCATAGTGGCTAGCCGCCAAGGACAAGAGGCTCCTGCTATAGTGGACCTGACCCATTAATGCATTATATATGCAGCAATCCAGGTGGAGTGTGGAAAGGATGGGAGAAGTAGTGGATAGGATGTAGGTGATAATAATGGTGTTCATAGTGGCTAAGCTTGATAAGGGGGGGGGGGGGGGTCACCATTGGGATGATGGGAGTTATATTTCCCCTGTGCACACCCTGTGTTGAATTTTCAGGTGTGTGGAAGGCGGGGTGCCCTTGGTGTTAGTGTGCAACTTAGTAGGCCGGAGACTGAGATGAAGTTGAACACGTAACTCATGAGTTCGTTTTCTTGGCAGCAAGTTGCATAAAATGTCGAAACAAGCAGATTTCAATGGTCTGACTGAGCTGAAGCAAGGTCTATCAAATCTCATTGTCCTCTTAGATACAGCAATCTGTCTTTCTTGATACAATTCCTCAAATGCAGTTTCTCAGCTATTCAGTTCACAGCTGAGGGGTGCACAAATATCTCACATTTTCTGCTGTGAGGTGCAAGAACTTCAAATCAGAAACAGCATGACAGCCGCAAAAGATGTCCTATGGCTTAGTCCAGGGATGCTCAACCTGCGGCCCTCCAGCTGTTGTAAAACTACAACTCTCACCATGCCCTGCTGTGGGCTGATAGCTGTAGGCAGCCCGGGCATGCTGGGAGTTGTAGTTTTGCAACAGCTGGAGGGCCGCAGGTTGGGCATCCCTGGCGTAGTCCATGCTATGAGGTTCATAGCCAAAGTCTTAATCTCACAGACTATACCTTGCACTTCACTCCTCTACACATCGGTCAGGTCAGCTGCATAAATGGTTAGGCCAGGTCAGAAGCCTAAGACCTAGCCCAGGGTGATTAGGCATGTAAACTATGTGGTCTCCTCACCGATGCATCCTCCTAAGACTGAACCAAACTGACTACACTGGCCAGAAAGCAGAAGCTCAAAACATGCTTAACTCCATCCACCCTCCTTGCAGAAGAATCTTAATAAATAAGAAATAATTAAGAAACTTGCTCCAGCCGCTGCAATACATGCCTAAGAGATATTTAAAGACACATTACAGCTTTTCCCAGCAAGCAAAGTACAAAAGTGTCATCATTCTCCTAAAAATGTAGAATAGTGTCAAGACACATCAAACAGCACAAAACAGTAACCATTTTTCCACTAGTGATGAAATGGGACAATACATATGGATTGTTGGAGACGAAATGATTCAGATGATTGTTGCCAGGGGTTCCAACAGCCCCAGTACACAGCTATAAACAGACCAGATCTCACAGATAACAAATGAAGTTTCTTCTCCAGTTACCATTCCCAGTATGCAATGCCATATCATATACTCCCTGACACTCCAATATCATTTAGTTTACTGTGGCACATGCTATGTATAGTCAGGATAGTTTTGTCTCTTCGTAGTCTATAAAACCTTAAAAGACAAGCCACTATCTGTTTATTTTCTCAAAAGCCTAAAGTTTACTTGTTTACATTTAGGCTTCAGTTTGCCTTTTTTGTGTATTACCAGCTTATTTTGGCAATGGAGGTGTATGCGCTATTTTTGTTTTATTTGCTTCTTAGAAGTTTTTTTTTTAATGCAGTCATATTGCATCATGTTGCTTCATCAAGTAGTCATCTTGCAGGTGTTAATGGCTCCCAGAGCTTAGTGTTCATAGCACGTCGCTGGCTGAAAGGTTGTGTTTAACTGTTGTTATGTTGCTTAGAAACAAGCTGGGAAGGGTCAAGGGTAAATGGTAGTCTAGAAGTGAGAACCTGCAGAGTGTGCAGATCCTGAGACTTGGAGAGCTAGGAACACTATATTCATCTACTGAGAAATCTTTGCTAGGCTTTCATCATGTGTTTCTTTCTTTTTTTATTACAATTACAGGAGGCTTTAAGCCTTGTGGATACGAATAAGAATTAATATTAAAGGTTGGCTGTTTTCCTGTTATTCCCCACATACAGTAGTTAGAAAGAGTATGTTATGTATCACCAGTGTAGTGGTTTGGGGCTTGACTTGGTCCTCTTGGCACTTGGCTCCATTGACTTCAACTTAAGCTCTGATGTATAGAGAGAAACAGTGGCTCAAACTTTGGTCTCAATATGACAGGTGCTCACTCAAAAAGGCCTACCTCTTGCCAAAGGAATAATAAAGTATTAAATGTGAATTTGAGGGCACTCTTAATATCTGGGCTTTAAAAAAAGATTTTTATTCCGATAGTCAGCCTGGGTTTCAGTACAATTTTTTGTAAAATGGTACTAATGAGTACACATAGATTGAAATGGAAAGTATACAAATATAAAAAAATGTTAAAACAGAAGATGTTCTGATGTTAGAACCAATATAGGGATTTCCGGGATGCAGTCACCTTATTGATATCTTAGGTGGTATCACAAATTGCCACGGGAAAAGATAAGAGGTATATATTGAAGGGATGATTATCATCCCGATCAAAAAGAATATTTACAGTCTATATTATAGCCATAAAATCAATGATAAAGTCTGTAACATAAGTTGTGATGTCAGAGACAAATGTTTATAGATCTGAATATTGTCCTGACTAAACAGAGCTTTATAGTCTATGTTAACGCTTTAAGATCAATGGTAGGACTAAGAGCATATACTGTGTTGTCAGCGATATATGTATAAATGTTTTGCCGGTCTGCTTACTTGTGTATGGCCGGAGTATTGAATATCGCTGCTCCTGATGTAAGTTATATGCCGGTGCTCTTGGTTGCAGCTGGACAGGGAGTACGGGGTAACGCTGTTGCTGAATGCTGGTTGTTCTTCCTGAGCGGGAGTGCTTGGCGTCCTGCTCCGTTCGCGCGATGCACGTGGCTTCCCACGTGATGCGGAGGCCTCTACGTCACAGCCGTCAGCTGACCGGGATCCCCGAACTTCTCCTGATGAAATTTAGTGCGCTGTATGTGGTTCAATCCTTTTAGTATCTCCCTGATATTTGTTGAAAGGCTTTGTTAGGATTTAAACTGTGGAATTTCTTCCCGGTACTGTCCTAATTTTCACCAAACGCGTTTCGGTGCTTTCTGGCACCTTCATCAGTGGTGGACAGTACTGATGTTGTCCGATCCTTTTATAGATAAGGGGAATGAAAAAAGTGAAAAGGAAGGAGGGGGACAGGAGATGTCCCCAGTTTTCCTGTGGCGATACATAAAATGTGGACTGGATCATTAGTATGTATCAATGGATGAATTTATAGAGCTGTTAAAAATATTAATATTTATTGCTTATAACTTAAGTAAAAAATGGGAAAATTGTATATAAATATAAAAATAAAAAAATAATAAAAAGTTAAATAAAAAATAATAAATTAAAAAAATAAATAGAAAATGTAGATAAATCTAAAATGCTACAGTGTATATGGTCACTAGTTTGTAAGTATGATGTCATGATGAGAGAGGACATTATAAGTCTGTATTATTGAGAATAGGACTACTTATATCTGATTTTCACTCGCATAGATTGTCAGTGAAAGATATATATTCTTAAAAAAATTCCTAAAAATTGATCTTCTTACTGTTTCTGTCTTCTATTTATATTGATTGTGAGTGAGGGGTAGATAGTCTGACGAGGAGGGGGGATCAAGGTGCTGGTAAGCAGCCGGACACTCGATCCACCGTCTCCAGGAGACCAACGGCTCCACCGTACGTCACAGGTAGGTTGAGTGGTAGGGCCTCGGGCTACTTGAGGGACCTTGCCGTGGTGTCCGAGCTTAAGACATGTCCTCCTAGTAGGATATGTCAAACTAACCCCTCAATTTTATCAGTGTGAGGGTTTAGTATTGCCGCAGAGTGCACCTGCCTTTGCTATGGTTATAAAATTGCATATAAGTATAAAAATAAAAGTTAAAAATAATAAAAAGTTATTAAAAGATAATAAATAAATTTAAAAAAATAGAAAATTTTGTCGTTATCTTGGAAGAAAGATTTCCTCTCCATTTCTCTGACTTTATTTAGGGATGAGACTATGGTTGAGACTATGGTTTTGGTATATCCTGAAAAAAACATAGTCTCATCCCTAAATAAAGTCAGAGAAATGGAGAGGAAATCTTTCTTCCAAGATAACGACAAAACTGTTGTAAAGGATGCAAAAGATGACACTGTCCGCATAGTTTTACCCTTCAATGCACACTACAAAAAGATAGAGAAGGCCATAAAAAAACATTGGCCACACTTATTGAAAGATAAAGTAATAGGCCCTGTTCTATCAAATAGTCCACAAATAACATATACCAGGGCACCAAACCTAGGACTCTTAATCGCTCTTTCTGTAAAGAAACCACAGAAGAGCATAAGCTCCAATTGGCTCTCTATGAAAGGTTTCTATCGGTGCGGCACATGTAACAACTGCAAACTTACATCTTTCCCAAAGAAAACTACACAAGTAGCCTCCACACAGAATACCTTTCTCCATACCATCAAGGAACACCTATCTTTCAACACTACAGATGTCATTTACATTCTTGAATGCCCGTGTCATAAACAATATGTAGGCAGAACCAAGAGAACACTCAAAAAGAGAGTATCCGAGCACATTGCCAATATAAGGAAGGGTTACGAAAACCATTCAGTATCATCACATTTTAAGGAATATCACAACAAAGACCCCTCAGGTTTAAGATACACCGCTTTAGAAAAAAATCTAAAAATCTTGGCAAGGGGGAAATCATATTGCGAGTATGTCTAGGGCCGAGTCACGTAAGATCTTTGAATTTAGAATTTAATCCCAACCGGCCTGAATGCCGAACTGGAAATCTTTGGATTCCTGTAGGGTGGGTGGTCTCCTGGGGACGGTGGATCGAGTGTTCGGCTGCTTACCAGCACCTCGATCCCCCCTCCCCGTCAGACTATCTACCCCTCACTCACAATCAATATAAATAGAAGACAGAAACAGTAAGAAGATCAATTTTTAGGAATTTTTTTAAGAATATATATCTTTCACTGACAATCTATGCGAGTGAAAATCAGATATAAGTTGTCCTATTCTCAATAATACAGACTTATAATGTCCTCTCTCATCATGACATCATACTTACAAACTAGTGACCATATACACTGTAGCATTTTAGATTTATCTACATTTTCTATTTATTTTTTTAATTTATTATTTTTTATTTACTTTTTATTATTTTTTTATTTTTATACTTATATACAATTTCCCCATTTTTTTACTTAAGTTATAAGCAATAAATATTAATATTTTTAACAGCTCTATAAATTTATCCATTGATACATACTAATGATCCAGTCCACATTTTATGTATCGCCACAGGAAAACTGGGGAATTCTCCTGCCCCCTCCTTCCTTTTCACTGTTTTCATTCCCCTTATCTATAAAAGGATCGGACAACATCAGTACTGTCCACCACTGATGAAGGTGCCAGAAAGCACCGAAACGCGTTTGGTGAAAATTAGGACAGTACCGGGAAGAAATTCCACAGTTTAAATCCTAACAAAGCCTTTCAACAACTATCGGGGAGATACTAAAAGGATTGAACCACATACAGCGCACTAAATTTCATCAGGAGAAGTTCGGGGATCCCGGGCAGCTGACCGCTGTGACGTAGAGGCCTCCGCATCACGTGGGACGCCACGTGCATCGCACGAACGGAGCAGGACGCCAAGCACTCCCGCGCAGGAAGAACAACCAGCATTCAGCAACAGCGTTACCCGCACTCCCTGTCCAGCTGCAACCAAGAGCATCGGCATATAACTTACAGCAGGAGCAGCGATATTCATTACTCCGGCCATACACAAGTAAGCAGACCGGCAAAACATTTATACATATATCGCTGACAACACAGTATATGCTCTTAGTCCTACCATTGATCTTAAAGCGGTAACACAGACTATAAAGCTCTTTTTAGTCAGGACAGTATTCAGATCTATAAACATTTGTCTCTGACATCACAACTTATGTTACAGACTTTATCATTGATTTTATGGCTATAATATAGACTATAAATATTCTTTTTGATCGGGATAATAATCATCCCTTCAATATATACCTCTTATCTTTTCCCGTGGCAATTTTTGATACCACCTAAGATATCAATAAGGTGACTGCATCCCGGAAATCCCTATATTGGTTCTAACATAAGAACATCTTCTGTTTTAACATTTTTTTATATTTGTATACTTTCCATTTCAATCTATGTGTACTCATTAGTACCATTTTACAAAAAATTGTACTGAAACCCAGGCTGACTATCGGAATAAAAATCTTTTTTCAAAGCCCAGATATTAAGAGTGCCCTCAAATTCACATTTAATACTTAAGCTCTGATGTGCAAAGAAAACTAGTTCATAAAAATGTCCTCAATCATTTCTTCTCATTACTAAGGTTTCTTTTCACATGAGTTAGTTGACTATATGGCAGGGAAATGATCTAAGTTGGCTCTAAATTGATGTCTTGGCAGATAGAAGGTTAGAAGCTAATCTAAAAAATTATGTCATAACCAAATAGTCAACTAAGGGTCTTGGCCAAGATCATTTGCCCTCATACATGTGTATTGTCAACTGCACATCTCCTGTCTACCCTGGGAGATGGACTTTCGACAAGGATGATATTTGGGCTTGCATAAAAGATCCTGTCAGCTGACAAACAAGCATTTGCTCATTTATTGGCTGATCGCTGTCATGTTTACACGGGCCAATGTTCAAGAACGTTTGGACTCTCATCATTGGCCCATGTAAGAGAGACTAAAAGTGATGTACTTGGAAATGTTAGCAATGAGAGTCGAAAGGGGAGAAGATGCCGTGGCAGATGATCTAAATTAGAAATAGTCACAGTTTAAGGTGTTGTCCAGCTGTCTAATTGCCAGAGGTCTGACTACTATGATCCCCAGCTATAATTACACCAAAGTGGCAGCTGTGCTGGGAAATTGATTATGTACTACCTGCTCTGCTCAGCTTTCTCCAGAGATTGGCCTACTTACCAACGGCCGACCACACAGCTGGATCCCCAATAATCAGACATTCATGGCATATTCTAGTGTTAGACCATCAAGGTTTTCTTGATACAATGCCTTACAGTAATGATAGACTGATTATGCATAGATGCCTTTTTTGGCATCTGGAAGTTTTGCATTACTTTTGTCACAAATTTTACTTACTGCACAAAACTTTATTCTATGTTTTACTTATAGTGGATGAAGGTTTGATTAATAAGATAATTTCTATAATTATATTAAATATTCATTTGAGAGGGATTGTATTTATTAGAAGCTATCCTGGTATTTACAAAGGGATATAAATATAAAAAGCTTCCCCTGATAACACACTTTTGAAATTACCTCCCCTTAGAGCATGAACATTTTCCATATTCATGTGAAAGTTCAGTCAAGGACACACCTTTCTGCTGAACTGCACTGAAATGAAAAATACCACTAGGCTGACAAGTGTGCCTTACCCCTACATATTTAGAAATAAACTAATAAAGCATATGTGTGATTTTTCATGTTACCCCAGACACCTAAATTACCAGACCCCAGACCAAACCCATATGATCTCAGACCAGACATCAAAATTATCAGACCCTAGACCAGATCCTTCAATTATTAGACCTCAGACCAAACCCTTTAATTATCTGACCTCAGGCCAGACAAAAAAGGAAATGATGCCCCAGATGAAACCCCACTATAATTACCAGTTTTTGGTGATGGGTCTTCTTCACTTTGCACCAACTCACTGAAACTTGGGACATTGGCCATATTCTGAGCGAATGAGCTGAGCGAATCAATTGTAAATGCATTGGATTCATTATGAATTTCATAATCTGACAAATGAATTAGAAGGTTTTGAAAATTTGTTTCAGATGTATTGCTTAAAAATGGGGCTCAACACCATTTTACTGTGTTAGTGGTAAAAACCACAAGGTAGGAAGAAGATGGAGGATCACATCACACTGGGAGGGCTTGCCCAAATTTGCTCACAAACTGTCTGACAGCCCAATCAGCCAATCAGGAGCAGAATTCAGGAATGTCCTTTCGTGAGAACTTTATAGAACACCATTTGTGTTCCGCTTTTGACCTGTAAAGGTGTCATGTGTCAGTGTATGATAAAAAGCTATTACAGACACAAGCTACTAATGTAGTGTGATAGGGGCACTATAAGTAGAGTATAGGAGAAGAATGAAAATATATAATTGGGTGGATTTTAGGGAATTTGATCAGGGAAAGATTTGAGGGAGTGAGGAACTTGGCACCCAGTTGTGTTACAGTTGCTGGCTGACAGCTACTTCTTCATTAAAAAACCCTCTGCAAGAAAAAAAAAAAATACTATCAGATAGACAGCCTTTTTAAAAATAAACTTCAAGTTTCTACAGGATGCCAGCACCCCAATAGCATTTCAGTGCAGATAACGGGTAGTCCTAACAAAAGCATTTTACAGCAATAATGCCATTATTATATCCATGTTAGTAAATGTGTTGCATTATAGTAAAAACATTTTACAGCAAGTAACGCCATTGTTATACCCATGTTATTAAATGCATTGCACTTTTGTCAAAATGATCAAGTCGTGGATCAGTGAGAATTTTCACACACATCTGGCTGAGGCAAATGAACAGTTTTGCCCTTGCTGACATTGCCCCATTATGACACTGCCACTGTCTGCCTGCCTACCATCATGTTGCGTACCATATGACTGCTGGCACTAACATGCCACTGCCGATTTTTGCCTCCCGTCATATTTCATGGTTGCTGCTGCAGCCATCATGCCACTGCTGCTGTATGGCTGCTGCTGCCACCACCATCATGTCACTGCCACTGTCTTTCTACCTGCAATCATGTTCTATACTGTATGGGTACTGCTATCATGCCACTGCCACTGTCTGCTTGCATATCATCATGTTCCATACCATATGCATGGTGCTTCTGCTGCCGACATCAGACCACTGTCTGCATTCTTAACATTATGTCCTCTACAGTGTGGCTGCTGCTGCTGCTACTCCGTGCTGTTAATCCCTTGGCTGCCACTTCCATTACCTCGACTGCCACACAGCCATCACTACTACTACTACTACCCTAAATAGCTGCACACACATCTACTGCCTTACTGTCCTGCTACTGATGCGGCTACTATTGTGGCCACATACCACTATTACCCTACCCTTTCCATATCAACGCTTTACTGCTGCTGCTCCCGATCAAAAGGTAGCATTTTTCCAGGCTTGCTCTGAACAAGGCACTGTTTCTTCTGAAAGTTAACACTTGTGTGTGTATAATTTAAGACAGCCTCTGTTATCACATAATTTTTGGATGCTTGTGCAGAACAAACCACTGTTTCTTATGACATTAGTATGTGTATAAACAGGGGCAGGGATCTGCCTCATTAAGGCATCGTTTTTGGATGCTTGGTCCTAACAAGTCACTGTTTTTTCCCATAACACTGTGTGTTTTTAAACACCATCTGCCTCCCATAAGGGAGAATTTTTGGAAGGTTTCTAATATGAAAAAGCACATGCGATGGCACAGTATGTTTTTAAACATGCTGTTTTTTAACACCATCAACCATGCGTTTATCTCTGGTGAAGACATATGTGGGTTTCGGTGGCTTGAGCCCCCCGGAGACCCTGGGCCTGTAGCAAGGAATATAGCTGCTTCTGTAGGAGTTACACTACGGTATGGGTATCTCATATGACTCATTAGATTCTTTAAATCTGGTCAAGGAATATTGTTCACAGCTAAGTAGCCTGGGCCCCACTGACACCTTGGTCATGTAGCAGTGAATATGGTTGCTACTTCAGGAATTACGCCACTGTGTGGACATCTGATGTGACTCTTTAGATTATACATATGTACCGTATTTTTCGCTTTATAAGACGCACTTTCTTCCCCCCAAAAGTGATAGGATGGCTGTGCATCTTATAAAACGAACACTGATACTTCGCTGCCCGCTATGCTGAACAGCGCGGCCTGTGAAGTGCTGGTGCAGTGACTCTACTCTAATACACCGGCCCTGCACACAGCTGTAATGTATACCATATTCATGTAAAGCTTCATTTCTGTAAAAGTAGCCCAAACCCTGCTCTAGTACTTACTAACTACCGTGGCATGCAGATTCGACGCCACGCCGGCAGCTTGAGCATAACACCTCTCCCTCCATCATGCTCCTTCTGCCACGTCTGCCTGCTCCTCCCACTTCATGAATGAAGCAGGGAGGCAGGGCAGGAGGCGCACATCGGCGATGTTAAGCTCAAGCTGCTGGTGCGGTGGCAAGTCTGCATGCCACAGTAGTTAGTAAGTACTAGAGCAGGGTTTGGGCTACTTTTACAAATATGAAGCTTTGCATGAATATGGTAAACTTTACAGCTGTGTGCCGTCAGTGTCCCCGCGTCCTCCCTCCCCACTGACACATAAATCGAACACTTATGGGGGATATCTGTGGATTACACTTATGGGGGGGATACCTGTGGATGACACTTATGGGGGGGATACCTGTGGATGACACTTATGGGGGGGATACCTGTGGATGACACTTATGGGGGGGATACCTGTGGATGACACTTATGGGGGGATACCTGTGGATGACACTTATGGGGGGATATCTGTGGATGACACTTATGGGGGGATACCTGTGGATGACACTTATGGGGGGATACCTGTGGATGACACTTATGGGGGATATCTGTGGATGACACTTATGGGGGTAATCTGTGGATGACACTTATGGGGGATAATCTGTGGATGACACTTATGGGGGATAACTGTGGATGACACTTATGGGGGATATCTGTGGATGACACCTATGGGGGGGATAACTGTGGATGACACTTATGTGGGGATATCTGTGGATGACACTTATGGGGGGATATCTGTGGATGACACTTATGGGGGATATCTGTGGATGACACTTATGGGGGATATCTGTGGATGACACTTATGGGGGATATCTATGGATGACACTTATGGGGGATAATCTGTGGATGACACTTATGGGGGGATATCTGTGGATGACACTTATGGGGGGATATCTGTGGATGACACTTATGGGGGGATATCTGTGGATGACACTTATGGGGGGATATCTGTGGATGACACTTATGGGGGGATATCTGTGGATGACACTTATGGGGGATATCTATGGATGACACTTATGGGGGATATCTGTGGATGACACTTATGGGGAGATATCTGGTGGATATCTGTGGATGACACTTATGGGGGATATCTGTGGATGACACTTATGGGGGATATCTATGGATGACACTTATGGGGGATATCTGTGGATGACACTTATGGGGGGATATCTATGGATGACACTTATGGGGGATATCTGTGGATGACACTTATGGGGGATATCTGTGGATGACACTTATGGGGGAATATCTGTGGATGACACTTATGGGGGATATCTGTGGATGACACTTATGGGGGATATCTGTGGATGACACTTATGGGGGGATATCTGTGGATGACACTTATGGGGATATCTGGGGATGACACTTATGGGGATATCTGGGGATGACACATATATAGCATCTTATGCTATATATGTGTCATCCACAGATATCCCCATAAGTGTCATCCACAGATATCCCCATAAGTGTCATCCACAGATATCCCCATAAGTGTCATCCACAGATATCCTCCTTTCTGTGGATGACACTTATGGGGATATCTGTGGATAACACATATATAGCATAAGATGCTATATATGTGTCATCCACAGATATCCCATAACAGTGTCATCTACAGACATCCCCATAACAGTTTCCTCCACAGATCCCACATAGCAGTGTCCTTCACAGATCCCCCATAACAGTGTCCTCCACAGATCCCCCATAACAGTGTCCTCCACAGATCCCCCATAAGTGTCCTCCACAAATCCCCCATAAGTGCCATCCACAGATCCCCCATAAGTGCCATCCACAGATCCCCCATAAGTGCCATCAACAGATCCCCCAAAAGTGTCACCCACAGAACCCCCAAAAGTGTCACCCACAGAACCCCCATAAGTGTCATCCACAGACCACCATTAGTTCAAAACCCACCAAAAGCACTCCTTTTGGTTCAAAATATTTTTTTTCTTATTTTCTTCCACAAAAACCTAGGTGCGTCTTATCATCAGGTGCATCTTATAAAGCGAAAAATACGGTATTTATATATATATATATATATATATATATATACACTCACCTAAAGAATTATTAGGAACACCTGTTCTATTTCTCATTAATGCAATTATCTAGTCAACCAATCACATGGCAGTTGCGTCAATGCATTTAGGGGTGTGCTCCTGGTCAAGACAATCTCCTGAACTCCAAACTGAATGTCAGAATGGGAAAGAAAGGTGATTTAAGCAATTTTGAGCGTGGCATGGTTGTTGGTACCAGACGTGCCGGTCTGAGTATTTCACAATCTGCTCAGTTACTGGGATTTTCACGCACAACCATTTCTAGGGTTTACAAAGAATGGTGTGAAAAGGGAAAAACATCCGGTATGCGGCAGTCCTGTGGGCGAAAATGCCTTGTTGATGCTAGAGGTCAGAGGAGAATGGGCCGACTGATTCAAGCTGATAGAAGAGCAACGTTGACTGAAATAACCACTCGTTACAACCGAGGTATGCAGCAAAGCATTTGTGAAGCCACAACACGCACAACCTTGAGGCGGATCAGCTACAACAGCAGAAGACCCCACCGGGTACCACTCATCTCCACTACAAATAGGAAAAGAGGCTACAATGTGCACAAACTGTTGAAGACTGGAAAAATGTTGCCTGGTCTGATGAGTCTCGATTTCTGTTGAGACATTCAAATGGTAGAGTCCGAATTTGGCGTAAACAGAATGAGAACATGTATCCATCGTGCCTTGTTACCATTGTGCAGGCTGGTGGTGGTGGTGTAATGGTGTGGGGGATGTTTTCTGCATGGGCGTAGCTATAGGGGGTGCAGAGGTAGCAGTCGCTACCGGGCCCAGGACCCTGAGGGGGCCCTAAGACCCTTATGCCGCATATGAAGACACACAAAGCACTGAGGGAAGGGGGGCCCAAGCTGAACTTTTGCACCAGGGCCCATGAGCCATTAGCTACACCCCTGGTTTTCTGGCCACACTTTAGGCCCCTTAGTGCCAATTGGGCGTCGTTTAAATGCCACGGGCTACCTGAGCATTGTTTCTGACCATGTCCATCCCTTCATGACCACCATGTACCCATCCTCTGATGGCTACTTCTAGCAGGATAATGCACCATGTCACAAAGCTCGAATCATTTCAAATTGGTTTCTTGAACATGACAATGAGTTCACTGTACTTAAATCGCCCCCACGGTCACCAGATCTCAACCCAATAGAGCATCTTTGGGATGTGGTGGAACGGGAGCTTCGTGCCCTGGATGTGCATCCCTCAAATCTCCATCAACTGCAAGATGCTATCCTATCAATATGGGCCAACATTTCTAAAGAATGCTATCAGCACCTTGTTGAATCAATGCCACGTAGAATTACGGCAGTTCTGAAGGCAAAAGGGGGTCCAACACCGTATTAGTATGGTATTCCTAATAATTCTTTAGGTGAGTGTATATATATAATTTACTGTTTATTTTTCTAATATATGGAAGTCCATTTCAAATGCTCCACTGGTCATTCAGCAAAATACATACTTCCAATATTTCATATGTCAGTTTGTCTTTTATTTATTTCTAACCATGTCCATAGATCTTGACTTTCTTATCTTTCTTATGGGGATTTGAACATTGAAAAATTCAAATCATATTAGGACATTTTGACTGTTTACTGAGCGGGAACCACACTGTTAAATTAAGAATAAATTTTGTAACAGAGGAACATTTACTTGCCATGTCACTGCAGGAAAATAGAAAATTTAGCTTCTAGTTCTCCTGAACCGATTGCTGGAGAGATAATAATTTAGACATTAAAATGAGATTAAACTATACAGTATAATATGGTCATGACTTACAGCCCATTCTTTTCTACCTCTTTATTTAGCTCTGCACTCAGAAGCGGATGCAGTGGCTGTCATGCATGCACACACTTAGGGATGGGCTTGGCATTTCTGGGGCCCCAAGCCAGCGTTTCTCAAATAGAGATGGCCCGAACTATTCGCCGGCGAACAGTTCCCGGCGAACATAGCTTGTTCGCGTTCGCCTCTGCCGGGCGAACATATGCGATGTTCGGTCCGCCCCCTATACATCATCATTGAGCAAACTTTGACCCTGTACCTCACAGTCAGCAGACACATTCCAGCCAATCAGCAGCATACCCTCCCTCCCAGACCCTCCCACCTCCTGCATAGCATCCATTTTAGATTCATTTGGAATTTGCAGTCTTAGTGAGAGGAGGAAGAGTGTAGTTGCTGCTGATTTATTGGGAAATTGATAGCTAGGCTAGTGAATTCAGTGTCCACTCCAGTTCTGAAAGACTCATCTGATCTCTGCTGTAAGGACAGTGTCCTGACAGCACCCCAAAAAGCCCTTTTTAGGGCTGCAACATTAGTCTGCTTTTTTTTTTCCTTTATATGCATATTGCAGTTGCATGGCCTGCCTGTGTGTGAGGAGCTGCAGGCCCACAGACTGTAGTGTGCCCACTGCCAGTGCCCACCACTGTCATCCCGTGTGGTACAGGACTTTGCATAAAAAAAAAGGCATTTAATTTTTACACTTTAATCTAAGGTTAGTTGCCTGCCAGTGTGTGTCAGGCTGACTTCCACTGACTGTAGTGTGCCCACTGCCAGTGCCCACCCCTGTCATC
Source organism: Bufotes viridis (assembly GCA_033119425.1). NCBI lineage: Eukaryota > Metazoa > Chordata > Amphibia > Anura > Bufonidae > Bufotes > Bufotes viridis. Next base: position 71,115,516 of record CM065589.1, on the reverse strand, counting down.
CCGTGTGGCACAGGACTTTGCATCAAAAAGGCATTTAATTTTTACACTTTAATCTAAGGTTAGTTGCCTGCCAGTGTGTGTCAGGCTGACTTCCAGTGACTGTAGTGTGCCCACTGCCAGTGCCTACCACTCATACCGGCTGGCAGAGGACTTTGCATCAAAAAGGCATTTCATTTTTACACTTTAGTGTAATTTCAGCTGCTTGCCTGCTGCTAGTGTGTGTCAGGCCGACTTCCACTGACTGTAGTGTGCCCACTGCCAGTGCTCCACCCCTGTCATCCCGTGTGGCACAGGACTTTGCATCAAAAAAGGCATTTATTTTTACACTTTAATCTAAGTTTAGTTGCCTGCCAGTGTGTGTCAGGCTGACTTCCAGTGACTGTAGTGTGCCCACTGCCAGTGCCCACCACTCATACCGGCTGGCACAGGACTTTGCATAAAAAAGGCATTTAATTTTTACACTTTAGTGTAATTTCAGCTGCTTGCCTGCTGCTAGTGTGTGTCAGGCCGACTTCCACTGACTGTAGTGTGCCCACTGCCAGTGCCCACCCCTGTCATCCCGTGTGGCACAGGACTTTGCATCAAAAAAAGGCATTTCATTTTTACACTTTAATCTAAGGTTAGTTGCCTGCCAGTGTGTGTCAGGCTGACTTCCACTGACTGTAGTGTGCCCACTGCCAGTGCCCACCACTGATACCGGCTGGCAGAGGACTTTGCATCAAAAAAGGCATTTCATTTTTACACATTAGTCTAATTTCAGTTGCTTGCCTGCTGCCAGTGCGTGTCAGGCCCACTTCCACTGACTGTAGTGTGCCCACTGCCAGTGCCAACCACTGATACCGGGTGGCACAGAAGCTTGCCGATAAATAAGGCATTTCATTTTTACACATTAGTCTAATTTCAGTTGCTTGCCTCCTGCCAGTGTGTGTCAGGCCCACCTCCACAGACTGTAGTGTGCCCACTGCCAGTGCCCACCACTGATACAGGGTGGCACAGTACCACTTATCGGAAAAAAAATGACAGGCAGAGGCAGGCCACCCCGCAGGGGCCGTCGTGGTCGTGGTGCTGTGATTTCCACTGTCCCTGGAATAATGCCTAGTGTTCAGAGGCCATGTACCCTGAACCCGAAAAATTCTGAGGACATAGTTGACTGGCTTAGACAGGACACCCAATCTTCAACAGCTTCCGCTAAGAACCTTGACGCACCATCCTCCTCCAGTTCAGCTTCGGTCACCTGCTCTCAAGTTACCACGCACCCGCCCGCCGCTGATAGGAATAGTACTAGTTAAGACACCACTCATATAGGGTGTCGCAGCACATCGCTCTGTGCACGCGCAGTGCCCCAATTTGGGAGTATGAGGACCGACCAAGCTGCTTTTTCCATCTCCCGGTTCCTGAAATCAATTCAGTTTGGTGTATGAGAGTTTGGTCTGTCATTGTGAAGGCAGTCGAAGGTACCAGGCCTAAATTTTTTTTCACAAAAGGCAATCCCTGATATGGGATGTAACAGGGATTAAACTGATGAGAATAGTACTACAGAAAATACCACTCATATCGGGTGTGACAGTAAATTGCACGGCGCAGACGCAGTCACCGTAGTTTAAAACAGAGTGGAGGGAGCCAGCGTTTTTTTAACCATCTCCCCGTTCGAAAAATCTATTCAATAAATGGCCCCCAGATTGGGGACGTTAGAGGGATTAAACTAATGAGAATAGTACTACAGAAAATACCACTCATATCGAGTGTGAGAGTAAATTGCACGGCGCAGAAGCAGTGACCGTGGATTAAAACAAAGGGGAGGGAGCCAGCGTTTTTTTAACCATCTCCCCGTTCGAAAATCAATTCAATTGACCTTTCGGGGACCCTTGGTGTTGTACGTGGCTGGGTGGAGGAAGAAACCTTCAATGACATCACCGGGACGTGGCTAGCTTGGTATCCAACCTTGTGCAAATGGGGAGTTTGCGGTTGTGCAAATGGACTGTTTGCGGTGCATTAAAAGAGGAGTTTGGTATGTCAATGTCTGTGAAGCGGGCGTAACCCTTACACTACCTGATCGATACAACATCATACCTGATCGTATACACACACTGGATGTTTTAAAGCATGTTATTCCAAACAATTTAGGAATGTTAGTTGATTTATGCCCTTTATGGATTAAAACCCGACTCTGCGTCCACTACGTAATTTTCCATGGGAGTTTTGCCATGGATCCCCCTCCGGCATGCCACAGTCAAGGTGTTAGTCCCCTTGAAACAACTTTTCCATCACTATTGTGGCCAGAAAGAGTCCCTTTGGTTTTTAAAATTCGCCTGTCTATTGAAGTCTATGGCGGTTCGCCCGGTTCGCCTGTTCGCGAACATTTGCGGAAGTTCGCGTTCGCTGTTCGCGAACTGAAAATTTTATGTTCGCGACATCACTATTCTCAAATAGTGGGGCGCGAGGCTCCGTAAAGGGGGGCTCCAGGTGACAGGAGATGAACGCTTCCACTGTGGAAGCGTTCATCTCCATAGTGATCTGTATCGCCGTCCTCTGGACAGCGATACAGATTGCTGTGCTGTACGGCAGGGGAGGGAGAGGCGTCTCCCTCCCCTGCTCCTCTGATAGGTTGCCGGCACAAGGCCCGCAGCCTATCAGAGCGGTTCAGGCGGCGCCTGAGCAGAGTGCAGAGCGGGACACAGGAAGAGGCCTGCATCCAGCGCTTCCAGGGAGGTAAGTATTGGGTGGGGGGGGGGGGGAGAGCCTGCACATGATTTGGGGGGAGGGGGGAGGCCTGGACCCTGGACCCTGCACATGATTTGGGGGGAGGGGGTTAATGTAGCCTGCACATGTTTGGGGAGGGGGGTTAATGGAGCCTGCATATGATTGGGGGGGGGGGGGTTAATGGAGCCTGCACATGATTTGGGGGGAGGGGGGGTTAATGGAGCCTGCACATGATTTGGGGGGGGGGGAGGTTAATGACCCTCATCTGTGGGGAGATTGGTTTACTTATAACAATTTTATAGACAAATGATACTATTTACAGTCGCGCGGGGGGCGCGAAATGTTTTCTTCTTCCTAGGGGGGGCATGACAGAAAATAATTGAGAAGCACTGCCCCAAGCTAAGTTATGCCAGGATAGAAATCAGGATAAAAATCACTATTCCCGGCAGCGGTTCCCTGTCTATTTACAACTGCATCTACTTCCTTAGGACAAAGTGAAAATTGAAATAGCTTCCCTACCCCATGAAAATTTTCATTCCAACCCTTTCCCCTAGACCTACTGCTAAAGGCAAATTCGACTGATGTAGATGTTCTCTTTCCTCATCTTCTCCTTTTGAACCAGACCACCACGACAAATTATTTCAGTGATGGGTCTTCTCTGCTGAGTTTTCCACACAGACAAGTTAGGTTCCTCACTTTTTCATCATCCTACCCTCCTGGTTCTCCAACAGTGTTATCCTTCTGCCATCTACAATACTGTGTTTACTGTATCCCCCAGCAGTGCTGCTGTATTTATGACCCTCCTCCGCACTACCCGCAGTAGTGCCCTTGTATTATTATAATGTCCCTCAGCAGTGTCCTCTGTTTTATTATAATGCCCCCCAGGAGTGCCCCCTGTATTATTATGTCCCTGAGCAGTGCCTCATTATTATGTCTCCTAGCAGTGACCCCTGTATTAGTGTGTCCCCCAGCAGTGATACCTTTATTATTGTGTTCCCCAGCATTGACTTTTGTATAATTATGTTCATGTATTATAATATGTACTAGCAGTGACCCCTGTATTATGTCTCCCAGCATTGATCCGAGTATTATTATGTCTCCCAGCATTGACCCCAGTATTAGTGTGTCCCCAAGCAGTGACTTTTGTATTATTATGTCTCCCAGCAGTGTTCATGTATTAGAATATCTACCAGCAGTGACCCCTGTATTATTATGTCTCCCAGCAGTGACCCTTGTATTGGTATGTCTCCCAGCATTGACCCCTATATTATTATGTCTCCCAGCAGTGACCCCTGTATTATTATGTCTCCCAGCATTGACCCCTGTAATATTATTTCCCCCTGCATTAACCCCTGTAATATTATAATGTCCCCCAGCAGTGTCTCCTGAATTATTATAATGTCCCCCAGCAGTGTCTCCTGAATTATTATAATGTCCCCCAGCAGTGTCTCCTGAATTATTATAATGTCTCCCCAGCAGTGACCCCTGTATTGTTATGCCTCCCAGCAGTGACCCCTGTATTGTTATGTCTTCCAGCAGTGACCCCTGTATTGTTATGTCTTCCAGCAGTGACCCCTGTATTGTTATGTCTTCCAGCAGTGACCCCTGTATAGTTATGTCTTCCAGCAGTGACCCCTGTATTGTTATGCCTCCCAGCAGTGACCCCTGTATTGTTATGTCTTCCAGCAGTGACCCCTGTATTGTTATGTCTCCCAGCATTTACCCCTGTAATATTATTTCCCCCTGCATTAACCCCTGTAATATTATAATGTCCCCCAGCAGTGTCTCCTGAATTATTATAATGTCCCCCAGCAGTGTCTCCTGAATTATTATAATGTCCCCCAGCAGTGTCTCCTGAATTATTATAATGTCTCCCCAGCAGTGACCCCTGTATTGTTATGCCTCCCAGCAGTGACCCCTGTATTGTTATGTCTTCCAGCAGTGACCCCTGTATTGTTATGTCTTCCAGCAGTGACCCCTGTATTGTTATGTCTTCCAGCAGTGACCCCTGTATAGTTATGTCTTCCAGCAGTGACCCCTGTATTGTTATGCCTCCCAGCAGTGACCCCTGTATTGTTATGTCTTCCAGCAGTGACCCCTGTATTGTTATGTCTCCCAGCATTTACCCCTGTAATATTATTTCCCCCTGCATTAACCCCTGTAATATTATAATGTCCCCCAGCAGTGTCTCCTGAATTATTATAATGTCCCCCAGCAGTGTCTCCTGAATTATTATAATGTCCCCCAGCAGTGTCTCCTGAATTATTATAATGTCTCCCCAGCAGTGACCCCTGTATTGTTATGCCTCCCAGCAGTGACCCCTGTATTGGCAGGTCTGAGGGTAAAACCTGCTCATGTGGCTGTGTGGTGGTAGCATGTTCATTGTAGGTGGTAGGGTTTTCAGGCAGGGGCGTACATAGAAATCGAGGGGCCCCATAGCGAATCTCAGAACTGGGCCCCCCACCCAAATATAAAGTACAATTATTGTACTAGTGTATATATATATATATATATATATATATATACACACACATGGGGGAGGAGGTTTGCTGTATGGCTCTAATACTGGGAGGGCAATATAGAAACTTCTCTTGACACCTGCCTCACATCCCTGCAGTGGCGCTGGAAACCTCCTCTGCTGCTGCGTAAAGCAGCTTGTAAGCCGTAAAACTAGAAAGTAAGAGGGCGGGGACATTCAGCCCTGCCCGGCCGCCCAACCTCACGGGCCCTATAGCGATCGCATGGTTTGCCGCCACTGGCGGTACGCCACTGTTTTCAGGTTACTTTTGAAGGTTTGAATGTTGGGGGAGAGTCTGATGTGCTGGGATAGAGGGTTCCAGGGTATGGGGGATGCATGAGAAAAATCTTGTACATGATTGTGTGAAGAAGAGATTAGAGGAGTGCCCTCTGTATTATTATAATGTCCCCAGCAGTTCCTCCTGTTTTAGACGCCGGTCTTAATAAATAGTGATGAGCGGCAGGGGCAATATTTGAATTTGCGATATAACGCGAATATTTTGGCGAATATTTGTCATATATTTGCGAATTCGAGAATTCAAGATGTTTTTCTTGATTGCGAAAGTCGGCAGTGTAATATTCGCGTAACTGAGACTGGAGAAAATGGTTGGCACGGCAGAACATTACAATAGCTTTACATGCAGATAGAGTGCTCCAATGTATTCGTGATTGCACAAATCGGCAATTGATGTGCATATTTTTGCACAATGGGGGCAACTTCACATTTTAGCAGGTCTGACACCATATTATTAGCGATCGGTGCACTAATTGTTGTGAACTTGAGACATCACAGCACTACAGGGAGTGCAGAATTATTAGGCAAGTTGTATTTTTGAGGATTAATTTTATTATTGAACAACAACCATGTTCTCAATGAACCCAAAAAACTCATTAATATCAAAGCTGAATATTTTTGGAAGTAGTTTTTAGTTTGTTTTTAGTTTTAGCTATTTTAGGGGGATATCTGTGTGTGCAGGTGACTATTACTGTGCATAATTATTAGGCAACTTAACAAAAAACAAATATATACCCATTTCAATTATTTATTTTTACCAGTGAAACCAATATAACATCTCAACATTCACAAATATACATTTCTGAAATTCAAAAACAAAACAAAAACAAATCAGTGACCAATATAGCCACCTTTCTTTGCAAGGACACTCAAAAGCCTGCCATCCATGGATTCTGTCAGTGTTTTGATCTGTTCACCATCAACATTGCGTGCAGCAGCAACCACAGCCTCCCAGACACTGTTCAGAGAGGTGTACTGTTTTCCCTCCTTGTAAATCTCACATTTGATGATGGACCACAGGTTCTCAATGGGGTTCAGATCAGGTGAACAAGGAGGCCATGTCATTAGATTTTCTTCTTTTATACCCTTTCTTGCCAGCCACGCTGTGGAGTACTTGGACGCGTGTGATGGAGCATTGTCCTGCATGAAAATCATGTTTTTCTTGAAGGATGCAGATTTCTTCCTGTACCACTGCTTGAAGAAGGTGTCTTCCAGAAACTGGCAGTAGGACTGGGAGTTGAGCTTGACTCCATCCTCAACCCGAAAAGGCCCCACAAGCTCATCTTTGATGATACCAGCCCAAACCAGTACTCCATCTCCACCTTGCTGGCGTCTGAGTCGGACTGGAGCTCTCTGCCCTTTACCAATCCAGCCACGGGCCCATCAAGACTCACTCTCATTTCATCAGTCCATAAAACCTTAGAAAAATCAGTCTTGAGATATTTCTTGGCCCAGTCTTGACTTTTCAGCTTGTGTGTCTTGTTCAGTGGTGGTCGTCTTTCAGCCTTTCTTACCTTGGCCATGTCTCTGAGTATTGCACACCTTGTGCTTTTGGGCACTCCAGTGATGTTGCAGCTCTGAAATATGGCCAAACTGGTGGCAAGTGGCATCTTGGCAGCTGCACGCTTGACTTTTCTCAGTTCATAGGCAGTTATTTTGCGCCTTGGTTTTTCCACACACTTCTTGCGACCCTGTTGACTATTTTGAATGAAACGCTTGATTGTTCGATGATCATGCTTCAGAAGCTTTGCAATTTTAAGAGTGCTGCATCCCTCTGCAAGATATCTCACTATTTTTGACTTTTCTGAGCCTGTCAAGTCCTTCTTTTGACCCATTTTGCCAAAGAAAAGGAAGTTGCCTAATAATTATGCACACCTGATATAGGGTGTTGATGTCATTAGACCAAACCCCTTTTCATTACAGAGATGCACATCACCTAATATGCTTAATTGGTAGTAGGCTTTCGAGCCTATACAGCTTGGAGTAAGACAACATGCATAAAGAGGAAGATGTGGTCAAAATACTCATTTGCCTAATAATTCTGCACTCCCTGTATGTCTGTAGCATGTATGTATGTATGGACAGCAGAAACTATCACACTACCTAACACCCTGCACTGGAACCTATCAGCTACATTATATCACTATCTAACCTACACTGACTATCTCCCACTAACTATCTGTAATATATATATATATATATATATATATATATATTGTGGGGAGTCGCTCTGGTAGATAGCAGTGCGGGTGCAGTATAGAGGCAAAACGGAGTCCAGAAAGTGTAGCAAACAGTGTTTAATTCACACTTGTAGCAAATACACAGCAAACAGTCACTTGGTGTTAATTCACACCCATCAGAAAACGTGCAGCAAAATGAAATAGTCAAAAACAGGTTCCAGTCACCTGGGAGGCTTTAGGTGCAGGTTCGCACCTGGCTGTCAGTCCAGCCGCAAGGCGATCGACCTCCGGCTTCCAGGCCGTCTGCACTCCTCCTTGCTTGGGGTCTTGCTTCCAGCCCAGAGAACTCCACACAGCACCGCATGGATCAGCACTCCCAGACTCAAGTGATTCCACAGCCTAACAGCAGCTCCAGGACAATCACACTCAGCTGCTGAGGAGGCTGCCTTTTAAAGGCCCGGATAAAGTCCGGCCTGGACCGTGGGGAATAGGCACCCACCCAACTCTTTGCCTACTCCCAGTAAGAGCCGGCCGGATTGGCTTTGCAGCCAAACTAAAAACAAGGTGTCAAACAGCACTAGCTGCTGCTGACACACGAAAACCCGGCTCTTACCTCACCGAGGCCAGGAACCTCGGTGACACGTACCTGCCATCGACCACGGTACCTTGCACCCTCTTACACACCCCCTTTGTTCAGCCCTGAGGGGTGAACACATGTGAGGCAGTGGACGCGGGACAGGGCATCTGCGTTACCCTGCAAGCGGCCTGCCCTGTGTTCTACAGAGAACTTAAAGTTCTGCAGGGATAGGAACCACCTGGTGACCCGAGCATTCCTCTCCTTTGCCTGGCTCATCCACTTGAGAGGGAATGGTCGGTCACCAGGCGGAACCTCCTCCCTAACAGGTAGTAGCGGAGAGATTCGAGTGCCCACTTGATAGCCAGGCACTCCCTCTCCACTATACTATACCTGGACTCGGCGGGACTGAGCTTACGGCTCAGGAAGACAACGGGATGTTCTTCCCGTTGACCTCCTGAGACAGTACCGCACCGAGGCCTACCTCCGAGCGTCGGTCTGTATGACGAACTCCTTGTTGAAGTCGGGTGTCACCAAAACCGGGGACCCACACAGGGCCGACTTCAACGCGGAGAAAGCCTCCTCCGCCTTCTCACTCCAGCTAACCTTCCCAGACTTTCGCCCCTTCAACAGGTCTGTCAATGGCGCTGCTATTGTGGCAAAGTGGGGCACAAACCGCATGTAGTACCCTACCATTCCCAGGAAGGACTTTACCTGCCTGGTGGTGATCGATCGGGGCCAGTTACGTATGGCTTCTACCTTAGTTACCTGCGGCTTGATGACTCCCCGCCCAATAACATATCCCAGATATTTAGTCTCTTCCAACCCAATCGCACACTTCTTTGGATTGGCGGTTAGACCAGCTTTCCTCAGGGCATCCACTACCGCCTGCACTTTGGGCAAATGGCTTTCCCAGTCGGTGCTGTGGATGATTACATCATCTAAGTAGGCCGAGGCGTACCGGCGATGAGGTCGCAGCACTATGTCCATTAACCTTTGGAAGGTGGCGGGGCGCCATGCAGGCCAAGGGTAACACCTTGTAGTGATACAGGCCCTGCGAGGTAACAAAGCGTTTTTCCTTGGCCGACTCCGTTAAGGGTACCTGCCAGTACCCTTTAGTGAGGTCTAGCACAGAAAAATACCGGGCTTGTCCTAAATTCTCAACAAGCTCGTCTACCCGGGGCATGGGATACGCATCAAACTTGGACACTTCATTTAACTTGCGAAAATCGTTGCAGAACCGCAGCGTCCCATCCGACTTGGGTATTAGAACTATGGGACTGGCCCACTCACTTTTCGACTCCTCAATGACATCAAGCTTCAACATTAATTGCACTTCCTCGCGATGGCCCGTCGCCGAGCCTCGGGTACCCGGTATGGTTTTAACCGGATCTTGGCCTGAGGCTCAGTGGCGATGTCATGTTGGATGAGAGGCGTGCGGCCAGGGAGGTCCGAGAACACATCCGTGTTCCGACTGATGAACTCCCTGACTTCCTGAACTTGTTTGGAAGACAGGCTGTCTGCAATTTTTACCGTGGCTACCGCTTCGCAGGCCTCGAACTGTGGGGCTGGACCCTTCTCACCCAGAAGCCCTGGCCGGGGGCTGCTGTCGTCGGTCGCGTTCCTATCCTTCCACGGCTTTAGTAAATTCACGTGGTACACCTGCTCCGGCTTGCGCCGCCCTGGCTGGTGTACCTTGTAATTTACTTCCCCTACCTTCTCAATCATCTCATAGGGGCCCTGCCACCTAGCTAGGAACTTGCTGTCAAGGGTGGGTACCAGAACCAAAACCCGATCTCCCGGATTGAAGCCCGGTACCCGAGCCTGACGATTATACACCCTACTCTGGGCTTGTTGCGCTGCCTCCATATGCTCCCGGACCAGCGGCAACACCCTTTCCATCCGGTCTTGCATCTGGGTGACATACTCAATGACACTTTTGTGGGGGACAGGCTGCTGTTCCCACGCTTCCTTGGCGATATCCAACAGGCCCCGAGGGTGTCTGCCATAAAGCAGTTCGAAGGGAGAGAACCCAGTAGAGGACTGGGGCACCTCTCGCACTGCGAACATGAGATAGGGCAGAAGCAGGTCCCAGTCCTTCCCATCTCTAGACACCACCCTTTTTAACATATTTTTTAGAGTTTGGTTAAACCTTTCGACAAGACCGTCCGTTTGCGGATGGTAAGCGGACGTCCATAATTGCTTTATACGCAATAATTTACACAGTTCCCTCATAACTTTAGACATAAAGGGGTCCCTTGGTCTGTCAGAATCTCTTTTGGCAGGCCCACACGGGAAAACATTTCCATTAACTCTTTGGCAATGAGCTTAGCCGAGGTATGTCGCAGAGGCACCGCCTCCGGATACCGAGTGGCGTAGTCGAGAACTACCAGAATGTGTTGGTGGCCCCTGGCAGACTTCGGTACAGGCCCGACTAGATCCATAGCGATACGCTCAAGCGGGACCTCAATGATTGGAAGAGGCACAAGGGGACTACGGAAATGTGGCTGGGGGCTATTTACCTGACAGGTTGGACAAGATTTACAATATTCTTCTACCTCCTTAAACACACCAGGCCAATAAAACCGCTGCAGTATGCGGTCCTGCGTTTTCTGCCACCCCAGGTGTCCCCCAAGAACATGTTGGTGGGCAAGCTCCATGACCAGCTTGCGATACGCTGTGGGCACCACCAACTGTTCAACAGATTCACCCGGATTTGGTTCACCCGATATAACATTTCTTGGTGAGCGACAAAGCGGGAAATATTAACTCAGCCCCTGGCTTCTGGGGTTTACCATCAATTTCCACCACATTCTCCCAGGCCCTAGTTAGGGTTTGGTCCCGGTGTTAGGCGGTCCCAAAATTGTCTCCGGAGGCGTGGAGGTCTGCCAACTCAGGTCCTGGTGGCAAGTCCTCCATGTCTCCCACCATTACACTCAGTGGGGGTGTCTCCCCCTCTATCACAGCAGTGGTGGTCACCCCTACCGCAGGCCCTTCGGACTCGGGCTCCCAGGGCTCTGGCCCCCACTGGAACCAGGCCACTCTGCTAGGGTTGCCCCTGTCTCAGGGCTATTAGTCACTTTCATCTCAGGCCATAGTGACGGAAAACCAGGAAGTCTCTCCCAATTATTAGTTCATACGGTAGCTTTGTGGAGATCGCCACTTCACAAGTCCATGTGCCGGCCGCCGTGGATAGAGACATTACAGCAGTGGGATAGTCCTTTAAGTCTCCATGTATGCACACCACACCAACTTTCCGGCCCGTATACTGGGTGGGCTGTACCAGGGCAGCACTTACCAGGGTTACTAGGCTCCCTGAGTCCAACAGCGCCACTGCCAGGTTATCACCCACTTGCACCTGGCACAGGTGACGATTGTCTACTGTCTCGGGGTGCCGGTTGCACACAGTCTCCGGGCATACATGGAAGCCCGGTACCCATAATTAATCTCCATGGGTTCTCCCCACTGTGGACAGTCGGCCCTTACGTGGCCAGGCTCGTGACACCGCCAGCAGACTATCGGGGCCGGGTCTACAGGGGTACACCCCGAGCAGGTTTCTCGGGTACCAGTCGTCGGGACTGGATGGGAGTCCTCCGGGGTTTGACCGGCCCCCTCCCAACAACACCCCCTTTCAAGTTTTGGGTGGCCTCATAGCGCTCCACCAGGTCGACCATTTCTAGGGCATTGGTGGGTGATACCTGGCCGATCCAGTGCTGAAGGGGGTAAGGCAAGGCCCTCCAGAACATGTCAGCCAGCAGTCGGTCCAGCATAGCAGTCGGACTTAGAATATCAGGCTGCAGCCATTTTTGCAACCTGTGCAGCAACTCATGAGTACTGCGGCCGGGCGGGTTCAGCCGCTTTAAAGTCCCACTGGTGGACCCGTTGAGCCCGGACTAACACGTTTACCCCCAGCCTGGCCAGGATCTCCCCCTTCACCGTGGGGTAATCAGCAGCCTGGTCATCTGCTAAGTCAAAAAAAACTTGTTGGGATCCGGATGCCAGGAGCGGAGCGACCACCTCAGCCCACTGGTCACGGGTAACTTCTCCCTCACGGCCACCTTTTCAAAGACCGCCAGATACGTCTCCACGTCGTCCGAGGGGTCATCTTTGGGATCGCCGCACGGACCGCTTTCCGGGCATCATGGTCGTGGTGGGACGCTCCTGCAGCTTGTAACGCCATCACGTGCTGTAAAAGTAGTTGGTTGGTCTCCCGCTGCTGCACGTTAGCCTCCATGAGGGCTTTCACAGCCGCCTCCATGTTGCCAGAAATTCCTGTTTGCAACTTTGCCGGTTTTATATATGCCATGCACTTGTGCTCAGCAAAACACAAACAATTCGGCGTTCACGCCAGCCTCACTGCGCATGCCCGCATCCGACACCAAATGTGGGAGTCGCTCTGGTAGATAGCAGTGCGGGTGCAGTATAGAGGCAAAACGGAGTCCAGAAAGTGTAGCAAACAGTGTTTAATTCACACTTGTAGCAAATACACAGCAAACAGTCACTTGGTGTTAATTCACACCCATCAGAAAACGTGCAGCAAAACGAAATAGTCAAAAACAGGTTCCAGTCACCTGGGAGGCTTTAGGTGCAGGTTCGCACCTGGCTGTCAGTCCAGCCGCAAGGCGATCGACCTCCGGCTTCCAGGCCGTCTGCACTCCTCCTTGCTTGGGGTCTTGCTTCCAGCCCAGAGAACTCCACACAGCACAGCATGGATCAGCACTCCCAGACTCAAGTGATTCCACAGCCTAACAGCAGCTCCAGGACAATCACACTCAGCTGCTGAGGAGGCTGCCTTTTAAAGGCCCGGATAAAGTCCGGCCTGGACCGTGGGGAATAGGCACCCACCCAACTCTTTGCCTACTCCCAGTAAGAGCCGGCCCGGATTGGCTTTGCAGCCAAACTAAAAACAAGGTGTCAAACAGCACTAGCTGCTGCTGACACACGAAAACCCGGCTCTTACCTCACCGAAGCCAGGAACCTCGGTGACACGTACCTGCCATCGACCACGGTACCTTGCACCCTCTTACAATATATATATATATATATGTATATATACTAACTATCTAATGTAATGTGACAGCAAAACACAGAGCACAGCAATGACACTGCTGTCTCTCTCATAACTGTAAAAAAAAAAAAATGCAGAAAATGCTGGGAAGGGGTAGGCAACTTTCCTATTGGTTGCTAGGGATGTTGCTAAGCTCGGACAAAGACATTGCAGCCTTCTCATTGGCCCTCAAGCAAGAAGCAGGGAGGAATCATGTGTTTAGATGGAAAAAAATGACGAATATTCAAAAATGCAAATATATAGCACTATATTCTAAATATTTGCGAATTCTTGAAGTGCCGATATTCGCGATAAATATTTGTGATTCGAATATTCACACCCAACAAAACCCCTCCGAGCTGTGTTACATTTAGACCTTTTTCTACGTCTGAAACAGGCGTTGAAAATGGTAAATGAGACGGGCCTACCGGCCCTTCACACTCAAGCCACGCCCACAATTTTAGACCTGGCGTGAGCAAGATATAGGCGTATTTCAGCATGATAAATGAACCCCATGATGTCCAACTTGAGACCTGCTACTGTTTAACTTCTTAAAGACATAGGACTTATGGGTACGTCCTGTGTTCGGTCTTTAAAGATGGTGCCCGCGACATTTAACCCCTCAGTTTCACTTTCGGTTTGTGCTCCGGCTCCCCCGTGTGGCCATTGGAGGAGCCGGAGCGTGCCTGCAGCAGCCTGGTTCTCTATGAATGAAACCCAGGCTGCTCCATAGTATTTCCTATGAAGCCTAACCTGTAATAGGCTCTGTGACAAACTGCCATGTATCCCTGGGCATTGGAGAGGCATGCTTGCTAGCCTCTTACCCTGCGACTATGGCCCCAATGACAGTTGGCATTCACAATGGACATTGCTGTGACCTAATCAACATTCACAATGGACATTACCTGTGACCTAATCAGCAAGCACAATGGACATCGCCTGTGACCTAATCAACAGTCACAATGGACATTGCTGTGACCTAATCAACATTCACAATGGACATTACCTGTGACCTAATCACCATTCACAATGGACATCGCTGTGACCTAATCAGCACCCACAATGGACCAGCCATGTGGGATTGTGATATATCTGGCTGTATGTTGATTGGTCGCTGTATTTTGTGTGGGAGTGTCTGTGTTTCAAACCCCTGTGGGTCGTACTATGTTTGTGGAGTGTAAATAAAAGAGGCTGTATGCCCCAGGAGAGAGTTCCTGCTTGACCCTCAAAGCGAAGTGTCGTCTCGTTATTGGGGGATTTGACTGTATGCTGATTGCCAGGAGTGTAAGCTGTTCATATTGCTTTTCCTGTTCGGCTGCTTCCAGGGTTCGTGTGTCTCTTGTTCGGAAGTTGGTGAATTCGTGTGGTTTGCAGTTCGGGAAGTTGGTGATTGCAGTAGCTGCTGGTCTATCCGGAAAGGGAATATCGCCTAAACGGAGTTGTGTGCGTAACGGTCCGTTACATTTGGTGGCAAACAGCGGGATCATTTCCACAGCCCAGAAGGACATCTACAGGGCAACACCATTCCTTGGATTACAAAGTGAGGGCAACGCCAGTACCCGTACAGCGCCCCTATCTACAAAAGAAAGAACTTCAGGAGAACAAGCATGGCACCCAGCTACACGCAGGAGGAATTTGACAGAGAGCTGAGATCACGGCTGATTTTCTTCGGACCCAACCCCGGAGAAATCTGTACAGTTCGTGAGGAGGATAACAGCAGAGTACCTGCAGTTCATGGCAGATGGTATCGTCCGCCCTCCCCAGCGGCTGAGTGCGCTCCGGAGAGCTGAAGGTGCCGTCCTTCCTCCACAGCGGCAGTGTGTACCCCAGGGAGCTGAAGGTGTCGTCCTTCCTCCCCAGCGGCCGTGTGAGTTACAGAGGGCCGAAGGTGTCGTCCTTTCCCCAGCGGCAGTGTGAAGTCCAGGGGCCGAAGGTGTCGTCCTTTCCCCCAGCGGCAGTGTGAGTTACAGGGGGCCGAAGGTGTCGTCCTTTCCCCCAGCGGCAGTGTGTCCTACAGGGAGCAGAGACAGTTGGTCTCTCTCTCCAGCAGCAGGACACATGTTACGGGAGTGGAGACAGGCGGTCTCCCACTCCAGCAGCAGCCTGTGTTTCAGGGAGAGGAACACAGCACCCCTCTCCCCAGCGGCAGCTTACCCTAACAAGGGGAGACACCAATCTCCCAGACGGCGCAGATGGGACCGTGGTCTCTGTGCCTGACCTACAGGGATGCTGGACAGCCTGTCCAGATCCCCAACTACCCGCACCGGGACAACAGGAGGAGGGGGTAAGTACAAACTCTCCTCCCCAGCTAACACCTAACTTGGCCCCAGGGTTAACAGAGGCGATGTTAACCCCCACTGGCGCCCATGTTCCCCTGGCTACTAAGCCGGACTATGTTCCCAGCCCCCAGCAGAAGAGCTGGCAGCTGGGCAGAGTGCAGTCGGCCTCTGCCCTCCCTTTGTCCCCTGTCCAGAGCCTGAGGTCCTGCAGGTTATACCAGTAGAAGAGCTGGCAGCTGGGCAGAGTGCAGTCGGCCTCTGCCCTCCCTTTGTCCCCTGTCCAGAGCCTGAGGTCCTGCAGGTTATACCAGTAGAAGAGCTGGCAGCTGGGCAGAGTGCAGTCGGCCTCTGCCCTCCCTTTGTCCCCTGTCCAGAGCCTGAGGTCCTGCAGGTTATACCAGTAGAAGAGCTGGCAGCTGGGCAGAGTGCAGTCGGCCTCTGCCCTCCCTTTGTCCCCTGTCCAGAGCCTGAGGTCCTGCAGGTTATACCAGTAGGAGAGCTGGCAGCTGGGCAGAGTGCAGTCGGCCTCTGCCCTCCCTCAAGTCCCCACAGCATGTTGCCCCAGCACCCCAGAGGAATATCCGGGTGCAGTAACTGCTTCTTGTGGGTGGGTCACTCTTGTACCTGTTTGTTGTGGGTGGGCTACTCTGGCATTTGTCTATTGTGGGTTGGTGGATCGACTAACGTAGGCACTGACCGACAGGAGGTCAGGTGCCTGGTTAGTCTTCCCCCAAAGGGGAGATATGTGACAAACTGCCATGTATCCCTGGGCATTGGAGAGGCATGCTTGCTAGCCTCTTACCCTGCGACTATGGCCCCAATGACAGTTGGCATTCACAATGGACATTGCTGTGACCTAATCAACATTCACAATGGACATTACCTGTGACCTAATCAGCAAGCACAATGGACATCGCCTGTGACCTAATCAACAGTCACAATGGACATTGCTGTGACCTAATCAACATTCACAATGGACATTACCTGTGACCTAATCACCATTCACAATGGACATCGCTGTGACCTAATCAGCACCCACAATGGACCAGCCATGTGGGATTGTGATATATCTGGCTGTATGTTGATTGGTCGCTGTATTTTGTGTGGGAGTGTCTGTGTTTCAAACCCCTGTGGGCCGTACTATGTTTGTGGAGTGTAAATAAAAGAGGCTGTATGCCCCAGGAGAGAGTTCCTGCTTGACCCTCAAAACGAAGTGTCGTCTCGTTATTGGGGGGGATTTGACTGTATGCTGATTGCCAGGAGTGTAAGCTGTTCATATTGCTTTTCCTGTTCGGCTGCTTCCAGGGTTCGTGTGTCTCTTGTTCGGAAGTTGGTGAATTCGTGTGGTTTGCAGTTCGGGAAGTTGGTGATTGCAGTAGCTGCTGGTCTATCCGGAAAAGGGAATATCGCCTAAACGGAGTTGTGTGCGTAACGGTCCGTTACAGGCTCCATAGGAAATATGCGATTTTCTCATATATTCCAATGCTATTGCATTGGAATGTATGAGAATAGCAATCAGATGATTGATTGTTATAGTTCCCTATGGTCAAAATATGGCGACAGAAAAGTAAAACTGATTTTTTTTCCCACTTTTGAATTTTCAAAACGCAAGAAAACCTATACATGTAGGGTATCGCCGGATTCATACTGGCATGTAGAGTAAAACTAACTGGTCAGTTTTATCGCACATCGAGCGTCGGACTTTAAAAACCCGCAAAACGGTGGTGGAATTGCTTTTTTTTTGTTGCAATTTTACCCCATTTGGAATTTTTTTCCCACTTCCCACTACATCATATGCAATATAAAATGGTGGCGTTGGAAAAAACAACTTGTCCCGCAAAAAACAAGCCCTCATATGGCTATGTGAACCGATAAATAAAAAAAGTTATGGCTCTGGGAGGGCAGGGAGCGCAAAACGAAAACGCAAAAACAAAAGGGGCAAAGGGGTTGTCTTGACAAGACTGCTCCATCAGTCATCACCTGCCTCTTTTCGATGATCAGCTGATATCACCACAAGGGAGTTGCAGCCAGCCATACCTCTCCTAGGAATGCTGCAAAGGAAAAGTAATGTAACATGGCACCTATACTAATAAAAGGACAGCCCTGTCTTACATGTTCCACACAAGACCAAAGTCCCCTCTTAGCGGTTCTCCTCCCTGGCCAAAAAGAGATGGTGGTGGAGAGGAGTCTTCATAAAGAACCCCCAATATGATATCCTTTTGTACTTATAGAGCATATAGACAGGGTCAACCCAGTTGAGATCATACCATATAATACAATGCTCACTGCCTCTTGTGAGAGATTTCATTTTGTTCTACAACACATCCCGAAATGCAATGGGCTCCGTAGAGACATTGAACCAGCAGGAGTTGTTAAAAAAGAAAAGAGAACAGTGCTATTAAAAAAACAGCTACATTTTGACCACAGCTCTAAAACACTATGGGCTATAATTCAAGATAAATATGAGATAGAGTCTATCTAGGAGTAGACCGTAAAATATTTGGCCTCGAACTCTGGTCCAATTCCCTGGCAATTTGGTAGAAGAGAAGAGACGCTGCAGATTTTGTCTTGGCTTTGTTTGCTTTACAAGGTTGCATCTTGTCGATGTGCAGACTCCATTTACAAGCTGGATGTAGAAATGGCAAAATAATCAGTTTGTGCCCTCATTAGGATTTCCGTGTATAAACTTCTCGTGGAGACCGCCGTTCGTAATGGAGTACATAGGCTTTGATCAGATTTGAAGTTAACATGCATTTATCGTTGATTCCAATGAGATCATTAATATTTCATAAGATCTGTTGTTTGCTTCGGGGTCTGAGATCCTGGCAGCCACTGATGTGCTTGGGAGATTATAACATTGTATTTTTCCGTAGCCCTCAGTAATCATATTCCTACACTTACATAAGAACCTCGGGAGTCTATAATTGATTGCCAAGCTCATTCTATTGATTTCAGCACTGGATGAGGTAATGCTTCTCACAAGCTTCTCAAACGCTACTCATACAGAAACACCTTAAGACAATCCATATTCACAGATTGAACTACCTGTGTTATTACATTTCATATTTGCTGTTCTTTCGTCTATGTATCTTCTGACAGCCCTGTGTGTACCAGATGCATCCAGCTGTCTTTGAGGAGTCAAATCTTCCCGTGAACCCAGAAATCTGTCAGCATTTATTGATTTCTCCAGTAACTGATCGATCATCAGCTGCCAGGAACTTTAATCCGATTAAAGGCAGTAAAACAGATTTCTATCTGCTGTCTGTCTCAGGTTACGGAGGGAGAGAAAGCAAGGAGGAGGGAGTTAAAGAAGTAAAAGACGTATGACATCATCTTTTGTCTACATCTGCATCGGCTAATGTAATTATGCAATGGGTTTCAGGATTATTAATGTCAATGTGAATCTTGGCTGGTATGAAGAAAGCTTTCACATTTTCTGTTCCACAGGACAGCCTTGAAAGCTATTGTTTAAAGGGAATGCATCAATTGACAATTACAGATTATTAAAATAATTTTTTTTTTTAATTCGATGGTCACTGGGCATATAATAAAAAATCTTGATATATTTTATTTTTCACGCTGTCCACTTACGCACACATGGTAGGCTCACCTTTTATGTTTTCTGCAGTTGATTTCTCAGCTTTGCTGTGTAGACTGGGATAGAGTCAGCAGAGGCTAAGGGTATTCCTGGAGTACTAGATAAGTACTAGATAAGACAGGATAGTAACATTATAGACTATGGGGAGGGGGATTAATTCAATAGTTGAAGTAAGTTCTGCTTGAGTCCACGTTGGCATACCACATTTATAAATGTTGATCTTTAAACCCTTAATGCTGCAGAATGACAAAATGACTGGGACCGGCGATGATACCGAACCCAGTGATATATCCCCTCAGGATTTGCGGTCAATAGTAATCACGGCATCTGTGGGTTTAGGTAGATTGAGAGGGCTTCCTCTGCCTTCCGATTTGAGACCCCCCTGGCAAAATTATTAAAAATTCAAATCACTCCCCTTTCTCAATTTTACATATAAAAATAAATAAACAATAAAAAAATAAAAATAACAGATATCACCAGTGGCGTAGGAATCACCATAGCAGCCATAGCAATGACTATCGGGCCCTACGCCACTGGGGGCCCGGGCTGCAGCTGGCCATAACTACTGTGAGGGAGCACATATCCGGGCATAACTACTGTGGGGGGGGGCACATATCCGGGCATAACTACTGTGAGGGGGCACATATCTGGGCATAACCACTGTGAGGGGGCACATATCTGGGCATAACTACTGTGAGGGGGCACATATCTGGGCATAACTACTGTGAGGGGGCACATATCTGGGCATAACTACTGGGAAGGGGCACATATATGGGCATAACTACTGTGAGGGGGCACATATCTGGGCATAACCACTGTGAGGGGGCACATATCTGGGCATAACCACTGTGAGGGGGCACATATCTGGGCATAACCACCGTGAGGGGGCACATATCTGGGCATAACTACTGTGAGGGGGCACATATGCGGGCATAACTACTGTGAACGGGCAAATATCTGGGCATAACTACTGTGGGGGCACAAAGAGGACATAACTATTTTGAAGGGACCACAAGGTGGGCATTAGTACTGTGTGGTAACACTTAGGGGAAATGTCCTAGATTACCCGCTATACATTGGCATGGCTCAGTCTTACAGGCCAGCACATAGCCCCCTGCTGGTGATTTCAAAGGGGCAGTCACCATCCCTTCCTTATGTAATTATTCTTTTTTCTCACCACAGGGACCTTGTTCTTGATCCAGTGGACATCACACCGACACCAGCGACACCCTGGATGAGGTAGCCATGCATTGGGCTTGGGGCTCTTTCACACAAGCGGATCCCGTGTGGCTAATCTGCTAAGTGAAAGAGAGCCAAGCCCCGCTCTGGACAGCAGAGACACAGAGCAGTAACATGATTGATAACGCTTTGTGCCTCTCTGTGATCTATTTGATCCAAAATCAGGGTTAAAACTTTATCTCACAGTGATTTTGTATTGAAAAGATCACAGAGAGGCACGGAGCATTATCAATCACGATCCAGGGGACCCAAGTAAATTCTTGCCCAGGGTCCACTCAATATCAAAGACGGCCCTGCCTGCAGTAGTGCTGTATACCCGTCCCGGCGGGCCGTCCGCCCCTTTATACTTACCCTCCCTGGCCGGCGCTTTACTGTCCTGAGCGCGTACAGCGTCAGGACGTAGTGCGCACACTATGACCTGATGTTGCACGCTGTCAGGTGACAGTGCAGTGCCGGCCGGGAAGGCAGAGAGGAGCGAGACTTCTGGCGAGGAATAGTAGCCGCGGTGGCGGTGCAGAACAGGTAAGTATGTTGGTGCCTGGCCTGGGCCCTGAGACGATGGGGACAGAGTAGGGGTCTGATGGGGGTCGACTGTCTTTGGGCTGATCTGAGGTCTGATGGGGGCGACGACGGGGAAGGGGCCCCATGGATCAGTTGTGTACGCCTCTGTTAGTAAGTACCATACTAACTACCCCTGGGTTGCCGCTACTTTTACAGATTTAATTACATGAATGTGGCATAGGAGCCGGGCCGATGTATTAGAGGAAGCAGCAGAGTCACAGCACCGGCCCGCCACGAGTGTCCCCTCCTCCTCCCTCCCCACTGCAGTGTCAGCAGAGTGTCTGTGGGAGATCTGTGGATGTTACATATAGCATAAGATGCTATATAAGTGTCATCCACAGGTCCCCCAGGAGTGTCATCCACAGGTCCCCCATAAGTGTCATCCACAGGTTCCCCATGAGTGTCATCCACAGGTTCCCCATGAGTGTCACCCACAGGTCCCCCATGAGTGTCACCTACAGGTCCCCCATAAGTGTCATCCACAGATCCCCCATAAGTGTCACCCACAGGTCTCCATGAGTGTCAGCCACAGATCCCCCATAAGTGTCATCCACAGATCCACAGGTAGGGTATTAAAAAAAACTCGCCCCAGAAACCCCAAACCAGCCGTGAACACCCACTTGGTATCGGTAATTGGTATCGGTGAGTACTTAAATAAGTGAATCGGTACAAAGGGCGCTGAGGGGACTTATTTATTTCGCAATAGGTTATACCTCTTCCTGGTCGGACCCGACAATTAATCTGTAGTTCTGGAACCTCCGGCCAGGGAGGAAGGAGGAGTGGCTGACTGACTCTCAGACCTGCTGCGAGTCAGTCTGTCTGACTGCGAGTCAGTCTGACTCGAGTGTGACATGACGTCCCAGCTGCAGCTGGGGGGTGGGGGCGCGGCCCATAAAAAAAATTTGCTATGGGGCCCAGTCATTTCTAGCTACGCCCCTGGATATCGCTGTGTCCCAAAGCGCCCAAACTATTGAAATCTAAAAATAATTTTTATGTGCAGTTGAATGCTGTAAAGAATATTTTTTTTTAAATCCACGATTCGCCATTTTGTGTTCACCTTGTCCCCCCAAAAAATAATTGTATAAAAGAGATAAAAAAACATATAGAAATATGAAAAAGTTATGGCTGTCAGAAAATAGCAAAATTAGGTTTGGTATCGCCATAGTTGTATTGACCCACAAAAAAAGGACGTCATGTCATTTTTACCATTACGTGAATGCCGTAATATTAAAACCCAAGATGCCTTGGCGGAATTTTGCCATTAAAAAATACAACTTGTCACGCAAATTTTTTTTAACTCATATGGATATGTGAATGGAAAGTAAAAAAAGTTATGGCTCTTGGAATGGGGAAAGCCCAGTTCTTAAGGGGTAAACCCCTCTACTGCGTTGAGTTTGTGACTTTTTTTTGCCATTTAGTGATACATTTGGGGTGAAACTCGTAAACATAGCTAACTACACCCACTGCCTCACCCCCTGCAGTTAGTGGTGTAAAAATGCAGAAAGTCTCAATTTTTTGTGCAAGTAAGCTTAAGGGAAACTTCTAAATATAAAAAAAAATTGTTAAAACTTTATTGTTTAAACTCTATAAGTTTGCATCTAATGAATTAAACTGAATAGGTCATCAGTAACTGATTGGTGGGGGTCCGAAACCCGGGACCCCAGCTGATCAGCTGTTTGTTAAGGCACCAGCTGTCCTGTGAGTGCCACGGCCTTCTCACAGCTTACCCTAGACCAGGAATGGACAAACTGCGGCTCTTCAGCTGTTTTTAAACTACAACTCCCACCATGCCCTGCTGTAGGCTGAAAGCTGTAGCCAGACTGGCCATGCTGGGAGTTGTAGTTTTGCAATAGCTGAAGAGCCGCAGTTTGCCCATCCCTGCCCTAGGCCAATTATGTCACGTTCATACATTGATGTCACGATCAGATACAGATGACCTATCCAGAATTGTTGGAAAACCCTTTTAAAGCTGCTTGCAGAGGGGACAAAGGGATATATGGGAAACATAGTTCAAGGGCTCAATGCATTAGCTTCCCACCCGGATTGGAAATTTACAAAATGAAATTGTGTGGATATTACCAGGAGAATCTTATGGTAAAAAAATGGTCAAAACACCAGTGCACATTATCTTGATTTCACCATTTCAAAGGATTTGACACTTGGTAGTAACTTCTTCTTACCTCTGTAAAACCTGATTAAAATGGGTATTCCAGTTATAACGTTATCTACAGGATAGGTCTGGGATGGCTAACCTCCGGCACCCCAGACGTGGTAAAACTACAACTCTAAGATGCATTGCACATTTGTTTGGCTGTTCTCAGAACTCTATAGAAATGAATGGAGCATGCTGGGAGTCGTAGTTTACCCACAGCTGGAGTGCCGGAGGTTAGCCATCACTGGGATGGGTTATAACTATTAGATTGGTGTGGGTCCTTCCTCTTTGATCACCACTGATCATGAGAACGGAGAGCCCCATACCCCATGGAGCCCCCTGGAAATGTCCACACTCCATTCATATTTTTGGGAGAGCTGGAGATAGCCGAGCTCTGTAGTCTGTACATTTCGAACCAGCTGCTCTGTCCATTTTAGGGAGCTCCACAGGGTACAGGGCCCCCATTCTTGTGATCAGTGGTGGTCCCAGCAGTAGGAACCACACCAATCTAATAGTTATCCCTCATCCTGTGCATAGGGGGTAAGTTTCTGTAACCGGAATACCCCTTTGACTCGTTTACAGCTCTGAATCTTAGCTAGTAATGACACATAATATAATAAGTCTGTCTGTCACCCAAACCCCTGGTTTATTAATATATGGCCACTCTCAAGTTTTAGGTGACAATGTATTCAACTTATGAGCCGTGTGGACTAGCTGGTTGGAAATAATCACTGATACTTTCTGGAGTGTCAAAGTTTCAGGAAAAAGTTAAATCCGAAAGGGATATTTTTTTTTTTCCATATTCATAGTTTTTTTTTTTTTTAATTAATGGGTGTTTTCCTTTTCAGCAGTCCTATGGCATAGAAAATTACATTTAAAATATTGTCCTTTTGTAGCAGTCAACACAAGCGATAACGCTCTTATACAGGTAATACTGTACATTGACATTTCACTTCTGTGGTGAGGGGAAGATGCTATCTGAAGGGTAATACCCATGATAATCGTAGGTGTAGAATTGGGATACCAGTATGACAGCTCTATTGTTCTCAGTAGATATAGATAAAGATGCCCACAGAAGAACATTGCAAATCTCAGTGTAATGTCTGATGCTCTAATTGACGCACTACAGCAGGAATCAGCAACCTTTGGCACTCTAGCTGCTGTTGAAACTACAACTCCCAGCATGCAAACATGCTCTGCTGTTCTTTTTACTCCCATAGAAGAGAATTAAGTATTCTGGGGGTTGTGGTTTCTGAACAGCTGGAGTGCCGGAGGTTGCTGATCCCTGCAGTACAGGGAGGCTTCCTCTGGTTACACTGAATGGTCTGACTGAGAGATTTAAAAGGAATCTGTTACCATATCTGTAGCTTCCTATGAAACCACCTTACATGTCAGAAGCGTGCTGGACAACACATTCGAATGGTGTTATTCCTGTTTTCATGGCTGGTCCTACTGTGGAAAAATTAGACTTTTTATTTTATTATATGGAAATCAGCCTCAGGTTGCAACAAGGACAATGCCATTGCACCTTGCTGCACCCGAGGCTCTGCTTCTTTTCCTTCCTGGCCGTTCCCCATTTCACATTGACTCACAGTGCCAGATATTGAATCCTGGTTGCGCCCTTACCACAGTGACTGACAGTCCAAGACAGTGAATCCTGGACGGGCCGAAACATGTAATTTTGTTATTTTGATTATGAAATAAAGCACACTACATATTGGAAGCAAGTACATCTGCTGGGATTATCTATTGGACTTCAATATGGGGATTGCCCTTTCCCAGATGCTTCAACTTCCACAATAAATGGCTGTGACACATCAGGTTGCACCTGAATAGGAGCAGAAGCAAAACATCTCTTCACAGCTGAAAAAGCTTGTAATGCCTCATCAGACCAGACGGAGACATCCAAACCTTTCCTAGTCATGTCCGTTAAAGGTTTCACAACAGTTGACTAGTTCAAAATAAATTTATGGTAGTAGTTGGTAATTCCTAAAAACCGCATAAGCGTTTTCAGATTTTCGGGTCGATCCCAGTCCAACACAGCACAGACCTTTTCAGGATCCATACGAAAACCTGAAGATGAGAGTAGGTAACCCAGGAATTGCACTTCCGGAACTGCAAATACACACTTCTCCATCTTAGCATACAGTTTATTCTCTCTTAGGATCTGTAACACTTGTCTCACATGATCCTGATGCGTCTCTATGTCAGGAGAATAAATTAGAATATTATAAATTAAATATATTAGTATATCCAGATATACCACAACAAACCTGCCCACTAGATAATGAAAGATGTCATTGATGAAATGTTGAAAAACCGCAGGATCATTGGCTAACCTAAAAGGCATGACCATATTCTCAAAATGACCTTCAGGGGTTTTAAATGCCATCTTCCATTCGTCCCTCTGCTTGATCGTTACCAGATTTTATGCCCCCCTCAAATACAACTTAGAGAACACCTTAGCACCGACAATCTGATTGAAGAAATCCGGGATCAAAGAAAGAGGACCATAATGAGGGACCATAATGCGATTTAGCTCACAGAAGTCCAAACATTGTCTAAGAGTTCCGGCCATTTTCTTAACAAAGAAGAACCCTGCTTCTACTGGGGATTTGGATGGTCTAATATGACTGCAGCATCCCACTCAGGACACGTGGGAACTTCAAAATTATTGCATCACTGTCATATTGTATTGTATGTCATTTTGCCTTTGCATTACCTGTTGCATCCTTGTTCATAGGCTGGTTAAGTGTGCTTAATACATCCCACCACTAGATGGGGATAGCACCACTCTGGGATATCTAGCCCAGCTCTGGCCTATTCTGTAGTCAGTAAGAACAAGTTGTGTTGTAGAGTAGAAGTTTAGCCCTAGAAGGGGCAAGGTGGAGAGGAAGTTACAGAGAAGGAAAGAGTATAATCCAAAGGGTAATAGCCATTTGCATCCGGAGCAAATGAAAAAAATTAACTCACCTGATCCAATTGATTGCGAAGCCGGGCATCGTCTTCTTTCTTCTTCTGCAAAAGGACCTTTGATGATGTCATCGCGCTCACCACGTGTTGAGCGTGGTGACGTCAGCGCAGGTCCTTTTGCAGGTCTTCAAAGAAACAAGAAAGAAGACAATGCCCGGCTTCGCAATCAATTGGATGAGGTGAGTAAATTTTTTTCATTTTTTAACCCCTCAATGCACATTTAAGTAAGCATTCTGTATTAAGAATGCTATTACTTTCCTTTATAACTATGTTATAAGGGAAAATAATACAGTAAATTGACTTAAAGCAATTTACTAACATCATCTCCTAGCAAACATGCGTGAAAATCGGATTGCATCCGCACTTGCATGCGATTTTCACACAGCCCCATTCATTTATATGGGGCCTGCGTTGCGTGAAAAACGCAGAATATAGAACATGCTGCAATTTTCACGCAACGCACAAGTGATGCATGAAATTCAATGCTCATTTGCATGGCCCTATTGAAGTGAATGGGTCCGGATTCAGGGCGGGTGCAATGTGTTCACCTCACGCATTGCACCCGCGTGGAATTCTCGCCCGTGTGAAAGGAGCCTAAATGATGATAATTGTATAAGAGATGGATATTAGGTATTATGGAACGGTAGGCAGTCTACTGTATATGTCGCCATTGTTTCTACTGTATTTGGGTATACCACAATCTTTTTTTTTTTTTTTTTACAAATTAATACCTAACGCTCTAGGTGCCTCTGTATGAAATTGGAGGCATATAAAGGTACAGTACGTACCCACAGCGGCCTATGGGTCCCGCAATATGGATCCGAACAGCAGAGATCTGTAGTACAGGTGTGCACCTAATAGTTAAAATAATTTTTTACACAAGAAATCCAAAAAACAGAACTCCTAATGAGTAGGTTACCAAAACTGAAAGAGGCGCAATGCTGGCTGTAGCTTATCAGCTTCCTGTATCTGTGGTTGCACAATGCTCCTCACATGTCCAGAAACTGCTGAGATAATCACTGTTGAGTGTGAAGCAAGATGAGGCATGACAATTGATGAATGCATTGGCATTCCCGCCCTGACTAATAACAATTTCAACATTATTTCATTTGCCACTAAAATATGCACGAATTACAAAGGATTTCTTAAAGTTGTGAACAGTAGCCATAGCTGGACGTCCATCTGTGGAGTCAGAGATGACCTGGCACCCGAGGCTTGTGGCAGCTACAAATTTTATTATTCAAAATTCATTCTTTTATTGCTATTACTCTCTGTAACAGCGGCTGCTGTGCGCCGCTGTTCCCTTCTTACCGCCGCAGTCCTGGGCGCCGTGTTCAGCGGTGATCTGTGGCCAGTGCCATTCACTGCTGCAGTCCTGGGCTCTGTCTGTGTAGGTACTGTGGTTCTGGGATCCGCTCCACAGTTTCCTCTCAGCCCTGGCTACAGCTTGATTGCTACTTGTTTCTTGCAGCACTTCCTTAAGGTCTGGAACGCGTCACTTCCTGAGCTTTATGGGGTAGGTCATGTGACCTCGCTGACCACTCCTAGCTCTCCAGTTTATATATAAGTGGCTCAGCCCCCTTCCCAGATGCCTCAGTGTCAAGGTCCTTGTCTCCTGCTAAGGTTCCTGATAACGACTTGTGTTCCTAACTTGTACCTGTGTTCCTGGATTCTGCTACCCCTCTGATCCCTGCCTGCTTGCCTTGACTCTCCTGTTGCTGACCCGGATTGCCTGACCTGTACCTGTGCCGCCTGCTCTGACCTTTTGCCTGTCTGACTACGCCTCTGCCTCATCTTTCGGTCCTGTGCTGTTGCTCCTGGTAATGACTTTGCCTGGACCAGCTGCTACGTGTGCTTATCTTCCTCAAGAGGTAGCGACCTGGTGTTCCCTTCGGGAAAGTCTATCCCCACCATCAGGGGTACTGTGAAGAATCGAGGGGTTCACTTAGACAACGCCCTTAGAGGAGGTAGGACACGTGGTACAGTGGGTTCACACCCGCTGGTTCGTGACACTCTCATTTTATAATTTTTTATATTTTGTAGAATATTTTTCCAACTGTCATTGTACGTGTATACAAGTATTTGGTAGATCCCTCTTCCTTTGGTCCCTATGGACACACACGCAGACAAACCAGGTTCAGAAGACTGTACAGTGGCACATGGGTTCCATGGATCCGTAGAGACTCTGGGGCAAATTTACTAAACCTATAGATACCAGACTGGATGATAAATGAGATGCACAACACTTTTGTCTAACTTTATACCAACTACTGGTTGGATTAGACCAAGTTCATATCTGCATTACAGTATTCCTGTAGTCTGTTCCAGCAGAGGAGTAGACTACTAGAATTACCGTACCCGGCATATCCGGACACCTCCGGGTCCTGCTGGATGCCCATTCAGTATAATGAGATTGAGGCTCAGACTAGCCCACAGGGGTACAGGTGAATCCCCCAGTAGGACCCTGAGTAAGGTGGACCCCTAGTCCCCAGCCCCTGCACAGGTGGCACATGGTACAGTAGAGTGACTTTGCTACATATAGACAGGCATGATACAGCACCTCAAAAAACCTATGTTCATGTAAAAAAATGGGGAGATTATTTATCAAAGTATCCAGTTTTTTATTGTAGATTCTTGTGACCCTGTATGACTTGTAAGGACAGTATCCTGCCTTCTCAAAGTCGCTACAAGGATCCCCCATAATCAATGATCTTGTAGCTCTCTGTCATTGTGTGAGCAGTTAATATTTGCATGAAGTTATACAATGAGCCCCCAGAATTAATTTTACTGGTGGGCCCTAGGCATCCTAGTCCGACACTTATGAGATCCATTGGGTTTCTAGCATAAATCAGGGGGTTTCTGTCGGAATAACATCACTGCATATAGCAGTTTTTTCCCGGCAGGTTGCTGGCACCTGAATGATCCCATTATAGCTAATAGGGCCCCGGCAATGTCCAGTTATGCGGATATGACAATTCCGATACTCTGCTCCTCTTCTGGAACATAGTACCAGAATGCTTAATTGCTCTGCTTGATTTATATCAAACTGGCAGCTGGAAGGGGGTGTCCTTTTTGCCGCACCTTGGGAGCATGTCCTTTCTGTTGCAGCTCTCTTCGTATGACAGCTCAGGATGCAGTTTGAGGATAAAACTGAGCATGTGTGGCCATTTCAGTGAGCCAGACAAAGAAATAAGAAACAAACAGCAGGTGGTGCTATAAAGATACATTTTATTAAATAGGTCAGCGGTTATACCAAATTTTTAATAACCGTATTTTTCGCTTTATAACATGCACTTTTCCCCCCCGTGCATCTTATAAAGCGAATTCTAGTGTGCGCTTCCATTATGGAAGCGCTTACTAGTATGCATTAGGTGCCGGGAGCTGCAAGTGCTTCTGATACTCACCCCCCCTGGTCTTCTTGCTAGGGCCCGCGCTCCACTGTCCTGACCCCGTACAGCGTCAGGACGTATTGCGCACACTATGACCTGACCCTGCCGCAGTCAGGTGACCAGAGCCGGAGAAGACAGGGGAGCGAGACGCCGGACCCGGAGCGGAGCCGCGGCGCAGGAGAGTTAAGAGTTTTTTATTTTAGTCTGATGGGGGTCTGAAAGAAACGGGCTGATCTGAGGTCTGATGGGATCTAAAAGAAAGGGCTAATCTGAGGTCAGACGGGGGTCTAAAAGAATAGGGCTGATCTGAGGTCTGATGGGTCTAAAAAAAAGGGCTAATCTGAGGTCTGATGGGGGTCTAAAAGAATAGGGCTGATCTGAGGTCTGACGGGGTCTAAAAAAACAGGGCTAATCTGAGGTCTGATGGGGTCTGATAGAAAAGGGCTGATGGGGTCTAAAAGAAAAGGGCTGATCTGAGGTCTGATGGGAGTCTGAACGAAAAGGGCTGATCTGAGGTCTGATGGGGGGTCTGAAAAAGAAAAGGGCTGTTCTGAGGTCTGTTGGGGGTCTGACATGGAGGGCTGATGGGGTCCTGACATGAAGGGCTGATATGGGGGTCTGATGTGATGTCCTGATATTTATGAGGGTCTGATCTGAGGATCTGATATGAAGTCTGATGAAAAATATTTTTTTCTTATTTTCCTCCTCTAAAATCTGGGGTGTGTCTTGTTATCGGGTGCGTCTTATAAAGCAAAAAATACGGTACATGCAATTACAAAGTGTTCAGATCTAGGTGCTGGTTTTAAAACTATAGAATATTTCTCACGGGATCCATATAAAAATTTAATAAAAAGGGGCTAAATTGTATTTTTGTACATGCTGTTAGGGTATATGGCTTTTATTGAGCTCGGCAACCTCTTTATGAGCCAGAACAACGAGCTGCTACGTTCTAGCTCCTGTTTTGGTGGATGTGGCCCACCCATCCTTTCCCTAGTGGCAGCTGTGTATAATGAGACACACTGGTCACTAGAGGGTAGAAAGATGAACCTGCAGTGGTCATTTGGACTAGGTTAGCTTTTATCTAATACAGAGTTGTCCTTGTGAGAACATCCCTGAACACCGTACGTATTAAACGTTGCTTTTCTGTCGGGATTTTGTGCGGAAAATACGCAGCATAAAACAGCACCAGCAAAGTGAATGATAGCTGACAAATCTTATGTACAGTTTTTTTCTTCTTAGATGAGAAAATTGCCCTGTTGTGCGAATTTTAAAATCTACAGCGTGTCAATTGTTTGTGTTATTCTGCACCTTCTGTAGAGAGGTTTTCCCCATAGACTTCAATAGGGTAGTTTACATAAACAAAAAAATGCACAAAAATCTGCAACAAAACACACATACAAAATGCACCAAAACCATGATAAATAGTGTGGATTTCTGTGCGTTTTGGTGCAGATTTCTTGCAGACTTTCTGCACACATATCCGCACGGTGTGCATCCATCGTTAATGTTGAATGAGCTAGTATAGTGTGGTATCTTCAGTATTTTTTTATTTAGTTTAACTTTTAAAATGTTAAAACTATTTATTTCACGATGTACAGTAAATTAGAAACATCATGGCTTCTGGACCCCACTCTGTGAACAAACCCTGGGATTTTCCAGCACTAGATTACCAGATTATATTTTAACAGTAATGTTTCCCCACATTCAGGGACTTTTAGCTTTTTTTAAATTTATTTTTTTGCCAATAAAGAGATTTTCTGATCACTTCACTTTCATTTTCCACTTAAATTTTCTTTTGAGCTCATCAGAGGTCATCATAGTGTTTTCTAATAATATTATCATTATGCACAGCACATGCATACATACTAACTTGCTCAGTATCTCTGAGAGGTTTTACCATTAGGCCTAATTCACACGTCCGCAAAATGGATCCGCATCCCTTCCGCAATTTTGCGGAAGGGTTGCAGACCCATTCATTTCATAGGGGCAGGAATGGATGTGGAGAGCACACTATGTGATGTCCGCATCCGTGTTTCCGCATCCGTGTTTCCGTTTCCGTGTTTCCGTTTCCGCAAAATAATAGAACATGTCCTATTCTTGTCCGCAATTGCGGACAAGAAAAGGCATTCTTTCTATAGTGCCAGCAATGTGCGGTCCGCAAAATGCGGAATGCACATTGCAGCCGTCCGTGTTTTGCGGATCCGTGTTTCCGTGTTTTGCGGATCCGTGTTTCCGTGTTTCCGCAAAACACACTACGGACGTGTGAATAAGGCCTTACTGATTTATCACATACCTGGTGGAACAAAACCATCTCTTTTGTGTTCAGGTTTCCTGCATAGTCTTGCACAAATGAGCCTGCTTGCTTAAGAAATCAGCGAACATGCACAGAATACATATAGGAAAGCTACCAAGTAAAAAATAGAATACAAGTGCATCTCAATAAATTAGAATATCATTGCAAGCTTATTATTCGAAGTAGGTGGCTCTGCCAGTATAAAAGAGAGACCTAATTGGTGCTCTATATCCGTTGATACCAGCTTCTATGTATCGGAAATAATATAAAATTACTTAACAGAAAAAAGGGGATATGGCACTCAAACTCTGAAGTATCAAAATCACAAACTAGTTTAATACCGATAAAGATAAAACCTTATACAATAACTTAAAAATAGCAATATAAAACCAAATAACCACATTCAGAAAGCAATCTTCTAATTCTTCCCAACTTATCTATCTATAACTTCGTTGCAGAATATATCGCATTCGATTTTCTGTATGCGATTTTATCATGTGCGATTTTTCGCATGTGATATTTTCGCATGCGATTTTTCCGTATGCGATTTTTTCGTATGCGATTTTTTTGTATGCGATTTTTTCGCATGCGATTTTTGCATACAGTTTTTCGCATGCAAAAATTTTTTTCGCAACTGCTGCCCTCGTTTTTATTATATTCAGCTGGTATCACTGGAAGTATTCTTTGGATATTTCAAACACATGCGTTTTTGAAAAAAGCTCAGAGAGGAATTTCCAACATATCCAAAAATGTAAACTGAATCACAAAATGTCCCGTCCAAGTCTAAAAGTCTTTATATATTCACGGTGTTGTCTAATTATTTATGTCCAATTTATAATCTATTCATTTGTATTTGGTTTATATTTGGTTTATCAGAAGCAATGTTCAAAACAGCAGTTATCAGAAGTAATGTTCAAAACAGCAATTAACGGTAGTACGGGTATCCTTTTCAGACCTGTATGTCCTTATAAATTCACAGTGATATGCAATCACTCGTACTCGATTTCCCAGCTACGGTATTTGACGTAATCATATGCAGAGATACAGGTAGGGAATTGAATAAACAATTGGTGGCGTCCCACCACAAAATAGGAAAAGTTCTTCCTCCTACCTTCTCTTGCGATTCCTTATGTGTGATCGCTTACCGACCTTGCCGGGCTGACTGCAACTGGTTCAGATTTTCGTGGCTTGAGTACTCAGATTTTTCAGCTGGGTCTACTACCTTCTGGAGTCTCCTCGTGTAGTTTCCTTTGCAGCCAGGTATCTCCTCAGGTAACCAGCTTCTCTTTCTGTTTGAATCGAGTATCTGCCAGAATTTACCTCTTTAGTGCGCACTAAGTGAACTTGATGTCACGGAGATTACAGTTTTTCCCATACGCGTTTCGAGGTACAACATTTAACCGACCTCTTCCTCAGTGATCGATTACCACTGAGGAAGATTGCTTTCTGAATGTGGTTATTTGGTTTTATATTGCTATTTTTAAGTTATTGTATAAGGTTTTATCTTTATCGGTATTAAACTAGTTTGTGATTTTGATACTTCAGAGTTTGAGTGCCATATCCCCTTTTTTCTGTTAAGTCATTGCAAGCTTAATTTATTTCTGTAATTCAAGTTATAAAGTAAAACTCATATATTGTATAGATTCCTTACACACAGAATGATCTATTTCAAGCGTTTATTTATTTTTATGTTGATGATTATGGTTACAGCTAATGAAAACACAAAATCCAGTCCATCTCTGAAAATTGGAATATTATATAATAAAAAAATGATTTTTAATACAGAAATATT
Organism: Bufotes viridis; assembly: GCA_033119425.1. Classification (NCBI taxonomy): domain Eukaryota; kingdom Metazoa; phylum Chordata; class Amphibia; order Anura; family Bufonidae; genus Bufotes; species Bufotes viridis. The sequence continues at coordinate 71,081,927 of CM065589.1, read as the reverse complement.
GGCCTACTGAAAAGTATGTCCAGTATATGCAGTCAATACTTGGTCGGGACTGCATGAATGCGGCATGGCATGGAGGCGATCACCCTGTTGTACTGCTCAGGTGTTATGGAAGTCCAGGATGCTGGTACAGATTCTCTTCACAACCTTATTGTTCAAACGGCAGTCTTATCGATAATCACACAATATCATATGGCACAACTCAACATGATATCACCAGCTCAGCTCTGCTACATATTCTATTCTATTTTTTACTAGGTAGTTACCTATATGTATTCCATGCATGTCCTCTGATTTCTTAAATAATAGTTTAAAATACCTTTTTTTACTTTTATGATATGAAATTAGAATAGAAGCCAGACGGCATTTCCATTGAACAGTTCATATCATTTTAGGATTAAGAAGTATTACCTGCTAGTACATTCCCTACAGTAGATGAATCCACATCTTACCCTGAGTAGTTATATATCAGCTTCTATTCATGTATAATTTATTTCATATCATGCAGAAAACAGTCATCATCTCCCCTGTAGAAAATATGGAAATTATACTTTATTTCCTCAGCTTAAGAAAACGAATCAGTCTTAAAAATAGCAGTTTCCTTAAGGTAAATTAAGAAAAAACAAGTTGGTTTTCATGAGGTTCTCCTTCTATCAGTTTTATTTACATTAGCTTTAATTTTAATCGAGCTTCCCGGGACTTTCAGATTTTCCTAAAAGATTTTGATAATTTTCATTCTAAAGCCTCCTGTACAGGACAACACATACTGTGGTGGATAAAGTGGCCCAAAGTCTCTTGGGCTGTTCTTCAAGCTTGAGCTTCACTCATTTTTGTCTCCCTGCCACACTGGTGCTGATGTGTGTGCTCCCAACACATACATCAAATGTATCCATAGACCTCCATTGATCTGATGGAGGCAAGTACAGTGTCCTTTTTGCCTCCGTCATGCCTGTTTTATTTGTTCATTCTTTTATTCTGTATGAAATGGCCCAGTCTGCTTCACTATTCCTTACAGAGGCTCTAAATAGAACAAATGTATACTGGATAGTAAACCCCATAGCACTAGTGCTAAAGACATATTTAGATGGACATTACATTCATCACAACCAAACATACAGGAGAATACAACGTACCTATTACTTCCTGTGATGTCTCTTCTGATTGTACACATTTTCTTTCCTCTTCTTCTCCATTTAGACCAGACTGCCATGACAGCTTCTTTCAGCCCCATTTCGTCTCTGCAGAGTTTGCCACATAGACATCTTCGATTCCCCACTTTCCATCATTCTCCCCCTCCGAGTGCCCCAATAATGGCATCCTACTGCCACCCCCAATACTGTGCCCGCTATTCTCCCCAGTACCCCTTAAAACATATACTGCAGAGTTAATGGCACCAAAGATAGTATCCTTCATAGTATTAGTGCTTCTAAAAGTCACACCATTAGAAATTTTCTCCTAGTGTGCCCTCATTGGTAATAGTGCCCCCTACAGTGCCCCTAATGGTGATAATGCTCTCCAAGATTGTCCCATTAATAGTAATTCCCTATTATTGTGCCCAATACTCACAATGTCCCCCACAGTGCCTCCCCCAAAAATAAGGGCGGCCCCTATAGTGTCCACAATAGTAATAAGGCTCCTCTATTAGGTTTTCCTATAGAGCCTCTAGTAATGATAAGGTACCTCTATAATGCTCCCAGTAGTAATAATGCCCATGTTTAGTGCCCCAGTAGTAGTAAGGCCCCTATATAGTGGTCACAGTTGAAATAAGGCCTCCTATGGTGCCCCCAAGAATTATAGTGCTCTGTATAGTGCATCTAGTTGTTATCATGCCCACTGTAGTACCCCAGTAGTTTTAATGCCCCCTATAGTGTCCACAGTAGTTTTTTGCCCTCAATAGTAGTGACAAATAAAAATAAAAAATCGCTTGACTCTTGCTCAATGCTTCCATCTATGTTGCAGACCACAGGTCCCTTGAGGCCTGCAGCCTGAGTTGCCTGCATCCTGGCGCAGGCAGTCTTGATGAAATCATTGTGCTGCCTGAAACCCAGTGCAGGTGGTTTTATTTATGTAGTCGCTTTGCAACTGTCTGTGACGCTCTATTGCCTAATAGGCTTCAGGCCTAGTGGCCTGTGACCTATAGAAGTGAATGACAGGGACGGGATCCATTGGCTCTTGTAACCTGCTACATTATTCAACTGGATCACCATTCTTAGGAAAGCGTTACACACTTGGCTATTGTTTAGAAGTCCCTTAGCAGTGAATGGAGAGGGCACTATACAAGGACAGTCACCTGTCCATTAACTGCCATTGGATTACCAGAAATAGCCTAGCCAGTGCTTGCCTATTTTTTGGAAATCCCATAGTGGTAAATGGAAGGTGACCACACATTCGCAAGCTGCCCTCTGTTCACTTTTGGGGGTCCCCTTCTGGAGATAGGAGCTGGTCCCAGATGTGGACCCACACCTATCTGACATTGATGGCATATACTAGTGTATTTATGAATATCCCAGATGAGAATACCCCTTTAAGGCTGAGACTACATGGCAACTTGTGGTTCTACAATTTAGGACTACTATGAGTGTAATGATGACGTATTGGAAAAGTCAACATGCTTAGATACTTTTGTGACTGTTTCAAAGATGGTTGCCATTTATTTTTCAGAGAAAGCCATTTTGGTCTCATCATAGTCGTCCCATGAGTTTAGCATCACTTCTTAGTTCCTGTCCATGTGTCCCTCCACTTGCTGGAATGGAGAGCTGCAATGGAGAAATATAAGGGCAGCTCACACTCTAGCAGACACAGCCCATCTACACACCGTTCATTGCAGGAGAAGTGCCTGACCAGATATGGGTTCGTCCAGAGATACTGTAACACATGATTTGAGGGATTAACAAAAAACTGAAAGCATCCATTTAAAAAGGACTTTCCTTCAAGAGCTAACACCTTTACCCTGGGTTCAGACCTGAGCGTTTCTGAGACGCGCGTGTTCCGCGTGTTTTTGTCGCGCGTTTTATGCACGTTTTTGTGTGCGTTTTTGGCACTAGTAAACGCGCGTTTTACGCGCGTTTGTGTGATTGACTGCAGTGTTGTCCAATGACCAAAAAAGGGTTTGGCCTTTCAAGCATGTTACAAATTCATAAACGCGCGTTCGAACGCCCGTTTTCAGTGTCAAAAACGCGCAATATACAAGCGTTGCGCGTTCCCATTGAAGTCTATGGGCCAAAACGCACGACAAACGCCCCCAAAAAAGCTCAAGTACTTGTTTATGCGTCGGGCGTTTTTCAGCGCGTTCGAATGCGCTGTAAAACGCGAAAATGTGAACCAGTCCCATAGGGAAGCATTGGTTTGCATCGGTTATGCGTTTTACAGCGCGTTCGAATGCGCTGTAAAACGCGCAAGTGTGAACTGAGGGTTAGGGAACTTACACACATGACATTTGCTCTGCTGTTTTTTTTGTATCCATATAAAAACAGCAGAATAAGCAAAGGTGTTTTTTTCTTTTGGCACCTGCATTTTTGCTGTGTTTTTTTTGCACACAGTGAAGGACCTTTATTAAAACTGGAGTTTCCAGTTTTGATCCCCTGTGTGCTGGACTAAGATGCCCCTTAATAAAGTAGTTGCAAATCTGTCACTCAGTGTGCCAGAACAGTTTGGCATAGACTTGGACTGTGTTGGAAAGCTGAAAAAGTAGCAAATTATGCCACAAATATGGAGTGCGCCATAATTTACGACTTTTTTGTGCCACAATATTGGCATAAATACAATGATAATTGCCCCTCCATGGGGGATATTTATCAAGATTTATAATGTAGTACCTTCCATAAAGTGTACTATGGAATGATGTCATATATTTTTTCACTGGTTTTCCAAGAGTGGTAGACCCAACATGGCCAATAATAAATTATGTATGTAAAGCACATTTAGCATCAATTATTTAACTAAAGTTAAGTAAAATGCATTGAGACAATTATAAAGAATGCAGAAGTGAAAAGGAATAGTTTTCAATAGCAGAAAATCTGTTATAGATCAACAAGAGGCACCTTAGGGACACCAGCTGTGGCATTTATTTGGCATTTTATATCACCCAATGTTACATATTTATTTCTTTTACATTTTGACTATGGATCAGCATACAGTTCCCGCACACCATGTAATACAGGTAGAGATCAGTACAGTACATATAGTACACGTACAGAGCAGTACAGTATATGTAGAACAGGTAGAGAGTAGTACAGTACATGTAGTACAGGCAGAGAGCAGTACATTACATGTAGTACAGATAGAGAGCAGTACAGTACATGAAATACAGGTAGAGATCAGTACAGTACATATAGTACATGTAGAGAACAGTACAGTACATGTAGAACAGGTAGTGAGCAGTACAGTATATGTCGTACAGGCAGAGAGCAGTACATTACATGTAGTACAGATAGAGAGCAGTACAGTACATGTAGTGTAGGTAGAGAGCAGTACAGTACAGGTAGAGAGCAGTACAGTACATGTAGTACAGATAGAGAGCAGTACATTACATTTAGTACAAGTAGAGTGCAGTGCAGTACATGTAGTGTAGGTAGAGAGCAGTACAGTACATGTAGTACAGGCAGAGAGCAGTACATAACATGTACAGGTAGAGAGCAGTACAGCACATGTAGTACAGATAGAGAGCAGTACAGTACATGTAGTGTAGGTAGAGAGCAGTACATTACATGTAGTACAGATATAGAGCAGTACAGTACATATAGTGTAGGTAGAGAGCAGTACAGTACATGTAGTACAGGCAGAAAGCAGTACATTACATGAAGAGAGCAGTACAGTACATGTAGTGCAGGTAAAGATCAGTACTAGGGATGTCCCGATACCATTTTTTTAAGACCGAGTACGAGTACCGATACTTTTATTTAAGTACTCGCCGATACCAATTACCGATACCTCGTATAAATAGCGGCGCAGTTGCCGATAGCAATGAAAAAAATTAAAGCTGGAATTTGGTTGCTATGGACAACGGCTTTTCTTTTACTTTGTACAAGTGTTAATAAATTGATAAATTGGAATATAATAGTGTTTTCCAACCAATGTGCATCCAGGGGGATCTGTTATGGGGGATCTGTGGATGACGCTGTTATGGGGGATCTGTGGATGACACTGTCAGGGGGCTATGTGGATAACACATATATAGAATATTATGCTATATACGTGTCATCCAGAGATCCCCACAGTGTCATCCAGAGATCCCCACAGCATCAGAGTCCCCACAGTATCCAGAGATCCCCACAGTGTCATCCAGAGATCCCCACAGTGTCATCCAGAGATCCCCACAGTGTCATCCAGAGATCCCCACAGTGTCATCCAGAGATCCCCACAGTGTCATCCAGAGATCCCCACAGTGTCATCCAGAGATCCCCACAGTGTCATCCAGAGATCCCCACAGTGTCATCCAGAGATCCCCCATACACAAGTGGCCGGAATGACTAACTTTTGATGCGGTCTCCCTCCGGTCAGGTGCTCAGTCTCTCCATGCTCCTCCTGCCCAGCGCGCCTTCTACATTCATAAAGTGGGCGGAGCGCGCAGGAGGGACGTGAGGTGCTTGGAGGAATCGGGCAGCTTGAGCTCTCAGTTCCTCCATGCGCCTCATGTCCCGCCTGCTCGCTCCGCTCACTTTTATGAATGAAGAAGGCAGGCGGGGCTGGAGGAGCATGGAGGACTGAGCGCCTGACCTGAGGGGACTGGGCAGGTTAGGCTTAAGCTGCCGGACCGGAACTTCCGGTATCGGCAGCGGTATCGGCGGCATTTTCACGAGTACAAGTACTCGTGAAAATGCCGGTATCGGTCCCGATACCGATATTGGTATCGGTATCGGGACATCCCTAACCATAACCATATTGAGACATTTATCGCGCTAACATGCCACGATAAATGCCCATTTAAAAGAAAAAAATAGTAAAACATAGGCTTACAAGGAGACGTAATACTGTACAGGGGCCAAATGGAGACGTTATACTGTATGGGGGCCACAAGGAGACATTATACTGTATGGGGGCCACAAGGAGACATTATACTGTATGGGGGCAGCCACAAGGAGACGTTATACTGTATGGGGGCAGCCACAAGGAGACGTTATACTGTATGGGGGCAGCCACAAGGAGACGTTATACTGTATGGGGGCAGCCACAAGGAGACGTTATACTGTATGGGGGCAGCCACAAGGAGACGTTATACTGTATGGGGGCAGCGCAAGGAGACGTTATACTGTATGGGGGCAGCGCAAGGAGACGTTATACTGTATGGGGGCAGCCACAAGGAGACGTTATACTGTATGGGGGCAGCGCAAGGAGACGTTATACTGTATGGGGGCAGCCACAAGGAGACGTTATACTGTATGGGGGCAGCGCAAGAAGACCTTATACTGTATGGGGGCAGCCACAAGGTGACGTTATACTGTATGGGGGCCACAAGGAGGCGTTATACTGTATGGGGGCCACAAGGAGACGTTATACTGTATGGGGGCCACAAGGAGGCGTTATACTGTATGGCGCCAGCCACAAGGGGGCGTTATACTGTATGGGGCCAGCCACAAGGAGACGTTATACTGTATGGGGGCCACAAGGAGACGTTATACTGTATGGGGGCCACAAGGAGACGTTATACTGTATGGGGGCCACATGGAGACGTTATACCGTATGGGGGCAGCCACACGGAGGCGGTATACCGTATGGGGGCCACACTGAGGCCTTACACTGTATGGGGGCCACACTGAGGCATTATACTTTATGGGAGCCACACTGAGGCATTATACTGTATGGGGGCCACACTGAGGCATTATACTGTATGGGGGCCACACTGAGGCATTATACTGTATGGGGGCCACACTGAGGCATTATACTGTATGGGGGCCACACTGAGGCATTATACTGTTTGGGGGCCACACTGAGGCATTATACTGTATGGGGGCCACACTGAGGCATTATACTGTATGGGGGCCACACTGAGGCATTATACTGTTTGGGGGACACAAGGAGATGTTATATGGGGGCCACAAGTCTTGCTTTATTATTGTTGCTTTAGCTGTGACTTACACTCCTGTCAGGTGAACTCTATGTGAGGAGGGTGTCTGGACTCTGGAGTGGAGAGGCTTTTCCCGCGGCTCACTGACTACTGTGCTCTTACTGGCACGTAAGAAAAATTCTGTGGGCGGAGTCTAGAAGATGGGGGAGGAGCCGGGGGCAGAGATAGACGCTGCTGGCAGTTTGAGTCACCGGACACCCTCCTCACAGAGTTCCATATAGAGCTAGATGGGTCACTGTCTGTGGGCGGAGTTTTGAATATAGGAGGCGGAGCCTGGCACGGCGCGGCCGCTGTGCAAAGTTTTCAATAGAAAGCAGCAGCCGAACATTGGAGGGAGGGAGTGCGCAAGAAGTCAGAGAGCGCACGAGCGAGGGGCGGAGTCTGGGATCAAAGCAGCCGCGGGCAGGAAGCAATTTGGCTATGCAAGATGTCGGCTGGACGCAATGCTATACAAAAGCTGCGCGCGCACAGGTATCGGCGGCGGTATCGGCGGCATTTGCACGAGTACAAGTACTCGTAAAAATGCCGGTATCGGTCCCGATACCGATACTGGTATCGGTATCGGGACATCCCTAATCAGTACAGTACATGTAGTACAGGTAGAGTGCATTGCTGTACATGTAGTGCAGGTAGAGAGCAGTACAGTACATGTAGTACAGTTAGAGAGCAGTACATTACATGTAGTACAGGTAGAGAGCAGTTCAGTACATATGGCATAGGCAGAGAGCAGTACATTACATGTAGTATAGGTAAAGAACAGTACAGTGCATGTAGTAGAGGTAGTGAGCAGTACAGTACATGTAGAACAGGTAGAGAGTAGTACAGTACATGTACATGTAGAGAACAGTACTGTAAATATAGTACAGGTACAGAGCAGTCCAGTACATGTAGGACAGGTACAGAGCAGTACAGTACATGTAGTACATGTAGAGAACAGTACAGTGCATGTAGTACAGGTAGAGTACAGTATATGTAGTACAGGTAGAGATCAGTACAGTACATGTAGAACAGGTAGAGAGCAGTACAGTACATGTAGTACAGGTAGAGAGCAGTACAGGTAGAGTTCAGTGCAGTACATGTAGTACAGGTAGAGCGCAGTACATGTACAGGTAGGGAGCAGCATAGTACATGTATTACAGGTAGAGAACAGTACAGTACATGTAGTACAGGTAGAGTGCAGTACATGTAGTACAGGTAGAGAACAGTACAGTACATGTAGTACAAGTAGAGTGCAGTGCAGCACATATAACATAGGCAAAGAGAGCAGTACATTACATGTAGTATAGCTACAGAACAGTACAGTGCATGTAGTATAGGTAGAGAATAGTACAGTACATGTAGTACAGGTAGAAGTCAGTACAGTACATATAGTACACAAAGAGAGCAGTACAGTGCATGTAGAACAGGTAGAGTGCAGTGCATTACATATAGTATAGGTAGAGGACAGTACAGTACATGTAGTACAGGTAACGTGCAGTGCAGTACATGTAGTACAGGTAGAGAGCAGTACATTACATATAGCACAGGTAGAGAGCAGTACAGTACATGTAGAGAGCAGTACAGTATATGTAGAACAGGTAGTGAGCAGTACAGTACATGTAGTACAAGTAGAGTGCAGTACATTACATGTAGTACAGGTAGAGGACAGTACAGTACATGTAGTATAGGTGGAGACCAGTACAGTACATGTATGGTGCATGTAGTACATGTAGAGTACAGTATATGTTATCCCTTAACCCATAATGCCTTTAAGGGATTTGTACAATTAAAGATTTCTTACTTTTGTGATTGCCTCTATTCATTTGATATACTAGTGAGCTCTGTAGTGTCGAACTTTCTCTTCTTGTACGATATTATAATTTTTTATAACAAAGAGCAGCTGCTTCAAATATTTCAGCACTTTCCCACTTGTTCTCCAATTTCACCTGCAGGTGAAAAAGAGAATAGATAAATGATCTTGACATGCAAGTTATATCTAGTCCATAGGTGGCAGACTACAACCATGAATTACATTGGGAACAGTTAGAACAGTACACAAGACATTATCAACATTATAAAAGAGAAACAATATCCAATTTTGATATCATATAGGATTTATCGGGAAATGTTTTTTCCTTAAAGGGATTTTTAAAGAGGTTATCCCATGAATTTAAAAAAAGTAAAAATATCTGGATTAATGCACAGCATTGTTTTAACTATATAAATGCAAGAAATTATGCTATCTAGTCTAAGTTTTACTTTTTTCTCTTAGTACTCACGTTATCTGGAGTAGAGACGTTCTCCGAATTTTTCAAAAAGTTTGTTTTCGACCTGAATCAATTTAGCCCAAACTAAAGTGGGTCCAATTGCCCTGAAAATTGGAATATAACACCCTCTAGTCTCCTAGGACTCTGAATTTTTCGGAAAAGATGTTATCTCATTGTACATTTTTTATGAATTTTTGCTTTTTCTCCCCCCCCCCCCTAAACTCTTGAATGCAAGACAGCAATAGTAAATCATGTGTGAGTGACACTGACATACATAGCTATGGGTAAATGCATGGTTGGCACTGTTAAAGAATAGTGTGTTTAAAAACACACTGCGTCATGGCACATGTTATGCTTTTTAAACACACAGTGTTATGGACAAAAAAGTGGAGGGACCAAGCGTCATCATTTTTGCCTTAATTGGGGCAGAATGCCTGCCCACATGACACATGCAAAAGGGTTACCTGTCAGAACAAAGAGTGACTTGTTTGAAAAAAGCCTCCAAAAATTGTGCATTACCGGGGTAAGAATGCTTGCCCGTATTTATACACGCAAGTGTTAATTGTTAGAAGAAAAAATGGCTCATTCTGAACAAGCGTAGAAAAATTCTTCTTTGAATTGAGAGCAGCAGGAATACAGTGTGGAAAGGGTAGTATCAGTAGTAGAAGCATGGCATGGAACATACGAGTCAGTAGATCTGCTTTTTATGGGTAGTGGTAGTAGTAGTAGTAGTAGTAGTGGCGTGTGTGTAGCGTTAATAGTTGTGGCAGTAGGGTAGTAGCAATGAGGATTAGCAGCTGCGGTGGTGACGGCTGCAGCAGTCTTATGGTACATGTTTCCAGGCAGACAACAGTAGTGGCATGATGGTAGGCAGGCAGACAGCAACAGTGGTAAGCTTGGCCACCATCAGCAAGGCCACATCTATTCACTGGCGTAAGCCAGAAGAGTGTCAAAATCCTTCCGGATCAATCCCAGGTTCATTTTGACAACTGATGTTTTGGAGACTGGCGGAGGACAGCTTGATCTGTTTGGGTTTCTCCACTTCCTTTAAACTCTGAAAACCCTCTCAAAAGATGACACTGGAGCCTGGGTGAGAAAGAACATAGAGACCATACTGGGCCGGTTTGGGCCACTGTTCCAGTGTGCCTGCCCAGAAGTCCATGGGGTAAGGGAACAGCATATGTGCTGCGGAAAGGCCACATTACAGGTAAAACTGAACCTGGCTATTGAAGCAGTAGGTCTCCGGTAGCTGATTTGCCTCAGTCTGGTGCAGCATATGGTAAAACTGTTCCGTCATGTTGAGGATACTGCACTAGCTTCAGCTACTGCTGTGATGGTGGCTTTTACTGTTTGGCTAGTCGGTGTTACGTTTGCATATTTGATAAGTACTGAGTGGACACTTCATTTAATGTGTCTTGTGGATCTACATTTGTTTGGTTTCCTTACTTACTAACCAACAATATATGCACCTTGCCTGTTAAATATTTTTGACTAAGTTAGTATTTATCTTTTTGACTATTTTCCCATATGTAATGTGGGTGCAAGCGATTACACTTTTTCTGCTACTTATCATTTTATCATGTACATTTTATTTCATGTACACTCACCTAAAGAATTATTAGGAACACCGTACTAATATGGTATTGGACCCCCTTTTGCCTTCAGAACTGCCTTAATTCTGTAGTGTGGCATTGATTCAACAAGGGGCTGATAGCATTCTTTAGAAATATTGGCCCATATTGATAGGATAGCATCTTGCAGTTGATGGAGATTTGAGGGATGCACATCCAGGGCACGAAGCTCCCGTTCTACCACATCCCAAAGATGCTCTATTGGGTTGAGATCTGGTGACTGCGGGGGCCATTTTAGTACAGTGAACTCATTGTCATGTTCAAGAAACCAATTTGAAATGATTCGAGCTTTGTGACATGGTGCATTATCCTGCTGGAAGTAGCCATCAGAGGATGGGTACATGGTGGTCATAAAGGGATGGACATGGTCAGAAACAATGCTCAGGTAGATGGCCAATTGGCACTAAGATGCCTAAAATGTGCCCAGAAAACATCCCCCACACCATTACACCACCACCACCAGCCTGCACAGTGGTAACAAGGCATAAAGGATACATGTTCTCATTCTGTTTACGCCAAATTCGGACTCTACCATTTGAATGTCTCAACAGATATCGAGACTCATCAGACCAGGCAACATTTTTCCAATCTTCAACAGTCCAATTTTGGTGAGCTCGTGCCATTGTAGCCTCTTTTTCCTATTTGTAGTGGAGATAAGTGGTACCCGGTGGGGTCTTCTGCTGTTGTAGCCCATCCACCTCAAGGTTGTGCGTGTTGTGGCTTCACAAATGCTTTGCTGCATACCTCGGTTGTAACGAGTGGTTATTTCAGTCAACGTTGCTCTTCTATCAGCTTGAATTAGTTGGCCCATTCTCCTCTGACCTCTAGCATCAACAAGGCATTTTCGCCCACAGGACTGCCGCATACCGGATGTTTTTCCCTTTTCACACCATTCTTTGCAAACCCTAGAAATGGTTGTGCGTGAAAATCCCAGTAACTGAGCAGATTGTGAAATACTCAGACTGGCCCGTCTGGCACCAACAACCATGCCACGCTCAAAATTGCTTAAATCACCTTTCTTTCCCATTCTGACATTCAGTTTGGAGTTCAGGAGATTGTCTTGACCAGGACCACACCCCTAAATGCATTGAAGCAACTGCCATGTGATTGGTTGACTAGATAATTGCATTAATGAGAAATAGAACTGGTGTTCCTAATAATTCTTTAGGTGAGTGTATGTGTAATAAAGACCGAATCATACTATGGTTTGTGTATATGATGGCTCATTTTTCTTTGTAGGTGTTATACTGTTTGTGGCAGTGGAGATGGTGGGAGGTAGGTTACTCAAGGGTTGGGAGCGGAGAATGCCTAGAAACCTAAAAAAAACATTTCCTCCCTCCATACACAGTACTAACCTGCAACAACCCATTCCTCTCTCTTCATCATGCAGGCTTGGCACAGTGGGCAGGTGGGCCTGAGTTAAACAGCACTCCTGCTTCCTTCTTGGAGGTGCCGATGGAGAAGAGGAGAATCGGTCTTCTCTCTTCATCTCCACTACCATGGACTGTTTGAATGCCGTCCTTCTGCCTCTGGCCCTATGAATCCCCCTTTCCCTCCTGTAACCAGGTCACCATGTTGGTGAAGGGGTGTGAAATGGGGAAAAAAAAAAAAAAGGAAAATTGCCTCTCTGGTGGTGCTCCTTCATTGTGCCCTCAAGTGCCTAGTTAAAAATACAGCCCTGCCTACAGCTTAAAGAGGTTATCCCATGAAAACTATTTATGACCTAGCCATAGATGATAAATATATAATTGCTGGGATCCCCACTGCTGGGACCCATACTAATCACTGGAATATCTGTCAAACCTGTAGTCTTTGAATTGAACACAGATCCATTCAAACTACTCCTCATTTGTAGTGATTGGTGGGGGTCCTGGTAGTGGGAACGCCATAAGCCATAAAGGTAAAAGGTATTACCTATCATGTATGTTTTTTTTAAGAAACTATTTTAAAAACTCACCCTAATTATGGAAATCTCCTCCCTCGCAGACTCCCTGAGCTCTACCCTTGAGGCAGAGTATTCATGACACACTGCTCCTGATCATACAGTGCACTATGTGGCTCTACAGTTACAGTTGCACAGGCCTCTATGTCCCCTCCCTGTACTCATCTCAAGGATCAGTGCATGTACTGCATGGGGAGAACAAGAATCGGAACTACCAGTATTCCTGCTATAGCCAACACAGGGAACTAAAACATTCTCTGCCCTAGGCCTCTAGGGATTTTGATGTTAACCTGCTCTTTACCCTAGACTACCTGGGATACAGATATTAATCCATTCAATTCAAAGACCTGCATCAGTTGCTTACCTTAACTACATCCCTACCCTAGGCAATAAAGGATAGTGTAATTAATCCCTTCACTGCCATAGACCACCAGGAACCCTGGAAGTAAACTTTTCTATGATAAAGACCAGGAGGGATACTGAAATAAATCTCTTCACTTCCGTAGATCACCAGGGTTGCAGACATTAACTCCTTCCCTGTCTTAGACCCCAGGAATGTTACCATAATCCCAATAAATAGTTTTGCTAATTATGACTATTTGTTGCTATAGAGCAATATTTATTTGCTGCTGCTTTTATACATTACATTTTCACACTGTGTTTATACTTATAAACCTTGTGAAAATCTGATTGAATCATATTTTCTGCTCTTTTGGATTGCCCGGTTTAGCGGGAACAATGCTCAGGACTAGGGTTAAGCGAACTTGTATTTTAAGTTCGGGTTATCTTAGAATCCCGTTATGGATTCGCTACCACGGGCCATAATGGAATTTGGAATCCAAGTTCGCACAACCGTCCTTCACTGCACTACTTCCTTCTTCTCCTCCATACAGAGCACAGGAGCTCCGCCCCTCATGTCACATGATCATTATACCAGGCCCTTTACCACCTCTTATCCAATGACGGTGACGTCACCCCAGGTCCTTAGTGTTGTCCAAGGTTCGGGCTCATAGAAGAATCCCCTTATGGATTCAAAATTCCATTATGGTCCGTGGTAGCGGAATCCATAACAGGATTCTTTGATAACCCGAACTTTGGACGCCGAACTTAAAATACAAGTTCGCTCAACCCTACTCAGGACGTTACCTGCTCTGCTCAGCAGCTACAAAGGTCCTGAGGGAATATTGGGATGTTCTATGAAAACAAGTGCACACATTCTGGTGGCTCGCTGAATATGAAGTTGAGTGGGATCGGACGCTTAGTGGATTCTCTGAGACAAAGGGGTCTGTCCTGTGCACTCACACGCTACGGATTTTGTTGCAGAAATTTCCATTCATCCAAGTTCCTGTGAATTGGGTGGCAAGCACATGGATTTCTGCAAGCCCCATTCAGATGTCTGGAAATGATTTTCAGTCGTGGAAATTTGTGCAACAAAATCCACAGCATCTGAATGCATCCAAAAAGATTCCTTAAGTGTGCCAAATATGCAGGAGGAGCAGGAACTGCAAACTATAGCTGCTAATACGGTTTCTGACCACAGTTTAGTATAATATCAGATTTACATTACATGATGGTAAAGACAAAAATATGTATGAAATGATTTGCACTGTTAATGATACAGTTAATATAAAATATATGAAGTGATTGACAAACTCATAATAAAATAGCTACAAAGCAGAGCTGCACATTTGTGATCATCACTATCATCTTACTTGTCATCATATATACACGCATTTTGAGCAAAATTCCCTTATCTTAGGTTCTTAGCGATCAGTAGAGCCCACTGATTACCATACAGCATTTATACGCAATAAAGCATATCAGAAGAAGAAAACAAAAACAGGATTCTGTAAAAAATAAATAAAAAAAGCAACAAAAAACGATCCTTTGGCATCAGTTGACATCCATTTGAGCCATTTCCGCCTGTGAGACGTTTTTTGAGACGGGGAAAAAAAGCACTGTGTGCAGAACATTTTCACGGTGACAGGTTCCCTTTAAAGCTTTTTTCCCATTTTAAGTCTCTGTCAATATATAAAAATATCATTCCCATGTGCCTCTGCTAGAGTTATTCTCCATCCCATGCATATGAAGTAATTGGAGTCCTCTCTGTCTAGACAAATCTAAACACCTGTTCTTCTTGCAGATGCCTCAATCAAAATGCTAATCCCATGCACACAAGATGTCCACAAAATGTTCATATGCAGGGAAAAACTATCTATGCATGATACAGTACAATATACTGCAATATCATATTACTAATATTACTGTAACTTAAAGCATACCTGATATACAGTATATATATATATATATATTTTTTTTTTACATAAATCAAGATTATATGTGAGTACATGAAACTATGATATATCTTAAATAGGGAAATTATTTACTCGTCCAGTAACCTGTAGCCCTCCTTTCTCTGGCTGCAGTGACTTCATAAATGTTCAGAAGCCTCATCAGTCTTCAATAAACAAAGAGTATTGCAATACACAGACAGGAGGGGAGAAGAGGGGAATGCAGCTGCAGCATCTCTCCAGAAAGTGTATATGAGAGGAGGAGAGTCAGAAGACACAATAATTCAGCATAAGAAAAAATGTACAAAAAGCATTAAAGAGAGGGACGAGGTAGATGTAAAGTCAGATATATTATTGTATCTCTGGTCTTACTACATCTAATGCAAAGTTTTCTTGCAGTTGTCTAAAGAGTGTGTGTGTGCACATATATGGTATATATATATATATATATATATATATATATATTATATATTATAATCCAAAGACGAGGCAGCACTCCAGCTTTAGTGAGAATATAGGTGACCCTCTTTATTCTGCAGGCAACGTTTCGGTCCACACAATGAGACCTTTGTCAATATTTATATAGAGGGAGGCTGCATTATTTGGTATTATTTTGAAATCCTCCACATTGAATTTAGCTTAGGTTTTTCCAATGGGAAGGGGGTCATGTGATATATCAACCTTGGCTAGAACATACTTAAAAACATGCTGGAAGTGTCAATTTTGACCTATCCTTACCTCTTTACAAGTTAAAGGGGTTTTCCTGGATTTTGATACTGATGACCTATCCCTAGGATAGGTCATCATCAGTATCTGATCAGTGGGAGTCTGACACCCAGGACCCACGACGATCAGCTGCTTGAGAAGGCACTGGCGCTCCTGTGAGCACAGCGGCCTTCCCCGTGCTTACCAAGCAAAGCTGTACATTGTATAGCGGCTGTGCTTGGTATTGCGCTCAGCCCCGGGTGTCGGACCCCCACCGATCAGATACTGTTGATTTAGGGCTCATTTAGACAGCCATATGAATAAGTCCACATCCGTTCAATTTTGCGGAGTAAGTGCGGACCCAATCATTTCAATGGGGCTGCAAATGATGCAGACACCACACCATGGCTCCATTCTGCGGCTCCACTGAAAAGATAGAGCTTGTCCTTTCTTGTCTGCGATTGCATTTTCTATTATGGTTGCGACCATATGCGGTCCGCAAATTGCAGAATGCACACGGGTGGTGTCTGTGTTTTGCGGATCCACAATCACTACGGCCATCTGAATGTGCCCTTAACTGAGCATAGGTCATCAGTATCAAAAGCCCGGTAAACCCCTTTAAGCAAGGACAAATTTGGTCAACTGTCTCTACCATCCAATTTATCCATTGTTGTTACAAATGAACAACCATGCTATTATCTAAGGGACATTGCATAGATATTGTACTCATGTGTGGAGGGAGGAGCACAAACGGTGCAAACAAAAATATAAAATTGTAATTCATTAATGGAATAAATAAAAATAAGACAAAATTATAAATTCTGTCAGAAAAAACTAAAAAAACACTATACTCGGTAGATCTACACAACTTTAATTACCTGAAAAATTAATTATACAGGTTATTTAGTGTAAACCATTTATACCAATGGTATGACAAAATGAGGAAATAAGTAATATGTTGCTATTTTCTTTATTCATGCAACCAAGAAAATAAAGTAAAATGATAGAAATTACATTTATATGAACCCACAACAACAGAGACAAAAAAGGCAAATTCCATTGCATAAAACAAGGCATCATACAGCCATGTCAATGAAACATTCGAAAAGTGAAAACATGGAAAGATTTTATGGACTTGAACTATGCTATATATGATACGTTTGTGGCATCAAAAAGTCACCAATTTTGTCACACACTTTTTTTGCAGCAAAATTTGCAAATTTTCCCCATTCACGCCACTTTTCATAAGTGGCAAGAAAAGTGTGTGTGTGTGTGTGGGGGGGGGGGGGGGGATGGTAGCAGGCCCAGCACATTAATCTTTATTCATGTCAGTTTTCTGGCTTGAATAAAAATGGAAATCTGTGGCAGCTTGGAAGTAGTCGTAGATTCTAAACTGTCCCACGGCCAGAAAGAGAATACGCTAAATCTATGAGAAACATACGCCTCTTTATAAATTGGCGTATCTTCTGGTTGTGCAGGGGGAATCAAGACTGGTGAAGAAAACACTGTTCTTGTAAATGTCCCGTTTAATGTGTAATTAAGATCCAAAACAGGCATGGTCTTTAAAGGCTACCTATTAGTGTTGGTCGAGCACAAAAGTGCTCGGGTGCTCGAGTAGAACACCTCGGGATGCTCGAGTGCTCTACTGAGCACCCAAGCACAATGGAAGTCAATGGGAGAACCCAAACATTAAACCAGGCACCCCCTGCTCTGAACAGGGGAGGAGGGTGTCTGGTTCACAGGAAAAGGTCAGAAATTTATGTAAACACCACTGAAATGGTTTGGGAAAAGCATGAGGAGGATGTCTGGATGCATCTTGGACTCCCAGGTCGCTGCTGGGAATGATGTTCTCCGAGTAGTACGCCACTTTTACAGACTGTAATTTTAGAGGAAAAATTGTTAGGAAACATCCTTTCCTGTATATCTACTTGTATATAAAGTACAAGTGCTGCCAAAAATTACAAGGAAGAGGCACTCCGATACAACCTGCATATCACATAAAGGAGAACCTTATTCACATTGTGGTACAATTTTTCAGGTAGTGGAACTCCTACACTCATAAAGCCTATGCACTAAGTGAAAAAGCTGCCAAAAATTACAAGGAACCGGCGCTACAATACACCCTTTATTACACATAAAGGAGGGCATGATACACACCCTTGAAATTATGATTGATGGCCTGCTGGTGACCCTCAAAAACACTAGGAGCAATGGCCTGCTGGTGACCCTCTAAAACATTAGGAGGAAGGGCGTGCTGGTGACCCTCTAAAACATTAGGGGCGAGGGCCTGCTGCTGATCTGACCATCTAAAATATTAGGGTTGAGTGCCTGCTGCTGAACTGACCATCTAAAACATTAGGGTTTAGGGCCTGCTGCCGAGATGACTATCTAAAACATTATGGGCGAGTGACTGCTGCTGATCTTACCATCCACAACATTATGGGCGAGGGCCTGCTGCTGATCTGACCATGTAAAACATTAGGGGCGAGGGCCTGCTGCCAAGCTGACCATCTAAAACATTATAGGCGAGTATCTGCTGCTGATCTGACCATCTAAAACATTAGGGGTTAGGACCTGCTGCCGAGCTTACAATCTAAAACATTATGGGTGAGGGCCTGCTGCAGAGCTGACCATCTAAAACATTATGAACAAGGGCCTGGTGGTGACCCTCTAAAACATTAGTTGCAGGGGCCTGCTTATGACCATTTAAAACATTAAGAACAAGGGCCTGCAGCCGAGCTGACCATCTAAAACATTATGGGCGAGTGCCTGCTGCAGAGCTGACCATCTAAAACCTTATGGGCGAGTGCTTGCTGCTGATCTGAAAATCTAAAACATTATGGATGAGGGCCTTCTGCAGAGCTGACCATCTATAAAATTAGTAGTGAAGGTCTGCTACTGAACTGACCATATAAAACATTAGGGGTGAGGGCCTGCTGCTTAGCTGACCATCTAAAACACTATGAACAAGGGCCTGCTGGTGACCCTCTAAAACATTAGGAGCAGGGGCCTGCTTGTGACCCTCTAAAACATTAAGAACAAGGGCCTGCTGGTGACGCTCTAAAACATTATGGGTGAGGACCTGCTGATGACCCTCTAAAACATTATGGGTGAGGGCCCGCTGCTGAGCTGACCATCTAAAACACTTGGAACGCGGGCAGCCTAATAAGCATGTTGATATGATGGAAGAGGAGAACGAGAAAAGGGAGATTGAACCATATACCCTTTTTAGTGGTGCAAGGGGTGCATGGGAATACAGTGTATTCAATACACCGTAAAAGCCACATTTCTAATGCCCTTATGTTCAGCCGCTCTGCTCTGGTGGAGTAGAGAAGTCATGGGCAATCCAGTCTTGTTCATTTTTATAAGAGTCAACTGGTCAGCATTTTCAGTGGACAGGCAGATGCGCTTATCAGTTATTATGCCCCCAGCAGCACTAAATACACCCTCTGACAAAACTCTGGCGGCGGGGCAGGCGAGCACATCCAAGTTGTAGAGTGCCAGTTCGTGCCACGTGTCAAGCTTGGACACCCAACAGTTGTAAGGCACAGAGTTTCAGTAGAAACAGAAATGGGGTGGTTATGCTGATAATAGCGGTATCGCCGCTCACCTTCTGTGTTGATTCCTCAAAGTTGCGTAAAACGTCACAGAGGTCAGACATCAATGCCCACTCGTCGCTTGTGAAGAGCGGAAGCTGACTGGAAAGGTGACGACCATGTTGCAGCTGGTATTCCACTACTGACCTCTGCTGCTCACAAAGCCTGGCCAACATGTGGAATGTCGAGTTCCAGCGCATGTTCATCTCGCACACCAGTCGGTGAGCTGGCAATTGCAAGTGCTGCTGCAGCATTGCCAGTCCGGCGAAAGCTGTCGATGACTTGTGGAAATGGGCGCACACGCAGCACACCTTCACCAGTAGCTCAGGCAAATTGGGGTAGGTTTTGAGAAACCGCTGAACCACTAGGTTGAACACGTGGGCTAGGCATGGTATGTGTGTGAGCTTGCCGAGCTCCAAAGCAGCCACCAAGCTACGGCCATTATCAGACACAACCATGCCTGGTTGTAGGTTGACTGGCGAGAGCCACAGCTCAGTCTGGTCCCTTATCCCCTGCCATAGCTCTGCGGCGGTGAGCTGTTTGTCACCTAAGCAGATCAGTTTAAGCACGGCCTGTTGCTACTTCTCCACTGCAGTGCTACACTGCTTCCAGCTACTGACTGATGGCTGACTGGTGCTGCAAGATGATAATTCAGAGGTAGAAGTGGAGGAGGAGCGGAGGAGGAGAAGGGGGGTTGCAGCCACTATCGTAGATGGTGGCGGAAACCCTGATGGAAGTAGAGCCCGCAATCCTTGGCATCAGTAGCACCTGTGACATCCCAGGGCACGACCCCCGACTGCGGCAACATTCACCCAGTGTGCCATCAGGGAAATGTAGCATCTCTGGCCAAAAGCACTTGTCCAATGTCCATGTGTCAGTCGTTAAGTGGACCTTCCCAACGACTACATTGGTCAGGACATGGGTGATGTTATGGGACACATGCTGGTGTAAGGCTTGGACAGCAAACCATGAAAAATATTGGCGGCTGGTGATGGAGTAACGGGGGATGGCCGCCGCCATCAGGCTGCGGAAAGCCTCAGTGTCCACAAGCCTAAATGGCATTTCCAGGGCCAGCAATTTTGAAAAGTGTGCATTTAGTGCTATAGCCTCTGGGTGGGTGGCTGGGTATTTGCGCTTTCATTCAAAGGCCTGGGGTATAGACATCTGTACGCTGCGCTTGCCACCTTCCCAGATTGGGTCAGTGACTTCATCATCCACCACCTCCTCTTCCACTTCCTCACTCTGGTCATCCTCCTGACTTGTTGACCTATCAACAACCTTAGTTATTGACAACTGTGTCTCATCCTCATCATGAACCTCTTGAGGCACTAATTGCAGTTGACTTATTGGCAACTGTGTCTCATCATCATCCACCTCGTGAAACACTAATTGCCATTCCCCACCGTCATCTTCTTCTGACTGTGGATGCTCAAGAGTTTGGGAATCAGGGCACCAAGATCTCCTCATGTCCCTCTTCAAGCAAGCTTGGCGAGAGGCCTAATTTAAGGAATGGCGATGAAAAGAGTTCCTCAGAATATCCGAATGTGGGATCACTTGTTTGCCTAGACTCTCCATTGTGGGAGGGCGGAGGATCAGGGTGAGGATTCTGTTGACCAGACTCTTGGCTACTGAGACTGGACTTTGTGGAAGACAGAGTGATGCTTAACTGACTGGAAGTATTATCTGCTGCAATCCAACCGACCACCTGGTCGCACTGGTCTGACTTCGAGAGTGGTGTCCTGCGCCGCCCTGCAAACTGGGACATGAAGCTAGGTATCGTG
The DNA here is from genome assembly GCA_033119425.1 of Bufotes viridis. Lineage (NCBI taxonomy): Eukaryota > Metazoa > Chordata > Amphibia > Anura > Bufonidae > Bufotes > Bufotes viridis. Next base: position 71,060,675 of record CM065589.1, on the reverse strand, counting down.
GATGAGTGTCTTTCTTGTGCTCTTGCAGCAGGCACAGTTTCACCGCGCCCAGGGCCACGGCCTCTGCGTGCACCATCAGCAGCACGGCCACTTCCCCATACCTTACTGCTCGCCTTGCGCATATTAAATGGTATATATGATTGCAAGTATGTCACACGTACAGTAGCGAAGGTTTTGTAAGTGTATGCACTAGTAAAGTACACAGAATGTCACAGATATTTTTAGGATGCGCACACGTTAAACAGGAGATGTAGCACAGATAATGTCCCTGTCCGCAGCGTATATGAAAAAAGTACACTGAATGTCACAGATAATTTTAGGATGCACAAACGTTATACAGGAGGTATAGCACAAGTAATGTCTCTGTCAACACCAGCTAATAAAAAATTACAGTGAATGAATGTCACTAATATTTAGGATGCACAAACGTTATACAGGTGGTATAGCGCAAGTAATGTCGCTGTCACCACCGGCTAATAAAAATTTTCACTGAATAAATGTCACTGATATTTAGGATGCACAAACGTTATACAGAAGATATTGCGCTGGTGATGTCGCTATCAGCAAAAATAAAAGATGTAGCAGAGGTTGTGTCACTATCAGAAGCGGCACTAACTATTGCACACATTTTAGTGCAGGTTGCGCGAAAAATATATATTGCAGCCAGATATAACTATAGTCCTTAAAAGGACTTTTGGGTCTCTAACAATTCCACGCAATTTAGCGCAGTTTGTGCTTATAGTTATATTGCTGCCAGATGCAACAATAGTCCTTAATAGGACTTTGGCTTTCTCTAACAATGCCAAGCAATTTAGCGCAGGTTGCGCTAACAATTATATTGCTGCCAGATACAACAATAGTCCTTAAAAGGACTTTTGGGTCTCTAACAAGTTTTTTTCCTAGAATATTATGATTTCATTCCCTACACTATCTGTCCCTTCTGCAGCACAGCTCTTCCTGACTAAGACTGAACTGAACACGTGTCATCGGGTGCTATATAGCACCCGATGACGCGTTCCATCCAGCCAATCACTGTAATGCCAGTAACCAACATGGCTACAGCATTACAGTGAGTAACAGTACTTCCCCGCACGTTTATTGGCTGCGTAGCACTCAGCTTTATATATTAGACTAGCAGAAGGACCCGACATCAGTACCCTGTCTCGTTAACAGTGATTTCAACAATAACACGCCCCCTTAACAGTGACCTCTACAGAGCTCTGTTCCCTTAAAATGTGACCTCCATAACACCCTGCCCCTTTAACAGTCACCTCTACAGCACCTCGCCCCTTAACACTGACCTACACAGCGGACCGTCCCCTTAACTGTGACCTTAACAGTTCCCTGTACCCTACACACACACACATACATACACTCAGCTGTATATTTTAGATATATATATATATATTTTATGTGGTAGAAACTTTTTTGTTATAGTTATTTATTAAAAGTTCACACTCCTTGGCTTCTGCAGCTTTTCTGTTGCACAGTACACATCAGCTGAGCTGCAGAATGCCGTTCTATGATAAATCTGTGACACTGACTCCGTCAGACTAATTTTTCCCCCAGCCCTTCTCTGATCTTTCCTGAACGATTTTCCAAGCTGACTTATGCTCAGATCTAGTGTTGATCACGAATTTTCGAATTGCGAATTTTAATCGTGAATATCGGCACTTCGAGAATTTGCGAATATTTAGAATATCGCAAAATATATTCGCAATTGTGAATATTCGGTTTTATACGAATATTTTATATGCAAATTTTCGCAAGCAAGAAAATAGTCATTATTCGCATACATTTGCATACTAATTTGCATAAACTGGTATTTAAAAGGTATCTTAAATGCCAGTTTATGCAAATTTTTATGCAAATGTTATGCAAATTTCTATACAAATTTATACACATTTTTATGCGAATTTTCGCAATCAGAAAATAATGACTGGAGATTACGAATTAGCGAATTTTCGAATATATGGCGAATAGTCGCCCAAATATTCGCGAAATATCGCGAATTCGAATATTGCCCCTGCCGCTCATCACTACTCAGATTACTTGGGCATAAACCAGCTTAGATTGTTCAGGAGAGGCTAGAGAAGAAGTGGAGAATCAGACAGCCAGTCTGACAGATTTATCACAGAACAGCTTTCTGGATCTGCTGTTTACTGTAAAGCGTAGAAGATGCAGAATCAAAATGATAGAAACATTTAATTACACGATATACTGTATTTTTTAGGTTAAAATACATGTAAATCAATAATAAAAAAAAGCTCCCAAGGTGTCCATAGGTTTTAAGAGATTAAAAGGTAATATATTATGCTATTTTGCTATTCCCATTTCCTATTTGTAAAATATTATTAGGGATCATAAAACCCCTTAAATAAGAACTAAACTTATTGCGATTCTTTAAAGTCTAGAATTGAGAAATATAATATTTGGAGCAGTAGGTATGATAATGATTATCTATTGCTTAGCATTTTTATGCTATATTTGCCTTAATTTAAATATAGTTAAACTGCTTCCTGACCAGCATATGTTCAGCAATGCGGGACCTGACTTGCCACCCAGCGCCATACAGGTACGGTGCGCTGATCAGGCGGGTGCAGAAACTGCGCCCACTCGATCAGCAGCAGGGGTCCGGCTGTTCCTGACACCCTTCTATGCCGCGGTTAGCACTAATCACAGCATGTACGGGGTTTGTGGAGGAAGGGGCTCCCACCCTGTCCCCATGGCGTCCCCAGCCTGCCTTCTATTGAAGCCTGTGAGACCCAGGCTTTCAGGATATTACGCTGGTAAAACACTGACAGTCAATGTATTACAATATACATGTATTGCACTGCATTGTAGAGGGGATCAGAAATTAAAAGTAAAAAAAAGTGTTTTTCATTATAAAAAATAAAAGTTCCAAGTAAAAAAAGACCCCTTTTCCCATAATTAAGTCATATAAAATTGTTAAAAATAGGGAAAAAAAGAAAAATCAACATATTAGGTATCGCCGCATCTGTATCGACCAGCTCTATAAAAAAAACATAATAAATGCACCCCCTCCGATGAACGCCATAAAAATAAATAAATAAAAACTGTGCCAAAACATGCATTTTTTGGTCAGCTTAAATCACAAAAAGTGTAATATCAAGCGATCAAAAAGTAATATGTACCCCATAATATTACCAATCAAACCGTCATCTCATCCTGCAAAAAATTAGTCCCTACTTAAGACAATCGCCTGAAAAATTATGAAAAATATGTCTTTCAAAATATGGCAAAACAAAAACAAGATTTTTTCTTTTCAAAAATGCTTTTGCTGTATAAAACTAGATATATTAGGTATCACTGTGTCTGTATTGACCAGATCTATAAAAATATCACATTATCTACCCTGTGAGGTGAATTCTGTAAAGAAATTTAAATAAAAACTGTGCCAAAACAGAAATTTTTGGTCATCTTGCCTCACAAAAAGTGTAATACCATGTGATCAAAAAGTTGTATGTGCCCCAAAATAGTATCAATGGTTAACGTCACCTCATCCTGCAAAAAATGAGACCCCACATAAAACAATCCCTGGAAAAATTTAAAAAATATGGCTCTCAGAAAATGGCAAAGAAGATTTTTCTTTTCAAAAATTCTTTTACTGTGAAGAAACGTAACAAAAATAAAAAACGTGGACATATTAGGTATCGCCATGTCTTTAAAATACTGCTTTTATAAAAATATCACATAATCTACCCTGTCAGGTGAAAGCTGTAAAAATAAATAAATAAAAACATTGCCAGAACAGTCATTTTTAGCCACCTCTCCTTATAAAATGCATAATATCAAGTGATCAAAAAATTATATGGACCCCAAAATGGTACCAATGAAAATTTCACCTTATCCCTCCAAAAATGAGCCCTCACATAAGACAATCACCCAAAAAATAAAAAAATATTGCTTTCAGGAAATGGCGATGCAAAAACATAATTTTTCTTTATAAAAATGCTTTGTGTAAAAGTGGTAAAACGTAAAATAAACTGTATAAAATTTGTATCTCTGTCATCGTATTGACCAGCAGAATAAAGATACTGTAACATGTCATTTTTCCCACACAGTGTACGCTCCAATAACAAAACCCCAAAACAATGGCAGAATTGTTGCATTTCTTTATACTTCTTCCCAAAAAGCAAACTAAAAAGTGATGCAAAAATTGTATGTGCCCCAAAATAGAGCCAATGATGATGGCAACTCATACCACATAAAATAAGTTTTTACACGGAGAAAAACTTACGGTTGTCAGAAAATAGTTGTACTGGTACCCCAGAGACTGTGCTTTACCAACAACCAACATGGTGTCTGTAAACCTGCAGTTTGCCCCTACAGCAGTTTATGACCACATATGGGGTGTTGCCATATTCAGGAGAAAATAGCTAATAAATTATGGTGTGCTTTTTCTCCTGTTTCCCCTTGTAAAAATGAAAAATTTGGGGCTAAAGCAACATTTTATTGGAAGAAATTACATTTTTCATTTTCCCATCCAAGTGTTTTTAAATTCTGTTAAATGTCTATGGGGTCAAAGTGCTCAGTACACCACTTACTAAATTCCTTGAGGGGTGTAGCTTCCAAAATAGGGTCACTTTTTGGAGATCTTACTGTAGAGGTACCTCTGGGTCTGTTCAAATACAACATGGCGCCCAAAATCCATAAAAAAAACTCTGCTTTTTATTTTCTTTTTCTTCTCGGACATGCTTGAGGGGGTGGTTGGGGGGGGGAATATTAGTACATTTTTTTTTGTTATTACGATATTGTGTTTGATACTGAGAAAAGTTAAATAAAGACTTAAAAAAAAAAAAAAAAACTCTGCCCTACAAAAACCATATGGTCTCCTTCCCTTCTGACCACTGCCATGTGCCCAAAGAGCAGTTTACGACCACATATGAGGTGTTTCTGTAAACTGCAGAATCAGCATAATAAATATTGAGTTTTGTTTGGCTGTTTGACAAAAACGATTAACATAAAAAAATCTGCCAAAAATGTCACCTACATTTTCCTTTAATTCTTGTGGAACACAGAATTTCTAAAGTTTGTAACATCAGTTTTGAATAATTTGAGGGGTGTAGTTTCTAAAATGGGGTCATTTATGGTGGTTTCTATTAAGTAAGACCCTCAAAATTACTTTACAACTGAATTGGTGCTTAAAAAATTATTTTGTAAATTTTCCTGAAAAATTGATTCTAAAATTCTAAGCCTTCTAACTTCCTAAAAAAATAAAATGATATTTACAAAATAATGCAAACATAAAGTAGACATATGGGGAATGTTGATTGATAACTATTTTATGAAGTATTACTATCTGTCTTAAAAGTAAAGAAATTACAATTTAGAAAATTGTGAATTTTTCCAAATTTTCTCTAAATTTAGAATTTTTTTTAATAAATAAATGAAAAAATTTTGACCCAAATTTACTGGTAACATGAAGTAAAACATGTTTCCAGAAAACAATCTCAGAATCGGTTAGATAAGTAAAACCATTCCAAAGTTATTACCACATAAAATTACACATTTCGCATTTGCAAAAATAGGTGAAAACTACCCTGGGGTAGAAGGGGTTAATTAAAATAATTTACAAGCAATCTTGTATATAGTGTTAATTATTGGAAAGCTAAAGATGTGGCACTCCTATTTTAATTGCAATTATACAAATAAAAATCTAAAAAGCGTCTCTAGATTTGGAATTTGATACTTTTACATTTCTCCCACCATATTTAAATTTTTTCTTCTGAAAGCGCCTTTTCCATGTTATTAATGGAGGAATGATGTAATCCAAGACACTGTTTCTTTTTTTCTGCAGAAGTATAAGATGCCATAAGATTAAGATTCATCTCTAGCTGATCCGGCAAGTAAGCATTCTGCGGAGGAACGTTTACTGCCTGTCTATCTCTCGCGGATTACATTTTCCTAAAGATAAACTACAGGTGGTTATGTTATCAGCACACTGGCCAGCATGACATCAACACTTCCCTAGAGTGATTTCTATTGCTGAAAGGCTGCCGAAGATATGGACCTGAATTCTGTTTACTTCAGAAATAATAAGCTTCAGATTTCCATTCAACACAGCTAATTGATGGCTAATGCTTCTGAGATCATCCATTTGGCTATTCTGCCTTCTCGTTGATGAAACTGTCTTGTGGCCTTTCAGTAGAAGCTGAAATACTGTTTCTGAACAGGTGTTTTTGGTTGGATTGGAATATGATACATATCATCTTGTTCTCGGAAGATGTAAAACTGAAGATGTATTATATTTTGGCATAGGTTTCCATTACCTAAAAAAGAGAACAATTCCCAGTTCTATATTCCATGTGGATTTGTCCTAGCGTTGTACACAGATTATATAGAGACCCATAACAAAACTTAGTATGGGCTCCCCCCAACAACCTCAGATTTCTACAAATATTCTATCACGTGTTGGAATTTCTTTTTAAAGTTGTGCTTAACCTCACCCACTTTACCTGACTTCTGTGTCATAAAAAGTTGAATAGGTGCTTTATATATAATTTGCTTATTCTGGACACCATACTTCTCAAACTGGAATAAATCCATTGATAAATCTCCCCATACAGCTCTATGTCTGCTGCTTCCCACATTCAATGTATTATAAAACTGTCTTTCTGAAGCCACCACCAGGGGGAGCTCAGTGGATAGGAATGTATACAGTTCCCATTGAATGCAATGGTGTATTACCCTGAGATCTGAGATTCTGGAAAAAATAGACTTAAAACGACTTAGATGAATAAAAGATAACATACAAAGTAAAGTGAGTAACAGTCACCAAATTCAAGAACAAATAAGCAAGCTCCCCATAGACCAGTTCCCAACATGGCACCTGGCCGACACCCATATCATACAAACAGAGGTAGTGGTAGCAAGACACATCTTACCCTGATGATGTCCTCAATGGAGCTAAACTTTTTGGGTTCTCCCTCTGCAGTCACTTGGTCTGCCTCCATGGAAGGCATATTACTGGGTTGTCTCAACATTAACAATTTTTTTTAGATATAATTCTGCATAAAAAATTACTTTTGTCACTTATTTTCTGTTATAAAAATGTTCCAGTTGTGAGATATCCCCTTTACTTCATTACCAATGGCGCCCTTATGGTATTCATTGTATATAGTCATGTGCACTACTGAGCTGAATGTGGTCACACAGTTCAGTCCAACAACTTCCACCAGACGGAGCATCTTGGAAAAGGGCTGACCATCTCTGTTGGTTTCACTTCTATGGAGAGAACATCTTGTACTGTGTAAGGAGACCCAGACAGAAGACTAGAAAGCACAACCATGCAGCTCTGCTTACATACTGTACAACTCTGAGTGCTTCGGCTCTCTCTAGTCATCTCATGGAGCACTTCTGAAACTTCTCCTAGTTATACAGCAGGATCACATGCCCTGAGGTACCATCCTGAAGAAGCCCTAGCAATGAATTGTAGCAATGAATGGAAAGATCTCTGGATCCATGTGAGGTACAGAGTTGGTTTTAGCTTTGGTAGAGAATGTCATGTACTATATGAATGTCTTTCATTGATAAATCAATCCTCCAGGACTGGGAACAGGAAGCCATCTTTTCCCCTCAGTTACAAAGTCTAGAAGTGCAAGCGATGCATATGAATACTCCCCTACAGGGTATGTCTACATGGGACTGCACCACTGCGGATTTACATGCAACATTTTACAGTTGCAGCAAAGTGGATGAGATTTAAATCATTTAATCTCATCCACAGACCATGAAAAAAAAACTTTGGTGTGCATTAGAGATGAGTGAAGTTTACGAAACTTTGATTCGGCTGCTTTGCCAAATTTTACAAATAAATTCACTTCTTGACAAATTACTTTGTCATGAAGCCCATTTCTTTGTCAGTAGTGGGCACAATGACGGGCAATGGTAATTGCACCGCCCCCATCATTGAACCCCTCAGATGCTGCGTTCATCGCTGATTGTGGCATCTGAGATAAAAAATTAGGGCTTTCAGGGGTAAAACGCTTAAAAAAAAAAAAAAACATCTTAACTCACCTCATCCATTTGAGCATGAAAAGGTTGCCCGACCATCTTGATTGAAGACCCTGTGCGAAATCTCTGCTGGTGCGTGATGACATCATCACTTTGGCTGGCATGATGATGTCATACGTCACCGTGCGCAAGATTTTGCGCGAGATCTTCAACAAGATGGGCCTCTTCACGCTCAAGTGGTTGAGGTCAGTATGATTTTTTTTTTATTACCACCATTTCAGTGAAAATTGATTTGTTACCACGAAGCATGAGGGAATTCGGCTTTGCGGCAAATTGAATTTTCCCTGAAATTCAGATCGAAGTCTACTTCGGATACTTCGATTCGCTCAACAGTAGTGTGGATTTAAATACGCAGTATGTCAATTTAGGCTACATATCTCCACTGTGGATATCACCCTTTTCAATGTATGGGTGAAGTCCGTATCTGTGACAAATCTGCACATCACTCACCCTGATTTTGCCATGGATCATCTGCAAATTCTCTTGCTAAATGCATCCTATTGGGATGTCATAAGAAAAATGACATCCCGTGTGAACATACACCAAACAGTACACCGCTCTGCCTGTGTTAACAATCATATCTAAGACATTAATAATATTTGCATTTTATATTATTGCGTGCCTTCACTATATGCACATTTTCTTTGGCCCTCCCGGAAACATTGCTGTAATTTCAGAGCTCATCATAGTTTGCACAGAATTGCTTGTTTTGTAGCAAGCCATTAAAAAAAAAATAACAATTTCGAGTCCCCTGGCACGAGCGCACAACAAACTAACCCAAGAAAGCATGCATATAACCCACCCAGACTTGATTTCATACATCTTACAGTAATTTGGGAAATAATAAATAGAATTCCGAATAATTAATTTGCAGTCCCTGATTGTGCATCTCTACATGTAAATCCCAGCATGTAATCTCATTTTCGTTTCTCCCCATAACACATCGATTTTCTGAATGTCATTAACTGGCAGCTGACATGGGATTTAGTAAGTATATACAATAAATTCCTGTGTCTATATGGGGCTTGGAACTGTCATTGTAATTATCTCTTTAATCTTTCTATAGCGAAGCTTGTGAGAATATGAGCCTTGCCTACAGATTTCAACCTGTCCATCTTTACCAATCTATTTAAGTAGATTTAGCCGTAATTGCTGGAGTAATTCTGCCACCACAAATAAACCTGGGCAATCTAAATTGCGTTTTATTGTCTTCTTAATTGTTTCTGTATTGCAAGTCATCCATTCTAAAGGGAAATCCATACTGAAAAGATGACATTAAAGAGCCCTAAATGATGTTGTTTGTGCTGTTTGCTCTTTGTAAATAGCATTAAAGGGGTTGTCTCACTTCAGCAAATGGCATCTATCATGTATAGAAAGTTAATACAAGGCACTTACTAATGTATTGTGATTATCCATATTGCTTCCTTTTCTAGCGAGATTAATTTTACCATCACATTATACACTGCTCGTTTCCATGGTTACAACCACCTTTCAATCCAGCATTGGTGGCCATGCCATAGGAAAAAGCACTAGTCTACGTGCATTCCTATGGTCCATACCACCAGAGAGGCCAGTGCTCTCTTTCTATAGTGTGCTAGCACGGCCACTGATGCTGGATTGCAGGATGGTTGTAACCATGGAGATGATATGTGTATAATGTGATGGAAAAATGAATCCAGCCAGCAAAGGAAGCAATATGGACAATCACAATATATTAGTAAGTGGCTTGTATTAACTTTCTCTACATAATAAATGCTATTTGCTTAAGTGAGACAACCACTTTAAAAGGAAAGTTTTAGGAAAATATTTAATGAATTTGAGTTAAATCACAATCGCAGGCTACATTCACATGAATGTATGAATGAGTCCACACCCATACCGCAATTTTGCGGAACGGCTGCGGACCCATTAAAAAAAAAAATAGAACATGTCCTATTCTTGTTGCGGACAAGAATAGGCATTTTCTATGATAGCCGCGGCATGTGCGGTCTGCAAATTGTAGAACACACATGGGCCGGTATCCGTGTTTTGCGGATCCGCAATTTGAGGATCTGCAAAATACAAAGTTTGTGTGAATGTAGCCTCATACTATTAAATTACCCAATTGTAGACTGCAAAGAAAAAAAATTGAGGTTAGTGAGCACATCCCAATGCGCAGGTGCACGCCGCCATGTCTGAAAGCATAAAAGCACAAACAAACACAATGCAACACAAATAATAAGGTAAATGCAATAGTGCCATACTCACTATAGAAAATGTACTAATGGTAATGCTACGTTATAAATGTAAGATTCTTGGCAAATACATTTCCTCCTTGTAGACTCTGTAGACTGCAGAGTTGCTTCTCCTAAGTATCTAGATTTGATTTGACGCCTTAGTATAGACATATTGTTGGATAACTCAATTGTTCAATGTGAACTTTGCCTTCAACATGTATTTTAATCCATAACTGCATGTGCTTTATATATCTTTATGATCTATACAGGCTGTAGAAATAAATGGTGGGGTTTGTGAAGGTCATAGTGAGTATGTTAACTTGCATAGTAAAGGCTAGAGTTTTCTAAGGCAAGTTTTTGGGTTGCACATTGAGGTTTGGATAATAGGGAAACTTCAAATAGCCTACGAAGGAAAATTTCAAAGGAGAGCATAGAGAAACGCAAGTGGGTAAAGAGTAGAGATGAGACTATCAGGACAAGAAACGAGGTTCTGTTTGGGTTGGTATCTGGAGGTTAGTGACGAGAAGTGCAGTGGATCATGGTGAGAGTCCTTTGTATATATTGTATAAGGGTAAGGATATTGAAGTGTATTTTCTATGTGATTGACAGCTAGTGTAGGGTCTGAGATGGAAAAGTACAGGTTATTGTGTTGTAGAGTGGAGTAGGAGATAAGGTTCTTGTCTTTTTTAGTAGACCACACAGAAGTGTGTTGTAATAGATTAGCAGTCATATGGTAAGGGTAAGGCTACTTTCACACTAGCGTTTTCAAGTCCGCTATTGAGATTCGTCATAGGATCTCAATATTGGAAGAAAACACTTCAGTTTTGTCCCCACTCATTGTCAATTGGGACAAAACTGAACTAAACGAAACGGAGTGCACCAGATTTAATTCCTTTCCGTTTGGTTGCGCCCCCATCGCGGACAGAATAATGCTGCAGGCAGCGTTTTTCTGTCGGCGATGTGGTGCAGATGCGTCCTGACACACAGTGTAAGTAAGCGTTTTCTCTGACACAATAGAAAACAGATCGATCCCCTATTGACTTTCAATGGTGTTCATGACGGATCCATCATGGCTATAGAAGACATAATACAACCGGATCCGGTCATCACGGATGCATGCGGTTGTATTATTGTAAGGGAAGCGTTTTTGCAGATCCATAACGGATCCGCAAAAAACACTGGTGTGAAAGTATCCTAAGCCTTAACTTTGACTGTGTAATGGTATGGGAAGAAAATCTAATTCCTTGTGTTTGTCTTTGGATTCTGTGATCTTGTGATCTGTGGAGTGGTGTGAATATACTTGTACAGTAAAGTTGTTTTCCTTTATAGAAATGTAGGCACCTACTTCTTCCTTATATTTGAGTCATTCAAAAGTGCCCTTTCCACCATCACCATCCAGACATACTCTTTTTGGAGCCTTGCTCAGCATGTCTAAACACTCCCATGTTCCTTCCCCGCATCTGTGGCCTTCTACAGAGAATGGTGGGGCAGGAAGCCCATAGCTCTCTGCTCCACTATATGCTTCCTGAGTAAGGGACACAGTTGAAAGTGGTGGCTCTGCCAAAAACGCCTGCTGCCAGAGGGTCCATTGGAGGGACACCATTTACCCTATGGTTATTGCAGCCATCTATGGTCAGTACTTGTCTCCAAGGGCCCAGATCTGTCCAGGAAAGAGCTTATCACCTTATACATGTAAGAGCGAAGAGTAGGGCATCTGTCACTTGGTATAGCCAGCACTAAACCATAGTGTCTATATAATTTTCAACCACAACAATGAGAAGCAAAAGGTCCAGAAAATAGCTGAGTGAGTTTTCCATAGAAATGAATGTAGAGCACGGTGTACTCTCGTTCACTTTGGGTGTCCCATTCTAGAAATAGGTGCAGAGCCCAGAGGTGGGACCTGCACGAATCTGACATTGGTGACATATCCTAGCGATATCCTGGCAATGTCTGAGGTGACATGACCCCTGTCTGAGGTGACAATGCCTTAAACATTTCCACATTTTTTCACGTTACATCCACATTGGGATTTTATGTGGTAGACCTAGATATGGCGGTCCACCTAAACTGATAACCAAGGAAATGAGAGCACTAATTAGAGAGGCAGTTAAGAGGCTCATGGTCACTCTGGAGGAGATGCAGAGATCCACAGCTCAGGTGAGAGAATCTGTCCACAGGACAACTATTAGTCATGTACTCCACAAATCTGGCCTTTATGGAAAGTGGCAAAAAGAAAGCCATTCTTGAAAGCAGGGACAGGGAAGCTGGTCAGAGTTGATGGGAAGATGGATGGATCTATACAACAATTCTGGAGGAAAACCTGGTAGAGGATGCAAAAGGCTTGAGACTGGGACAGAGGTTCACCTCCCAGCAGGACAATGACTCTAAACATACAGCCAGAGCTACAATGAAATGGTTTAGATCAAAGCCGGTCAAAGTCCAGACCTAAATCCCATTGAGAATCTGTGGTAAGACTTAAAGTATAACTGTCAAATTATTATTTTTTTTACTATTGGATTTTGGTGATTAATATCACCTTGTTGGCCCTGTTTTAATTTCTGATTGTTTAATAAATAACCCCTAAAAGCCACCTAAAAGTCCTCAGTATTGGTTATTTTTACCTGAGATTAAAATCAGGTTGCTATGCTCCTTCCGTCTACCAGATGAGGACGGAGCACGCTGCGTGCACTGGGAACTGATAGTGAGTCAACATTGTAAGGGAATGTATAAAAAGCCAGGTTCTTCCTGACAGGAGATAACAGTGCTGGGCTGTGTGTGTGAACTTCTCCACATGCCTGTGCTTGGCAGACACTCCCTTAGCAGTGCTGGACAATGTGGCTGCTCAGTGTATAAATGAAAGCCTTATCTGATAAGAGGAGAGCTTGTAGGAGGACTATAGGCTTCAGCCAGACCTGGGAACTTCACTGCAAGACCCCCCTATACAGAGCTGGTCTTCACTAACTTCACTGCAGGCGTCCTATGGATTAGCCTCAGGGCTGAGGGCGGCCATCTTAACAGAATAGAGAAATTGCAGTTTTATGCAGACTGGTTGCTAAGGGCTGAATCTTATTAAATATGGGGTAAGTAAGTCTAATAGTTATTGATTCAGGAATATTATCATATTAGTAACTACATATATGAAAACTGAAATTAGGGTCTAAATGTGACAGTTATCCTTTAAAAATTGCTGTTCACAGATGCCCTCCATCCAATCTGACTAAGCTTGAGCTATTATGCAAAGAAGAATGGGCATAACTTTCAGCCTCTAGATGTGCAAAGCTGGTACAGACATACCCTAAAAGACTTGCAGCTTTAATTGCAGTGAAAGGTGGTCCTACAAAATATTGACTCAAGAGGGCTGAATGCAAATGCACAACGCACTTTGCAGATTTTTATTGATTCAAATTTTGAAAAATATGGGGCACATTTATTATGACCATCATTTTAGACACCGGTCTTAATGAGGCCCGGCGCTGGTGGTGGATCAGGCGGAGTTATATAAAGACGCTGACCTCTACATAGCTTTGGCGGATCCACCGCCACTTCTAAATGTAAGACAGCTTCCTAGCTGTCTTACATTTAGACAATTTTCTACTCCAGGTGTAGAAAATGGTAAAGAGATGGGCCTGCCGTCCCTTCCCCTTCCCTGCCCACGCCATGCCCACTTTTTTAGATGAGCCCGGAAAAGATGCTGATTGCGGTGCAAAGGAACTTTGCGCCGCAATCTGAGCCAGAAATATAGGCATATTTTAGTTTAATAAATGACCCCCAATGTGTCATATTCTTTTCACTTAACACATACACTTATGATCAAAAGGGTAACAATGTTTTGAACTTTTGATTTTGAAGCTCCATATCTCACCATCTACTTCATCTTTGAACATGAGACTCCCATCATTTTATTGACATTCATCTTGGCTATCTCATACATAAATTAGACTTGGAACTATTTAGCATACGATTAGTTATGCAGATTCCTTTCATGTAACTGCAATGTTACTGTTTTGGTCCTGGTGGTGGAAAAATCTTTTTTTTCTTACGTACTGAAGAAGATTTCCCAAGAAAAGAGAAACAGCATAATCTAGCTCATCGATAGTGATATTTCGGCCAAGAAAATTGGGAACTGCATCATGTGAGTGCCATGACAGTTGGAAGAATACGAAACAAAGTCCGTCCATCCATTTTAAAGCCAAGAGGTGGATGTCCAGGCAAAGTATCGGAGTCAACAAGTCGGCTCATCACAAGGTCTATTAGTTCTGGAGCAACAAACATGGCAGTGGAGGTGGCTCTTATGCTTCGCAATAGTTAGATCACAGACATCTTTGCAAGCACTGTGTGATGTGCATTACGCAAGTCTGGAATGGTGGACTGAAAAAAAAAGAAGAAGCCTTGAGTTCAATATTGTCATAAGAAACACCGGCTCGAGTTTGCAAAAAAGTATGAACAGTGGATAGTAGAAGATTGGAAATGGGTGATTTGGAGCGATGAGATTAAAGTCAATAGACTGGGCTGTGATGGGTGCAAATGGGTCTGGAAACAACAAGAAAAAAGGAGCTGACAGATCGATAAATTGAATGAACGGTCAAGTTCGGCGGAGCAAGTCTGATGATATGGGGTTATTTCAGATCCAAAGGCACTGGATACTTGACCAGGATCGATGGTGGTCTCAATGCTGAGCTATATGTGAGTATCCTACAAGACAAGTTACTTGACACACTCAAATACTATGGGTATGAAAAGGACAACATAGTGTTCCAGCAGGACAACGACCCAAAGCATGCATCGAGATTGGAAAAGAAATGGCTCAATGACAATGAAGTAGAGGTGCTGGATTGGCCCCACAGTCCCCAGACCTTAACCCAATTGAACACTTGTGGGTAGAGTTGAAGAAAAATCTATATTTGTGCGTTCTTGAATCTGATCAAGAGCATGCCCAGAAGGATTTAGGCAGTGTTAAAAGCCAAAGGTGGATTTACAAAGTAATACAAATTAAAATTTCGAACTTTAGGAACAAAACAGTAATAATGCAGTTACATGGCAATAATCTGCATAACTAATCATATTCTAAATAGTTGCAAGTCCAATTTATGTATGAGATAGCCAAGATGATTGCCCGTAAAATGATGGTAGTCTGACGTTTGAAGCTGTAGTGGATGGTGAGATATGGAGCCCGAAAGTCAAAAGTTCAAGTCATTGTTACCCTTTTGCTCGTCAGTATACTTGCTACTTTGGGATGATCTATCACATAAAATACATTTAAGTTTCGGGGTGTAATGTGAAAATGTGGAAAAGTTCAATGCATTGTAGATCTAGCAGGTGTTGCATGCAATCTGGAGGCTTTGTATGCCTGGATGACAAGCCTCAGCTTTGTGTTATATATTTCATGTTTTATGAACATAAATGATTATATAACATTTACAAATTTAGAAGTTGCCTAAAAGAGCTGTATATTTACTACCTGCACTCTAAAGATAACTATCAGAATAGTGAAAGGGGGATCCCCACCTTAAAGGTGATCTGTCTATAAAATATTAAAGGAGTTTTATGGGTGTAGAATATTCATGACCTATCTTCAGGATAGGTCATCATCAATACCGGATAGTATTCCCTAATGGGAATTTGACACCTTGCATCACCACAGATGAGCTGTTTGAAAAGGCTGAGGCACTCCGATAAGCGCTGCAGACTCCTCACAGCTTAATAGGCACAGCGCCGTACACTGTAGTGGCTGTGCTTGGCATTGCAGCCCAGGCTCATTCATTTGAATGGGACTGGGCTCTGCCTAGGCCATGTGAGTGATGAACGTGATGTCAGTGGCCTAGAAAGAAGTTGTAGCACTCACCAGAGTGCCATAGCCAGCTGATTAGCATGGATGTCTGGAGTCAGAACCTTAACAATAAGATACTGATGATGTATCCAAAGTATAGGTCATCAATATTCTAGTTCCGGGAAACCCCTTTAATTGACTTTTCAGTGTGATTGGGACTTTATCAGGGCCTGTAATATTTAATAATCTTGCATTGACTACAGACTGTAAGTTTATTATGAGTGTTATAGACCTGTAAAAAGTGAGAAAAATCCATATCTGTAGGATAAAATACATACCAGGAGTCCTCTGGGTCCAGATGATAAATGATGATTTCTATAGGGTTCAGGTATGTCAGTCTGCAATGATCCACCCAGTTCATCTAAGAAGAACTGGGTGGACACAATAAAAAAATTTAATAAAAAGTTTTTACAAATATAATGTATTGCACATATTAACAACAGAGTGGTAGTAATAAAACAGCAACCACTTTATTAATGCACTTTTGACAGTACGCAGAAGGATTAAAAACCCAGTCATTCAGTATTATTGAAGAAACATGTTTATCTTATCCATATTTCTAATTATCACTTATTTGCACAATTGTTAAATGCACATATGCCCCCTAGATAAAGATGAGAAATGCTCATATCATGAGATCCGACCTATCATAAATATCAAAGCAGAATAAACATAGCTTAAATGTTGGTAAGCTCATAGACAGACAAGGGAGTAGAGCGGAAAGGTCATAGTCAGGCTCTGCACTAACAGCTTAAATCTTACTTTAACTTGAACAGTTTTATAATATTTACCTAGACACAAATTAAGCAGACTAATCTAGCTAATTGATAGTCAATATAATGGCTTTGATGGGATGATGTGTCTTAAGGAGTCTGATTTCACCATGCTTGTGATTTTCAGTGGTTAATAGATGGTCCAAATTGTCCAAATTTCTAAAACAATCACATGTTAAGGCTAGTTTTACACTAGCGCTAAACTGTTCAGCAGGTTGTTCTGGCAGAGGAGCCAGAGTTCATCTCATCCGGCATAGCTGGAAACTGCCGTAGCACCACCAGGCCCCATTGACTATAATGGGACCTAGCGGAGATCCGTCCTGTTTCCGGCATTAGTGCCAAGATTCAGCTGGATAAATACAGCCGCGGGCAGTGTTTTTGTCTGGCTGAATCCTGGCACTAACGCTGTAAACAGGCCTACCTCTGGGGGCTGTTCATACTGGTAGTCAGGACTTTGATTAGGGTTTTACTAGAAGATGTCCATCTCCTTTCCCTAGTTTCCAGGCCTTATTTCCTCACCCCTTTCCCTCCTATGTTCGATGTGGTGTTTTCCTCCCACACCTGAACATGACAGGTAATGACGTTCAGACTACATGGTCAGATAACCCTTCCTCCCGTGATGAAAGGTGCTCACCTAAGAAGGTCTGTAACACAGCTGTCACGTATTATGGGGGATGAGAGATGCGGCTACCAGGAACCCACTATCTGAGGAGGACCCTCGGACAGATATTCAAGACACAAAGAAAATCTGAAGAACAAAAAGGGATCCAAGGCTACTGCACTGCTCAAACAATACCCCACATATTCCAATAAAGATAAAGGAACATCCATCTTTATTTGATACAGCGTATCACCATTTACCAATGGACGATTGCATTGCACCTAAATTTAGGTCCAAGTGGTGTTTCTACACTACCCTTGCCACTTTTCCAAGAAAAGGTCGGGGCCAGCGGGCCCGGCATATTCATCTTCTTTTATGCCAGTTTTCTGGTGTAAAAGAACACTGAAATGTATTCCAGCACCTACAGTAGTTGGTGTAAATTGTAAAATTATAAAACTGCCAGAGGATGCCTCTAATTTATGTCGAGGCGTGCACCTTGTGATAAATTAGGTGTATCCGCCGGCAGCACAGAGGATATAACACACCGGCATAAAACGATGGTCTGTGATAAATTTCCCCCATAATATGCAAACTTACATATTTTTTTTCCAGGAAGGATTGAATGTAAGACTTCCTATACCAGCTGGATTTCTGGACGGAGAGCCAATACCCCCTGAAAACAA
Organism: Bufotes viridis; assembly: GCA_033119425.1. Taxonomy (NCBI): domain Eukaryota; kingdom Metazoa; phylum Chordata; class Amphibia; order Anura; family Bufonidae; genus Bufotes; species Bufotes viridis. The sequence continues at coordinate 71,042,538 of CM065589.1, read as the reverse complement.
AGCCATGAAAGTGTACTCTACAATTTAGCTAAAGTGTGTAAATGTGATTCCTAAGTGTTACATGTGAATATGTGCATGCATGGTGGTGTATGGAATCCATGGGAACTACTGTATAATGCCTCCATGTCTTCATGTTCTCCTCTACAGTAGATGCATTACTTCTATGAAGGAACACTCATATGATCTTATAAGTGCGGGACAATAGCCCTGTGGGCGGCCCGACGCGCACAGCATCATTGTAATCTATGATGCTGTGTGCTCCCATGCGCACTTTCAATGCCGCTCCGAGACATATGGCCCACTCACGGACCGCATATCTCGGAGGGCATACAGTCATGTGCGAGGACCCTTATAGAGACATTTTATCTGAACTGCTGATTTTGCCCCCAAAAATGACTGTTCAAAAAAAGCTACAGCTGGCAGTGGAGTGGAAGGGAAAAGAAGTACTAAAGAGTAAAAAAGTGGCTCTTTAAAATAATGTACTTTTTCTATAAAATTATAGATATAAGCTGTAAACAAAACAGAGCTGCTAATTAAGGCCTGAAATGAAAAAAGGCAGATGGAATTAAAGGAAGGAATGCAGTCATCCGTGGTTTATGCCAACTTTATAACATAAGTATTAGTTGACTTGATACAGAATTGTGTTCGCATCAGCAATGAAAAAAAGTGCAAAATCCAAGAAGCAAATGTCTTTCAGTTCTGTAATAAATGTACTTGTGCCCACGTTCTGCTTTATGCAAGAGGGGACAAAAATCAACATAATTCACTGTAATTTATGTTAAAGAGTAATTGATTGACCGAAGATTTTCTCGTAAGCAGCTTTAAATCATACAAAATAGCAACTTAATTAGCCGTGAAAATATAAGTACTATATTTTGTACAGTAAAGCCATCTGTAATAGGATTTTTGGCCTCAGCACTGTTTAATTCTAACTACTTTGCTGATATAAAAACAAGAAAACGATGATACAAAATATGTACAAAAAAGGAAACTGTTGGATAATTGAGGAGCACCAAGTATATTTGTCACGTTGGCGTTCCGTGCCCTGCTCTCCTTTGCACGCATGGATGCTGCGCTACTCATCCGGCCTTGCTGCTGTGTCCTGCTCCTCCTGGCCTGTTCTTTAGGGCACAGCATGTTCTCTCTCTCAGCTTTTTAAAGGGGCAGCATGTGCAGCCAAAACGTCCCCCAGTCAATGGCTTGATGCACCTTGGTATATAAGGCAGTCTCTCGAGGGCAGGTTGCCTGAGTTTAGGTATCGAGTTCCTAGTCTATAAGCAAAGGTGTTGTATAATTTGTTAGCCTGACCATGTACTAAACCTCTTGCCTGTCTTGACTATTTTGACCATAGCTTGTTCTTCATTCTGACCCATTGCCGCCTGTCCACACCCCAACCTTTTATATGGAACTGCTCATACTCTACCTGCTCTGACCTTGGCTAGTTTCCTGATGATGAGTTTTGCGTGACCCCTTGATGCTTCACACTTGTTCCCTGCCATCTGTGGGTTAACTGCCAACTACACAAGGACTATTCCAGGTGGTAATGGCCTGGTTAGTTTCTTGCAGCAAAGTAGAGATGTGTATATAGAGGTTAAAGGGGTCGTCCTAGGAAGTTTTTTGTGCATTTTGAATTTGTGCCTTGAAATTTTAAAAGAAAAAATTTGCTATAAAGAATTGCCGTCACGAATCAACTGATAAGTCGCCATTTTTTGTGCATATGGTTTTCATCCTCAATTTTGCACTTTCAGTCAGGGGGAGCCTTCTGGGATCCCTGAAGAAGAACGTTTTACGTCATCACTGTCCTTACCACTGACTCCTAGGGTAACAACAGGGAAAGGACAAACAACACAAACACCACAAACAATCCCAGAAAAGAGACAACAAACAGGAGATCCGACAGCACTAGTTCCAACAGCTCCACAGCAACTCCACCAGGGGCCAGTATAGAAGATCTGGAAAGAAGGTCTATATCTGACACTCGTACCCCAAGGGGGGAAAAAGGGAGATACAACTAAACTTTCACTAGTAATCAATAAAATTGATGCACTGCACCAAAAAGAGAATCATTAAATACAAACAAACCAAAATGAAACACTATACACGCCCCTGAAGTATAATGCAGCAAACCCAGTGAACCAGTGGATTATTAATCAGAGGGCACAGTTACAAGGAGATGTCAAAAATTGAAAAGTTCTTACCAATCTTGAAGTACCTCTATCTATACAGAGCACTCACCCCAAAAGGGGCGACCCTGTCCGGATACATGACCCTAAACCCGGGCGGTATCTCCAACAGACCCTATAAACAATTCCCGTCGTGCCACGTTTCGTCTGATAACTCATGTAAAAAAAAGTATGTACAAGATCAAGCCTGTCAGGCTGAAATACAAAGGTACGCCTGGGTTTAGGGTCAGGTATCCGAACAGGGTCGCCCCTTTTGGGGCGAGTGCTCTGTATAGATAGACAGGGTATTCCTAGTCCCTTTCCTCAATCTAGGGTTTACTAGGGTCAGTCGTTCTCGTTGAACTGCACCTGTTAAGGCACTTCAAGATTAGTAAGAACTTTCCAATTTTTTACATCTCCATGTAACTGTGCCCTGTGATTGATAATCCACTGGCTCACTTGGTTCGCTGCATTATACTTCAGGGGCGTGAATAGTATGTCATTTTGGTTTGCTTGTATTTAATGATTTTCTTTTTGGTGCAGCGCATCAATTTTATTGATTACTAGTAAAAGTTAAGTTTTATCTTCCTTTTTTCCCCCCTTGGGGTATGAGTGTCAGATATAGACCTTCTTTCCAGATCTTCTATACTGGCCTCTGGTAGAGTTGGAGTTGCTGTGGAGCTGTTGGAACTAGTGCTGTCGGATCTCTGGTTCTCACCTGTTTGTTGTCTCCCTTCTGGGATTATTTGTGGTGTTTGCGTTGTTTGTCCTTTCCCTGTTGTTACCCTAGGTGTCAGTGGTAAGGACTAGCGCTCCCACCGCCCTACTCACTACCTAGGGCTTATTTCAGGGTAAGCCCGGGACAAGGCATGTGATCGGCCTACGGGTTAGCAGCCAGTCTAGGGACGTCAGGGCAGCCAGGTGAGTTAGGGGTCACCACTCCTCCCTCTCCCTAGTGAAAGGGTACTCCCCTTGCCTCCCCTCTTTGCCGCACGTCTGTTACCTGCCATATCAGATGTGTTAGCGATGCTCCATGCTAGTGCTGCTTCCTCTTCATTACCCTGCTTGTAATTACACCACACCACAATTCCACAGGAGACGAGGCATAGTATAACGACCAGGATGCGATGCTCGCTTCCTCTTTGTCAAATAGCTGATCGTTGGGGTGCCGGGTGTCGGACCCCTGCGATCTGATATTGATGACCTATCCTGATGATAGTTCATCAATATTAATGGCTGGACAACCCCTTTAAAGGATAAAGACCAGGGGACCACTAGGATAACACTGGTTAGTTGACACAGTGGTCCACGCCCACTGCCCATTACAGTAAGCTCGGGCCATGGATTTCAAACAGTCAGGGCCTTTCTGAACTATTTCAAGAAATGGAGCAACAGCAAATGAAAGAGCAAATACTATTGTATTTGTATAATGTCAACTGGTCCTCCCTTTTCTGCTCCTCCTCGCATGATGGAGATCCCAAGCAATGGTGGATTGCGAACTCAAAGTGGCCCTGGAAAAAAACATAGAAGTGGTCCCATGTTGTAGACGGAGCCAAACTGGCAGAAGGTGTGGTCAAGCCAAGTAGGTAGTTTTTTTTGCCGGGCAATGTGTAGTTTTTGTTGATACCAATTTGGAATATGCCTTATTGATAATTTTTTATTTAGTCTTTTTGGGAGATAAAGCAAGAATAAAACAGCAAATCCCCAAACTGTGTGTGGTTTTTGGAAGGCCGATTTTGCTGGACTGGTTTATCTACACCATTTTCCATTTGAAGCCCCCTGATGCCCCCCCAGAGTAGAAACTCCCTAAAAGTGACCCCATTTTGGAAACTACACCCCTCAAGGTATTCAAAACTGATTTTACAAACATCGTTAACCCTTTAGCTCTTTTGGCACCGTTTTTATTTTATTTTTTTGACCATGTTAATCTGAGGGGTTAGGTCATAGGGTATTTTTATAGAGCAGATTAATACGGACGCGGCGATACATAATTTGTCAACTTTTTTTTTTAACACTATATTATCCTATTTGAAATAAACAAAAAAAATTTACTATCTACATAGTCCAAGAGTCAGTTTTTTTAAAGTTTTTACCCGATTGTCTTAGGTCGGGGCTCATTTTTTGCGGAATGAGAGAACGGTTTTATTGGCACTATTTTGGGGGGGCATATGACTTTTTAATCGCTTGCTATTACGCGTTTTGTTATGTAAGGTGAAATTTTTTTTTTTTTTTTGCACTTTATATTTTTTACCCTGTGAATCTGAGGGGTTAGGTCATGGGGTATTTTTATAGAGCAGATTATTACAGACGCGGCGATACATAATTTGTCTACTTTTTAAAAATTTATTTAGGTTTAACACTATATTATCCTATTTGAAACAAACGAAAAAAAAAAGTAACTATCTACACAGTCTAAGGCTAAATGCACACGACAGTTGTTTTTCTCGGCTTCCGTTTCAGTTTTTTTTGCGGATAGGACAGGAACCCATTCATTTCAATGGGTCAGCAAAAAAATGCTGACCGTTCATCCGTGTGTGTTCCGCGTCCGTTGTCCGTGTTTCCCTTCAGCAAAAAAAGTAGTGCATGTCCTACTTTTTTCTCATTTGCGGACGAGGATAGGCATTTATTACAGGGGATCTGTGAAAACAAAGGAATCCTCCAAAAAAAACTGATGGACCATCAGTTTTTTTTGCTGATCCCGATTTGCGGACAGCAAAAAACAACTGTCGTGTGCATGTAGCCTAAGAGTCAGTTTTTTTCAAGTTTTTACCTGATTGTCTTAGGTAGGGGCTCATTTTTTGTGGGATAGGAGGACTGTTTTATTGGCACTATTTTGGGGGGCATGCGACTTTTGATCTCTTGCTATTACGCGTTTTGTTATGTAAGGTAAAAAAAAAATCCTTTTTTTTGCACTTTTTTTTTTACTATGTTAATCTAAGGGGTTAGGTAATGGGGTATTTTTATTGGGCAGATTATTACGGACGCGGCGATACATAATTTGTCTACTTTTTTAATTATTTTTGAAAAAAAAAAATTGGGTGTCTCAAGTCTGAGAACCATAGTTTTTATCCGATTGTCAGTGGCTACATGGAAAAGGCGGATAATAAATTTAGCACTCCATGGAAGTGTGGTACTCCCTGAAGCCAACAATAATGCAGAGGCCCGGATGATCGGGGCACGTGGCACACTGAGTGGTGGTGTCCTTCCGTGCGACTGCCGGGGCGCTCCAGAATGATGTCAGAGCGCCCCATGCGCATGAATCACGTGATCCATGCGATCACGTGATCCATGCGCATGGGGCGCCCTGACGTCACTCTGGAGTGCCCCGGGAGCCGCACGGGCGGTAAGTATACTGCTTCCCCGCTCCCCACTACACTTTACCATGGCAGCCGGGACTTTAGCGTCCTGGCTGCCATGGTAACCATTCAGAAAAAGCTAAACGTCGGATCCGGCAATGCGCCAAAACAACGTTTAGCTTAAGGCCGGATCCAGATTAATGCCTTTCAATGGGCATTAATTCCGGATCCGGCCTTGCGGCAAGTGTTCAGGATTTTTGGCCGGAGCAAAAAGCGTAGCATGCTGCGGTATTTTCTCCGGCCAAAAAACGTTCCGGTCCTGAACTGAAGACACCCTGATGCATCCTGAACGGATTTCTCTCCATTCAGAATGCATGGGGATAAAAATGATCAGGATTATTCCGGCATAGAGCCCCGACGAGACGACGGAACTCTATGCCGGAAAATAAAAATGCAAGTGTGAAAGAGCCCTTACACCGTAATATAACCCCAAATAAAAAAAAAAGCACACATATATCAAAAGTAAAACAGGTATTTATTAACAAAATGAAAAAATGTCCTCTAGGGCAACTGTTTCAGCTGGGAGAATAGTTCTTTCATTTTTTGAAGGCCGATAAGATTTTTTTTGTCCATTTCTCGGACCTTCAAATTGACATCATACTGGAGCTTTTTTAAAGCCATCATGTCCTTTTTGAACTCGGCCTTCATGTCCTGCAAATGCTTGATGCACTTGTTCACAACTGAAATAATAATAAAAAAAAAAGTCAGTTCAGGTTACTTTCAAGACAATTATCGCATTGTGTGCAGTATGTGTTTAAACACTACAAATTTATCAAAACTCACAAAACTCACTTACGTTAATTATAATTTGGTTTACTTAGTGATAGTTTTCATAGAGTATAATGTTATTTTTTTCCTTAGTTAATAGTTGATCACTATTTTGCAGACTAAGTTTTCCTTTGTTTTACGTTTTCTATTTCATTACTTTTTGTTGTCCCCTCATTTTTGCCACTTTTAACCATTTCACGGCTGACCATTTACAGTGAGCCTCAGCGAGACGTGACTTCACACAGAGGGACAGTGTATTACGGACCAACAGATACCCTCTCCCCAGGCAGATACCCTCTCCTCCTCTTCTAGATCCGGGGGGGTGGGGGGGGTGGGAAGGTCGGGCCTCCTCCGCCTCGACCTCCACGGGATTGCTGACATGCGGGGGGAGGTGGCCTCATCAGTAGCCGAGGTTCCCGGCTCCTCCATCTCCACCACCACCATTTTGCCCACTACAGGTGGGGGATGGGCCTCACTCACGGTTTTACCTATAATAATCACACAATGTTAATAATTTAGACAAACAATTTAGGGATCTGCATGGGATTAAGGTTAGCCCAATGGTGGATTAGCCTCATATTAAAGCTAAATAACATGCTAATACAAGTGTTACAGATGGGTAAAACTGGCCTAAGTTACAAGGTAGGATGAGGTAACAAGGGAATTTGTTAGGAAGGTGTCCTATTGTGTTAATGGGCCGGCACCGATGTGGGTGCATGCAGCAGTTGTCCGGCCATCAGTGACGGACCTATCCCTCCTGCAGATCGGGCCGGCGCAGCTACTGCACCCGCATGATCATAGCGCTGTAAAGGTATGGCTCTGGGCCTTAAGTCACGTTTGAGTGCCTTCTTCCAAATTTGGTAGCCATCTCTTCGATGAGATCGGTTATTATGGCATCCTTGGCTGCATGTTTCCGGGTCAGGTAGTAGCCCTTTTCCAACATTCTCTGCAGGATAAAGATGCAATCATATAATCCCAATTTTTTTTAAATATCAGTTGTCAACAAATGTCCTCAATAAAACCGCAAAAAGTAGTTACGTCTTGGAAAGGGAAATATTACATTTAATGTTACCATTATAAGATCGCATTGTATTGCAATAGTATGTGGGGTCTGAGCAATCGGATATTGGCCAGCTGAACAGATATGTACCTGTCTAGTGAAGTGACGGTACGGTATGGGGTGTACCGCTGGGTCGCCTTCACGTGGTGCAACCTGGGTAACTCTATATAAACCATCAAATGATGGCTGTCAGAAAAAGAAAACTCATATACATAAAATATATATTATGTGTCTGGTATATAGTGTGTGGTATATAGTGTGTGGTAGAGATGTCCTGATACCAATACCAGTATTGGTATCGGGACCAATACCGGACATTTGCATGAGTACTTGTACTCGTGCAAATGTCACCGATACCACTGACGATACCTGCGGCTGTCACGGTAGGCCACAGGTGCTTCCTCTAATACTCCGGCCCCGCTCGTACACCGCATTCATGTAATGTTTAAATCTCTGTAAAAGTATCTGCAACCCGGCGGTAGTTGGAACCATACTTACTGACTACTGTAGTGCACGCAGACTCCCCGGCAGCTTAATCTCGACCTCCGTCATGCACCTTCTGCCTCTGCTGCCTGCTCCTCCCACTTTATGAATGAAGGAGGCAGGAGGCGCATGACGGAGGGTGAGATTAAGCTCCCAGGGAGTCTGCATGCACTACAGTAGTCAGTAAGTACGGTTCCAACTACCGCCGGGTTGCGGATACTTTTACAGAGATTTAAACATTACATGAATGCGGTATACGAGCGGGGCCGGAGTATTAGAGGAAGCAGCAGAGTCACTGCACCGTCCCACCGCGAGTGTCCCCCCCTCCTCCCTCCCCACTGCAGTGTTAGCAGAGTGTCTCTGGGGGACCTGTGGATGACACTTATGGAGGACCTGTGGATGACACTTATGGAGGACCTGTGGATGACACTTATAGTAAACTTTACTATTGGTTGGCTTTGAAAAATTAACGAATATATTAAATATAGCGCTATATTCGTTAATTCTACATAGCCAACCAATATAAAATTTGCCTTCTACCCTGTTCATTTTTTTTTTAAATCGCAAAGCGTGAATAATTTTTCGCACATTATTTGCGATAAAGGGAATATTCGATATCTATAGATGGACCTAATGGGCTACAGGTTATTAAATATTTTTTAGGATTTGCAAATTTTTACAGTACAGGCAATTTATTCCCCAATTCTCTACTTTGACCACACCATTTTAAGCTTTGACCAAGAATGGAAAGAATTCTAGGGAATGAACCTATGACACACAATACGCTTTTCTGTTTGTTAAATGGACATTTGCCACAGCCCTGGCCTTGCATCACCCTGATGTGTCGAAACATTATTCCTAGAGGTGGACACATCCTCCATTGGTGCTAGGGCAGTCCGTGTGCAGAAAATTACTACCGGCAGAATGGTCACCTGTGTTTTTTTCTCCAAATTCTTCTCCACAGCCAAATGGAATTACTCTATAGAAGACAGGGAGCTACTATCTATAAAACTAGCTTTGGAGGAGTGGTGTCATCTGCTTGAGGGTGCCAATCTTACCATCATCATTTACACCGACCATAAAAACTTGACATATCTTTAACCAACTCAGAAACTCAATACCAGTCAGGCACGCTGGTCCTTATTTTTTTCCTACTTTCTTTTTGAGGATAAGAACGTTAAAGTGGATGCTCTATCCAGATATCTTGACTCTGCTGACCATGAGTAGTCTCCTCAATATATAATGGATCCTGTCCAGTGGCGTAACTAGAAATTACTGGGCCCCACAGCAAATTTTTGAATGGGCCATCCGCCCCAGCAGCTTCTTTAAAACCTTCTCTTCATGTGCAACCCCCACTCCTGTACCTAGTCAAGATTTCTCCCTCAGACCACGCCCGGCAGCTACTCATGTCAATTTATATACTGTCACTGTATATAATGTCATTGTATAATATTGTTGAGGGAGAGCTGACAATAAAAGTTTTTAGTCCTTCTCCTGGGTGGGCCCCTTCTGAGCTTAGGCCATATAGCAGCTGCTTCCCCGTGCTTTGACTATAGCTATGCCCCTAATCTTGCCTGTATCAACATTGCTCTAGTTCAGATTAAAGACATCCCTCCAGGGAGAACTTATGTTCCATTGGGAAGACTAAGACATTGGGAAGACTAAGACGTGTCCTCTCCTGGGCACATGGATCCAAGTTGGCAGGGAATTCTGTGGTTTATAAAACTTTTGAATTTATCTATATTGATGGCTGACTCTTTGTCAGGATATTCAAGACTTGTGTGGATGGTGTCCGAAACAAGTCATCAAGACAGAAACCAGCCAATCTACTTCTTTCTTTACCTACTGTATATAAAATGCCCATGGCAACCCATTGAATGGATTTTATTACTTTCTCCCTCCTCTGGATGTACAGTGATCTGGGTAGTGGTAGACTGTTTTTCTAAGACGAAGGCTTCACTTTATTGGGCCTCTATATTCATGAAGAGATGTGCAAACACGAGATGAAGAATTCCCCCACAGTTTTCTCCCGGTGAAAGGGTCTGGTTATCCTCTAGAAACATTTGCCTGAAGTTGCTGTCTTTCAAATTTGCTCCTCGATTCTTGGGACTTGTCAAAGTTATTTCAAGTTAATCCTGTCTGTTAAAAGCTCTGTCTACAACCTTCTCTCCACATTCCGAACTCCTTTCATGTATCCCTTCTCAGAGCCTTGGTGCTAAACCGCTTATCCAAGCCCTCCCTTGCTGTTCCTGTTCCTATTAGTGCTGAATTTAAATTTAAGCTCATCAGTATGTTGCATATGAAGAAAGTCAGGGGCAAGATCTTTTATCTTGTGGAATGGAATGATTTTGGATCAGAGGAGGGGTCTTGGGAGCCTGCAGAGAACATCCATGCACCAGTCCTCCTGAAGAAATTCCTGGCACAGTTTGGTCACAAGGAGAATGGGCATAAGAGTGGGTACTGTCGATCTGGCAGTCCATGCCCACAGCTGCCCTGCTCTCCTCTGCAGGCATGGATGCCCCTGTACTCACCCCCACCCAGGCATGGGATTCAGCCAGTTCTCCACATCCGGTTGTTAAAATTACAACTGGATCGGAGAACCGTGTTACCGGCTGGGTCCCGATCCGGTGCTCTGGTGGTGGCATGACAGCTGGAGATGTTCACTTCTATTGCTTCACGCGGCGCTGATAGTTTAGCTCCTTAGTTGGGTGGTATGTGTGTGTAGTGTATATATGGTGTATTTATGTGTATGTGTGTTGCATGTATATGGTATATGTATATGTAATCATGTGTCATGACACTGCGTGTCTGCCGTTGAGTAGGGAACCTGTTATTAAAAAATTGGACCCCACCCCTGCCCTCACCTCTTTGCTGCGTCCCTCTTTTCTGCTGCTCGTGCTCCCAGCCTCCGGCATCCTGCTCAATTCTGCAGACTTTGCCTGCATTTAGGGCAGGCATGGACTTTCCCTTCGCTTCTTAAAAGGCCAGCACAAGCTTTCAAAATATTTCCCAGCATGGATGTCCCTTAACATATAAGGCAGCCTCCCGAATGGTAGGGCACTTGAGCTTAGGTATCTAATTCCTAGTCTACCAGCAAAGGTGTGGTGTAATTTGTTAGTAATGAATCCATTGCTGCCTGACTATCCTTACTTACTGCTGCCTGCCCTGACCGTAGATTGTTTACCAATCTGACCCAGACCTCAGACCTGTTCTACAGAATTGCTTGTACTCTGCCCACCCTGACCTTGGCTAGTTTCCTGAAGATGAGTTTTGCCTTACCCCTTGGTGCTTCGCACTGGTTTGCCTGACCTCCATGGGTAGGTAGCCAACTACACCAGGACTACTCCAAGAGGCAGTGGCCTGGTTGGTTCCTTGCAACAAAGTCCAGATCCCTGTATAGGTACTAAAGGGTGAATACCAGGGGACAATCAGGATTATGCTCTAAGGCTTAGCCCAAGTCAAACTGGTTAGTTGGCACACTGAGGTCCCACCCACTGCCCGTTACAGTATTTATTACAAGCTGGGCATTACAGGTATATAGCTGACAACAATATATTATACCAAAGGCCATCCATCACCAACTGGTAATTTGCCATCTATACTTAAATACAATTATAGCGATCTGTCATATGTTATCTGGCAAAATGAAGGTTTGATCCCTGATGGTGCCATAGGAAAACAATACTCAATCAATAACAGAGGCTTAACCAGTAACTCTGGGGCCCCATCCATCAGAACATAGTAACTTTGTCTCTGGTGTACTTTCCTCCTTTCCTTGGACTTGTAGTGATCTGCATTTATTTTTTCATTCTTCACTCCCATCAGATAAACTATATCTTACCTCAGAGTTAAAGGGCCGCAGCTGCTACGCCTGCTACACTGGTAGTTATGCACATCATCCCCAACAGTCTGAGGGATGTCTCTAATTCTACACCTGGTGTTTCAGACACTGGGTCTGAAGTCTGAGCTACTCAAGAAAAGTAATGCTAGATTAATCAATGGAAAAAACTGGGTCCAATCATTGATGGGAAGTACATTGTCTGATCCTTGGTGGTGTAGTGGTAAATCCATCAGCTGACATTCTGTAGGTGGGCCAGTGATACAGTCCAGTACTAATACTACAAAGACTGATGTTAGCAGTGATTTTCCATTTTGTTAGATGTTTAGCTGGTTGGTTACAATGCACGACTCCCTAATTATGACTGTCCCCGACCTCCTCAATGGACCTGTGACAATGGACAGTAGCACTCCCTGTAAGTGAGCTATATCGATTAGCATAGGTCTATCTTCATTTTCTTTGCAATGCCTACTAATTTCCTAGAAACGAAGGATGCCATTAAATCAACAATGTTAATATTAGATCAATCACTGGATTGAGTGATGACAAATGTGCTTTAAAAAGCAGTTATTTTTTGTTGTGTAAGAGATAATATTCAATGGTAACATATATTTTGTGAAGCAAGTGTCATGTGCCGAGGTAATATTCATATATCCGATGTGAAATATTGCATGACACGCAAAGCTGATTGAAGCTTACAGTCAATGCGAGTTGAACAGCATCCAAATATTGGCTTTTGCAAGAAGACATTCTGGGAATAGTCAATTAAACTGTGACAAAAAAGATGTGTGGCTTACCTCATTATTAGGAATGAAGAAGCCTTGCATTAGATCATGTCTGCACACTGTCTTGGCTTCTGAACAACACTGTAAATGCGTAAGGCGAGGGCAATTTCTCTTGCAGGTATCTATCTATCTATCTATCTATCTATCTAATATTATCTATCTATCTATCTATCTATCTATCTATCTGTATCTATCTGTATCTATCTATCTATCTATCTATCTATCTAATATTATCTATCTATCTATCTATCTATCTATATCTATCTATCTATCTGTATCTATCTATCTATCTATCTATCTATCTAAATGTAGAAAAGCAGGACACAGCACACTAATAGTTGAGTGCAAAATTAGGCCAACACGAACCGGCACCAGGGTTCAATTCAGTAGAAAAAGTAAAAAGCCAGCAGCACTCCGTTATAATCAAAGCGTAATCGTGGTTTATTCACCCAGTGCTATTTGACACTGGGTGAATAAACCACGATTACGCTTTGATTACAACAGAGTGCTGCTGGCTTTTTACTTTATCTATCTATCTATCTATCTATCTATCTATCTATCTATCAGTATCTATCTATCTACAAAAAAGATGTGTGGCTAACCTCATTATTAGGAATGAAGAAGCCTTGCATTAGATCATGTCTGCACACTGTCTTGGCTTCTGAACAACGCTGTAAATACATAAGGCGAGGGCAATTTCTCTTGCAGGTATCTATTTATATCTATCTATCTATCTATCTATCTATCTATCTATCTATCTATCTCTATCTAGTATCTATCTATCTATCTATCTATCTATCATGTACAGTGCCTTGAAAAAGTTTTCATACCCCTTGAACATTTCCACGTTTTTTCATGTTACACCCACAGAAAGTAATGTATTTTATTGGGATTTTATACCAACACAAAGTAGCAAGTATGTGTGAAGTGAAAAGAAAATGTAATGCAATAAATCCAAATCTGAAGTGTGGCGTGTATTTGTATTCAGCCCCCCTCCATGAAAACCATGTATCAATTTCTTTTCACTTCACACATACTTGCTACTTTGTGTTGGTCTATCACATAATATCCCAATAAAATACATTTCAGTTTGTAGAAGCAACGTGAAAAAATGTGGAAACGTTCTTTTTCAAGACACTGTAACTTAAAAGGGTATTCTGGTTAGTACAAGTTTTCCTCTATCCACTGAACAGGCGATAAGTAACTGAGTGATGGGGGTCTTACTGCTGGGATTGACAAACATCCCGACTCTGAGTCTCTGGCAGATGTATAGAGAATAAAGGAGTGACGGGGAACATGCCAGGCTTGCTGCTCTGGGGACCCCCGTTATCATGAGCATTGGGGGTGCCATTGTTTGGATGCTCACTGATCGGTTAGTCCATTGGATAGGGGATAACCTGTAATATCTGGAATATCCTTTTAATGACCACTCATGGCCATCATATTGTGGTATACACTAATATAACATGTAGCAGAGCAATGACCCTTTTCTCTCCAATTATTGCAAAACTCTAACTCCTATCATGCTCATCATAGGTGCAGGCTGTCAGGACATGATGGTTGTTGTAGTTTTGCATCAGGCGGAGAGCCACAGGTTGAAGAATATTGTAGTAGAGAGTTGTTGCTGTATTAGCTATCAAGGAGAACTACTGATTGTACGGGTTGTGTGTGTTTTTTTATTTTATTTTAGTGGCACGTGACCTTGCAACCATTGCCACATTTTTTTCTGTAACTCACACATGATGCTGCCATGTTGCCCTAACCAAAATAATAAGAAAACATTTTCATGAGAATTTTTTTGCCAAAATTGTTTGTATGTCCTCCCTGTGTTTGCGTGGGTTTCCTCCGATTTACTCCCACACTCCAGAGACATACTTATAGGGAACTTAGATTGTGAGCTCCATTGGGGACAGTGTGATGCTAGTGTTTGTAAATCGCTGTGGAATATGCCAGCACTGTATAAGTGCGTAAAATAACTAAATTAAAACGGACCTGTCACTTCTCCTGAGATGTTTGCTTTAGCATCTACCATACTTGCATTCCCCATCTCTCCTTATGAATCTATGTTTTATGGTTCTTCTCTTAATCCCGCTAGTAGTTTTTGGATAAATGTACAGATGGGTCTTACTAGTTGAGGGTGTGTCCTTGCACAGTCTGCCACTGGCAGCTTTCACTGGGTATTGTCAGACTGTGCAGTGACACACCTCTAATTGGTAACTCCCATCAGTACCACTAACTTTATCCATAACATTTTAACATGAATAAGAGAGGAACGGCACAACATAGAGTCCAAAGAATAGATGCTCCAGAATTGTCATTTCACGTGGAATACAATTATTTACCTGAACAGACATCTCAGGAGTGGAGACAGGTCCGCTTTAAACAAGATGACACTAGAAGGACAGGCTGGAACTGCACCAAATGTATCCCAATGGTGTGCGTTGAATGATAAAATTGGTACAACATACATGTTAGATGCCCTTCTCTTCCGACATGGCCGGCATACTGAACATCAAAATTTGGGGAATTCTGGTGATAAATTTCGGATGCATATTTGCTGGTAATAGAAATTTGGTGCCTCCTCTTCTGGACATTAATAGACACTGTCAAGGGAGGTGCAATAAGTGTCTAAAACACATTATAATTTGGTGCTAACCACTTTTGCTCAGTTCAGGGATGAGTCACTGACACACAGATTTATTCGCTCAGCGGTCAGCATTTTAACACCTCATCTATAAATCTAAAGCAGAACTGTGCTCATTTCCATGTGAAGGTGCAGTGTGATCAATGGCAGCACAGCTGGCCGAATCCCTGATAAAAATGCATTAGCTCTTTATGGCTTCATTCACAAAGGACAATCATGTTGCATTCTTTTCTGCTGTGTTACTTCACCATTACAGTGTTCGTGAATGGAAATTTAGCTTCAATTTGCGTGATAACTGGGGACTAATACATAGCTACAGACCATGTGAAAGCCATGTACCCACTGGGCCTGAATTTAGGTTTGTATTGAAGTAGTCACCCTGCAGGTGGTAGTCCATAGTTTTATCTTTAAGATTCTAGCCACAGACTCTGTATGTCAAGTGGGTAACACCTTAAAGGGATTGTCCAGAATTGGACACCATGCACCCCCAACGATGAGCTGTTTTAGAGTAGTCTGAACTTCACATCTCTGTCCATTGCACAGTGGGGAGAGTTTGTAACTGCAGCATAGCTATCATTCACTACCCTGAGACAGCTGACCAGTGGTTGGCACGAGGTGTTGCAACCCCGCCAATCTGATATTGATGGCCACCAGTTTTAAAATCCTGGAATATCCCCTTTGAGTCGAGTATTTTAACACCTCCATCCATTGTGCAGAGGCCAGAGTTTGTAACTAAACTGTTGCTACCATTCACCACTCTGCCAAGCTGCTGTCCAGTGAGGATGCGCCATGTCAGACCCCTGCCAATCCGATATAGATGGCCTATCCTGAGGATAAGCCACCAGTATTAAAATTTTAGAATACACCTTTTAAAGGGGTTATCCCATAATTAATGAAAAAAATAATAATCTAGTACATGACAAGCTCTTTCTAACAAAGCTAGGACTTGTACCTCACATGGATCCAGAGATATCCCCATTCATTGCTCTGCTAGAGGGGAGTGTACTTTCCCAGGGGGCGTGTCTTTCTTCTGTAACTCTCTCCCTATCACAGCTCAGGAGGCAGTGAAAGGATGAAACTGAGCATGTGCGGCCATCTCAGTGAGCTGGACATAAAAAAAGAAAAAGAACAAACAGCAGGTGGCCCTATACAGATACATTTTATTGACTAAATCAGTGGCTATGCTTAATTTTTAATGACATGCAATTACAAAAGTATTCCGATCCAGGTGCTGGTTTGAAAATTGAAGAATATTTTTCATGGGACAACCCCTTTAAGTTGTGCATGGCTTTAAAATGTCCTTAATTACAAGATAAGGCAGAACATTGTGGTGTACTTCTCAGAACATTTACAAACCTCTGCAGGCCTACAGAGCATCTGTACTGTACACATGTCAGGGCTAGGAAGGTGACTGCAATTTTCCTTTAAATATGTTCTACTAATTTTAGACCTAGCCATGATTTTTTGTTTCCAAAACTCGATATTTCTCAAACATCCTTGTGGTTTCACCATTGACTTCAATGAAGAAAGACTGCAGTGGTTATAATTGCACGTGGAAAATTTCCCAAAATGGGTTTTCAATGGAAAAATACATACCTGCTAGTCACATCAAAAAGTTGCATGCAAGCACCTTATTCCTGTATATATGGAAGCTACATGACCAAGGAGGGCACAAGGGGTATGTTTCCTAGGGCCTCCACCAGCTTGAGAATCTATGGATGCTCTACCACCTACCCTCCTTGATGGCTGTTTGCTGATCCTATCCAACAAAGAAAAGATGCAGAGGCAGCCACTAATGCGTATGGCTGACTCTTTTGTATGTTAGCATATGGCGTCACTAGTAGGGATGAGCGAAAAACCATTTCCCGAACTCGACTTCAGTTCCAAGTGGTACCTTGTAACCGAACTCGAGTTCGGGAAATGTTTTTTTACATAAATCAATTTCTGAAGTTATTATGAGACGTCTTGCAAGACTTTGCGAAGTAATAACTTCGGCTCATGGGAGCCAATACATTTTAATACTGTACAGAGCCCTCGCTCCGTGCAGTATTGAAACAAAGTTTTATGCGATGTTTATTCCGAAGCCAATTCGTTCATCCCTGATCAGTAGTATAGATATTAAAATTTATGGAGTATATTTGTAATGCACGGCACCAACGAAACAGACTAGTGAAGATGAAGTCAAAGGGGTTTATTAACAATATAAACAAAGTCCAGGCAAACTTTAATGGAGCAAATATCAGGCAAACAAAAATGAAGGAAAACCAGGAGTAGTCCCGATCTGTGCTTAAGTCCCTGTGCAACTTGCCAGGTGAAAAGATGCGTCACGGAAAATTCTGGGTCCTGGGTCACACTGGAACAGACGGAGTCTAAGCAATCTTTAGTCAGTAGCAAGCAGTACTGACCTGCACCTGGATAAGGAAGGATAACAGTGGCCACTGACCGACTTGGGAGGCCCCCTTTTATGTGGATGCTAACAAATCCCAGGGCGCAAAGTGACCACTCCCCATAGGTCATAATCCTGCCCTACACCTGTGTACAAGGATCTGGTCGGTCATTAGTCAATTAGACCACTGCCGACCCCCTAATCTACTTTAAACTTGTGGCAAGTTGCTATTCCCATTGCTGGTTGGCGAAGCACATAAGAAGCACATACACCCGTTTTTGAGCGTACATACGGACGCGCGACAGGCTCTGCGAGAGTGCACGAGCGCGTCGACATGGACAGCGCAATCGAATCCGCAATAGGTATCGGGGACAAGTTCGGCCACGGCGTACTGCCACTAGCCCGGCCAAGCTGTCCCCGAAACCCATACGGCGCACATGCGAACGCCTCCCTGTGTCGGTTCGCAAAGGGGTCGGAGCTAGTGTATCAGAGGAGACACGCGTAACCTGTCCCGCAGCTCCACGAGGACCCTTTTTGGTCACACCGGAGTGCGAGACAGGTGAGGATCTTACAATATTAAAGGGATTGTCTGACTTATAAGAATCCCCCCACAGTACCCCTAAATGTGATAAAATAGTAGTAGAAGATATACTATACAGAAGTCGTCTCAGGCCATATACCACAGAGGCCAATGATTGGCTGCAGTGGTCATGTGCCGTATACAAACACGTTACCGCTGCAGCCTGTAAACACAAACTGGAGGTGAGGATTGGAGTTCCGGTATTGGTAAAGGCAGAGGATTCAGTGGTAAGTATACAGGTGCATCTCAATAAATTAGAATATCATCTCAAAAAGTTAATTTATTTCAGTAATTCAAGTCAAAATACAGCTACAGTAACAAGGCCAGTTTGCCTTTTACATAGTTTTCTGACCCCTTGACCACCAGATACATGACCTTCTTTTTCTTTTTTCTTTTTTTAGAATCAAAACATGCAGTGGCCAGGTTTGGGATGGCTGCAAAACCCTACTCTGGGTCCTCCGGATGCTGATAAGGTCTCACTATGTGTTGCTGCTCTCTGGAAGAAATAAGGCATGGTGCACCCCAATGGGACTGCAGGGTCTGCAATAAAACAGTATGCTTCATTACAGTGGGAGCTCAAATGCAAAACAATACAGACGAGGCACTGGGCTGTCTTCTTTAGTCTCCTCCCGGACAGAAGAAGGGTTCGTGGTGAGGAAAGGCCTAAACTAGATACCCCTCTTTCTCTCCCTCTCTCTCTCTCTCTCTCTCTCTCTCTCTCTCAGAAGGAGGCTGGTAGACCAGGATCTGTAGCTTGGTCACCTGGCAGGCTCCCTGGTCAGGGCTGGTGACCCAGGATCTGTGACAAAGTATCCCTGTCTCAGCGTCATCTTTTAGTCACTCGGGCAGTCTGGCAGAGTTTCTTCTACTAAGAACTGGTCCCTATCTGCAGAGAACTAGGCACTCTGACTGCTCTACAGTTGCTAGCTGAACTAGAACCTTCTAGTTGGAGGGATGGAGTGGAGAAGCACAGCCTAAACAGAAACAATGTTACAATTTCTATCATAGACATGTATAGACTTTCAATGCAAATATATGGGAATGACTGAGCAGTTTTTCCAGACATATACAAGTCTTTGGCTATAAACAACAAAACAAGAAGAGAGTTTTTTCCCCCTCCTAAACTTTGTACAGGCAGAAAGTCCCAAACTCTATCAGTAGTAGCTGGCTGTGTATTAACCTTTTTTACGGTGCAGTGCAGCTATAGTCTAATAGCAAATGAACAGGATATATTACACTAAACATATAAAATGCAGTTCAACAATATGAAACAGTATAAGCACACACAACAGCATAAATAACAGTACATGTAAACCCTTCAACATGCAGTAAAGTAGGGAGTTAATGGATTTGCATGGTAGCAATAAAGGCAAACAGTGTTGAGCGCGAATATTCTAACCGTGAATTTTTATCACAAATATATTTTTATGAAAAGTTTTTTTTACCTATGATTAATATATTTTTTAGTAGAAATGTTTTTTTTAACCTATCATTAATAATTTCTTTTTGTAGATGCTATATTATTAGATCATTACACATAACATACAATCACACAAAGGCTGTATGCCAAAAGCCAGGCAGTTATGTGCAAGCCAACAACCTATCCTTGAGACAGGTACAGTCAGCATACCTTACAATGGCACCCTTGTGCACTATAAGACAACTAGCAACAATCACACCTTGGATAAACCTCATGGGCTATAATATTTCCAGGCCCAACTCTCATCTGACTAAGAGCCAGTTAGCTTCAAAGTTGCTTGATTTAAGTTGGATGGCTTGGTGGGGACCTGCGCACCTAGATCATTATCATGACAAAAATTGTAAAAAATTTTTTAATGCCAGCTATCTCTTCTCTTACTGCGTAGGAGGGCTGCATACATATTTTCAGTTTCTAATTGTCCTAATATTTAATAACCTTTCTATACTGTTTTGTCATGTAAACTAATTTGCATAAACTTTAATATGGGAAAGAGATGCAGTGTTTCAGCTGAAGAACAAGGCAGATTCTGCAAATATGCATGTCTTTCCCATATTTAAGCTTATGCAAATTAGTTTACATGACAAAACAGTGTAGAAAGGTTATTGAATATAATATTAGGACAATTAGAAAACTGAAAATTTTTATGCAGTTCTCCTAAGCAGTGAGAGAAGAGTTAGCTGGCATCCGAAAAAACAATTTTACAATTTTTGTCACCCTAATAATAATGATCTAGGTGTGCAGGTCCCCCCAAGCCATCCAACTTAAATCAAGTAACTTTGAGGCTTACTGACTCTTAGTCAGATGATAGCTGGTTTTGAATGTCTCATAGTGCACAAGGCTGCCATTTTAAGGTATCCTGAGTGTACCTGTCTCATGGATCGGTTGTTGGTATACAGCCTTCGTGTGATTGTCTGTTTATTACATGTGATAGGTGATTAAAAAGTGTGTAATATTACGCATATTACGTTACCAATTTTCACAATCACGAATTTGCGAATATTTGGCCCAAACTTTGCTAAATATCACAAATTTGAATATTGCTTCTGCCGCTTATCACTTAAGGCAAATATCCACAAATGTCCATAGTCCAAAGTATCCTTGCTTCAGGGTACTATAAATGCCCTTTATGTAACTGAGAACTATTGGCAGTATCATGGATTTCTAGATCCCTGACCTTTTAGTACATATACAACTGAGCATTGGTAAGCCTGTGATTCACATGAGATAAATTTATATATATATATATATATATATATATATATATATACATATATATATATGTATATATATATATATATATAACTGACTCGTGGTTCTGTCAGATATTTCTTTCAGTACTCAACGGATTTAGCATTGTAGAAAACTGCAGATATAATGCCTTGCACCTGCTGCGTACCACAGTATATAATATATTTTAACAGCTCCCAGCTTCCCCACCGCACTGTGTAATAGGCTCACGATGCCTAAAGCAGAAGTCTTCAATTGTATAGCCCCAGCTTGGAGCTGACTGCAAACAAAGTCCCTTTATGGCTAATAAGAGAATTGTCTGCACATTTAATATGCATCCCCACATTGTGTTTGCATTTACAGCAGTGTGGATGAAGGCAAAGCTATTCAGTATATGTAAAGAGACAGTCTGAGTTATAAAAAGTGTCCCCAGACAGGAATTGCAATAAAATAATAAAATAACATATACTCACTGATTTCACGTCCCTGCTCTGGTCCTCCCCACTGGGCTTTGTTTCACTGGCCTCAGTGGTTACGTGCTATATAAGGCCTGTTTCACACAGTCAGTGTTTGATCAATGATTTCTATTAGTGATTTAAAGGATAACTGTCATAATTTATTTTTGTAGGGCAAGTGATAGGTAACATTTTTGCAATAGACTTTATTTAGCCAAAACGTTTATTTTTGGTAGAAACCTGGGGCTGAAATGGCCCTTAGCAGCACTCTCTCAAATGCGCGATGCTAAGGGCCATCCATCTCCTATTAGAAAAAGGGAGACGGGCTGTGCAGGCGCTGTGCTTCTGCCTTCCATGTTGGTGGGCACAGGAGTCTTAGGAGTTAAAATTACATTTATATTCCCCTTTCTATGCAATCTAATGTTCCGGTACATTTACTGACCTACGATCCCTGTGATAGTAACTCATGAAATAGCGGCCGGAAGTAGAAGCACTGTGTGCAGTGAACCGATGGCTGCTTCATGAGTTTCTCATGAGTTACTAAGATAAAATAGATGCCAGCAATAGATACTGTATGGACAAAGCCCTCACTCTGATCTAATAAAATCTGAGACTCTTAGCCAATATATTTTCATCAAAACACATCTGTGCCCACCTACCCCTGCCTAGGTGGTCTCAGGTCAGGCAGGTCCTACGTTAAATCTACCTATGTCATTGGGCATCTATGTACATATAGGTGTGCTTGCTCCTCCTTTCATTGGTTGCTGGATGCACATAGAGGTGACTAGAAGCATCACACTATATGTGCAGAGTCTGCGCTCCTGAACATAGATCCCCAATGGCATAGGTAGGTTGTCTGAGGCTGTTCGTCCCTAGCGGCTGGTGGAGTGAATTGAGGGGGCACCCTTTCTTCTCTCTGGGCACTCCCTGTAGTTGGGACTACTGCCTGATAGTAGTTTGGGGTGCCCTTGATGTTGGTGATTATATGGGTGCCTTGCAAGGGGTGTAGTTGTGTAATGGCCAGCATATGGTGTGGTAGGAAACCAGGCCAGAGATAGAAGAATAAACATTTCTTTTTACTTGAGTGCAAAATAGGAGTTGTAGTCATCCAACAATGATCTGTATACAGTACAGTTCCTTATCCCAGATGGCATAGTATGGAGGCTGGCAATGTGGCAAATAATGGCACTCTTGGTATGCTATTTTGCTAAAGTGTCTCTTTCTAGAATCTTTGCCTAGCAACTATAATCTGGCAATTGTGGCCGTAACGTCCACTGCAGGATACAGGTCTTAGTGGCACATCAGGCGATGCCTAAACTGTAGTCCCTCACAAGCAGCAAAGTCTATAATAGCTGACATCACAGGTTACTTTGCTGAGTCATAAGCATGACCATGCAGATTTTGAGTTTGCATTGTTCATTCTCTCTTGCTCTTTCTGTAGAAGAAACAGTAACTCACAGAGATCTGTGAGTCTCTAGATCCTGAGGCCTAAGGAGACAGAGCATATGCACTTGCTTCCTCTTTCTTCACTGACTAGACAGGAAATCCCCCTCCAGAAAGGAAGTTGGAGCAGCCCACTCCTGCCAAGAGAAGAGGAACAGGATGTTTAACCTTGTCCCTGCCAACCATACCATGTCATGCCGGGTGTACATAAACTTTGCGTGACAGCACATAACATTGCCATAAGAGCAAACCAATTACAGATACTCCTTGTAGTTGAGTTAGAGTCACAGAAGCTTAAAAAGTAGGTCCCAAAAGGATAAAAGACACCCAGAAGTAGAGATAAGTGAATTGATTCTAAACAAACATTCACATTTTTGGATATTCAATCCCAGTGAATTTCTGAAAATGGCGTTAGCAATTTTTCAGATCAAAAGACAAAAAAGATGAAGAAGGAAGAACACATGACCTCAGGTGGTATGTGTGTACAAACCAATACCCCTAAAGAAGCCATGAAAGGTGAAATTTGTTGGGTCATTACGAGTTCCATTATGAGAGGTGTTTATCTCATAGGTATTTTGAATAAATACATCAGGTATTTTTACCTTAACTTCTTACCGACCGCCTAACGCAGGATTGCGTCCTGCAGGCGGTCGGTCTGTTCCTCTCTGACGCGCGAGCGCGCGTTCACAGGATCGCGTCGGGGAGAAGGTAAACTACAGCCTGTCAGCGCTGATCATGCGCTGGCAGGCT
Source organism: Bufotes viridis (assembly GCA_033119425.1). Taxonomy (NCBI): domain Eukaryota; kingdom Metazoa; phylum Chordata; class Amphibia; order Anura; family Bufonidae; genus Bufotes; species Bufotes viridis. The sequence goes on along the minus strand of CM065589.1, from coordinate 71,019,121 downwards.
GTAGAAGTTAAAAAAAATGGCATATCAGACGCTGTTTTGTTAACAGCGTCTGATATGCTTGCTGATCGTTCCTTTGGTGGTCCCATTTGCTTGGGACCACCAAAGGAAACTTTTATAAGTGCACCAATCACCACACAGACCCCCCCCCCATCCATCCCCCCCACCCCATCCATCCCCCCCACCCCGTCACTGATTAACCCCTGATTAACCCCTGATTAACCCCCGATCACCCCATGTCACCCCCCTGACACTAATTACAACCCTGTAAGGCTCATTCAGACGTCCGTATGTGTTTTGCGGATCTATGGATCCGCGGATCCGCAAAACACGGACACCGGCAATGTGCTTTCCGCATTTTGCGGATCTGCACATTGCCAGAACTATATAGAAAATGCCTTTTCTTGTCCGCAATTGCGGACAAGAATAGGACATGCTCTATCTTTTGCGGAGCTGCGGCCGGATGTTTGGTGGCCAAAACCCGGAAGTTTGGGGCCGCGCTCCGCAAATGCTGATGCGGCGAGCACATAGTGTGCTCTCCGCATCACCTCCAGCCCCATTCACACTGAATGGGTCCGCATCTATTCCGCAGAATTGCGGAATAGATGCGGACATTTTTGCGGACGTGTGAATGGGGCCTTACTACTTTTTTTTGCACATTTTTGGCAGAGATTTATTCATCCACATTGATCGATGCGAATGAGGAAATCTGTGCCGTTTTTTTTTTTTGCACATTTTGGGCAGATATTTTTCATCCACATTGATCGATGCGAATGAGGAAATCTGTGCCGTTCATTTTTTTCTTTTTCAGCCCAGAGGCTGAACGGAATAAAAATCTCATTACCCGTATGCTCAATATAAGGAGAATCGCAGAAACTCCTAATGCTGGCCATACGTGTAATGATTGCGGAGACCCTCAAATGCCAGAGCAGTACAAAAACCTCACAGTGACCCCATTGTGGAAGAAGACACCCCAAGGTATTCTGTGAGGGGTATGGTGAGTTCATGCAAAATTTTATTTTTGTCACAAGTTAGTGGAATATGAGACTGTAAAAAAAAAAAAAAAAATCAATTTCCGCTAACTTGTGCCAATTTTTTTTTCTGTGAACTCGCCATACCCCTCACAGAATACCTTGGGGTGTCTTCTTTCCAAAATGGGGTCACATGTGGGGTTTTTATACTGCCCTGGCATTTTAGGGGCCCTAAAGCGTGAGAATCCAAATGCGTAAAAATGGCCTGTGAAATCCTAAAGGTACTCATTGGTTTTAGGGCCCCTTTGCATCTTGGCTGCAAAAAGTGTCACTCATGTGGTATCGCCGTACTCAGGAGAAATAGGGCAATGTGTTTTGGGGTGTATTTTTACATATACCCATACTGTGTGTGAGAAATATCACTGTAAACAACAACTTTTTAAATTTTTTTATTCAAAGTTGTCAATTTACAGAGATATTTCTCTCACCCAGCATGGGTATATGTAAAAATACACCCCAAAACACATTGCCCTACTTCTCTTGAGTACGGAGATACCACATGAGTGACACTTTTTTGCAGCCTGGGTGCGCAAAGGGGCCCAAATTCCAATGAGTACCTTTAGCTTTTAAATGGCTGCTCACAATTTAGCCCCACCCAAAATGCCAGAACAGTACAAACACCCCACAAATGACCCCATTTTGGAAAGAAGACACCCCAAGGTATTCTCTGAGGGGCATAGTGAGTCCATGAAAAATTTAACTTTTTGTCAAAAGTTAGCAGAAAGGGAGACTTTATGAGAAAAAACAATAAAAAATCAATTTCCGCTAACTTGTGCCAAAAAAAATATCTTCTATGAATGCGCCATGCCCTCACAGAATACCTTGGGGTGTCTTCTTTCCAAAATGGGGTCACATGTGGGGTATTTATACTGCCCTGGCAATTTAGGGGCCCTAAAGCGTGAGAAGAAAAATGCGTAAAAATGCCCTCCTAAAAGGTACTCATTGGTTTAGGGCCCTTTGCGCATCTTGGCTGCAAAAAGTGTCACTCATGTGGTATCGCCGTACTCAGGAGAAGTAGGGCAATGTGTTTTGGGTGTATTTTACATATACCCATGCTGGGTGAGAGAAATATCTCTGTAAATTGACAACTTTGAATAAAAAAATGTAAAAAGTTGTCGTTTACAGCGATATTTCTCACACGCAGCATGGGTATATGTAAAAATACACCCCAAAACACATTGCCCTACTTCTCCTGAGTACGGCGATACCACCTAAGTGAGACTTTTTTGCAGCCTGGGTGCGCAAAGGGGCCCTAAAACCAATGAGTACCTTTAGGATTTCACAGGCCATTTTTATGCATTTTCCAAGCAATACTAAAGCTTGGAATAGATGGGCTATGCTAGGCTTTAACAGCAGGAACCATGTGCTATGGATCTCCTGCCTTGCGCTTGGTCCACTTTACTAACAGCCTGTACTGATGTGGTATGCAGGGTATTAGCAGAGCTGATTGGAGCGTGTGCAGGACAGGAGACCGCTTAGCACATGGTCCCTGCTGCCTGTGCCCGCTCTTCTAAAGCCTGACATAGCCTATCTATGCTAGAATTGAGCACAGCAGAGCCGGGAAAGGCAGGAGCAATGATTCTCTGGGCAATGCAGTGCCCAGTGTGACTCCAAGGAAATCTGTAGTCCCATACACATTGGTTTATGAGAGTACAGAATCTAAAGTGCAGTAGCTACCTGAACTGCAGGTGCCTATTTCACTACGAAAAGTTAAAATAAATAATATATATATATATATATATATATATATATATATTAGAAAATGTCATCACATTATACAATAGGTTTTCATAAAGTTTATTTATAAGTTTAAGCACACTTTAAATGATTCTGCACAAGGTTCTTTGTGCCCCCACATTCCTATGATTACTGGAGGATTGTAATTCCAGATATGCCGTCATGGCTGGCAAACAGCGACTTGAAAGCTTGAGGGGGCTGCAGTGTGCTTATCTACAGCAACTTTCTGGTTATTTTACATAAGTCTACAGGAGTAAATGTCGAAGACGGAGTTGCAAGGAGGCTTGTAAAGGGACAGTGCCTGCATTGTTGGTGAGAAGATGGCTACTTTGAGGCAAAGCAGATGTTCTAAGACAGACTGCCCTGCTGAATATTATTGCTAATGTAACGACTGTCATACCTAAACTAAAAGTGGTGTGCTTGGACTTTTTAAGGCTTACCTGTTGTACTTCAGTCCATTCTTGGTTTATGGTCGTTAATGTATGTCCTTTTTGCAGATAGGAAAGAAAACTATTTGAGCAGGCTTTGTTTTCTTACCATATTTGTCTTTTAAATCTAAACCTAGTTAGTGCAGTTTAACCCCTTCCCGACATCCACCATACATGTACAGCAGATGTTGGGTCTTTGAAGATGGCGCCTGCTCCAGAGCGGAGTGAGTACCATAACTACCGGGTGCCTGATGTTTCGTACCGCATACAACTACAGTTTATGTTTAACCCCTCAGATGCCATGGTCAAATGACCACGGCATCTGAGAAGCCAAAAACCCATAAACATGAACATTGCAGGTAGGAACGGCTCCACCGGACAGAGATTGTAAGTAGTAAACCAGAGCCTTGTACTAGGCTTCAAGGGTCATTTTTTTATATAACAATTTAGGCCAGCAGTTGGCAGCACTGAATTGTAATATAGTGATCTATGTATAGGGTAATGTGGAAAATTCCATTACGCTATACAAATTGCAATCTAATGATTGCATGCTGGGGTCCACTTAGGGGACGAAAAAAAAGTTTTTTAAAATATATGAAAATTCAAATCATCATGGGCATTGCTGCGTGCGAAAACGCCCATCCTATTAATAAAATAAAAAACATATCCCATATGGTGAATGTAAAAAAAAACAATTGCTGATTCATTATTTTTTCATTACTTTTACCTCCCCCCAAAAAATTGAATAAAAAGTGCTCAAAAAGTCACACACCCCAATGGTGTTATCAAAAACTGCAGATTGTCCTGCAAAAAATGAGACCTCACATATCTCGGTATACATAACTATAAAAAAGTCATGGAGGTCAGAATATGGTGATAAAAAGAAAAAAATATTTTTTTCAAAAGTTCTTTGTTCCAGTATTAAAACACAAGAAAAACTTTACAAGTGTGATATCGCCGCAATCGTACTGACCTGGAGAATGAAGAGCACAAGTCATTTTTACCACATAGTCAACGCCATAAAAACAAAACCCATAAAACTGTGGCCAAATTGCATTTTTTTTAATTTTCCAGCTTCCCACTACATTCTATGCAATATTAAATGGTCCCATTAGAAAGTACAATTTATTCAACAAAAAAATCAAGCCCTCATATGGCTATGTGAATGAAAAAATAAAAAAGGCAGGAAGCAGGAGCAGATTGCCAATGTACCCTACCGGGAGAATTCCCGGTGGGCCAATTGCCTTTTACTAGACAGTGGGCCGGTGGAGTCATGCATCATTTCACATATATATTGTCTTTAGCAGACCCATGTGCCAATACACATCGCAGTCTGATGGCCCTCCTGTGCACAGGGCCCTGTCATTATCACTCACTGTGTATGATAATGACAGCAGGGGCTTGCAAAGTGTGTTAGAGCCTGTAATACAATGTGTATGATAATGAAAGCACTGGTCTGTGATTAGAGATGAGCGAATTTCATATTTTGAAATTCGTCTGGTAACATAGGATCTGTATAAAATGAAATTCTGCTGCTGCTCAGTAACATAGGGGCTGTATTTGTAGCTGGCCTAACAGTTTGCTGACCCTGCCTACTTGTCTTGGCCACGCCTTTAAGTAGTATGGCTCCACCTACAACAAAGGGCCACTTTTACCTTTTTTCCAGGGCCACTTTGAGTTCCCAATCCACCCCTGGCAGGGAGTGAAAAACAAAAATGCAAAAACTGAAAATTGCTGCATCAGCAAAGGGTTACCACCATTGTTGCTGTCACTTTAAGATTACTGATGATGACTTTGTGTCAAATAGCTGGCAATGTGTATGCTGTCTTAAGGAGACCCTACAATGTCATCCACAACTTTGCAAGGAAATTAGAACACATTCAATTTATGTCGAATGTATTCGGACCATAATAGAATCACCCGACCAATTCAACCAAATCAAATCCGAATCAAATTTCAAGAAATTAGCTCAAGGCTACCCAGGATCCATCATAATCTACTGAGCTAATAAGTTGTCTGAATTCATTTAGGAAATCTGTAGACCCGTCCACAAACTGAACTCAAGTGCATTGTGGCTCTAGTAGTTGGTTGGAAGCCTGGAGTTCAGATTAATCTTTGTCCAGGCCTGTGGCAATGGAAGGCTTAGAAGAAGAGTTCTTGGAGGATAATCTTTTAGGTAAGTACTCTATAGAAACTTTTGTGTAAAATCTCCACCACTTTTACTGGAATACGTACAGGAAATAATGCAATATGTATGCTCATTACTTGGAGATATGTTATCTCTTACATACTTTTCCTTTTCAACGTTGGAACTGTGATATATTTAAATTGTAAAAATCCAATAAAAAGAATTTTACAAGAAACTTTTGTGTATTCATACCTACAAAACCTCAATGTTTCCTTTTAGGGGAAAATGCAAGTGACAATCACAAATTTTCCAACGTCGTTGCAAATGTATTCTTTCGGGATTTTACTGTAACTATTACTAAATGTTGCTGAGGAGTCAAAGCCTAGTAACTATTGGGGGCTTGTTAAAAATGATTATGAGTTTGCTTTTCAACTCCCACAAGCCCTGGTTGAGATAAGAGGAACTATTAAATATCTTGTTTGTTCATATTAAAAACCTTAGTTCATGTTACGTTTTTGCTCTGTGTTCTCATCATCTGCCTTAACACAAGCCATTCACACTTAATCCAAAAGCCTGGTTATTATGATAGGAGACATCTTGGCTCAAGTTTAAAAGAACTTGTATAAACAATGAAGCTCAAGTAAAAACTGTTTAATTACTTCCACAACAGATGCCAGGCTCGGCAAGTGCTTCAATGTGAGCAACCTGATTTGTTGGTATCTTTCATCTTCTTTATGTTATGTTTTGAACATTGTGCTCTTTTTGTAGAAGCGAAGACAATCAAAGAGAATGTTTTATTATAATTAGGGGATTATTTGCTGATTATCCAGGAGAGGTGGCATACATAGATGAAAGAGCCCCACAACAAAGATCAGACAGGGTCCCCATTATGGAGCCAGGTTTTGCCACCCAGGACAAAAGAGCCTGGTGGTCATTTCTCCTCTATATTCAAGACCTTGGGTGCATTTCCCACACCTTGTTGCAAACAATGTGGTTGCTCTGTAGCGGGGAGTCCTGCACTAGCGATACAACATAGGACTCCAACGTTTCCATAGCAGCTGTATCGTCTACCTAAACATTATACACTCTTGCCCAGGAAGATGACTGGAGAAACAATATACAGTGGTCCCTGAAGTTACAATATTCTTTGGTTCCGGGAGGACCATTGTATGTTGAATCCATTGTAAGTTGAGTAATCGGTTCCAAAGCCCTAAAATGTCATCCAAGGTCAGAGAGAATTAGTATTTATGAAAAATAAGCAAATAAGTAAGACAGATAAAACGTGTCCTTACATATAACAGGAACAGCTGCTAACTAGAAACGAATACAATATAGTAAGCAGAAAACGGCGGCTTCACCCAATAGTGGCCAATGGAAAACAAGGTGCTCACCCTAGAAGGCTTCACCCAAAGCCCTAGAGTCAGGAAATATGTAATGAAGTAAGGGGGCACACTATAACAGATGGGAGCTGAATGTATAATTATCCTTATTTAATATATATAAATAACATAAAATACACATAATAACATGTATGATGCAATGTTCAGATCACACTGTTAAAAGGTAAAATCAACATAGATTGGAAATCTTTTCAATGGAAACGCGTTGCAGCATATAACCATATAGGCGCAGTATCCAGATCACACTAGCTGTAACTAGATCAATAGCAAAGAATAGCAAAGAAAAAATACTCCAGATGTCCAGCCAGATAGGTATTGAAGCTAGCAAAATGTCCGCTGTGAATCACAATTGAGTCAGAATGACCTGGTGTCACCCGCTCAAGGCCAATAATATGAGCATAGCAGGTCACCTATTAAAACTTGGTGTCCTCGTGGTGAAATTCACTTATCGTTAGGTTACTTGATGTGCGTTGGAAACTGTTGCTGGCTTCACCTATAGGCAGCTTGTCGATGTTATACCCCTTTTGCCTTACCTCCTTTCTTAGCGCTGCAGAGAAACACCACCGCTGTAAATCTCTGTGACACCTGCAGCGTCCCACGTGGTGTCAGGTCATATCGCGGCGTCCCATGTGACCCTGAAGCAGGCGGAGAAAGCGGAGCAGTCTTTAGGTGAGGGAGGCGGCGTAGGGTCCTAGTGTCCAGGTGTCTTGCTCGTTGGCCATTCTGGATGCTGGCAATAGAGGTAAATAGGAAGATGAAAAATCTTAATTCTCCTTCAAGCGATGAAGTTTTATAAGGAAATCCTTTCATGCAGACTATGTATCGCAAGCCCAAACGCGTTTCGGGCGTCAGACCCCTTCCTTAGTGGGCAATAGAGGTCTTCCTATTTACCTCTATTGCCAGCGTCCAGAACGGCCAAGGAGCAAGACACCTGGACACTAGGACCCTACACCGCCTCCCTCACCTAAAGACCGCTCCGCTTTCTCTGCCTGCTTCAGGGTCACATGGGACACCGTGGTACAACCTGACACCACGTGGGACGCCGCGGGTGTCACAGAGATTTACAGCGGTGGTGGTTCTCTGCAGCACTAAGAAAGGAGGTAAGGCAAAAGGGGTATAACATCGACAAGCTGCCTATAGGTGAAGCCAGCAGCAGTTTCCAAGGCACATCAAGTAACCTAACGATAAGTGAATTTCACCATGAGGCAACCAAGTTTTAATAGGTGACCTGCTATGCTCATATTTTTGGCCTTGATCGGGTGACACCAGGTCATTCTGACTCAATTGTGATTCACAGCGGACGTTTTGCTAGCTTCAATACCTATCTGGCTGGACATCTGGAGTATTTTTTCTTTGCTATTCTTTGCTATTGATCTAGTTACAGCTAGTGTGATCTGGATACTGCGCCTATATGGTTATATGCTGCAATGCGTTTCCATTGAAAAGATTTCCAATCTATGTTGATTTTACCTTTCAACAGTGTGATCTGAACATTGCATCATACATGTTATTATGTGTATTTTATGTTATTTTTATATATTAAATAAGGATAATTATACATTCAGCTCCCATCTGGTATAGTGTGCCCCCTTACTTCATTACATAGAAACTAATACAGCTATGTCATCAGAGAAGTGGCCTTGATTGGTTGAATCTGAGTCTGGGGCATTGTATGTTGAGTCTAGTTTCAACTTACGATGGGTCAGAAAAGATCATTCTATGTTGAAAATTATGTATTCTGAGGCCATTGTATCTTGAGGGATCACTGTACTTAAGACCACAGTAATGTCCAGTTGCTACCCACAGAGAAGCACAATGGCACCATCAAACCTAGCAAGAAATGACATGAAAATAAAATCTTTGTAATGAAATTTACGATACATTAATTCTGGTAATAAAACGTCAAGAGCGTCTCATTCCCCAGAAATTGTCACAGTAAATAATGGAATGATCATTTTATTATGCAAGCAAAACCGGCCAAACACAAAGAGAATTTTCAGTGCAGTTATAGATGCAAAAATAATCTCTCAAGTAGGCAAATGTTCTCTGGTTTAAATCATCTGTCTGTTCATATGGAACAGGCCTGGCATCATGTACAAAATTAATATTTGATATTCAGTGTCAGAATTATGACGGAGCTGAGTCTAATTTGTAATGTGTGGGAGAAGTAAGAGAACATATGCACAATTAGCACGTTAAGGGTTCTGACCTTCTGATACTTTCTTGCTTTTTGGATTCTCACTTGAATCTGTTCTCTGTGCACATCTTTGGCCTACCAACCAACCTTATCTTGGTTATGCTTTGTTTAGGGCTGCCATTACCTTCACTGGCAAAGACATTACCCGATGATGCTACAGACTTTTACTATTTGAATGGCCTTACAGTGCCTTGTAAAAGTATTTACCCCCCTTGACTTTTTTTGTGTTTTGGTGCCTCACAACCTGGAATTAACATGGCTTGTTTGAGGATTTGCATCATTTAATTTACAGAACATGACCACAACTTTGAAGATTTTATTATAAAGCAAACAACAAATAGGACAAAATAACAGAAAAAGTTAATGTGCATAACTATTCATAACTACTAAGTCACTACTTTGTAGGGCCACCATTTGCAGCAATCACAGCTCCAAGTAGCTTTGGATAAGTCTCTATGAGCTTGCCACATCTTACCACTGGGATTTTTGCCCATTCCTCCTTGCAAAACTGCTCCAGCTCCTTCAAGTTGGATTGTTTGCGGTTGTGAACAGCAATCTTTAAGTCTGACCACAGATTTTCTATTGGATTGAGATCTGGGCCATTCCAACACATTTACATGTTTCCCCTTAAACCACTCAAGTGTTTCTTTAGTAGTGTGTTGGGGTCATTGTCCTGCTGGAAGGTGAACCTACGTCCTAGCCTCAAATCACGCACAGAGTGGTACAGGTTTTACTCAAGAATATCCCTGTATTTGGCACCATCCATCTTTCCCTCAACTCTGACCAGTTTCCCAGTCCCGGCTGCTGAAAAACATCCCTACAGCATGATGCTGCCACCATCATGTTTTACTGCGGGGATGGTGTTATTTGGGTTATGTGATGTGTTGGATTTTCAGCAGGCATAGCGTTTTCTTTGTTGGCCAAAAAGTTCCATTTTAGTCTCATCAGACCAGAGCACCTTCCTCCATACATTTTGGGAGTCTCCCACATGCCTTTTTGCAAACTCACAACGTGCCTTTTTGGGTTTTTTTTGCTGAAAGTAATTGCTTTCTTCTGGCCTCTCTGCCATAAAGCCCAACTCTCTTTAGCATACGGCTTATTGTCATCCTATGTACTGATACTCCAGTCTCTGCTCTGGAACTCTGCAGCTTCTCCAGGGTTACCTTAGGTCTCTGTGCTGCCTCTCTGAATAATGCCCTCCTTGCCCGGTCTGTGAGTTTTGGAGGGCGGCCGTCTCTTGGCAGGTTTGCTGTTGTGCCATGTTCTTTCCATTTGGTTATGATAGATTTGATGGCGATCCTGGGGATTATCAAAGATTTTGATATTTTTTCACAACCTAACCCTGAGTTTTACTTTTCAACAACATTGTGCCTTACTTGTTTGGAGAGTTCCTTGGTCTTCATGGCAGTGTTTGGTTAGTGATGCCTCTTGCTTAGGTGTTGCAGCCTCTGTGGCCTTTTAAAAAAGGTGTGTATATGTAATAAAAGATCATGTGACACTTAGACTGCACACAGGTGGACATTATTTCACTAATTATGTGACTTCTGAAGGCAATTGGTTGCATCAGAGCTTTTTATGGGCTTCCTAACAAAGGGGTTGAATACATACGCACATGTCAATTTTCTGTTTTCTATTTCTAAACAATAGTTTTATTTATATATTTTCTCATTTCACTTCACCAATTTAGACTATTGTGTTCTGATCCATCACTTAAAATTCGGATTAACAAAACAATGAACTTAAGGTTGTAATGTAACAAAACATGAAAAAAGTCAAGGGGGGTGAATACTTTTGCAGGTCAAAAACATGCTTGGCCAATATGGCTGCTGCACTAAGATTCATCTATGACTACAAGCCAGCATTACCTTTTCAACCACTAACTTTGTAGAGACTTTGGTCTCAAGCTTGCTGGGTGTTCACCCCCTACCAAACAACTGCCAATGTCAGGAGCAATCTTAACTAGATGCGCTATCAGATCTCAACCATTGGGCATCCTGTAGCTTTAACGGCTATGTACATCTTCAGAGGCAATTTTTTTTATGATTGCATTTTACTTATTTTGGGCTGAAATCATTTTTTCAATTGGTCTTTATTAAAAATATTTAGTTGTTCTGTCACAAAAGGTTAACTGTTTGTCTAGCTGTGTGAATCCTACTTTTTACTTTGTGGCAGTCATCGAATAAGCCTTATCTCTAATTTACTAAGAAGTCATAAATACTTCTTTAAACCACATTCTTATCAGTAAGATAAGGGTTGAGCTGCAATGAGTGTTTATAATATCAGAGATAAGAAGCCCTTCAGATGAGCTACCTGATGGAGCAGAGAGAAAATCCATATCCTTCTATTAGAGCATCTCAGCCCTGTACAGAAAAAGGGTTCCATATTTATAAAAAAGACCAATCAAAAAATTTTTTTTTAGCTCACAATGGGTTCAATGCAATAATTTAAAAAAGTCCCCCAAAAGGGACACATAGCTAGCGTTGAGTGAATTAAAGTCCACAATCCGAATTTCGGGGAAATTCAATTCGGTGTGAAGCCAAATGTCCTTGTGCTTTGTAGTAGCAAATCGATTTTTCCCTGAAATAGTGTAAAAAACATACTTACCTCTTCCATTTGCTCGTGACGGGCCAGCCACTGCCATCCGCACGAAATCCGGATGACTTCATCACGGGCTGCATGAGATTTCACGCGAGATCTTCAATCAAGATGGTGAGGTAAGTAAGATTTAATTTATTTTTTAAATTTATTTTACACCTGATTATTGCTATCAGATGCCGTGATCATGACGGGGAGCGGCGCAATCTTTGCTCCCTGTCAATGCACCCACTACTTACAAAGAAATGTGCTTTGTGATGAAGTAATTCGTCACAAAGCAAATTTTTTTGTAAAGTTTGTCAAAGCAGCCGAATCAAATTAATAAATACTTCGCTCATCTCTACACATACTGTAGCCTTCAAACCAGTTACATACCCTACAGTAGTTAACATTGATTTCTGAGCTGTGTTGCATGGTTATCCAGTACAAGGGAATTGATGTCTGGTTATGGATTGATTCTCCCCATACTTGAATATCTGCGATCTATTAGAAATCAGTTAATTTGGCATGTCAATTACAATTGACATTATGCGAATATGTAACAACCCTCTTTTAGAGAGTAGTATCTTCTGATATGGTCACATTCTTTATTTATGATTTTTCTAATTTGTTGCTTTAGCTCCTAAGGTTTTGGTTGTAAGCTTCCAGCCTCTTCTACCACTGCTGGTTGGAGGTAGATTTCAATACCAAGTATGTTAACTGTCCTGCATAGCTTTCATAGCCAATAGGTTCCTTACATTGGCTTCACTATCAGATCTTATATTTATAGGTAACTTCTATGGGCTGCAGTCAGTGGCGTAGCTATAGGGACCACAGTGGTCGCAATTGTGACCAGGCCCCTAAGCACTGCCAATTACTGTATCTTTCACTTTATAAGACACAGTGCATCTTATAAAGCGAATACTAACAATCACTTCAATTATGAAAGAGCTCACTAGTATGCAGGAGACAGGGAAAGAGGTGAATGAAGCTGTGTACTCACCCCTCCTCCCTGGTCTTCTCCAGGTTCGCTCTGCACTGTCCTGACTGCATACAATGTTTTTGTAATCTTGTACACAGTTGGGTCACAGTGCTGCGGGGCCCAGAGAAGACCAGCAAGTGGGGACTGCAGGAGAGGACGCCGGATGTGGAGAGTAGCGGCGGAGCAGGATAGGTAAGTTAATTTATTTATTTTGGGTCTGGTTTGAGGTCCGATATGTGGGTCTCAGATCTGATATGGGGTGTCTGAGGATCTGATATGGGGTTCTGAACTGAGGTCTGATATGGGTGTCTGATAATCTGATAAGGGGGTTTAAGGATCTGATATGGGGGTCTGATATGGGTGTCTGATCTGAGATCTGATATGGGGGTCTGATTTGAAGATCTGATACGGGGGGTATAATTTAAAGATCTGATACGGGGGGATAATTTGAGGATCTGATATCTGGGTTTGATTTGAGGATCTGAAATAGGGGTCTGATTTGAGGTATGATATAGGGTTCTGATCTAGGGATCTGATATGAGGTTCTGATCTGATAGGTAAGGGAGTATTTTTTGCACTGGTGCACATTGTAAGGGGGGTATTTTTTGTACTGGTGCACATTTTAAGGGGGCATTTTCTACTGACACACATTACAAGAAGAATTATTACTACCAGGGGACTATGAGGAACATGATTACTAGTATGGGCACAATGGGGCATTATTACTATTGGGGCACTGTTAACTGCAAATTACAGTCCGCAATGCACAGGCACCGGCCATGTGAACTCTGTGGTGCGTATGCAGACCCATTGACTTGAATGGGTCCGTGATTAGCAAGATACGGCAAAAGATAGGACATGTCCTATCTTTTGCGTTGCGGAAGTACTGGCCCAAAAGCCCATGGAAGCACTTCTGTGGCTGCTGATCCATGCTTCCGTTCTGCAAAAGAACTGTTTCTGTATCTTGCATATCGTGGACCCGTTCATGTCAATTGATTTTTTGCATGGCACTAGTATTTTCAGGGGATTAGCTGTTTCTGCAGTATAGTATTGGAGAGCCGCAAAAGCGGCGTACCAGACACACTTTGCTCAAGCTGTCAAACTCTGAACACCCTTGAGGGCCAGGGTACTCTTCACCTGCCTCCAGCAGGAAGGGGGACTTTGGCAGGGCCTTTCCCAGATGTCAAATAGCAGGGCGGCTGGTGGCTGGGCACAGCGGCCGCAGTTGGGAAAAAAACCTAAGTAAATACCGTGACCCTATGCACTGGTGAATAGGGAAACACGAGAATGGGGAGTAAACGTACGCCAGGGCACAAGAACCAGAAGACAACCAAAGCCAGAGTCAATACCCAGAAAAACCACTCAGCAGATACAGTTTCAAGAAAAAGCATGTGAACCCTTTGGAATGATATGGATTTCTGCACAAATTAGTCATAAAATGTGATCTGATCTTCATCTAAGTCACAACAATAGACAATCACAGTCTGCTTAAACTAATAACACACAAAGAATTAAATGTTACCATGTTTTTATTGAACACACCATTTAAACATTCACAGTGCAGGTGGAAAAAGTATTTGAAACCCTATACTTATGACATCTCCAAGAGATAATTCGAGTGAGCTGTCAGCCAACTGGAGTCCAATCAATGAGATGAGATTGGAGGTGTTGCTTACAGCTGCCCTGTCCTATAAAAAACACACACCAGTTCTGGGTTTGCTTTTCCCAAGAAGCATTGCCTGATGTGAATGATGCCTCGCACAAAAGAGCTCTCAGGAGACCTACGATTAAGAATTGTTGACTTGCATAAAGCTGGAAAGGGTTATAAAAGTATCTCCTAAAGCCTTGCTGTTCATCAGTCCATGGTAAGACAACGTGTCTATAAAAGGAGAAAGTTCAGCACTGCTGCTACTTTCCCTAGGAGTGGCCATCTTGTAAAGATGACTGCAAGAGCACAGTGCAGACTGCTCAATGAGGTGAAGAAGAAACCTAGAGTGTCAGCTAAAGACTTACTAAAGTCTCTGGCATATGCTAATATTCATGTTAGCGAATCTACGATATTTAAAACACTAAACAAGAAGCCACTGCTGTCAAAAAACAAACAAACATTGCTGCACATTTACAGTTTGCAAAAGAGCACCTGGATGTTCCACAGCAATACTGGCAGAATATTCTGTGGACAGATGAAACCAAAGTTGAGTTGTTTGGAAGAAACATACAACACTATGTTTAAAGAAATAGAGGGACAGCACACCAACATCAAAACCTCATCCGAACTGTGACGTATGGTGGTGGGGGCATCATGGTTTGGGGCTGCTTTGCTGCGTCAGGGCCTGGACAGATTGCTATCTTCGAAGGAAAAATGAATTCCTAAGTTTATCAAGATATTTTGCAGGAGAACTTAAGGCCATCTGTCCACCAGCTAAAGCTCAACAGAAGATGGGCGTTGCAACAGCATAGAAGTAAATGAACAACAGAATGGCTTAAACAGAAGAAAATATGCCTTCTGGTGTGGCCCAGTCAGAGTCCTGACCTCAACCCGATTGAGATGCTGTGGCATGACCTCAAGAAAGCGATTCACACCAGACATCCCAAGAATATTGCTGAACTGAAACAGTTCTGTAAAGAGGAATGGTCAAGAATTGCTCCTGACCGTTCTGCACGTCTCATCTGCCAAATGAGGTTCAACCAGTTATTAAATCCAAGGGTTCACATACTTTTTCCACCTGCACTGTGAATGTTTTTACATGGTGTGTTCAATAAAAACATGGTAACATTTAATTAGAGTTGAGCGAACTTCTGTTTTAAATTCGGCTTCCAAAGTTCAGGTTCGGGTTATCCAAGCATCCCATTAAGGATTCCGCTACCACGGACCATAACGGCATTTGGAACATGGGGTGAAGAAACTGGGGTGACGTCACCGTCATGTGATCAATGCAGGGGGCGTGGCTCAGTACTGGATTGGATAAGAGGTCGTAGGCTACCACCTCTTATCTAATCCAGTACTGAGCCACGCCCCCTGCACTGATCACATGACGTTGACATCACCCCAGGTCCTCCGTGTTGTCCAAGGTTCAGTTCATTGAAGAATCCCCTTATGGATTCCAAATGCCGTTATGGTCCGTGGTAGCGGAATCCATAACGGGATGCTTGGATAAACGGAACCCGAACTTTGAAAGCCGAACTTAAAACAGAAGTTCGCTCAACTCTACATTTAATTCTTTGTGTGTTATTAGTTTAAGCAGACTGTGATTGTCAATTGTAGATGAAGATCAGATCACATTTTATGACAAAATTTGTCCAGAAATCCATATCATTCCAAAGGGTTCACATACTTTTTCTTGCAACTGTAGCTGTAACTGTGACACGAGCGCGTAAAGAGCAAACCTTTACTAGCTCCGTCCTCCGGAGGCGACACCCCGCCCCTCGTGGCCAGCGAGATGTCCCGCCGGAGGGCCGGAGACTACCTGGGAGAATGAGAGACACGACTTTGCGTGGTGACATGCTTCCGGCGAGACTGCATCTGTGTGCCTGGCTGCCTGACACATCAGAAATCTCGTCTCTGGATGTAAGAGGTATGAGGAGCTGTATTACCCTGTATGTTCTGTAGAGTTGTATGTAATATTTTCCAAGTGCGTCTTTAACTGTAGAGCTGGAGAGAATGGGTTATGTTGAGAATTTGGCATTGGGGGGGCAATATGTTCCAATTTTTGCCTCAGGCAGCAGAACATCTAGGGGAACCCCTGCCACTTGCCACAAAGCATCGGGGGAGGGGGGCCCAAGCTGAACCATTGCACCAGGGCCCATGAGCCTTTAGCTACGGCCCTGGCTGTAGTGTAACTTTAAACATTTTTACTGCTGGACTAACACAGTATACACAATATTTATAGCTTTTAGGTGGTCCCTAACACCAAAAAGCTACAACTTTGAATGTCTCCGTGTTGTAATGGATGTTTGCCTACGCTGTGTGCTTCTAATACTCTTGACTACCATTGATATTACTCTTAATCATGTTTTTAATCATATGTGATATATACAGTCTACAGAAGCAACAACCTCAAAATGTTAAAAGTCATTCATAACCAGTAAAATTAAAGAACAAGGTGACTGAAGTTAATTTCAGCTGTGGAAAGTAACATAGGTACCTAGAGGAAACCCACAAGAACACAAAACACAGCATTCTTACTGCTGAGGTTTCTTACAGTACATATCAGTGCTCACACCCACAGTACCTTCTCAGGAAATGACAGCACAAAAGAGAAGAGGACTTGGCTTTTGGACAATAGGGTGTAAGAGATGTCATGAAAAAATGTAACCACCTACAACTGTATAACCTTTAAATCAAATAAAACTGCCCAGTTTTACTTCACATACTGCACTACTTCATATTACATACTGTATGGCTTGACACATTTAGTTTGGGTATAGTCCACTCTTGAGAGGTTCCTGCTTAGCAATAGTGTAGATGTAATATACCTTGTTAATATGGGCAGTAATATGACCAGAAGCGTATTGGGAACTCAAAGTGGCCCTGGAAAAAAACATAAAATTGATCCAAATTGACAGAAAGCAGGGCCAACACAAGTAGGCAGGCCAGTAATACCATATTGCGGCACAAAATACCACCCCAGCAGAACCATAGACTGCAGTAAAACACAATAAACTGCCCCAGCAGCATTAAAAACCGCAGTGCAGCACAAAATACCTCCTCAGAAGCTGCCCCTCTCTGGTGGCTAGCACCAGCTGCCACATTTGGTCCTCCTACTCCAGTTGCCTCAGGATGGCAATAGAGTTGAATTTGGGAATCAGTAGAGCACCTGTTGTCACCAGCCAGGTACATAACACTTGACGCCCCCAGCATTAATTAACTCTGGGAGCGACAGATAATTACTTATCTTGCTGGTGCCCAGGAGGAGGACTCAGGCTGTGTCCTGGGCATCGGTCCACCAGGAAATTTCCCTGTAGAGTCCATGGCCAATCCCCCACTTAATATGACCAGTCTGTAATATGGGCATATTCTTGTTGTGGCTGCAACACCCAGACCTTCTTCAGAAGACCCGTATTTAGTTCAAAATATAAATATATTTGATCTGTATAAATTAAACTATGTGAGGTTTAGGTGTTAAGCTCTAAAATATACCTCTTTTGTCTTCTGAAACCACAACTAGATTTGGTGTACAAATGCTGATGAAAAATACAGAACAAAAACTGACTGTGTGATTGTGGCCTTAATGAAACTTTTGAGACTGTGTTAACCATTTGTATAGACTATGGATAAAGGTGCAGTGTTATTCATCCGTCCAGGATTCTCTGGTCATTTCTTCTACATCTCTTGCCTGCACCAGACTGCGCTCCGGCTCTTTTGCACTGTACTATGGGTTGTCAAGCCAACTGGTGCCCGAAGATTATGTCATGGGTGACTCTTCTTAAGACTTTGCCTGATAGGTGTTGTACTAATCTCTTTCTCGATGTTCAACACATTGTTATTCTTCTGCCCTTGGATTGATAAGACTTGTGGTCCCACAACTCTGACCCTGGCTTGTTTTGAAATTTGGTATTTTGTTTACCCCTAGTACTTCTGTTGACCTCCTGTTTACTGACCTCTGCCTATTATAGACCTATGTCTTTTACTACTAAATCACTACCATCAATACAAGAAAACTCCAGGTGAGTATATCCTGGGGATTCACTGCGGGAAAGTTCATCCTTCCTTGCAGGGGACATAGGGTGAAGAATGAATAATCCCTAAAGTTGCATTTACACCTGCTGAGGAGCAGCAGATTTTAGGAAAAGAAGTTCTTCTTCTCGAAAGTCGGCTGCTCGTTAAGAGGAAGCGATCACCTCTACAGTATGAGAACAAGCGGTTGTTATTGCGATTGCTTGTCCTTATACAGCTGCATTGTTTCTGGGCAGAAAAGGGATGTTTAGACAGCACGATCTGCTGCCCAGAAACGATCATTTAGGTTCCTGCACGAAAAACAGTTTTGCTTGCTCATTGGGTGATCGGCTGCACCTGTACACAGGTAGATTGTTGCAGGAACGTTTGTTCCTGATAATCTGCCCGAATGTTGCACCTTGTAAATCCTTTAGTCTCAATACTCTGGTGTAACCTGCATCAGTTGGATTATGGCTTAGAAAATCCACTGCTGTACCAGTGTTGTAAAATGCAGAATCTCAAAGAATGGTGCAATACGTGTGTCGGGAATAGGAGTGCATTCTAGTATATATGTACACTAGACTGCATATATATAAACCTTTGAAGACAGCCAACATCACCCTGAAGAATTTAGTATTTTTTGTCTCACTGCATCTTCGTGATATACCTTATTTTAATACCACCAAAGCTGTAAATGGTGTTGTATTTTGCATTACAAGTTAGACTTTCTCTAAGTACCATTGTACCTATGGTATGTGTATAGTATATATAAATAGCTGGAAACATTAAAGGGAAGAGTTTGCTTTTATAGATACCACAGTGTTGACTGTTGTGTGGCATAATACCACCCTGTGATTTTGTCTTCCTCTTGTGCAAGCAGGTATCAAAGGTATGAGCTATGACTATGGGGTCAAGAACACAAGTAAAGGGACAGCACAAACCTTAATCATAAGTCAATCCTTTGTGATGATGTGGCGGTGCAAGTGGTGTTGGATCCCGGTCTCTGATCCCTGTTTCATATAGTCAAAAAGATAGTACCACAGCACTCCTGTAGTTGGTCTTTAACTCCTCTTTATTGCCACAGAATGCGACGTTTCGACTCCTCAGAGTCTTTTTCAAGCATAGTGAATTACACGCAGTGAGCATACATTTATGTACAAGTGTACCCAATCCTGGGGTGTGTAGGTGGAGTATCAACTCCCTTCCGTTCCACCCCTAACATTCTACCAATTATGGCACATTTTACAAACATCATCGTGATAACCACCAATGGTAAAGTGTCTTACTGGAGGCTGAGAAGGATCAAATTTACATGGCGCAGTCCAGTGTATTCCATACTCCTCCAGGTGGCACATGTTTTCAGCGTCTAGTGCGGCCGGTACGGAACTTCCGCCCTCTGCAATACATTATTTCCGGTCACATGCTCCAATGCTTTCAGTTTCTCATGCGGCCAGCGGAGTACTTCCGCCCGCTGTATTGCATGACTTCCCGTCACCTGCTCCGGTATGTTTGTTGTTACTAGGCAACCGGACTCATTCATAATGGGGGGACGCAAGAACAGCATCTATATTCCACCTTGCACCTATCAGAAGTGCCCATAATCAAAAAATCTAGGCCAATTGGAATCGGGGATCCCCCAAAAATACAGTGGGTTAGTGTTGTCAAGAAGACCATTAATATCTACACCATATCGAAGTGGCTAGTTTACAGGGCGGCATATGTCCATATTTATAATTTGACTTATGCAGTGTGTCAGACCTCAGTAGCCATTCATAAATACTGCATAATAGGCAATGGACGCACCCGACTGTCAAGTGGTGCGCATCCATGCCGTCGGTATCATAGGAATAAGGTATGAGTGGTCTCCCTCAAACATTGGGGAGAGCCCCACTTTAACCTATTTTCAATCATTCCCTGTGGACTGTCCAGTTTCACCGCTCCTAGAGTGAACCTATTAGGGCTCACTACCGCCTCCTAGACTTTATACATGGAATACATTCAACTCATCCACCGTCCCCCTCCAGGTCAGTAAAATATCATCAATGTACCTCATCCACCCACTTACTTTCTTGAAGTGGGTGGAAGGGTACACATAATTCTCCTCAATGTACGCCATGTATAGATTTGCATACGTCGGGGCCACATTGGAACCCATTGCGGTACCCCGATGCTACACGAAGAACTGGTCCTAGAAGCGAAAAAAATTGCAAGTCAAAATGATTTCCAAAAGGGATAACAGGAACTCACATAGCTCAATATTATAGTCTGATTGTTGTAGAGCCCATTTCACAGCCTCCAGGCCCAAATTATGGTCTATACTAGTGTATAGGCTCACAACATCAAACGACACCAGTAGTCCTTGATCGCTGAAATCAACTTCACCCAGTTTCAAAAGAAAATCTGTGGTGTCTCGCACATAGGATTTAGCTCCTACTGCATAGGACCTGAGAACCCTATCCAGGAAGACCGCTGCCGGGGCAAAGATAGAGTCAATGCCCGAGACAATCGGTCTCCCTGGGGGGGTTCCTCAGGTCCTTATGGATTTTAGGCAGTATGTATAGCATAGGGGTGACTGGATGTTTCTGAATCAGGTAAGTAGGAAGCGACTCATCAATAACATCATTTGCGTAAGCATCATCTATCAACAGTTTCATTCTTCGCTGAAAGACAAATTTTGGATCATTTTCTAATTTATCATATATCCCCACTTTTTGTAATTGTCTGTTGACCTCTGCCGCATACTTATCAGTGTCCATGACAACTACAGCTCCCCCTTTATCCGCTGCCTTTATTGTTATTTCCTTCCTCCTCTGGAGCGTCCTGAGATCTATCACTTCCCCTTTTGTGAGGTTGAAGGTAGGTGGACCCACTGGTGAATGTTTGAGTCTAGTGAGCCCTGTCCTAACTAGAGCCATGGAAGTCTCCATTCCCTTATGGTAAACAGGTGGCTGAAACTCACTCTTAACCCTCAGTCCTACTTCACTTAGTGTTAATGCATGGGTCCCTTTATTTTTGGGTCTGTCCTCTATGGGAAGCTCAGTCTTGTCTTGATCTTTAAAATACACTCTGAATTTAATACGTCTAAGGAACTGTACAGTTGTGTTCAAAATTATTCAACCCCCCACTGAAATTGAGTGTTTTGGCCAGTTTGACATTGATTTTGATCATTTAAGTCATCTTGTTTACAATTAAATCAAAGAGGCACTTGTAAGTCAGACAAATATAACATAACATTTATAATGAAATAACCACAAATGTCTTTTCTGTGCTCACATCATTATCAGTTTTATTCAACCCCCAAGTGACATTCAATCTTAGTACTTAGTACAACATCCTTTTCCATTTATAACAGCTTTTAAACGTGAAGCATAGCTTGACACAAGTGTCTTGCAGCGATCTACGGGTATCTTCGCCCATTCTTCATGGGCAAAAGCCTCCAGTTCAGTCACATTCTTAGGCTTGCGCGCTGCAAATGCTTTCTTTAAGTCCCACCAGAGGTTCTCAATCGGATTTAAGTCTGGTGACTGCGATGGCCACTTCAAAATGTTCCAGCCTTTAATCTGCAACCATGCTCTAGTGGACTTGGAGGTATGCTTGGGATCATTGTCCTGTTGAAAGGTCCAACATCTCCCAAGCCTCAGGTTTGTGACGGACTGCATCACATTTTCATCCAATATCTCCTGGTACTGAAGAGAATTCATGGTACCTTGCACACGCTGAAGCTTTTCTGTACCTGTAGAAGCAAAACAGCCCCAAAGCATGATTGACCCCCCGCCATGCTTCACAGTAGGCAAGGTGTTCTTTTCTTCATAGGCCTTGTTCTTCCTCCTCCAAACATAGCGTTGATCCATGGGCCCAAACAGTTCTAATTTTGTTTCATCAGTCCACAGAACACAAATGTGGTTTGTCCACATGACTTTTGGCATACTGCAGTCGACTTTTCTTATTCTTTGGAGACAGCAAGGGGGTGTGCCTGGGAGTTCTGGCATGGAGGCCTTCATTACGCAGTGTGCACCTTATTGTCTGAGCTGAAGCTTCAGTACCCGCATCTGACAAATCTTTTTTCAGTTCCTCAGCAGTCACACGGGGACTTTACTCCACTTTGTGCTTCAGGTAGCGCACAGCAGTCGAAGTCAGCATCTTCTTTCTGCCACGACCAGGTAGCGTTTCAACAGTGCCCTTTGCCTTGTATTTGCGAATGATGCTTCCTATGGTGTTTCTTGGTATGTTTAACATCTTTGCAATCTTCTTATAGCCATTGCCCTTCCTATGAAGAGAAATTACCTCTTCTCTTGTCTTCCTGGACCATTCTCTTGACTTCACTATGGGCCAGATTTATCATTAGCCTAAGTCACTTTTCTGGAGTTGAAAAGTCGCAAAAAATTGCGCAAAAAGCCAAATTGCGCAATTTTTTGAGACTTTTTGGAGACTTACGCCACTCACTCCAAAACCAAGTTTATGGGCGTTTTGTCGTATGTAAATCACTTGCAAGACAGATTTATTATTGCGACTTTTTAAATAGTCGCAAAAAAGTCGCAAAAAATTGCGCAAACTCACTCCACTCATGACCATGCTTATGTTTGACAAAATCACTTTTTTAAAATTGCGACTTTTCCAAAGACAAAGCCAAAATACAACTAGGAACCAGAAATACACCAGATTTATCAACCTCTGAAAGAGCCCATGATAAATTTGACTTGACTCAAATACACATACGCCTTCTTTGAAAGTGGAGTGAACTGCAAGAGTAATGATAAATCTGGCCTTATGTTTGTAAACATACCAGTAAATGTCTAGAAGGAGCTGAGTATCACAGTCATTTTAAATCTGCCTAATTGGTGCTTATTATGCTTGATTGCTGCTCCTTGACATCCAATAGGTGTTTTTAATACCCGATCGAAAACACTTGAATGAACCTCTGTTCTTAAGAGTGGTAGTCTTTAAGGGGTTGAATAATTGTGTCAATGAAGAAATCACAAAAAAAACATTTAATACTGTATTACAAAAACAATTGATGTCATTTTAGTTGAATTTGGTTCTTTAAAAAGTCCTTGAAAGATTTCATTCTGAACACAATTACAAATGTACACTAAATTCCCGAAAACCCTTTACAGCATTGGGGGTTGAATAATTTTGAACACAACTGTAGTAAGTCTATTTCGCTCTAAAACTAGTCCACTTGGGGCTGGGGACAGAACGAAAGTCCTCTATTAAGAACATGCATCTCCTCTTTGGAAAGTTCAAAAGAAGATATATTCACCACCAAGTTGTCTTCCATTCTTAATGGTCCACTGTCGGCTGGCCTTCCTTCAGGGGTATGTGAGTCTTTATCCCGGTAGGTGGTTTCCTCGATCGTGTCATATGTGTGGAGCCACTGTCTTTGTTTGTTATTTCCATGTTTCCGTCCTCCCCTCCTAGTGTGTCTATTATTCCTAAAAAAACAGGGCCCTCTGATTGTTCCCCTGAAGACTCTGTGTCAGTCCGGTTCAGTCGACGTCCCCTATTCCTGGGGGTACCTTTTCGTTTATACTTCCTTGTGTTGTTGCCGTCTGTGGGTATCTTCTTATAGATGTCACCTTTATTATAGTCCTCCAGGTCCCTAAACCACTTCTTTAGTGACCTTGATATTTTGCCGGTACTTGTTCAGTTTTAGAGCAGAGTGCTCCATAAGAGTGGTAAGCTCTTGGCCCGTCATCAGATCTTTCAATTGTTGTTCATAATTTTTTATACGTTTATTCATATCCTGTAGGTCTTTCTGGAGGAAATCCATGTTAAGTAGAATAATGTCTATAGAGAATCTATTAGCTATAATGAAAAATTTCTCATGAAATTCTGGATTGTTTGGAAACAGAATAGGTCTGAGGTGTGTCCTGAGTCCACGCGGTATTCGATCCACTTTGTAGTATTCCCTCATTGTTGAGAGATGGAGTTCAGCATTGATACATTGCTTTTGTTCTGATTCCCATTTTCTTTTAATTAGCTCTACAGTAGGTTTGCTGAGGAACGTTCCCTCACCTTCTTTCCCATGTAACATACGACTGATCTGCTCATCGGTGTATAGTAGACTACTGGGTGCTTCCATTTTTCTACAGCCACTTCTTGGTAACCTGGATCCTTTTGTCTCTCCCCAGGTCCTGGTGTGCACGTCCTCAGACCAGCTCATAAGTCAAGAACACAAGCGAAGGGACAGCACAAACCTTAATCATAAGTCAATCCTTTGCGATGATGTGGCGGTGCAAGTGGTGTTGGATCCTGGTCTCTGATCCCTGTTTCATATAGTCAAAAAGATAGTACCACAGCACTCCTGTAGTTGGTCTTTAACTCCTCTTTATTGCCACAGAATGCGACGTTTCGACTCCTCAGAGTCTTTTTCAAGCATAGTGAATTACACGCAGTGAGCATACATTTATGTACAAGTGTACCCAATCCTGGGGTGTGTAGGTGGTGTATCAATTCCCTTCCGTTCCACCCCTAACATTCTACCAATTATGGCACATTTTACAAACATCATCAACATAAATCAACAAACATCAACATAAACAAGAGTACGACTTTATTTTGGGTACACAGAGGAGACTACCGACCGATTGTTTCTGGTATAGGCTCCATTACATCAAATTTATCCAAATACATAGATACACAACTACAACCAGTAGTGAAAAAAAAAAATCCTACCCCAAGGACACCACTCATATAATACAGATTCTAGAAAACCTGAAAATAGAAGAAGAGTGGATTATCGGTACACTTGACATTCAATCCCTCTACACGGTGATTGAACACCAACAGGGTGTGATGGCGGTCAAAAAGCAATTGATCAGTAGTGATGTCGCGAACATAAAATTTTCCATTCGCGAACGGCGAACGCGAATTTCTGCAAATGTTCGTGAACATGCGAACATTGCGAACCGCCATAGACTTCAATAGACAGGCGAATTTTAAAACCCAAAGGGACTCCTTCTGGCCATAATAGTGATGGAAAAGTTGTTTCAAGGGGACTAACACCTGGACTGTGGCATGCCGGAGGGGGATCCATGGCAAAACTCCCATGGAAAATTACGTAGTTGACGCAGAGTGTGGTAAGTTGAATTCGCAATGCGATTAATATAACCTGCATTAATCGCATTGCGAATTCAACTTAGAGCTGGGTTCCTAATGGTTGTATTGCTAGAATATAACGAAGATTGAGAATATAGCGCTATATTCTCAATCTTCGTTATTTTCTAGCAATATAACCATTAGGAACTCAGATCTAAGTTGTAATCGCAATGCAATTAATACAGGTTATTTTAATCGCATTGTGAATTCAACTTGGAGCTGGTTCCTATTCTCAATCTTCGTTATATTCTAGCAATACAACAACCATTAGGAACCCAGCTCTAAGTTGAATTCGCAATGCGATTAATATAACCTGTATTAATCGCATTGCGATTACAACTACTAAGATGGATGCCGTCCTTGATTTTTGATAGGAGGTGGGAGGGTCAGGGAGGGAGACTGATGTACTGTCCTTACAGCAGAGATCTGATGAGTCTTTCAGCACTGGAGTGGACACTGAATACACTAGCCTAGCTATTAAATCAGCAGCAGCTACACTGTCCCTCCTCTCACTAAGACTGCAGCTTCCGAATGAATGTAAAATGGATGCTGTCCATGAGATGGGAAGGTCTGGGAGGGAGGGTATGCTGATTGGCTGGAATGTGTCTGCTGACTGTGAGGTACAGGGTCAGAGTTTACTCAATGATAGGGGTTGGACCGAACATCGCATATGTTCGCCCGCCGTGACGAACGCGCACAAGCTATTTTCGCCGGGAACTATTTTCTCGGGACATCTTATTTGCGAATTCAACTTAGAGCTGAGTTCCTAATTGTTGTATTGCTAGAATATAACGAAGATTGAGAATTTAGCGCTATATTCTCGATCTTCGTTATATAATTCTAGCAATACAACCATCAGGAACCCAGCTCTAAGTTGAATTCGCAATGCGATTAATATAACCTTCATTAATCACATTGCGATTTTAACTTAGAGCTGGGTTCCTAATGGTTGTATTGGTAGAATATAGTGAAGATTGAATTCTCAATCTTCGTTATATTCTAGCAATACAACCATTAGGAACTCAGCTCTAAGTTGTAATCGCAATGCGAATAATACTTACAATTATTAATCGTTTTACGAATCCATTTGATGCCTCTATTTGATTGTATATGACGGTTGACTATGACTACCAACAATGTTCTGCTGCCTCCAAAGCAAGATATCTGAACCCCCCAGGGGCCATTTGGGCATTTTTGATAGAAAACGCATCAAAAACGCATCTGCGTTTTTATAATTTTTTCATTTTTTAGTTCATTTTTTTGAGTTTTTTGCCACATTTGGTTGCATATTTACATTTGGTATAGGCAAATATGGTAGTCTAGATCATTACTCTGCCCAAATCTATATTCAGCTACATGGCTTTGAAAATATGCTGTCAAACAATGATCCTAGGTTTTGGTATAGACACATGATCTAGAACTCAGCTTTAAGTTCGCAATGCGATTAATGCAGGTTATATTAATCGCATTGAGAATTCAACTTAGATTTGAGTTCCTAATAGTTGTATTGCTAGAATATAACGAAGATTGAGAATATAGTGCTATATTCGTTATCTTCGTTAATATATTCTAGCAATACAACCATTAGGAACTCAGATCTAAGTTGTAATCGCAATGCGAATAATACAGGTTATATTAATCGCATTGCGATTTACAATTACTAACACTGCAGCTTCAGAATGAATGTAAGATGGATGCTTTCCTTGCGTTTAGATAGGAGGTGGGAGGGTCTGGGAGGGAGGGTATGCTGATTGGCTGGAATGTGTCTGCTGACTGTGAGGTACAGGGTCAAAGTTTGATTAATGATAAAGTATACGGGCGAACGCGAACATCGAATATGTTCGCCCGCCGCGGCGGACGCGAACAAGCTATGTTCGCTGGCGAATAGTTCGAGCCATCTCTATTGATCAGGGAAGGAACACTAGATGATCCACATATTGAATATATCGGAGAAGGTATAAATTATATCCTTAATAATAACAATTTTTATTTTGAAGGGAATTACTATTTGCAAAAACACGGGACTGCCATGGGGACCAGATTCGCCCCAAGCTACGCAAACCTATTTCTGGCGGAATGGGAATACAATAACATCACGCCGAGACTTGGGACGGATCTGGCCCTGTGGCACCGCTACATAGACGATGTAATTTTCATTTGGAAACGAGGTAAAGAAGAGCTAGAAACCTTCCTTAAAGGGATTACCAGAACCAATTAAACTTAGTGTTCACCTCAAATATAGAAGAGGGAACAGAATTCCTAGACCTGGTAATAAAAAAACATGAAAATGGATACAAATGCAATACCTTCTTTAAACCTACTATGAAAAATAGTTTTATACAATTTTCCAGCTGTCATCTTCCAAACTGGTTGATTAATATCCCAGCTGGACAATTTCGTAGGATAAGAAGGAATTGCACACAAAACCAGGATTATAAGAAAGGGGTATGAGAAGCATTGCTTGTCCAAACATTACCGAGATACCCATAACAACGATCCATTTAATACAACTTTCATGGCATTGGAAAAGGTAGACCAACATTGGCGAGGAGGAAACTATATTAAACAAATGTCAAGAATGGAATCCCGACGAATTCATGAATTTGGAACACTACTACCAGCAGGCCTTAATTCTGAACTAGAAATTTTCGGGTTCCTTTAGGATGGGAGTCTCCGGATCGACTCTGACGTTGCATGTCTGGCCGTTTATCGGCACTGCGACGTCGACTCGACCTGAAACACCCATCCTATATGCTACAATTTACTTCCATCCACCCTTTTAGCTCTTACAAAGGGATTTTTCAAAATAATTTTTTCCCTCCAAATTTTTTTCAAAAACTTTTTTAGAGAAAAAATTTTCTCTCATGAAATATCATCTTCTTCATGAAATACAAACTTTTTCATGAAATATAAACTAGAAACACAAGAATACTAGATAAAAATATGGATTATAAAGGCAAAATTAAATCCCTGTGAAGTACTCTATACCCCACATGATTATATATTTTTTATATTTTTTATACATTTTTAAGAGTTTTGTATCAACAATTTTTTTTTTGATATATTACATTCTTATATGTACCTATGAATTTATCATATACACTTGACGTTATTTATATTATTTTTGTGTTAAGCATTATTATTATATGATTATGTACACTGTTGGTTTTATGATGACATCTAACTTCGTATATATTCTTCCTATCAAATAAGAAAAAGGACATTAGATCAATTCATTTGAATTTGGAGGATAATATATAAACAGTGCCCATATCTAAAACCGCGATCATAACGTAGAAGGAACCGCTATGAAAACGCAGAAGGAACATGGGCTGATTTAGGACCCAGAGTCCGTGAACTGGTTCTGACCCTGAGGATATAAAAGATGGAGGTGGGCAGGTGCAGCGATACCACTGAGGAAGGGATAGAGAAGTATCCCGAAACGCGTCTGGGCTGGATCGCGCACCTGTCAGATAACCTCCTATACGCATAGCATGGCCATGCTACAAAGTTCTCCTGCATTCTAGCCCAGTTTGCCAAAGACGGAAAACAAGTGATTAAATTGCCTCTCTACACGCGATCCAGGAAATACACAATACGCTCCAACTCTCACGAGAGAACAGGACTTCCACGTCATCGGTTTGAGGAGTGCGACGCGAGACGCCCGCTGTCGCCCCTCGGAAGGAGACAAAACGCGGAACGAGAGGTAAACTGAGGGACTACTACTCTGCATATTAATTACTGTGAATCCAAAATCTAAGATAACGTCTGTACGGCACTGTGACTAAAGGATTACGGGACACACTATCAGTGCAGCCCCTGGATTTCTCTTGAGCATTATTTATCCTGTATAACAGTGCAACAAACACAGGACACTCACTGAGAACTCCTACATGGCATTATACTACAGAGCACACTATTAATGTAGCTCTTGGATTTACCATTATTAACAAAGTATATATTGGGATCGCTATTATCCCCACACAGCTGTGCAATAATAGTATGAGTGATACAAAAAATAGGGCAACACTATTCACTTATTTGCAATAAGAATTGGATTTCTTCAGGGGGACACTTTGTATTTGTAGACCATCCTTGCTGCAGGAGGATTGATCTATGAACTGGTGGTCCTACATGAGGAGTTACCAATTTTTACAGATAAATCTGTGAATCCCTCAGCATGCTATGAATTTTACGATATGAAAACAGAGAAAAACAAACCTTGAATGTTTTCTTTATTGAGCTTATGTTTTAAAGAGTATTGAGAAATTGTATATTGTTTAGGTATATTTTATTTTATTTGATATTTTATTGGATTGCTTTTGGTCTATGGATAATAAAAATTCACTTGATATTTTTACCAAGTGTTGAGTGCTCGCCCAACCAGAAGCTTTATTTTCAGATCATTCTATACCCTGAGGGTAGGTGTCCCTCTATGTGGGCTTGTAGCACCTTTTCCATAATCCATCTACAGTGAGCCACCGTTATTTAAGCAAAATTAATAAAACATTTGATAAAACATCATCGTGATAACCACCAATAGTAAAGTGTCTTACTGGAGGCTGAGAAGGATCCAATTTACATGGCACAGTCCAGTGTATTCCATGCTCCTCCAGGTGGCACATGTTTTCCGCGTCTAGTGCGGCCGGTATGGAACTTCCGCCCTCTGCAATACATAATTTCCGGTCACATGTTCCAATGCTTTCAGCGTCTCATGTGGCCGGCAGAGTACTTCCGCCCGCTGTATTGCATCACTTCCCAAGAACAGCAAATTTGAGGGATCCCCGATTCCAATTGGCCTAGATTGTTTGATTATGGGCACTTCCGATAGGTGCAAGGTGGAATATAGATGCTGTTCTTGCGTCCCCCCGTTATGAATGAGTCCAGTTGCCTAGTAACAACAAACATACCGGCCAATTGGAATCGGGGATCCCCCAAATTTGCTGTTCTTGGGAAGTGATGCAATACAGCGGGCGGAAGTAATCTGCCGGCCACATGAGACGCTAAAAGCATTGGAACATGTGACTGGAAATTATGTATTGCTGAGGTTGGAAGTTCCGTACCAGCCGCACTAGATGCACTAGACGCTAAAAACATGTGCCACCTGGAGGAGCATGGAATGCACTGGACTGCGCCATGTAAATTGGATCCTTCTCAGCCTCCAGTAAGACACTTTACTAGTAGTGGTTATCACAATGATGTTTGTAAAATGTGCCATAATTGGTAGAATGTAAGGGGTGGAACGGAAGGGAGTTGATACTCCACCTACACACCCCAGGATTGGGTACACTTGTACATAAATATATGTAGCCACTGTAAATGTAAATAAATATAGTAAGTATTCAATGATAAATATATAACCACTGCCTGAACTGGATACTAAAAACACTTAGTCGTTTATTGAATATACATTAAAACCATACACTGGGCAGGAGGCCCAATCATATCCCAGGCTGTGATACCTCCAGTTCTCGTGATTCCCTGATGGATGTTTGGGAACACGTGGTGTACTGTATTATGGACTGGAGGACAGAATGAACGAGCGAGACCATACACTGGAATGGCAGTTATAGCCACTTCAGTGTGTAGAATGTGTGTCCCGCAAGTGAACAATGTAGCCCTGTTTAGTAAAGCGCAGCCTGTAGCACTGGAGAGGATTCTCCCTGTGCTGCTGCTGTTAGAATCTAGTGAGATGCCGCCTCAAGCGCTGCCGCCTAGCTCTACGCGTTTCACCACCGGAGGTGGATCATCAGGAGCATGAATATTGGAGCGCGGCACTGGTTATATTAGGTAGCAAGTATTCAGACGTAGCGCACATAGGCAAAGTGCGCTACGGGCTACTAAAGACTGGCCATCCTAGTGCCGGACGCTACCTCTCGACACCCTGAGAGGCCAGCGCTCCTCCACGTGTTCACTGCATAACATATTGCTGGCGTCCTCTATCCAGGCGGATAGAGTACTGTCTTTACACACGTGGCTAATATGAGCTCCTGCGACATTGCAGGTTAGCTCAGTCTTTAGTAGCCCGTAGCGCACTTTGCCTATGTGCGCTACGTCTGAATACTGCTACCTAATATAACCAGTGCCGCGCTCAATATTCATGCTCCTGATGATCCACCTCCGGTGGTGAAGCGCGTAGAGCTAGGCGGCAGCGCTTGAGCGGCATCTCACTAGATTCTAACAGCAGCAGCACAGGGAGAATCCTCTCCAGTGCTACAGGCTGCGCTTTACTAAACAGGGCTACATTGTTCACTTGCGGGACACACATTCTTCACACTGAAGTGGCTATAACTGCCATTCCAGTGTATGGTCTCGCTCGTTCATTCTGTCCTCCAGTCCATAATACAGTACACCACGTGTTCCCAAACATCCATAAGGGAATCACGAGAACTGGAGGTATCACAGCCTGGGATATGATTGGGCCTCCTGCCCAGTGTATGGTTTTAATGTATATTCAATAAACGACTAAGTGTTTTTAGTATCCAGTTCAGGCAGTGGTTATACATAAATATATGCTCACTGCGTGTATTTCACTATACTTGAAAAAGACTCTGAGGAGTCGAAACGTCGCATTCTGGGGCAATAAAGAGGAGTTAAAGACCAACTACAGGAGAGCTGTGGTACTATGTTTTTGACTATGACTATGGGGGTGACAAACACAAAACTGAGTACAGAGAGAAAAGAGGAAAGTTAAAAGTGTGTATATACAGTATTGTGCAAATGTTTTAGATGGGGAAAAATGCTGTAAAGTAAGAATGTTTTCAAACATAGAAGTGCTAATAGTTTATTTTTATCAATTAACAAAATGCAAAGTTAATGAACAAATAAGACATCTAAATCAAATAAATATTTGGTGTGACCACTATTTGCCTTCAAAGCAGTATTAGTTCTTCCAGGTTCACTTGCACAGTTTTTGAAGGAACCTCGGCAGGGAGATATTTCCAAACATCTTGGAGAACTAACCACAGATCTTATGTGCATGTAGGATTGCTCAACTCTTTCTGTTTCTTCAAGTAATCCCAGACAGACTCAATGATGTGGAGATCAGGGCTCTTTGGGGGCCAAATCATCACTTACAGGACTTTGTTTTTTACACTGAAGATACTTCTTAATTACTTTGGCTGTATCTTTGGGGTCATTGTCCTGAATAAATTTGGAACCTCCCTGATGATCTTGCATAATGGATAAGTATCTGCCTGTATTTCTCAGCATTGAGGACACCAGTAATCCTGACCAACTCCTCAACTACATTTGCTGAAATGGAGCCTCAAATTTACGACCAAATATTTTAAATTTTGACTCCTCAATCCAGAGTACCTACTGCTAGTGTTGAACGAAGAGAAGCATTTAAAGTGGAATTCGGTCCAAAATTTTGGAAAACTTCGATTTGCAACAAAGCCGAATTTCCTTGCTCTTCATGGTAACGAATCAGGTTTTCCTAAAATGGTGGCTGCACATGTTAAAAAGTGAAAGAAAGAAGCCCAGGAACACAAGACCACCCATAATGCCATGCAGCCAGCCAGTCCGCAGATAGCCATCCCCTGTGATGTGACAGCCCTATAAAAGCCTCATCTCGTGCAGTCTCCGCCATTGTCCTGAGCTGAGCATAGGGAGAGACATGGCAGACACTCAGGCACTAGAGAAAGTGCTGCAATAATGCAGCGGCCATAGTTGAGTCACTTGGCCTTGGTTCCACATTGAAAGTATGGCTTTTTTGTCCCAATTATTCCATGAAGACAACTTCTGGCCAGACTCTTCCAAACAGTAGAT
The DNA here is from genome assembly GCA_033119425.1 of Bufotes viridis. NCBI lineage: Eukaryota > Metazoa > Chordata > Amphibia > Anura > Bufonidae > Bufotes > Bufotes viridis. Next base: position 70,986,123 of record CM065589.1, on the reverse strand, counting down.
GGGTATTCCTGGGTCTCACTGGTTTCTTTCAGTTTTGAGTTGATGGTACTGCTTGACATCTTCTGATTTCAAAGAGAAGTAAGCATGAAGTGTCTTTCATCTGCTGCACTGTTTTCTTGGCTGACCACTATGCCTACTGTCCTCAATGTGGTCAGGATTTTTGGAAGATGTTTGAGAAACTTCCCTGCCGAGTTCCTTCAAAAACTCTGTGCAAATGTACCTAGAAGAACTGATGCTGTTTTTAAAGCAAATGGTGGTCACACCAAATACTGATTTATTTATATTTCACTTTTGTTCATTCACTTTTCATTTTATTAATTTGTAAAAAAAAACTAAAACAAAAAACTATTAACATTTCTATTTTTGAAAGCATTCTTACTATGCAGCATTTTTTCCACATCTTTCTAAAACTTTTGCACAATACTGTATACTGTATATAGTTTTGAACATATTGAGTGACTTTCCATAACCCCCAAAAAGCCTCCATGACCCCCAAAAACTGCAATTTACTGCACTGGCTCTTAATGGGAAGAAGAAATAAATTACTATGGCACTTCCAGTGGTATGCTCAAGAGATCATTTAAAATTTTATTGGTGCATATAGGGTAAAGGCAGTTCCAGAAGAAGCTAGAATCTCATCTCCAATAATACTCATATAATAGCGGAACGTTTCGGCCCATTCAGACCTTCCTCGGCCATATGAGTCTAAGTGCTGATAGATCACTAAAGAGGCATCTGGACCATCGTCTGAGGAAGGTCTGAATGGACTGAAATGTTCAGCCATCATATGAGTATTATTGGATATGAGATTATCTCTTCATCTGGACCTGTCTTCAACCTATTTGCACTAATAAAATTTTAAATGATCTCGTAAGCATACTACTGGGAGTGCCATGGTACTTTATTCCTGGATTGTGGCTAAGGTGCTACCGGCACCCTACCTATATATGGAGTGCAAGCGTCAAGTCTCCAGTCTTAATGGGAAGATAAACTCTGAAGCTCCTTGTTGTATACTGTATATATGGATATCATTCATCTCTTGGGTATAGGTCAGGCAGGAGTGATGCATTTCGAAATATACAAAAACATAAAGTGTCCTGCAAGCTATAATAGAAACCTGAATGAAGAATAAACAATTTAATATTACGGCGCTCAGGTTTTTCCTGAAAGAGGTAATAGCAGTGAAGGCAATGATGGATATTATGATGGCACTAAATATGACAAATGAGGGGACGATATACAAACAAAATGGGGTCTATGGAGACAAAAGCCACAGTAAATAGTGTTCGTCAGTTCTTATTACCGAGAGGTGTTCATTGAGTCATGCCTCAGTGTTTTCTGTTCCCTTTTATATATTTTAAGGATTTGTGTTCCTCTTACCTTGTCCCCAGAACAGTCATTTGAGCTGTAGAGTGGATAGGATTATAGTTACTTCCACTAAAACTGATACTTTCTTCTCCAGCCTAAATTCACATCCTCTCCTGCATATTCTAATGTAAGATGGCTTTCTAATTTCACACTTGAGTGGAGAGTATCCCTTTTGCTGCATAAGAAATACCTCTACAAATTTGCCCACTGTGACTTCACCATTGACAAATTACATGTAGTCTCTGCCGACCTCAGGTCTGATTAGTGGGGTTATTTATTACGTCTGTGCCTCTGATGGGATCATGTTTGTGAAGATTTATAAGTTTCAACTGAAACTAGCAAGAAGTCGTTAACACAGTTCAACAGAAAATGTGGCATAATGGTCATTTTTAGGAAATGTTCACGTGTCAGATTATTTGCAGTAATTTCTGTAACTAAAAATCCTTTCCGCGTGTATTCCACTGCTCTCTAGATAAGACTGGAGTAGTCAGTCAAATAAGAAGTGAAATGGGCGAGGGCTATGTGGTGAGTCATTTATTTATCTCCTGCACGAGGATTATATTATACTGTAGGTGTATTAGCATATTTGATACTTTTGAGATTGATTATATTTTATTATTTTTAATCTATATTATTTATTTTGGGTATGACTGATCTATTACACTATTTTATTTGTATGTTTCAGTAATCAAAATAAATATGTTTTTAACCCCTTAGTGACCAGCCTGTCGTGGGTCTAAGGCTACTTTCACACTTGTGTTATTCTTTTCCGGCATAGAGTTCCGTCGTCGGGGCTCTATGCCAGAAATAAACTGATCATTTACATCCCCATGCATTCTGAATGGATAGAAATCCGGTCAGGAAGCATCAGGATGTCTTTAGTTCAATTACTGTCAGTCGTTTTGGACAGAGGAAATACCGCAGCATGCTGCGTCTTTATCTCAGTCCAAAATGCTGGAACACATGCCGGAATGCCGGATCCGGCATTAATTCCCATTGACTTGCATTAGTGCCAGATCCGGCATTAAAAATACCGCAACCACGGATCTGGCATTCCTATCTGCGCATGGGCAGACCTCTAAAAATGTGAAAAAAATAAATGCCGGATCTGTTTTGCCGGATGACACCGTAAAGACGGATCCGGCATTGCAATGCATTCTTCTGACTGATCAGGCATAAAAATGGCTGATCAGTCAGAAAAGATGACATGCGTTTACATACAGTTTGCCGGATTAGGCAGACAGTTCCTGCGACTGAACTGCCTGCCGGAATCCTCTGCCGCAAGTGTGAAAGTATCCTTAGAGACCAAGCAATGTTTTTTAAATTTTTCATTATCGCATTCCTAGAGCTATAACTATTTTTATTTTTCACAGATGTAGCCGTATGAAGCCTTGTTTTTTGTGGGATAGATTGTAGTTTGTAATGGCACCATTTTGGGTACACATAACTCATTGATTAAGCTTTATTAACTCATTCTAGAAGACGATGGGAAAAAACAGCAATACTGCCAATAGGTCTCTTTTCATATTGTAAATTTTGGTATACCATGATAACTTTTCTTTCTTGATCAGTACTATCACAGCAATACCAAATGCATATAGTTTTTTTTATGTTTACTACATGTGCCCAGTAATTTTATTTTATTTTTTTAAGTTTTTGTATTGCTGCATCCCAAGACTAATAACTTTTTCTTTCTACAGAGCTGTGTGAGAGCTTGATTTTCGTCGGATGACTTTTCCTTTTTGTATCATTTTGGGGTACATAACATTTTTGTTCTTTTTTTATTCTATTTTATTTGGTGATGAATATGCAAAAAACTGTAATTTTTTAATTTTTTTGTTCTTTTTTTACGACATTCACCATGTGGGGTAAATTACATGATAATTGTATGCAGAGATACCTAATATGTGGAGATGATTTTATTCTTGCAAGTTTTTAAATTAAAAAGATTTTTTCAAATCGGAAAAAAGTGTATTTTTTAACGTTCACTTTTTTTTTTACTATTTATTAGTCCCACAAGGGGACTTTGAGATGCGATTCCATGATCACTTTTATAATACACTGTACTAATTTTTTTTTTTACTATTTATTAGTCCCACAAGGGGACTTTGAGATGCGATTCCATGATCACTTTTATAATACACTGTACTAATTTTTTTTTTTACTATTTATTAGTCCCACAAGGGGACTTTGAGATGCGATTCCATGATCACTTTTATAATACACTCTACTAATACACTGTACTAATAGGTATACACTGTACTAATTAGGCCCTTTGCTGTCATGTACAGATATCGGCACCCCGTGATCTAATTCACAGCGGTCCTGATGCCTGACCGAGGGAGCCTCCTCACGCTAAACCTGCTGAAATGCTACTGTCGCTATTGACCTCAGTATCTAAGGGCTTAAACAGCTGAGGTTGGCTCTTCTGCCGCTCTAGACTGTTAAAGCAGGCTTCTGCTCTTCATTGTAAAGGAGACCTGTGCAACGCTTAGACTAGGCCACTGTAAAAATGTGATTCGTGGCCACTAAGGGGTTAGACCAATTTGATGTACTTATGCAGATTTATTTGAGAACCAGACAAAATCTATATCTATTTATGGTACAATTTTAGCCAATATTGTACCGTCATATTCCTGTCCAATATAGTTTCTGTTTAAGTGAGCAGCCATAGTATATTACTATATTTTAGAAGAAGTTAAATATATTGCATTAGAACATAACAGGTAACCACAGATAGCCTGAATGTTGTATTCCTCCCAGACATCTGTGAATGAGAGTCAGGTCATGCTGACAGGAGTAATGTGCTACTGCAAAGCTAAGTCCACTCTATATAGAGCCTCAGTTGGCTGCAGCACTGCCCAGGCTGGCGCGTCCATGAGGGTGCACCGCCCGGGCACAGTAAGAGAAGAGGGGCTGACAGGAGGGAAGCGCTCAGCGCTCCCTCTTGTCATTCCCTCTTTGTAGCGTGGCCGAGCCCTGTATGGTCCGCGGGGTACAGGAAACAAAAGCTCCAGGGCTGGGTCCATTCAGGGCTCGGCCACGCTACACTAGAGGTAGGGGAGGAAGGGGGTGGAGAAAGAGAATGACAAGGGGGGGGGGGGGGAGTGACAAGGGAGGGAGGGGGTGAGAAAGAGAGTGACAAGGGAGAGGGGGGGGGAGAAAGAGAGTGACAAGGGAGGGAGGAGAGATTGACATTCATTACACACACACACACACACACATGCAACCCTTACACATAAAGACAATGCACCCCTTGCACACACACACACACACACACACACAGAAACACACACTGAAACACAATGCACCCCTTACACGCACTCAATGCACCCTTTACAGACACACACACTGCATCCCTTACATACACAGAAACACACCTTGCAGCCCTTACACATACAAACAGAGATTCACACAACGCATTCCGTACACACATTCAGAAACCCACAATGCATCCCTTACACACAAACACAAACTTTTTTCTATCCCTTACACGAAACACACTGCAATCCACTACACACACACACACACACACACACCACACACACACTGACCACAGTCACAGACAGCCTCCAGAGAGCCTGTTCTACACCAGACCAGTGGAGCCAGACTGCAGCCAGAGCCCATCACCATCCTCATCTGGTTATAAGTAGGCAAGCTAATATCTTATTCGTGGCACTAGTCTCTTATTTACCTCACATTAAAGGGACACTATAGTCCCCAGAACCAATGCAGCTTAATGTAGTGGCTCTGGTCTTTATAGCCTGTCCATGCAGGCTTTTTAATGTAAACATGGCAGCACTGGCTTTAGTTAATATGGCAGATCTTATGGGTGGGGCATTGTGATGTCACATGGGGGGGGGAACTCTTCTTTTGCCTAGGGCAGCAAAAATCCTTGCACCGGCCCTGACCCTTACTAACCTTAAAACACTGGCATCTCAGGTCTCTTCCTAAGAGCTTCTCAAGCTTTATATTCTAGTTCTAGCTCAAGTATTAAACTTCCCCACTTCTCCTTCTCACTAATACACATACACAATGGTGCGTACTTGCTTTACAATAAGCCATTAGCTTTCCGAATAAGTAATAACCCTCACATCCAAGGGATCCATGTATGAGATAAAGAATTCAAGGTTTTCCACTTTGCAGATTATATACTATTGAGTCTGACCCTATGCAACCCACAAGTATTGCTTCCAAGTTTACATACCACTTGTTATGAATACGGCCTTCCTTCTGGATGTAAGATAAATGTCAACAAAACAGAGACACTTCTTATTAGTCTGTCCTCTTTTATCTTGTAGCCTCTCTAACAGTTGTTTGTATAACATGTGACTCTTAAGTCCCTAGGAAGAAGCATTATTTCTTCTTATGATATCTTATGTAAGCAAAAACGCATTATATTCTTTCTGAAAACTAACATCTTAAGTTACAAATGAAAATTTCTCCCTCTTTCTTTCTTCGGAAGAATATTGCTAAAAATTATCTTATCAGTGTCAATTCCATGAACTGCTCTTAGAAAATCTTATACTCAACTTCATATGGGAAAATAAGCACCACTTCATTCCGAGGTCAGACCTCCTGGCTAAAACCACATGGTCTAGAGCAGGGGTGCACAACCTTTTTTGGTCTGTGGGCTGCATTTCAAGGAGTCGCAAAAAAAAAGTTAATCAGTGCTCGTTTGCATCAGCCTTTTACACACGCCGATGCAAAGTAAATGGGGAGGAATGATCGCTATCACAGTCATTCCTGATTGCACAGGGAGATGTGCTGTCGATAATCATACATCTTTCATCCTGATAAAATATGCAAATCAGCCAACAAACGAGTGATTCCTTGTGTATTGACTGATCAGTGGCACGATTATACTGGCCAGGTATCAGGAATAAGTGTTCCTATGAACACTTTTTCCCAGTAATTGTCCCGAACATCTGGCAGTGTTAAAGGAACTTTGATTTTTCCCGGTAAAAAATTATTTTTAACACATTCCTGCAGCATGGCCCTAAAACATAAGATTCATGCTTTCCTGCTCTCTGCCACTCCCGCTGTCTCCATCTTCTGGTTCTGGCGCTGTTTACATCCGGTTGGATATGGGCGTAGTCACATGCACCGCCCCAGCCAATGACTGGCTTCAGTGGTGATGTGGCCACAAGCTGCGTTTCACTGCTGAAGCCAGTCATTTGCTGGAGAGGTGCTCCGGGACCAGAAGATGGAGACAGCGAAGTCAGCATGGAGCAGGAAAGTATGAATTTTCTGTTTCAGTAGCCATGCTTTAGGAACTTGTAAAACAATTATTTTTACTGGGAAAAGTGGCGACATTTCCTTCCATCCCACCTCCTATTCACAAATAAGCGCTTTCCTTCACTGCAGAGGACGGCGCTTACTGGATTATTACCGCCTTCTGCACCCCAGATATACTGAAAGTGCCCTGCAATAGCCAGTAAGCACTTTCCCGGAGGGCTCATGCACACAACCTTTGTTTTGGTCCGCATCCGAGCAACATTTTTGCTCCTCAGATGTGGCCCCATTCACTTCAATGGGGCCGCAAAAGATGCAGACAGCACTCCGTGTGCAGACAGCATTTGTTGCTCCATTCCAAAAAATATGGAACACACATGGTTGGTATCCGTGTTTTGTGGAGCGCAAAACACGGTATGATTGTGTATGCAAAGCCTTACTAGTGGGGAATAGAGATGGCCCGAACTATTCGCGGCGAACAGTTCCCGGCGAACATAGCTTGTTCGCGTTCGCCTCTGCCGGGCGAACATATGCGATGTTCGGTCCGCCCCTATACATCATCATTGAGCAAACTTTGACCCTGTACCTCACAGTCAGCAGACACATTCCAGCCAATCAGCAGCATACCCTCCCTCCCAGACCCTCCCACCTCCTGCACAGCATCCATTTTAGATTCATTCTGAAGCTGCAGTCTTAGTGAGAGGAAGGAGAGTGTAGTTGCTGCTGATTTAATTGGAAATCGATAGCTAGGCTAGTGAATTCAGTGTCACCCCAGTCCTGAAAGACTCATCTGATCTCTGCTGTAAGGACAGCGTCCTGACAGCACCCCAAAAAGCCCTTTTAGGGCTGCAACATTAGTCTGCTTTTTTTCCTTTATATGCATATTGCAGTTGCATGGCCTGCCTGTGTGTGAGGAGCTGCAGGCCCACAGACTGTAGTGTGCCCACTGCCAGTGCCCACCCCTGTCATCCCGTGTGGCACAGGACTTTGCATCAAAAAAGTCATTTAATTTTACACTTTAATCTAAGGTTAGTTGCCTGCCAGTGTGTGTCAGGCTGACTTCCAGTGACTGTAGTGTGCCCACTGCCAGTGCCTACCACTCATACCGGCTGGCAGAGGACTTTGCATCAAAAAGGCATTTCATTTTTACACTTTAGTGTAATTTCAGCTGCTTGCCTGCTGCTAGTGTGTGTCAGGCCGACTTCAACTGACTGTAGTGTGCCCACTGCCAGTGCTCCACCCCTGTCATCCCGTGTGGCACAGGACTTTGCATCAAAAAAGTCATTTAATTTTTACACTTTAATCTAAGTTTAGTTGCCTGCCAGTGTGTGTCAGGCTGACTTCCAGTGACTGTAGTGTGCCCACTGCCAGTGCTCCGCCCCTGTCATCCCATGTGGCACAGGACTTTGCATCAAAAAAGGCATTTAAATTTTACACTTTAATCTAAGTTTAGTTGCCTGCCAGTGTGTGTCAGGCTGACTTCCAGTGACTGTAGTGTGCCCACTGCCAGTGCCTACCACTCATACCGGCTGGCAGAGGACTTTGCATCAAAATAGGCATTTAATTTTTACACTTTAGTGTAATTTCAGCTTCTTGCCTGCTGCTAGTGTGTGTCAGGCCGACTTCCACTGACTGTAGTGTGCCCACTGCCAGTGCCCACCCCTGTCATCCCGTGTGGCACAGGACTTTGCATCAAAAAAAGGCATTTAATTTTTACACTTTAATCTAAGGTTAGTTGCCTGCCAGTGTGTGTCAGGCTGACTTCCAGTGACTGTAGTGTGCCCACTGCCAGTGTCCACCACTCATACCGGCTGGCAGAGGACTTTGCATCAAAACAGGCATTTAATTTTTACACTTTAATCTAAGGTTAGTTGCCTGCCAGTGCGTGTCAGGCCCACTTCCACTGACTGTAGTGTGCCCACTGCCAGTGCCAACCACTGATACCGGGTGGCACAGTAGCTTGACGTAGTATGGAGTTGGCAGAAGCATGAGGAGACCAGAGAGTGGCAAGGCGACATACTGTGGAGGTCACAGCAGCTTGGGGAGACCACAGAGTGGCAAGGTTACATAGTGTGCAGGTGGCAGCAGCATCAATAGACCACAGAGTGGCAAGGTAACATAGTGTAGAGGCGGCAGCAGCATCAGGAGACCACAGAGTGGCAACATGACATAGTGTGGAGGTGACAACAGCATCAGGAGACCACAGAGTGACTCGGTGACAGACTGGGGAGGTGGCACCAGTATCAGGAGACCACAGAGTGGCAAGGTGACATAGTGTGGAGGTTGCAGCAACATCAGGAGACCACAGAGTGGGAAGGTAACATAGTGTGGAGATGACAGCAGAATCAGGAGACCACAGAGTGGCAAGGTGACATAGTGAGGAGGTGGCAGTAACATCAGTAGACCACAGAGTGGCAAGGTGACATAGTGTGGAGGTGACAGCAGAATCAGGAAACCACAGAGAGGCAAGGTGACATTGTGTGGAGGTGGCAGCAGCATCAGGAGGCCACAGAGTGACACGGTAACAGACTGAGGAGGTGGGTGGCAAAAACAGTACTCGCTGACGATGGTGGGTGTAAGAAGGAGCACTTGGCATCAGATGTGTGGCATCAGGTGGGTGGCAGCATCAGAAGAGTTGCCGAGGCAGGTAGCCAGAAGAAACCCGTCTCTTTTGTCAAGGTTTGAGTGAGGCAGCATGGATGATCAAATCTGATGCATCAGGCATTGGTGGGTGAAAATCTTGGCTGAACCACACCTGATTCATCTTGACAAAGGTCAGTCTCTCCACATTTTGGGTGGACAAGCGAGTTCTTCTTGGGGTAACTATGGCCCCTGCCACTCTAAACACCCGCTTTGAAGGCACACTACTGGACAGGCAGAACACCATTTCCCGGGCAAACTCTGCCAGTTGCGGCCACAAATCCGGTTTGGCTGCCCAGTAGTCCAGCGGATCTTCAATGTGGGGTGGCAGGGTGCTGTCCAAGTATGTCAACACCTACTGGTTCAGGTCCTGCTCCAGGTCTACCTGCTGTTGCTGGTGAGTAGTTTCTTCACTAGGTGGGTGAAGAAAGCTGCTCATCAGCGACTCTAGACTTAATTTTCTCAAACTGCTCCTACCCCCCCTCCCTGCCACAGCAGCCATGGCAGAGGAACGTGAGTGCAGAGCGGCCCCTCTGGTCAGACCTGCGAGAGGATGGACGATGGCGCAGATAGGCAGCGGCCAACTGATTACATAGGATGTCTCTATAGTAGTTAAGTTTGTCCTCCCTCTCAGCGGGTGTAAAAAAGGCCCCCCTTTTTTACCGGTAGCGAGGGTCCAAGAAGGTGGAGAGTCAAAAGTCATCCCTCTGCAGAATGGTGACAAGCAAGCAAATGAGCATGCACTGGGCCATTTGTGCAAGTGACTCGGAGGGACTCCCTGCCTCCATCTCCACTGCATACTGCCAAGGTGTGTCTGGGTCCTCTGCCTCATCTTCCTCATCACCCTGTAGCTCCTCTTGCTGCTCCTGCTCCTTCTCTCCTGTCACCTGTTTAGAAAAACCACTCATTTCGCTCCACATTGCTTGTGCTCCAATGTCCTCCACCTCCTCCAGTTCAGCTCCCACAGGGCTCATGTGGTTCATCTAGGTACCACATCTCCAGTCCCCCGACCAGCCAGATTTTCCAGCATCTGTTCCAGGACATGAAGCAGTGGAATGACATCGTTCATCCTGTAGTCCTGGCGAGTGACAAATAACGTCCTTGACGCAGTGCCGATACCATTTTCTTCCCTTTGTCGGTCACCATTGTTCCAATTTTCTGATTTTGCGGAGAAAGCCAGGATTCAATTTCTTGATGAAAAACACAAAGCAGTTCCTCCCTTCTGTTACTCCATTCGCCCAAGCAAACGAGGTGCAGAACAGCGTGACACCGCCGTGCCCTGCAGATGTGGTATACTGTGACTTGTTCTTGCAGTGGAGGCTAAGGACACGGTGGAGGATGAAGAGGCAGAGGCGGACATTGTCGCAGGACCAACTGTGTAACAACGTGGAGGTGGAAGCGGCGTCAAGCAGCGTCACCTGGCCAAGTTGTTGGTGTGCTGTGCAGGCACCACATTCAACCAGTGGGCCGTAAAGGACATGCATTGTTCCTCAACGTAGTTACAGCTCTATGCGTAGGTGCTGCCGTGGCAGAAAACCAAGAGGCTCAAGGACTGGCTCACTTTTTGTTCTACATATGTGTGCAGGGCTGGTACTGCCTTTTTGGCAAAGAAATTACAGCTTGGGACTCTCCACCTTGGCTCGGAACAAGCCATCAGTTCTCTGAAAGGTGTAGAGTCCACCACTTGGAAAAGGAAGGACTGCAGCACCAGTAACTTGGACGGGAGCACATTCAGCTTCTGCACCGTTGGATGAGTGCACGCATACTGTTGTCTCTTGGCAATCGCTTCAGTGATAGATTGCTGACTGAATGATTGACAAGGAGTAGGAGGAGCAGGAGCATCAGGACCAGCAGATGATGGGAAGGACAGAAAGCTCCCTTTGGCTGAGTGGTGGAGCCTTAAATGCCTGAAATGGAATGTGTGCCACTAGGTGATGCAGCGGTTGCTGCGGCAGGCTGGACCACCAGATCGGAGCCACGGTTCTCCCAGGTACTTTATGGTGACGCTGCATATGTTGACGCAGGGCCGTGGTGCCAACATTGGCACCCTGGCCACGCTTCACCTTCTGCCCACAGATTCTACAAATAGCCATGTTCTCCTCCTCCGGCGGCTTAACAAAAAACTGGCACACTGCCGAGTAGGTGATTTTACTCCCAACACTATGCAGTAACTGACTGCTACCGCCGCTGCCTCCGTGAACTCGTGCACCACTACTTCCCGGGCAGGTAGGTTCCTGCAGAGCGGGTGGTCTACCATGGACTCGTTTGGCTCAAGACCTCCCACTGCTGCCACCCTGCTGACTCCCGGCCACGCTAGCGACTTGCTGGATCCGCCGCAGCCTCACGAGCAAGCTGCCACCCTCTTCTCCAGATGATGAACCCCCTAATTCACACGGCTCCCAAGTGTAATCAGCTACATAATCATCAATTACTGTCTGCACATCACTGATGTCCTCCTCAACCGTCTCTGGGTCAGGAGCCTGACCGCTTGCAACACCAGCTTCCCCGCCACTCTCCTCATCACTACTCGCCCGCCTAGTGGAAGAAGCGGCAGATGTCTCCTCCACGTCTTGGCTTGCCAGTAGCTGCTGACTGTCTTCTAGTAGCTGTATAGTAAAGCTAAGCCCACAGTATACAATACTTCTCTGGCTAAAGGGAACAGAAAAGGACAAAGGCAGATTCAGGACAGGTGAGGGCACAGGGCCTGCTCCCGGGCCATGCCAACTAAGCATCGTGTAAGAGGAACCCACCGACTTTTGGCTGGGGGTGTTTGATGTCACTTGGGACGAAGTGGATGACCGAGTCAACCATTCAAGCACCGCTGGGTTGCTGGCCAAGACACAACCGCTAGATGACACCGGGAGCTCAGGCCTCTCGCTGCGACCCCTGCTGCCACGCCCGCTTACTCTGCTATGACCTCTTCCTACGCCAGAAACATTTAGGCCTCTGCCACTCCCCTGTGCAGGGCCTGGCACTTTTCTGTCTGACATACTATTAGATCAACTAATCAAATGTTAGATCAAATATTTTTTCTTTCGCCACTAATACACGGCAAACAGGGCTTTAGAATATATCCTTGCACCGCACAAGGGCAAAATATTTTTCTTTTGCCACTAATACACAGCAAAAAGGGCTTTACAACATTTAACTGAACCGCACAAGGGCAAATAAGACGTACTGAAGAAAAATTTCCTTGTAATAAACCCTAATAATGGCTGTATCAAACAGCATTTGCACCCCAATAATAAGAATGGTTTGCTGGATAGACAGAGCTGTATAATGGCAATTTAGATCCCCAGTCAGTGCACCAAGGTGTAATAGGATTGTTCCTATTACCCAGTCTGTAACCTCCCCTACTGAACCCTGTTCTACATAAATGCCGTGGAACGATTCCTCCAATCGTTTTTCACCACAATCAAGTCTTTCCTAGCACTGTCCCTAGCGCTTGCAGACGTCTCTTCCTGCACTAAGTACACTGGTAAATGGCAGAGTCTAAGATGGTTGAGGCTGTTTATAGGGCTGTGACATCACAGGGCTGGCTGGCTGCTGATTGGCTGCATGCATGGCATTATGGGAGATCCCGCCTTCCCAGAGTTCCTTTCTCCATGGCCTTAAATTTTTCTACATGGTAAATGCCATTTGCTGAAGGGAGACAATCCCTTTAACAATACACATAACGTAAATGAGTAGCGAGTAATGTTATAAAGTAGATTCATAATTAGTATAAAACTAAAGAAATAATAACTCCAGTAGTAAAAGCCAGAAGGTATTTGTACGCTTGATGGATTTTATTAAATAAAAGTACATTTCTTTGCAGCCTTGCACTTAATAGACATAATACAACAACAATGGCTGAATGTTGCAAACTAAATTGTATTTCAGTTGCCCATAAAAATACAAAATGAGTCATATATGCGACAAGCAATGTAAAAGGTCAAATTTAAGTGCTACCCTAGGCTACGTGATTAAATATATCCTCACTTTCTATTGTTGATCTGCGTCCCCATATGTTCAGAGTTGTTAACTCACAGAAATAGGTAGCTGTAATTCTAGTGCTATATATTACACCAACCTAAACACATGATTAGATTTAATCCAGTTTTAAAGGTGTTTCTGGTTTTGACAAATCCTTATGCAGCATACGGGTAGGTTACCCGACACTGCTATATTTTTATGTGTATCTCCCTTTAAGAAAGGTAGACCTGTAGCAGGCAATTCATATTCCAGCCAGCAGAGGGAGCCCCCAGTTTAGTATAAATAGGCCAGGGCCTAGCCTAGGAAGGTCAGTTGGAAGTTCCAGTTCAGAGTCAGTTCTGAGAGATTCAGGACTCAGTAACTAGTGCAGAGATTGCACCACAGGTGTGGAGGATCATTCCCACCTAGTCTTCCAGGTCAAGTATACCTGAGGTACTCCAAGTAAGAGCCTGTCACTAGCAAGTTGGACAGAGAGTGTAACCAGCAAGGCAGTTCGCATATCAAGTACAGAGCCTGTCACCAGGAGAGAAGGAAATCTCTACAAAACCTTTGCTCAAGGATTATCACTGTTATTCGGGTGTCTGGACCTTGAGAGTATTGCCTACAGCCAGGAACTACGGCAGGAGAGAAAGTAAGTGTACCCCTGCAGAGAGAATAGTTGCCTGAAGTGTATTGCTGCATTGAGAGTAAGAGGAAAGCCCTGATCCTAGGAGGCCTGTCTTGAAGATAGCTTCTGCTGTGACTGTATTGTAACGTGTGGAATATTCTGGAACTGTACTTACTGACTGTTCATCTATCTTCAACTACGTTCAGTAAAGTTATCCTGTTATTCAAATATAAGGATTCCTCAATTATTCCACCTGTCACTACACGGTGTGCCACCGTTCAATTGGCACTGGCGTCACGACATTCATCACCTGCCTGTTCCAGTGCTGACCCGATTGAAGACGACAGTCGGTCCCAGGTTAGTGGGTTGCCCTGCACTACAAAGCCAAGCATACCTAAAGCTACACTACTGACCCCCTGGGACACTGCATCGCTCTTTTTGGCATCACGAACAGGATCGCATGCTTCTGGAGTGCAGAGAAGTGTGAACTGTGTGCTTTAACTATTCCACCACCGTATTGCAAGGACTGTACCCTTTAATTCCGAACCTGTGGATTACAATTGTGCCTGGGCCTCTACCCCCAGAGAGAAAATCGTGCTTGTGGATTACAATTTATTAACTTTTCAACGCCCCTGCTTGCTGTCAGGGAATGGCGACCAAGATGGCCGCCGGCCGCATGGAGTAAAGTTTCCCGCGCTGCTGAGGACCTTCGTGGGCGGATCCCTACAAAGACGCGGAAAATCCCGCCCCTCTTCGTCATCGCACGCACTGGCGCGGCCCTGCTTCTTCTACGTCAGCAACGTCGCCGCGTACACAAGACGTCCGGAGTCTCGCGGGACTTGGCCTGCGCAACCCCTGCGATACCGGTAAGGACTTGTCACCGGAGGGAAGGGGATTGTACCGGCCCCTTTAGTCGCCAGCGGCCACATCTCAATAAGCTATCATGTCAGAGCCGGGAGTTCCCGAGCAGCCGGCCTCAGGGGAACTTGCGGCTTCCAACCATCCTATAGCCCCCAGCATGATGCCCTTTACTATGCCGTACTATTTTGGGGCCCCATGGTTTCCCCGCTATAAAGGGGAGGCCCATACCTTAAGAGACTTTAAAGATAAGTTGCTGGCATTATTCAAACTGTACCCCATAAATGCCGAACAGCAGATGGAAATCCTGCTAGCACAACTGGAGGGAGCTGCCCGCAGAGAGGTATTATCCTGGCCTGCTGCTGAGCGGAGTACTCTAGAGCAAATATTCACCCGCCTCAGGGCCACTTTTGAAACAAGGACTGCCTCAGAGATAAAGATGCATTTCTTTGGCAAAAAACAGAAGTCCGGTGAGTCCCTCCGTGACTATGCCCTATCGCTTCAGGAGGCTTTGGGGGCTGTAATCCAGATAGATCCCAGGGAAGCTGATAATCAGGACCAGACCCTGAGGGAGCAATTTATCGCGGGGGTGTCTAGTGAGCAAATAAGGACTCAATTAAAAATGCTGTCAGCCCAGCACCCTAGCAGTACCTTTCTGGATTTTAAAGAGCTGGCTATAAGAATTCTGGGGTCAACAGTGTCTACGGAGTTTAGCGCCCCACCTGAGTCACCAGCCTGCAGGCCAAAACCGCCTATCCCTAACCAGGCTGGGGCCGGCCAAGCTGTTCAAGCTTCAGCTACTGATACTATTGCCATGCTGACGGAACAGGTAAACCATCTCACTAAAAGTTTAGAGAGAGTGTGCAGAAAGATAGAGGAATGGGAAAAACCCCTAATGTCAGAGGAAGAGTTCCTGTCACCTCCTAAGCCATTTCCACCTCCATACCAAGAGACTCACCCCAGGGATCCTGGGAGGCGTAATAGAGATCGTTCCAAAGACCGCAAAGGCCTGTGTGTAAATACTGTAAAAATGTGGGACACACAGAATCCACGTGCTGGCAGTTAAACGGGCTACCCTCGAGGCTGAGGACCGCCCCTCGGGAGGTAGAACATTAGGTCCAAAGGATCCAAGTTGGATGCCCCGGTATGTAGGATCCCGTCCTAAAATCAATATAGAGATCAACGGGGTCCCCTTTGAAGCCCTATTAGATACTGGGTCCCAGGTCACTACCATTCAGCTGCCCACATTTGAAAAATTCTGGGACACCAACCAGTTAACCCAGCCGCCTGAATCCTGGGTGGAGATTATCGCAAGCAATGGCAAACCAGTAAAGGTTCATGGGTACTGGGAACCCACTCTGCAGGTGGGAGAAGCAACCTTGCCTCAACAGGGGGTGATAGTAGTACAAGCCGGCGACCGAGGGGGACATCCTGTCATTCTAGGCACCAATGTCTTCAAGAACTGTTATTCTGAAATACTTGACGCACTGCATCAGACTTTGCCCATTGCTTCCTCTGCATCCAAGAAAGTGATCCAAAAGACTATTACTGTGTTAAGTGCTCAGCAGAGGTTTGCTAATGAGAAAGGAGAAATTTGTACTGCCAGGATCCGTGATAATAAGCCTGTGACTTTGCCTCCTAATTCTCAAACTCTTTTATGGTGCCGTGCTGTCCTGGGAGTCCAAGGCCAAGATTATTCAGCCCTGGTGGAACCAATCCAGATGGAGAACTACCCTTATGTTCGAGCTGCCAAGTGCCTGGTGACCGTCTCCCAAGGTAAAGTACCTGTCCGTCTGATTAACCTCAGTGATCATCCTGTTGCGCTTACTAAGCACTGCCCTGTTGCCCAGCTTTCCCAGGTATTCTTCCAGGATGTGATCCGCCTGCTTGTCACCGAGAAGCCGCCAACTGCCGCTCGAGGACATCTTCCTGTGAGCGACTCACAAGTGCCCTGGTGGGAGGAACTCCATGTCGGGGACGAGGCTACCCCCCAACATCAACGAGAAGGGATCCTACAGCTTGTCAAAGAGCACCACCAGGCCTTCAGTAAACATGCTACTGATTATAGAGAGGTCAGTGCCATACAACACACCATACCTACTGGCTCTCATCCTCCTATCAAGGAGAGATAGAGACCCTTACCGCCGACTTCATATCAGACTGCAAAAGAAATGATCCAAGAGATGAAAGACTCTAATGTAATCCGGGACAGCCGTAGTCCGTGGGCTGCACCCCTGGTCCTTGTAAAGAAAAAGGATGGTGGTATCCGCTTCAGTGTGGATTATACAAAAATTAACCAAATAACCCACAAAGATGCATACCCACTGCCTCGCATTGAGGAGTCACTAACTGCTCTGGGCTCCTCCGCTTACTTCTCCACATTGGACTTGACCAGTGGCTACTGGCAAGTACCTATGGCCCCCGAGGATAGGGAAAAGACTGCTTTCACCACTCCCATGGGCCTGTTTGAATTCAATTGTATGCCGTTCGGACTATGTAATGCCCCAGGGACTTTTCAGAGACTAATGGAGCGGTGTTTGGGCCACAAAAACTTTGAAACAGTGCTGCTGTATCTAGATGATGTCATTGTATACTCAAAAACATATGAGGACCATCTGAAACATTTAGCAGAAGTATTTGAAATCCTTGTCAAATATGGCTTGAAAGTAAAGCCATCCAAGTGTCACTTGCTCAAACCTGCAGTAAAATACCTGGGGCATGTGGTAAGCGCAGAGGGCGTGCAGCCTGACCCTGATAAGCTAGCGGCTGTCCGTAATTGGCCGGTCCCCACTACCGTCAAAGAGGTGAGGAGTTTCCTTAGCTTTGCAGGCTACTATAGACGTTTTATCCCCCATTTTGCTCAAATAGCTGATCCTATCCAGGAACTCCTGAGGGGGCAACCCAAGAAAAGTCCTAGAACTCCTGTGCCCATTGAGTGGAATGAGGAAAGAGAAATAGCTGCTCCAATTGTTAAAAAAGAAACTGACCGAGCCTCCTGTGTTAGGTTATCCAGACTACAACAAACCATTCCATCTTTATACCGATGCTAGCAAGCGAGGCCTGGGAGCTGTGTTGGCCCAGATCCAAGAGTGAAAAGAGAGAGTGATAGCTTATGCAAGCCGCTCCCTGAAAGGGGCTGAGAAAAATGATCAGAATTATAGTTCCTTCAAACTAGAGTTCCTGGCATTGGTGTGGGCAGTGACGGAGAAATTCAAAGACTATCTAGCCGCCACCCCGTTCATTGCATTCACCGACAATAACCCTCTGGCGCATCTAAATACAGCTAAATTGGGGGCCTTGGAGCAGAGATGGGCCTCCCGCCTCGCCAACTATGATTTCTCTGTAAAATACCGTGCTGGACGTACTAATGACAATGCTGATGCTTTATCCAGACTTCCTACAGAGACAGCTCCTAATGTTGGACGGGATGCTTGCGAAGATGTAGAAATGCCGGCTTTCTATAACAAATTTGCTCAACAGGATCATGCTCGAGCTACCAATGACAGAGCCGCAGCCCCTTCACCCTCCAGTAAGCCTGAGCCCAAAGAGGAAAGGTGGGTGAAATTACAGTCTGAAAGTAGAGTGCTGGGCGAGTTGTTGGATTTTATTACCAGTGGCAGAGCCTCCGAGAGAATTAGACGTAAGATTGCAGATCCAGAGCTCACCAAACTGTGGAGACAGCGCCATCAGCTCTTCATACAAAAGAGCCTATTACTACGGAGAAGCCTAGACCCAGTATCCAATGAAAGAGTGCATCAGATTCTCATACCCCGACGAGATGCAGGTATGGTGTTGGAGATGTACCACAATCAATCCGGTCATTTTGGGGTCCAAAAGACTGAGGCTAATATCCGCCAGCGGTTTTATTGGGTTGGCATGAGAGAGGACATTGAGAGATGGTGTCGGGAGTGTATAGCCTGTGCCTTAAAACGAAGTGAGCACCACGACCAGAGGGCACCGCTGCGCTCCATTGTAAGTACCCGTCCTCTTGAACTTGTCGCCATTGATCATGTGAAGTTGGAGCCTAGTCGCTCAGGGTATGCTTATGCCATGACTATTATTGATCACTTCACCAAGTTTGTCGTAGCAGTGCCTGTGAGAGACCAGACGGCCAAGACTACAGCCAAACTGTTCTGGAAACACTTCCTCCTGCCCTACAGATGTCCAGAAAAGATCCTCACCGATCAAGGACCTGCTTTCGAGTCCCATCTGTTCCATGAACTGTGCCGCTTACACAACTGCAAGAAAATCCGGACAACGGCCTACCATCCTCAAAGTAACGGACTGTGTGAAAAAATGAATCAGACCTTGATAGAGATGCTGAGGGCCGTGCCTCCTGAAACCAGAGGGGATTGGCCCAATCTGTTGCCACAGCTCATGCACACGTACAACAATACCATTGTAAGGATAAGGTGGTTTGCGCTCCAGCCTGGATCCATGCCCTGTGTAACCATGACAACGATCGCTGTTTGCCTCCCAGGCTGGAAGCAGTGGCCGCTGGGCCGTCTAAGGTGGCTCCGCCCATCCACACTTGGTCAATAAATAGGAGCCAGGTGCTGCACAGGGTGTTCCACTAATGGAGTGCGCACCCTGCCTGCTCCATTCACCACAAGGACGCAAGCTCCTAACTACCTGCAACTCTGAACCTCCAGGAGAAACCCTCACCTACCTTATCCAGCTCCACCACTGCAGGATCCCTGCATGACTTCTAACAGCAAGTATCAGCCTGTCATTTTGTTTCACTGACATTGCTCACTGAAAGGAAGGGACTCGCGCTGGTGGTTATTAGTACTGCAGGCCTGGGATTCCTGAACGTTGCTGTTATAGAGCTGTTATTCATGAACTTTAATCTGAACTCTCATTCCTAAAACGAACTTTCCTCACTATTAGTTTTACACTCTATCTTTAGTACGCGGTACATGATTTTGTTACCCCATACTCTCCGCCTAAGACTGAGAGAGCCGCCTGGGGTACACACTGAGCAGCCGCAAAAGACACCATCAACACTCAAGTAGTGTGACAGGAGTGGATGTCAAAGGACTCCGCAGTTGAGATCCTAACTGATCAATTTGGTGCGTTACATATTAGTGGAACCCTCATGGATCCAGCGGAGCTCGCGCGGCACATGGTCGCCCTCACTGAGAGGGTGGAAACCCTTAACGTGACCGTACAGAATCTCCAATTGGAAAATCAGGCGTTGCTAGATCTCGTCTCGTCGCGCACAGGACACCTCCACGATGGACCGGAACCCAAGGTCAGTCCACCTGAACTTTTCTCAGGAGACCGGAAGCAGTTCCGCGAATTCCTGAATGCGTGCAAGCTGATGTTTCAGTTACGCCCCGGACCTATCCTACCGATAGAACCAAAGTACTCACCATGATCTCGTACCTCAGGGGGAGCCCAGAGCATGGGCTAACACCTATTTAGAAAAGGAAGACCCGGTCTTGAATTCCTTTCCGCAATTTCTTGAAACAATGGCCCTCCTTTACGAGGACCACAACAAGCAGCTGACTGCGGAGACCTGCCATTCGCACCCTAAAGCAAGGGAGACGACCCGTTGAGGACTTTATTGCGGAATACACTCGTTGGGCCCGTGAGACTGAATGGAATGATCTCACTCTTAGAAATCAGTTCCGTCTCGGTCTATCTGAGGCCCTGAAAGATGAGTTAGCCCGCGGAGAGCTGCCACATACACTCGACGCCTTGATGCAGAAGGTCACCACCATTGACAGGCGCTTAAGGGAACGTAGGGCCGAGAGAGTCTCAGGGTTTACACCCACCCCGAGACAGACCAGCCCGGATCCTGTAGCACAGATGATGGAGATTGGGGCAATTCGTGGTTCTCTGACTGAGAGAGAGAAGACCCGGAGACGGAACCTCAACCTCTGCTTATACTGTGCGTCGGCTGACCATTCGGTTGATGGATGTCCTGCCATAAGAAAGAAACATGAAAGTAAAATGATGACGTTCTGTAACTTAGGCAGAAAAGATAACAACACAAGTGGTTACATTTATACGTCTCTTACCTTACAGTGGGACCAAAACCGAACTATCGTTGATGCAATGGTGGACACGGGAGCTTCAGGGAATTTTATCGATAAGCATCTAGTAGAGAGAAATAAAATTCCCCATACAAGGAAAGATGTATCGATATCCGTGAGTTTTATTGATGGTACAACCTCTAGACCTATCCATAGCCAGACTCAACCCCTTTTGGTGACAAGCGAAAATAACCACACAGAATTTCTATCCTTTGATGTCATACACTCCCCTTCGTTCCCCATCATTTTAGGCTTGCCATGGCTCCGGTTACATCAACCAGTTCTCCTATGGGAACAGGGGAGAATTGGGTTTACCTCACGTTATTGCAGGAGACCTGCTTCCCTATTAAAACTCTCATGCATGTAGGGGTGAACCAGGTCCCTACCCAATACTCAGAGTTTTCGGAGGTATTTAGTGCAAAGATGGCGGAATCCCTACCGCCCCATAGACCCTACGATTGCCCCATAGACCTGCTGCCGGGCAGTGAAATACCCACAGGAAGAATCTACCCATTGGCACAACCAGAACTTGACCACCTCAAACAGTATCTCGAAGAGAACTTAAGGAAGGGATTCATTCGGCCTTCAACCTCCCCTGCAGCCGCAGGTATGTTCTTCGTAAGGAACAAAGACTTGAGCCTCAGACCCATCATTGATTACAGAGCATTAAATAAAATAACAATCAAAAACCGGTACCCCCTGCCGCTAATATCCGAGCTTATTGAAAGACTTCAAACATCAACTATCTACACTAAACTGGACTTGAGAGGCGCATACAACTTGATTAGGATTAGAACCGGGGATGAATGGAAAACTGCTTTCCGCACCCGGTACGGACTCTTTGAGTACATGGTAATGCCTTTCGGCTTGTGCAATGCCCCTGCCACATTCCAAAACTTTATCAACGACATATTTAGGGATCTACTAGATGTATGTGTTGTCATCTATCTAGATGACATATTGGTCTACTCCGATAACCTACAAGATCACAGGAAACACGTCCGTTGGGTACTTGCGCGATTAAGCGTCCATCACTTATATGTCAAACCAGAAAAGTGTATATTCGAGACTACTACCCTTCCGTTCCTTGGTTATATAATCTCACCCAAGGGAATTCAGATGGATCAGTCAAAGATCACTTGCATCCAAAACTGGCCGATTCCGGACTCTAGGAAAGCCCTCCAGCGATTCATAGGGTTCTCGAACTTCTACAGGAAATTCATCAAAGACTTCTCCGCTACCATCAAACCCCTAACCAGATTAACTAGTGTCAATACGAAATTTGTTTGGTCCATGGAGGCCCAATCAGCTTTTGAGTTACTTAAAGACAAATTCACTTCAGCACCAATTCTGACCATTCCGAATCCAAACTATCACTTTGTGCTGGAAGTAGATGCATCACAGGCAGCCATAGGAGCTGTTCTGTCCCAGCGGAGCTCCTTCTCATCCCCACTACATCCTGTCGGGTTTTACTCCCAGACTCTAAACACAGCTGAAATCAACTACCCCATAGGGAAAAGGAACTTCTTGCCATAAAATGTTCCCTAGAGAACTGGAGGCACCTACTTGAAGGTTCAACACACCCCATCACAATATACACGGATCACCGTAATTTACAATACCTGAAAACCAGTAAAACACTGTCAGCACGTCAGGTACGGTGGAGTTTTTTTGACAGATTCGACTTTCAAATTACTTATCGACCAGGCTCAAAAATGGGAAGGCTGACGCCTTATCACGTCTGGCTGAATGCCGCGCCGCAGTCACAGCCCCCACATGCATTATACCACCTAACAAAATTATCCTCGCCACCATCGAATTGGAAACCCAGCTTAAGGATGCTCTGAAAATTGACTGTGCTAACATCCCCCGGGACTTCTGAAAGACCAACGGGGTTTCCTCTACAAAAACAACCTACTGTACATACCAACTCCTCTCACCACCCAGGTAATCAAACTCTGCCATGACACACCCCTCGCGGGACACCCTGGCATTGCCAAAACCATAAACCTGATACGCAGGAACTTCTGGTGGCCAAAAATGACCAAAGAAATTAAGCAATATGTTTCCACGTGCGAGACATGTGCCTCATGCAAAAGTGATAGAAATCGACCATATGGCCTTCTTATGAGTCTTCCTATCCCCAACAGACCCTGGGAATGGGTTTCAATGGACTTCATTGTAGAACTCCCCCGCTCCAGAGGAAACAACACCATCATGGTTGTAGTAGACCTACTAACTAAGATGGCACACTTCATCGCCCTCAAAAATTACCTTCCTCCAGTGAAACTGCCGAGGCCTTTCTGTCCAATGTCATAAAACTACATGGAATCCCTAGCCAAGTTATATCAGACAGGGGTTCACAATTTATATCCAAATTTTGGAGAGCACTTTGTCTTAGACTCCAAATCGACCATAGAATGTCTACCGCCTACCACCCCCAAACTAACGGGCAGACGGAAAGGGTGAACCAATGTCTGGAACAATTTCTCAGATGTCACTGCTCATTCCTTCAAGATGACTGGGAAAGCCTACTCCCTCTTGCCGAATTCAGCTACAACAATTCTGTGAATTCCTCCACTCTACATAGTCCATTCTTTGCTAATTATGGATTCCACCCTAGGTCTCTCCCTGAAATCAGCCTTCCTACAAACGTTCCTGCCACAGATGATTATGTAACTACCTTGCAAACAACCCTCATGATGCTGAAAGACAACCTCCAACGGGCAAAGGAAAGGCAGAAGATCTACTACGACCGTCACAGAAGAGAAAATCCTCCTTATCAGGTTGGAGACTCGGTATGGCTGTCAACGAGAAACCTTCGGTTGGGGGTACCTGCTAAGAAACTGGGTAGGCAATTTTTGGGTCCTTTTCTGATAGAAAGAATTATCAACCCCAACACGGTGAGACTTACCCTTCCTCCTCGACTACAGGTACATCCCACATTCCATGTATCGTTGCTAAAACCGTTTAGACCTAGCCCGTTCCCCTCACGGGTTCCTCAACCCTCCCCCGATAGATGTCCGTGGTGAGGAGGAATTTGAGGTTGAGCAGCTTCTCGACTCCAGAAGAAGACGGGGAGGATCCAGTACCTCGTTAGATGGAAGGGTTACGGGTCTCAGGATGACTCTTGGGAAGATGTGCGAGACGTCCATGCACCCAGACTCCAAAGGTTGTTCCACAGGAGATTTCCCGACCGACCCTCCCCTACTGGGGTACCCGGAGAGGGTCCCCTTAAGGGGGTACTGTAAGGATACGGTGGTTTGCGCTCCAGCCTGGATCCATGCCCTGTGTAACCATGACAACGATCGCTGTTTGCCTCCCAGGCTGGAAGCAGTGGCCGCTGGGCCGTCTAAGGTGGCTCCGCCCATCCACACTTGGTCAATAAATAGGAGCCAGGTGCTGCACAGGGTGTTCCACTAATGGAGTGCGCACCCTGCCTGCTCCATTCACCACGAGGACGCAAGCTCCTAACTACCTGCAACTCTGAACCTCCAGGAGAAACCCTCACCTACCTTATCCGGCTCCACCACTGCAGGATCCCTGCATGACTTCTAACAGCAAGTATCAGCCTGTCATTTTGTTTCACTGACATTGCTCACTGAAAGGAAGGGACTCGCGCTGGTGGTTATTAGTACTGCAGGCCTGGGATTCCTGAACGTTGCCTAGAGCTGTTATTCATGAACTTTAATCTGAACTCTCATTCCTAAAACGAACTTTCCTCACTATTAGTTTTACACTCTATCTTTAGTACGCGGTACATGATTTTGTTACCCCATACTCTCCGCCTAAGACTGAGAGAGCCGCCTGGGGTACACACTGAGCAGCCGCAAAAGACACCATCAACACTCAAGTAGTGTGACAGGAGTGGATGTCAAAGGACTCCGCAGTTGAGATCCTAACTGATCAATTTGGTGCGTTACAACCATCCATTGTTCCACTGGGTATACACCTTTTTATTTGATGTTTGGGCGCCAAGGGACATTGCCTGCCGATCACTCCTTGGACATACACGTACCTGATTGCATCAACCCGTTACCTAACACCGACTGGGTTGCTGAGCACCAAAGGCGATTGAATACGGCCAAAGCCATTGTTCAGGAACGTATGGACTATGCTAAAGACCGACAGCAGAGAGACTATGATCAAGCAGCCCATGCAGAACCCTTGACAATAGGAGATGTGGTGTGGTTGAAAAACAACCACCGTACAAGTAAACTGAACAGTAAATGGGAGCAGATTCCCTATGTTGTCACTGCAATCCCAAATGCTGGGACCCACACTTATGAGATTACCCGAGAAGGCAGGGGATCCCAAATTGTTCACAGGAACCGGTTAAAGCTCTGCCTGACGAAAGAACCCAGTGCTGAGAGTTCTAGATCTGAATCACCTGTGTCAGAGCCATCAATACAGCCCGAGGATCCTATGCAGGCTGTAAATAATCGAATGTATGACACTGAACCCATGCATTGGCTCCTGACACCATGGTTGAATTTGTTGGTGCCCGCTCCGGCACCTACTGTGCCTTCACCTCCAGAAGAGCCGGTTCAAGATGTCCCGGATCCAGTCCCCCTTATAGGGGATCCTCCGGCCCCTGTTGTTCCTGACCAGGGTCCCACTGGTGGAGACCCTCCTGTTGCTCCTCTCCCTTCTACCTCGATGCTAAGGGAGGAGGAAACTCCTGTGTTGAGAAGGTCCACCCGGATGAACAGGGGACGTCCGCCAGTCCATTTAGGGGACTTTGATTACGCTGGTGGTGTCTCCTCCCGGGCAGTTACTACTGGAAATAGCTTGCTTGACGTTTGTGCGCAAGAATGGACTCCTCCACGTGAGCCCTTGCCTGTTATACACCCGCAAGAAACCCCTGTGTAGTTCCTTATTATGATTTCAGCTAAGAAAAATGGACTGATGTTGAACTTTTATACTTGAGAAAGTGATATATCTTTGCATTCTCTAACATATTTTTGCACTTACAGAGACTTTGAAAGAAAAAAAAACCTTATTCTTGACATGTGTTACTATGGACTAACCTGGTTCACCTTAAGTCCGCTGTGCCAGGTCAGCGGCCGTGTCTAAGAAGCAAGAAGACGCCCCTTTCCCTTGCGTCGCCTGTTTATTCAGTTACAAATGTTATATCTTCTGTGTGAAATAATTATTTACCATATTTATATTGTAATGCTTAATTTATGTAACATTTTATGCTGGTTCAGAAAGGCATGTGTGTGAGTACAAGGCCTTACTCACGTTAAAGCCTGGGGGTGTGCAGCATACGGGTAGGTTACCCGACACTGCTATATTTTTATGTGTATCTCCCTTTAAGAAAGGTAGACCTGTAGCAGGCAATTCATATTCCAGCCAGCAGAGGGAGCCCCCAGTTTAGTATAAATAGGCCAGGGCCTAGCCTAGGAAGGTCAGTTGGAAGTTCCAGTTAAGAGTCAGTTCTGAGAGATTCAGGACTCAGTAACTAGTGCAGAGATTGCACCACAGGTGTGGAGGATCATTCCCACCCAGTCTTCCAGGTCAAGTATACCTGAGGTACTCCAAGTAAGGAGTCTCGCGGGACTTGGCCTGCGCAACCCCTGCAATACCGGTAAGGACTTGTCACCGGAGGGAAGGGGATTGTACCGGCCCCTTTAGTCGCCAGCGGCCACATCTCAATAAGATATCATGTCAGAGCTGGGAGTTCCCGAGCAGCCGGACTCAGGGGAACTTGCGGCTTCCAACCATCCTATAGCCCCCAGCATGATGCCCTTTACAATATGCGCCACAAGATTTCCACAGGAGCTGGATTAACACGTCACATTTTTAACAGACTATAGTGCTTTTGACCCAAGATATGTTGAGGTATTTGGCAACCGTCAAGTCCTCTGCCTAAATCTTTGCCTGAGCCAAACATCAATTGAAAACAATTGATGTGTTTATTTCTATGTCAAAAATGTAGTGTTGGGGGGGCGGCCATAAAATAACTAAAGTGCCCCCCGCCCCATTATGGCAGTGGGTTTTGCACCCAGGAAAGAGCGTTCTCCTCATCATCTACATGGTCATTTACACGGCCATTTGTTAATTCCCTTTCTTTGTTCATAAGGGCTCATGCACATGGCCGTTGCTCGGCCGTGCCCGTATTGCGGCCCGCAAACATTGAGTCCGCAATTTATGGGCACCGGCCGTTTGTGCAACGCATCCCGGATACGGACCCATTCAAGTAAAATCTGGTGCAATCCTGAAGGAGCGGTGTGGAACGGAGGCACGGAACCCCACGGAAGCACTGCAGAGTGCATGTTCTATTTTTTTGCGGCGCGGATGGATTACGGACCCCTTTAAGTTGAATAGGTCTGCATCCATCTGCAGCAGCCGCACGGATGGTGCCCATGCATTGGGGACTGCAAATTTGCGGTCCCCAATGCACGGAACGACCGGCACCCTAATGCAGATCCATTTGAAGAGGTGAACCACCCACAGCAAAAAAAAAGATGGAGCAAGCAGGCTGGGCCCCTGCTCTAGGGGCCCTATAGACCTCAACAAAGAATAGGACATACGGTATGTATTGATATGAAATGAAACATGTTCTGCCTCCCTGCTTCATTCCTCCAGATACTGACGTGAATTGTAGCTGCAGTTCTTCTCATTGTAAGCTTATGTAAATGAAGTCTGAATTTCATATTTGTGCTTTTTCTTGATCCCCGGTAAAATACATGAATCTTATGGATTGAAAGTGCGATTCCCAGCAACAGCAGTAGCAGCACTGTAACACTGCAGTAACCCATAAAAATAGCTCCTGCTGATCCAGCCCTGTATAATGCACCTCGGCAGGAATGACATAATGATCTAAAACAAGACCATGATGTAATGTGTATCTTAGAGGAAAAAAAACCCAGAACCTCTGTTCTCTGTGGAGCCGCTCCAAGAGTCAATTTAAAAGAAGAAATCTGCTATTCACAAAGTGCATCTGGTTTATTGTTGCATTTTCTTTGACGTTAAGGAATATAATTGTTTCTAATATGAAGTAAAAATGTCTATAAGATAAGGCCTGTCGGGCATGGATCTTGTCTTCCACTCACTACAAGAAATGATTACTTTCTGCTTGTAGTTGTTTCTAAAATAGCGAGAGCCTGGTTACAGTATGCAGTAAAAGTCATTGTTTGCAAGATTAGTACCAAATGATCAGACATATACAGTAGGTGGTCGTTGATAAAAAAAAACGATACAAATGACAAATAATCTATTCCATGAGAAAGATTAAAGGGGTTCCTAAAAATCCTCTTTCAGCTAACCTGTGGAGAGAAGACTCTTTGAGCAGTATTTACCCTTCCACCGATACGGGCTGGGATCACCTGACCACCCAACTGACTGCAGGCTCTTCCTTTGATGTAGAGACCTTTCTTCCTGTTCAGCTGCATAATGTAGATGTAGCTGAACAGGAAGCAAGAGGAGCAAATCCGGTTACGAGTTCAGAGGAAGAGCCTGCAGCAAAGGCGTAACTACCACTATAGTGGCAATAGCGGTTGCTATGGGGCCCACAATTTTAGGGGGGGGGGGCTTTGCCTGAAACTCCTTTGACAGACTTAGGCCTCATGTGCACAATAGTGTACATTTTGGTGTGTAATCTTAATGCTTAATAGAGGGGGCCAATTCAAAAGTTTGCTATGGGGTGCAGTCTTTCCTAGTTGCATCTCTGGCCTGCAGCCATTCGGACTGTCATGTGATACCAGTGGGGATGGCGGAATCAGCAGAAGGGTGGCTACTGCTCAAAGTGTCTTCTCTGTACATGTTGCTGAAAGAGGTTTTTTAGGTACACACCCAGAAAAAAGCCTTTAATGTTTTTATACCATGGCCTAAGGCCTCATTCACACATACGTGGATTAGCAACTAATGACGCCATGCGCTTGTGCACTCAGCAGACGGGTTTTCATGGACCGTGGTCCGTGAAGATCCACGTATGTGTGAATGAGGCCTAAGGCTGTAATCACACATGCAGTTTTGTGTCAGTTTTTGAGCCACAGCCAGGAGTGAATTCTAAAGAGCATGGAAAAGCTAAAGGAAAGACGTAAAATTTGTCTTTCCACTTCAGGCTTTGGCTCAAAATACTCATTGAAAACTGCACATGTGATTTCGGCCTAAGGACTCCTTCACACACACATTGGGCCAGATTTATCATTACACTTACATCTTACTCCACTTTTACATCTGCCCAAAGTCACTTTTAGTTAGTCAGATTTATTAATGGTCCTTTAATACTGTGATAAATGTGGTTTGATGGCAGCAGTTTATCCTTCAGTAAGCGGCTTTACAAAAGTCGCACGTCTTTACAAAAGTCGCACGTCTTTACAAAAAAGTCGCATGTTCTATTAAAAAGTAGCATAAGATAAGCATGGTCCCCCTGGAGTGAAATTGCGCATTTTTTTTGCGACTTTTTTGCGACTTTTTTGCGACTTTTTAAATGGTTGTAATAGTAAATCTGTCTAGAGATTCATTTACATAAGACAACACGCCCACTTTCACAAAACTGGAGAGCTTAGTAGAGAGCTTGAAAAAGTCGCTAAAAAATGCGCAATTTTACCGATTGCGCATTTTTTTGCGACTTTTTCACTCCATTAAAGTGACTTTAGCTAATGATAAATCTGGCCCATTGTGTTCAGCATTTGTAGACCCTTGTGAAAAACACAGCAGGGCACATTTATGTAATCTAAGGGCTCATGCACATGACCGTATGCCCTCCGAGACATACGGTCCGTGAGCGGGCCATACGTCCCGGAGCGACATCCATCGTGCGCACGGGAACACGCAGCATCATAGATTACAATAATGCTGTGCACGTCAGTCTCAGAGGGCATACGGTCGTGTGCAAGAGGCCTAAAAGTAAACTGACTTTGTTGCCTGTAGAAAGCAATCAATTCTTGTAGACATTTTTCAAAAATCTGCCCATGAGTTCCAAGTGCTTTGTTCTACTGGTGTTTTTGTAGCTGCGGATTTTGGTGTATGTGTGTTTTTTTTTTTTCAACTAACGGCGTGTCAGTTGAAACTCTATGGGAAATATGAAATGCAGGAAATACAAGCACTTTTGCTACTGGTGTTTTTGTTAATTAGGTGGTATTTTTGTAGAAGTGCAGCATGTTGAGGCTTTTCACATTTTGTCTGGCATTTTGACACCTCTTTCTCTATAAAGCAAAAAATACCAGAAAGAGCAACATGGTTCATATAGTTTGAAAAAAAGCACCACCAAAAATGCCTCAAAATTTATATATTCAAAAATACCAGACCAAAATCATGTGTGTAGAGATCCTTAGATTCTTTTTGCAACTCATTCAACAAGTGGTCAGGTTTTCTGATGCAGTTCTGGAAGCCAGAATCAGAAGTGGATCATAAAAGGAGAGAAACTATAAAGGACAAATACAACATCTGCTCCTCTTTGAATTTACTCCTAGTTTTGGCTTCCAAAACTGCATCAGGAAACCTGATTGTGTTGTCACAAAGGAAAGGGAGTGACTATCACACCATCCGTCATGGATCAGCAAAAACGCTTCCGTCGTAATAATACAACAGTCTGCATCTGTTCTGAACGGATCTGGTTGTATTATCTAAAATAGCTAAGACGGAACAGTCTCTAAAACCAATGTAAGTCAATGGGGGACAGACCAGCTTTCTTTTGTGTCCGAGGAAATGGATCCACCACTATTGACTTACATTGTGTGTCATGACTGATCCGTCTTGCTCGGCACTACACCGCAGACAGAAAAACGCTGCTTGTAGCAATATTTTGTCCGCGATGGAGACACAACCAAACGGAAAGGAATATATTCTGCTGCATTCCGTTTCGTTCAGTTCAGTTTTGTCCCCATTGACAATGAGTGGGGACAAAACGGAAGTGTTTTCCCCCACTATTGAGATCCTATGATGGATCTTAATAGTGGAAAGGGAAAGCGCTGGTGTGAAAGTAGCCTTAAAATGTCAAATTTGTGGTATAAAATTGTGACTCAAAAGGTATGACCACACGGTAAGGTTTCCTAATGTAGATTTGGAAGCCAAAACTACATCAGGATTCACATGTGATTTTGGCTTCCAAAACTACATGCAGAAATTTGAACGTGTGGCTGGACCCAAAGGCCTATTGCACACGAACCCCGTGCCCGTGCTGCGGGCCGCAATTTGCTCGGGCACAGGCCGTGGGGCAGCCGCAGCGGATCGCGGACCCATTCACTTGAATGGGTCCGCGATCTGCCCGTTCCGCAAAAAGATAGGACATGTTCTATCTTTTTGCGGGACGGAAGTACGGAACGGAACCCCGCGGAAGCACTCCGTAGTGCCTCCGTAGTGTTCCGTTCTGTCATTCCATTCCGCACCGTTCTGCATCTCCGGATTTGCGGACCCATTGAAATGAATGGGTCCGCATCCGTGATGCGGAATGGCCACGGAATGGTGCCCGTGTATTGCGGATCCGCAAATGCGGTCCGCAATACGGGCACGGGGCGCACACGTTCGTGTGCAATAGGCCTAAGGGTTCTTACACACACAAACTTGCACTGACCTTTATACCACTACAAAAATGCCAGAATAACTGCATGTGTTTTTGGTCACCTCTACTTTTGCCACATTTTTTTTTGTGGCCTTTTATGTTTTTCCTTTTTTTTTTTTTTGCAAACATTGTAATAAAAGAAATTGATGACAAAATGCCTGAAAAAAAACACCAAGAGCTACAGCATGCTGATTTTTTAAAAAGAATTCAGAAAGATAAAAAGAGACACCTAAACATCTGGAAACACCTGACCTGATTACCATTTTTTGTAGCGTTTTTGAGTCGATTTTGCCCATATAATGCATTTTAGCACCTGATGTTTTTTAATGGTGTTTTTTTGCATGCCTAGCAATTTTTTACGGATTAGTATGTGCTCCTCTATAATGTCACTTTCTTTGGGAAAAAAAGCATTGTTTAAAAATAAAAAACTGCATGCAAAAACAACATCAAAGGGAGTCTGTCACCTAATCTGAGCCTTTTAGACCGCTCACATCAGGTTATAGACTCCTGTGCCCTCATTACAATGGTACCTTTAGGCCTTATTTACACGTTCGTAGTGTTTATGGATCCGCAAATTGCGGATCCATAAACACACCTGGCCGGCAGCCCCATAGAAATGTCTATTCTTGTCCGCGGGCAAGAATAGGACATGCTCTACTTTTTTGCGGAGCTGCGGCCGTAAGATCGGCGGCGCGCTCCGCAAAAACTGATGCGGAGAGCACAGTGTGTGCTCTCCACATCGTTCCGTGCCCCATTCACAGTCAATGGGCCGAAATCTCTGGGCAAATCGCCAAGGGGCCTGGGCACTTGCTGCAGTAGCGCCGCCCCTGGGCACTTGCTGAACCTCATTAGCATAAGTTTTAAAAGTCTTTTTTGGAAGATTTTGTCGAGGGACAGCACAAATAAAGGTACCATTGTAATGTGGGCAAAGGAGTCTATAACCTGATCTGAGCAGTCTAAAAGGCTCAGATTAGGTGACAGACTCCCTTTAAATAACATTGGCACACATTGCATGTGTTTTTAAGCAGCAAAAAAGTTGCAATGAAGGTCTATGGAAGAAAACTGGCAGACAATGAGGGATAAATCACCAGACCCAGAGCACGCAGCAATTTAAAAAACAACAGCATTGACCCAAAACTTCACCTCAAGGATCAAAAAATCCCATTTCCCAAAAATGGCTGTTTGTCCTGCATTTAATTTCCCACAGACTTCCTTGAAACATCTAAAACTTGTGCTTTTTGCCTAGAAAATGTAGTCAAAATGCCAGCAAAAAATGCACCAAAAACACTAAGGCCCCTTTCACACGGGCGAGTTTTCCGCGCGGGTGCAATGCGTGAAGTGAACGCATTGCACCCGCACTGAATCCTGACCCATTCACTTCTATGGTGCTGTGCACATGAGCGGTGATTTTCACGCATCACTTTTGCGTTGCGTGAAAATCGCAGCATGTTCTATATTCTGCGATTTTCACGCAACGCAGGCCCTATAGAAGTGAATGGGGATGCGGGAAAATCGCAAGCATCCGCAATCATGTGTGGATGCGTTGCGATTTTCCCGCATGGTTGCTAGGATACGATCGGGATGGGGACCCGATGGTTATTATTTTCCTTTATAACATAGTTATAAGGGAAAATAATCGCATTCTAATTACAGAATGCAATGTTCCCCGGGCTATAGAGGGTTAAAAATAATAAAGAGTTAACTTACCTTCTCCCATTGTACACGCAGAGCCCCGGAACGTCTTCTCTCTTGATGGTTGGGATGCTTGAGGACCTGTGGTGATGTCACAGGGTCACATGGTCCAATCATAGAAGCATTTGAGTGGACCATGTGATCCATGTGATCCTGTGACATCACGGCAGGTCCTTCATCCAACAGATGGTCCACTCAAATGATTCTATGATTGGACCATGTGACCCTGTGACGTCACCACAGGTCCTCAAGCATCCCAACCATCAAGAGAGAAGACGTTCTGGGGCTCTGTGCGTACAATGGGAGAAGGTAAGTTAACTCTTTATTATTTTTAACCCTCTATAGCCCCGGGAACATTGCATTCTGTAATTAGAATGCGATTATTTTCCCTTATAACTATGTTATAAAGGAAAATAATTACATATACAGAATACTCATCCCGAAACCAGACTTCAGTGATGAAGTCTGACTTCGGGTCTGGGTACCAAGCATGCGGATTTTTTCACGCGCGTGCTAAACGCACTACAAACGTTAGCACACGCGCGGAAAAATCGTGGCAATTCCCGCAACGCACCCGCCTCTTATCCGGGCGTCATGTGCAAGAGGCCTAAGAAAATACACAAAAACACACAACAAAACCTGTGTGTGACACCAAAGTAAAGCCTTATTCTCACGTCAGTGTTCCACGGATGTGTGCTGTACGTCTTCTCCACGGACAGCACACGTCCCCATTCATTTTAATGTGTGTATTCAGACGTCAGTGTTTTAGCACGATCCGTGGTCGTTTTTTTAGCATGGATGCATGCTCTATTTTGTCCGTGTTCACGGATCCATCCTGCCCATTACAGTCTATGGGTCCATGAAAACCACAAATGCAACATGGATGCCATCCATGTTGTAGCCGTGTTTCAAGGATCATTTGGAAGAGACAGAAAAAAAACGGACGCATGGACCCGACACTGATGCATCCCTGACCACCTTCTCACGGATTTGAGCACGGACATCGCTGTGTGAATGAGGCTTTACTCAACTCTATAACTGAATGTATTGTGCTCACCTGTGAAGCCACAAGGTCGCATCCACTCACTTAAGTCTTCTGTATCCTAGAACATTAGGAGCTGCAACATATACATTACTTCTTTAGCATTCTGACATAATTGCATTGTGGGATGCATAAATAAATCAATATCCAGTCAGACTAAAAGGTCATTTACATCCACATGATTTCGTCTAGGCTCCAGGTCTCAAAGCCACCAAATGGTTTACTACGCTTATATCATGGAAAATGGTTTACTGGATTCTTCTATGCTGTTTTTATGTTCCAATGCTGAGTAATGTAAATGATCTTCAACACTGGGCGTCTGGCATATTTGCTGGGGTGGGCCTCAGTAGTGTGAACAGCTCTGAAGTTATGGCTCTTGCCTATAAAAAAAAAAAAGGGGTTAAATGAAAGGAGCAGCAATGTGAAAGCCAGAATATTCAGGGTACGACTACACCATGCGGTCAGTTGAGACGCAGCTGCACTGCAGTCGAGGGTCACATATTTAGGCTGTAGCAGGCCCTAATTAAGCAAATGAGGGCCACATTGTTCAGTCAGCATTGTTAATGGCTGCATGGCATTGTGAGTGCTTGCATGGCCATTAAAGGGGTTCTCTGAGAATGATTTAAAATGGCTGCCATCAACCTGTCCTAGAATGTGAGCAGAAGTGGTTACCACCAGTTGCAGAGCTGCCTAGGGGGATGAGGGGGCCTCACTACACACTATGCTCTGGCACTTACATATACTACACATTGGTGAGTTCTCCTGTCAGGCTGCTCAGCCATGATGGCATATCATAGGCAGGATCACATCATTACCATCTATTGTAGAGCAGTGCAGTCTGAAGTGATGCCCCACTGCACACATCGACATATCCTGACACACATTACTTTATGAATTCAGTCTACAAAGTTGTACAGGGCTCACTTGAGGAGCAATCTGTAGGATATTTTTTGTTTTTCTTTTTAGCTAATGTATTTTGATGACTTTTTGATCACATTTTATTCAATTTTTGGGGGGAGGCAAAGTGACCAAATAAGGTGATTCAGCCATTTTGAATTTTATTTCCATTATGGCATTCATTGTATGGGATAAATACTTGTATATTTTAATAGTGTGGGCATTTTCAGACATGGGTTTAAATGCCCAAATGCCCATGATCATAATTGTCTCTGATTTCGGACACTGAAGGGCGGGTGTCTGCTACTGTATGTAACAAAGCAGTCACCCACCGGCTATGGTGCCTATTTAGCTTTATGTATGAGTTTTCAATAAATGCCACGACTCTTTCAGGAAGTTTGGGTCAAAATATCATGCATTTTTTAAAATGAATGTTTGATGTGAAATTGCTTGAAGACAGTCCAGAATTTTCAACCCCGGGTATCAGCAACTTCTGGTACTCCGCTGTTCTGAAACTACAACTCCCAGAATCCTTGTGATTCTTTGGGAGTTACAAGAACAGCCGAGTACACTTGCATGCTGGGAATTGTAGTTTCACAGCAGCTGGAGTGCTGAAGGTTGCTGATGCATTATCACATGTAGGACGCAGGCTCATGCTCTAAGCTCGTTCTATATATTGATTGCAGCATTTGCAGGTTCGGGTCCGTAAAATTGCTGGGAAGCGCTCTGTCTCCATACGCTCCAAAGGCTCTGGTGGACTGAAACGTCCCGGTGGTCTACAAGTTGCACATACTTATGCACCTTTGATATTTGTTTTACCAAATACTCTTGTGAAGACCACCTAATATTTGCATAACATTTGGAGAGCGCTCGAGTATTCCAAAACATTTAGTTAGGTACGGAAGTATAATATGAATTTATTGTTTTCTAGTTCACATTGTTTTACCTTTTCATCATATATCTGAAGTGAGAAAATTATTCTGACTACTGGAGGTGTAAAATGTTCAGAAACCCCTGGCGATGAAGAGGTTAAATCACAGAAACCAGGAATCTGCATGTTAAGGCAACTGCCTTTGGGAGTCTTTATTGTATGCCCCTACACATGTGTGTACAAGCCCTAAACATGCCGTGTTAGACAAGACATTCGCCGTTTTTATGGTTCGACACAGATCACATCTGCATTTCTGAACCTGGTGCAATTCTGTTATCTTCCGCCCTTGAAGCTCAATGTGTTCCTCTAATTCTCTCAGCTATTTCTTGCTTTCTTTTGGTGTGTACATAAGAATAGACGAGCGTTAAGAAAACTCAAAGTGTGTTCTAGGCTTTACTAACCCTCAGAAAGGAAAACAATGGCAGCTTTCTGCACAGTTTGTCCTGCAGGGACATGGTCTATTTACTCGGCGAGCGTTGACTTTGTATTACTTTGCATAGAAAAGACCTAGAACACCCGTAACTATTCCTTTGTCGCTGTTCATGGCCACAACGGGTGACTCAGCAGTGCTGGAAACGTGCAGGAATCCACACCAACAGTTTCTATGACGACAATGAAAGATGACTGGATGAGGCCTTTATGATCTAAGAGCATTTATCTCATCTGCTGCCATGCTGTACGCCGAAACATGTATAATTACCCATATCACAGGACTCTGTGTACCGCCATTAATAATTAAAAAAAGTTTAATTATTATACACAAGCGGCGTTTACACAAAATAATACATTGTAACTTTTTCCCACATTGTGATTTGCAAATCAGTAAAGAGAATACACAATGGAGGTTATATATAACTAGTGAACCTTCTGTGGGATAATAGCTTTCTGTTAAACAAGTGTACTTATTATACTTCTATATCCTGGTCGGTAAATACGACCCGTGTTCACATAACATGACAAAAGATGAGAAAAAAAAAAATCCACTTTTAAAATGTAGTTTTCTTATTTAGAAAGTTACAGTGGAAATGTCTAGTGTGACAGACAGCCTGGGAGAGGGGAGAGGAGGATGAGAGTAGCAGTCTCCATTCTGGCTCTCCTTGGGGCTGTGCAGTGAATGAAGGGTGCACCCTTTCTTCCCTTGGGGCCCACGCTGATGTTGGGGCCCTTAGTGTAAAGTATTGTTCTGGATGCAAGGCAAGAAGGCAGGTGGAAAGTCCGGCGAAGAGTGGAGTCAGTAACCAGGTCAATTGGGGTAAATAAATAAGTCTCTCATTAGTGCAGAAATGGAGTGGAAGTGCATCTGACAATGACAAGGCACAGTTGCAAAGTAGATCACAGTGCAAATCCTTCCCAAATATCAACCTGTGGACAACAGCATCGATGGGTGTTATAGTACTCGAAAGTGCAGAACCTTAGGCTGGCAATGAGGATCTTGGTAAACATTTCTGCAAATTCCCAGGCTGAGGGAAAGGTGTGGAAGGGTGCACTAACAATGTTCCCTCTCACAGCAGCCAAGTCTCTCTGCCATAAACGGACATAATACCTTAATATTTGACTCCACTGCATGGTCTTGTAGATTCTGGACCTTTGGATTTCTCTTTCTCTGAAGCACTTTTGTATTGCAGATGCTTCCTTGGTTATGGACTGTTTCAGAGACAAAGGTTCTCTGAGCTTGGGCCTAGCTCTGAGTAGTGATGACCGTCAGGGGCAATATTCGAATTTGCGATATTTTGCAAATATTCGTATTCGAGATTATAATCTTATATGTGAAAAATCGGCAGTGTAATATGCGCGCTAATCGAGTAACAGAGGGTTATAGGCAACTTTCCTACTGGGTTGGCTTGCCTGACTTCACGAATATGTAGAATATAGTGATATATTCGTAAAAACGAATATTTGTTTTTTTTCCCATCTGAACTCATTACATTTACTTATGGGTTCAGATGGAAAAAAAATAAAAAAAATCGTTTTTACAAATATATCTCTATATTTTACATATTCACGATTTCTAGCAAGCCAACCCAATAGGAAATTTGCCTATAAACCACCCCCTACTCGATTAACGCGTATATTACATTGCATAAGATGAAATAAATTAAATAATAAAGATAGAATATTCTAATTCACTACAGACTACGATATTGCAGCCTTCTCACATTTGCCCACAAGCAAGAAGCAGGCAGGTAATGGGTTCAGGTGAAAAAAAAATGCAAATATTCGTTTTAACGAATATATATCACTATATTAGAAATATTCGTGAATTCTCGAAGTGCCGATATTCACTATAAAATTTCGCAATTCAAATATTCGTGCTCAACACTAGCTCTGAGGAGCTTACACATACAGGTCCTCTCTCTTCCTCAGCTAAGCACACACTCTGCACTCCAAAAAGTAACCAGGGGGCGAACCCATGTCCATCTCCTGCCATCCTAAGGGGATAAGCAAAGGACTTAACCCTTAGCTGTTCATTCACTGCTATTAGGTATACAAATACAGTAAATCAGAACATTTTACTTAAAGAAGTTTTCTGAGATATTTTGCTCATAGCCTAGTGGTGAGGCAAAATTACTCCCTTAGATAGGCCCACATCTGCCAGGAATAACCTTCCCTTGAACCCCTTCTCTTCTTTTATAATGAAGGTTCATACAGGAGGGTGAAGATAAGTTCAACATGGCTTCTTATAGGCCCTGAATACACGTTATAACAATAATAATGTATAAATGTTTATATACTTAGAAAAAGTCATGATAGGTCATCAATATCTGATATACCACATACCAAGCACAGCTGCTATCAAATGGATGGCACTGTGCTTGGTGAGCAGAGAGAAAGCTTAAGCGCTAATGCAAGCGCTGTTGCATTCTCAAACAGCTGATCACAGGGGGCCTGGGTGTAAGACCCTAAGGCCCCTTTCACACGAGCGAGTTTTCCGCGCAGGTGCAATGCGTGACGTGAACACATAGCACCCGCACTGAATCCTGACCCATTAATTTCAATGGGTCTGTGTATATGAGCCTTTTTTTTCACGCATCAGTTCTGCATTGCGTGAAAAACCTAGCATTTTCTAGATTCTGCGTTTTTCACGCAGCCCTGGCCCCATAGAAGTGAATGGGGCTTCAGTGAAAAACGCATTGCCTCCGCAAGCAAGTGCGGACGCAATGCGTTTTTCACTCATTGTTGCTAAGATATGTTGTTTGTAAACCTTCAGTTTTTTATCACGCGCGTGAAAAACGCATCAAAACGCATTGCACCCCCGCGGAAACAAAACTGAACAACTGAACGCAATCGCAGACAAAATTGACTGAACTTGCTTGCAAAATGGTGCGAGTTTCACTGAACACAACCTGAACGCATCCGTAGCCAATCCGTCACGCTTGTGTGAAAGAGGCCTAAATGATTAGATACTGATGACCTATCCAGAGTAGAGGTCATCAGTAAAAATATCTCGGAAAACCTGTCAGGAATAAGGACTGCCTTATCCCTAGTTATTATAATGTTTCCTGTGATATTATATGTTTTATGGTTTTATGTCGTAGTGTAACATATTCCGGTATGATTTACATATATATATATATATATACAGTGGGTATTTATGTATTTGTATTACAAGGCCAACAGCCATGTTCGGGGTAATTGATTAATTGATTTATGAATTGGTTTAAGGCTGCATAGAGAGTCGAGCTGTCTGCCTTGTACCTGGGAAACAGCAAAACTGCTCCCTGGTAGGTAGTTAGCACAGAGATGCGGATGTCTCCAAAATCCAGCTCATCACCTCTGGTATGATGGAGGCATCGCATGGACACCAGACATGGCGTATCAACTCACCTCATCTTCCTAAAAGAAGGATCTCACATTCGGAGGGTCATGGATGTGTCTCGTTTGATATGCTAGGACTCGGAACGGTGAGATATGAATTATGAAGAAAGGCTGGGGCCTGTATCTTCACCAGGGAAACTGACTCAGAGGGGCTGAGTCAGGTGTGAGGGAGAATCCCCCTCAGGCCTGCCCCTGGAGGAAAGATATTTGGGGGTCAAAAAGTATGAGATCCAATCAAATTGGTTTGTGCAACATTACTCTGTCCAAATCTGGTAGGAAAACAAGTTTACCACACAACTGCTAAGTATCAGAACTTTGTATGTTTTCTTTCTTTTTATTTTATAATTGTTCGCCATTTATGTATGTCTCTTGTTAATCATTTTTTGTAACCAAGTGCTGTCCATTTTTCATACATTAAACCTAAAAGCTTGATGGTTTGTCTTGTAACCTTAAGAACCTGTTAGTTCAATGAAGAGTGTGTGTGCAGTCTGAGGCTGTATGTTGTTTTTCCGTGAGGCCTACTATCATGTGTGTGTCTGCTTTCGAGTGGAACACCCAGGGTTGCCCTGTCGACCTCATAACGGGCAGGTGGTGGCGGCAAAAGATTTGTGTTATTGCGTGGGTGTGCTTGCAGGCTTCAGGTGCCGATTTATGCTCGAGTTACGGCCTGGTGCAGGGCGTAACAGCGTGTGAGGGCGTAAGGTGAATCGGCCTGAAGGGCTTGGGCAACCCTTGTGACGTGATGCGGTGGTCTGGTCTGGTCCCCGGTATGTGACACTTTCTAACAATACATTACAACAATTATCCTTTTGCAGTAAACCTGTTCTAGGGTGCTACACTTGTACTGGGTGTTCACATTAATTTGTTTCAATTGCTTATATAGCAGCACTGTACTATCTATCAGTATGTTTTTGGTGTCTTGGAGCAACTGAAGTACCTGAAAGAAACCCATGCAAACACGGGGGTAATATACAAACCCCATGCATTTATTTGCATTGAATTATGGGTTATATATGGTGGTGAAATATCACAGTGTTCTCACTGAACGTAAGGCATTGATGCATGTGCAGTGAGCCAGTGGATCACTGCAAAAGGGTTAGAGTCATTTAGGATCACCACTAAAGAGCTAACCTTATGCTAAAGAGTTAATGTTGAGATTTATTGCTAAAGTACTTATTTCTTTATGCACACTGGCAATCCTGGTTAGGTTTCTGGGAGTCAGGCTAGTTCTGCCCCCCTGGCTTGTAGAGTGTCTAGCCAGCAGAGCTAGACACAAGACCTCCTTTTTGAGCTCCTGAAAAGTAGGCCCAATGAGAAACCTAGTCCTGGGGACCTTAATCCCTGAGACTAGAAGAAATGCCAGAGAAAAGCAACTGAAATGAGAGACTATCCTTGAGGGAAAGAAAACAGACATCTTCAGATGGTTGAGAAACACTTAAAGGCCAGAAGGTGAAAAAAAAACACCTTTAAAAAATAAAAACACCTTTTTGTCATGTGCATAGAGTGATTCAGGCTACAGATATTGATGATCTATCCTCAGGATAGGTCATCAGTTTCTGATCAGTGGGGTCCAACATCCCCAACAATAAGCTGTTTTGGCCTGCCGCAATGTCGGAAACGAATAGAAAGCAGAAGATGTCATTTACTATGTAGTTTCTGGTGAGGACGTACTGAAGCCTTCCACAGGGCGATATATTTAAATATAAGAAAACACTATTGAGATGTGCCACAGGTCCATTACCTTCAATGAGGCAAATAGAGTCTAAAAGAAACTTTGGACTCAATTTGACCTGCTTTCCATCTATGTATGTCTTTGGACTCCGTTTGCCTCATTGAAATGAATGCATCAGTTTTCAGGTGTTCAAATGTTCAGATCGAACACATGATGTGAACAGTCCCTAAGACCTCCGTATAGTTCTGTAACAATGTACTTTCACCAGGAGTGGACTGAGAACTTAAAGTGGCCCTGGAAAAAATACTAAAAGTGGCCCTCTTTTATCCAAGTTGGGTCCAAATTGATGGAAAGGCAGGGCCAACACAAGTAGGCAAGAATTACATCCCAAAAACTTCCACTGGCCGGCCGTGAAAGGGGTTCAGGAGGCCCCCTGGGCATCGGCCCACCGGGAAATTTCCTTGTAACTCTATGGCCAGTCTGCCCCTGGCTTTCACATAAACCAGGTGCATGAGCCCTTATTCTGTAATTTGTACTCTTCCACATCTTTCACCTCTTTCCTCATGCTTCAAAGTAAATTCCTGTCCTGTATTTTATTTTTTAACTAATTTATTAGGCTACGTTTGGACATTTTTTAAAATGTTCTGCTACAAGCCCACAGCAAGTGAGAGCAAATTATTACAGTAAATCAGTGACAAAAATATGTGTAATATGAAGATTAACAAATCAGTGGTCGACAGGGCATGTATTTTTTTAAATTCCAATCCCTAGCATTGTGTTGTACACCATGGAGTGATATCACACGATAATGCAGAAGAAGTGTGTCACGTCTGCACATAATCTTATCTGCAATCAGACGTTTGTGCTTTGCCTTTTTCTGAGGAGCAGCATTAGGGCAAGACAAGAAATGTCACCATTCTTGTCATATACTAAGACCTGATCAGCGGTTGCAAAACCGTGTCTTTCTCAACTTTTCAATGTACCAGAACAAACTTCCCAACGCCTTTATTTCAAGAGCACTTGTTCTTCAGCAGCTCTTCTTTATGCCAGGTCACACCTCCTGCTCTTTTTAGAGCCAAAGAAGTAAATGAGTTTTCCCGGAGTACCATATTGATGACCTATCCTCAGTATAGGTCATCAAAATCTGATCGGTGGATGTCTGATAACCGGCACCACTACTAATTAGCTGTTTAAATGGGCTGCAGTGCTCCGGAGAGCTCTGTGGCTTCCTCACAGCATTCAAGCGTTGGATCCCCACCGATCACATACTGATGACCTATCCTAAGGGCAAGGAGTGATTTAAAGGAGGCATATTCTTTTCTTTCTTTTTTGCTACATGGAATACAGCAAACAATTGGACTTTCCCATCCAGTAAAATGAACAGGAACTAGAAAAAAGAAACTAGACAAAATGCATGCCCTTTTGGCATACGTTTTTTTTCTATAGAAGCCTAAATATCGAATAACTGCATTTGTTCTTCTAATGATTCCGATTAAAATGGATACCTTTAATGGAAGATAAAAACGCAGGCCCTTGCTTATGTGAGTGCACCTAGATTTTGACAGAAATTGTGGCAAAATGTGATGCAATTTGGCATATCTAGGTTTAGAGAAGTTATCTGCACCTAGTCTGAGAGGAGTCCGGCTTACTAGGAATGGGGATGTGGCGTTGTGGTAAATTGGGCCTAAGATGTGCCTTTTCTGATGTAAAATGATGTCACAAAATAAGCCAACCAATAGTTGGTATAGAGTCAGAAAAAAGTGCCTATCCCTGCACCAGATTTATCATCCAGCCTGCACCCCTGTGATAAATCTGTTGAAGGTCTACACAACCTGTCTGCCATCGATAAGATTAGTAAGTCTGCCCCAGGGTGAAATAGGTCTTAAAGGGGTTCTCTGGGCCACAGATAGGATAGGTCATCAATCTCAGATGCAAGACCTGTGTCAGTACCCAAGATACTCTGCTTGTCTGTGTAGGAGGAGGAGCGGAGCAGGCTGAGAATCAAAGTATCCTACTTCTGCTGCGGATCGCAGATCATGAGAGGAACCAGGTGTGTATTTACAGTTTTTTTTTTTTACTTTCTGTAAAAAAGGGGGGGAGGGCACATATCTGGGCATATCTCCTGTGAAGAGTGCACATCCGGGCATAACCTCTGTGAAGGGGGCACAAATCTGGGCATAACTACTGTGAGGAGGTGCATATCTTGGCATATCTACTGTGAGAGGGGCGCATATCTTGGCATAACTACTATGAGGTGGAACATATCCAGACATAACTACTATGAGGGGGCACATCTGGGCATAGCTAATGTGAGAGGGCTTATCTGGGCATAGCTACTGTGAGAGGGCATATCTTGGCATAGCTAATGTAAGGGAGCACATCTGGGCATAGCCATTGTGAGGCGGCACATATCTGGGCATAACTACTGTGAGGGGGCACATAACTGGGCATAACTGCTGTGAGGAGGCATATCTGGTCATAGCAACTTTGAAGGGCCCACAGGAACCTGCTGAGATGCATTGCAGTCTAACACCCAGCACCACCACCAATCAGCTGTTTCAGGTTGATGCAGCGCTATAGACTAACAGGGTATGATGCAGAAACAGAACGCTTAGTATACAGTCGTGGCCAAAAGTTTTGAGAATGACACAAATATTGGTTTTCACAAAGTTTGCTGCTAAACTGCTTTTAGATCTTTGTTTCAGTTGTTTCTGTTATGTAGTGAAATATAATTACACGCACTTCATACGTTTAAAAGGCTTTTATCGACAATTACATGACATTTATGCAAAGAGTCAGTATTTGCAGTGTTGGCCCTTCTTTGAAAGGACCTCTAAAATTCGACTGGGCATGCTCTCAATCAACTTCTGGGCCAATTCCTGACTGATAGAAACCCATTCTTTCATAATCACTTCTTGGAGTTTGTCAGAATTAGTGGGTTTTTGTTTGTCCACCCACCTCTTGAGGATTGACCACAAGTTCTCAATGGGATTAAGATCTGGGGAGTTTCCAGGCCATGGACCCAAAACATCAACGGTTTGGTCCCCGAGCCACTTAGTTATCACTTTTGCCTTATGGCACGGTGCTCCATTGTT
Organism: Bufotes viridis; assembly: GCA_033119425.1. Classification (NCBI taxonomy): domain Eukaryota; kingdom Metazoa; phylum Chordata; class Amphibia; order Anura; family Bufonidae; genus Bufotes; species Bufotes viridis. The sequence continues at coordinate 70,941,744 of CM065589.1, read as the reverse complement.
CTTCACCAAACTGTTGTTGGATTGTTGGAAGAAGTTGCTGTTGGAGGGTGTTTTGGTACCATTCTTTATTCGTGGCTGTGTTTTTGGGCAAAATCGTGAGTGAGCCCACTACCTTGGATGAGAAGCAACCCCACACATGAATGGTATCAGGATGCTTTACTGTTGGCATGACACAGAACTGATGGTAGCACTCACCTTTTCTTCTCTGGACAAGCCTTTTTCCAGATGCCCCAAACAATCGGAAAGAGGCTTCATCGGCGAATATGACTTTGCCCCTTTCCCTGATGTTTTTTGGGAGAGAAGTGGCTTCTTTGCGGCCCTTCTTGACACCAGGCCATCTTCCAAAAGTCTTCGCCTTACTGTGCATGCAGATGCGCTCACACCTGCCTGCTGCCATTCCTGAGCAAGTTCTGCACTGGTGGCACTCCGATCCCCCAGCTGAATACTCTTTAGGAGACGATCCTGGTGCTTGCTGGACTTTCTTGGACGCCCTGAAGCCTTCTTAACAAGAATTGAACCTCTTTCCTTGAAGTTCTTGATGATCCTATAAATTGTTGATTGAGGTACAATCTTAGTAGCCACAATATCCTTGCCTGTGAAGCCATTTTTATGCAACGCAATGATGGCTGCACTCGATTCTTTGCAGGTCACCATGGTTAACAATGGAAGAACAATGATTTCAAGCATCACCCTCCTTTTAACATGTTAAGTCTGCCATTTTAACCCAAACAGCCTGACATAATGATCTTCAGCCTTGTGCTCGTCAACATTCTCACCTGAGTTAACCCCTTAAGGATCGGGGGTTTTGGGATTTTTGCGTTTTTGTTTTGCGCTCCCTGCCTTCCAAAAGCCATAACATTTTAATATTTCCGCTCACATAGCCATATGACGGCTTATTTTTTGCGGGACAAGTTGTACTTTTTAACGCTACCATTTATTTTTGCATGTGATGTAGTGGGAAACGGGAAAAAAATTCCAAATGGGGTGAAATTGCAAAAAAAAAGCAATTTCACCACAGTTTTACGGGTTTTTAAATTACAACGTTCGATTTGCGATAAAACTGACTGGTTAATTTTATTCTTCAGGTCAGTATGAATCCGGCAATACCTAATATGTATAGTTTTTCTTGCGTTTTGATAGTGAAAAAAATTAAAAGTGGGAATTTTTTTATTTTATTTTTTTGTCGCCATGTTTTGACCCCTATAACTTTTTTGTAATTATGCGTACGGAGCAGTGTAGGGGCTCATTTTTGCGGGGCAATCTGAACTTTTAATTGATACCATTATGGGGTGCGTATGATGTTTTGATCACTTTTTATTCATTTTTTTAGGAAATGAAGCGCCCAAAAATGGCGAATTAGCCATTTGGACGCTTTCTTTCCGTTTTTATGTTTACCGTATGGTGAATATTTTTAATATTATTATAGTATGGGCGTTTTCGCACATTGCGACACCCATTATGTGTAATTTTTTGATTTTTTTATTTATTTTATTTTCATTTTGGGGAAAGGGGGTGATTTGAATTTTTATATTTTTTTATTTAATTTTTATTTTTAAACTTTTTTTTTTTTTTTTTACCACTTTCTTATAGTTCCCATAGGGAACTATAAGATGCAATCATCAGATTGTTATTCTCATATATTCCAATGCAATAGCATTGGAATATATGAGAAAATCGCATATTTCCTATGGAGCCTATTACAGTCATAGGCTCCATAGGAATACTATGTAGTACCCTAGGTTTCATTCACAGAAACCTAGGGTACTACATGCATGCCCGGCTCCCCTTGTGGCCATCAGGGAGCCGGAGCAAAACCGAAAGTGAAACTTTCGGTTTTGCGCTGATCAGATGCCGTGGTCAGGATTGACCACGGCATCTGAGGGGTTAAATGTCCGCGATCGGCATCGCTGCCGGTCGCGGACATGAGCTGCGGGTGTCAGCTTGATGAATCAAGCGTTTACCCGCAGCTCGGGCGCCCGCTCCGTGCGGGAGCGGGCGCCATCTTTAAAGTGCGGACGAAGGGCGTACATGTACGCCCTTCGTCCTTAAGAGGTTAACAAGACGATTACTGAAATGATCTCAGCAAGTCCTTTAATGACAGCAATGAAATGCAGTGGAAAGTTTTTTGGGATTAAGTTAATTTTCATGGCAAAGAAGGACTATGCAATTCATCTGATCACTCTTCATAACATTCTGGAGTATATGCAAATTGCTATTATAAAAACTTAAGCAGCAACTTTTCCAATTTCCAATATTTAGGTAATTCTCAAAACTTTTGGCTACGACTGTATGTAGCACTTCCCATTGCCGTATCCAACCAAACCCATGATGCACTTCTCCTTTCTCTGCCGCAGCTCCAGCACCGCCCCTAACAACACCCAGCTAGTGTATACAGGGGTGTGGAATTCCTATCGCCTTACGCCCAGGACATGCAGTTTCGGTCGCCGGGCAGGTAGTTTGGGCAGGTAGCTTAGCCCTGCGGGCAAGTAGGAGGGCTAGGGTAGCGCCGGATTCTCCTCTAATACACAGCCCGGCAGCACGTCCGGGCTGCTTACCGCAGTGTGATCAGCGCTCCTGTGCAGGCCGGAAGTCATGATCAGAGGAGTGCACCGCGGCACGGAAGTCAGCGGGCAGAAGCGCGAGTCAGGCAGTCAGCGGCTGAACCAGTAGTGGGAGCTTCTGTCTCCTCACATGGTGGCAGCCAGTGTCCTGAAAGATAGCCCAGCAGGTGTAGTGTGTGGTGACTCCCCTGGGTGAGCTGCCGGGTCGGCCGGGTGGGGGGGAAACTGCCCCATTATGGCATATACATTAAAGGGATTCACTGCATATGCAATTTGCCATTATAAAAACTTAAGAAGCAAATTTTCCAATTTCCAATATTTATATTATATATATATTTATATATTTATATGTATTACTGGCCACAAAATAGTTGTTTCTTGGGAAGTGGCAAGTCTTACATGCACCAATCAAAAGGGGAAAGTCTAACGAAAAGGAGCATGGCTTTACATATTTGGGATCCACAGGGTTAATATTATAACCAGAATAGATCTCTTTGGAACTGTCCAGAGAATTTTTACTGCAGCAGCCAAAGCTGTGGGAGTTTTTCTCTTGGCCAGTACAAAGTGAGATGTGACAAACCAGCCTGGTTTCTCTTGTCTCCAAAGAACATCAAATGGATATGTCTAATGTCAGCTTCTATAGTGGGAGAGTTGCAGGAAAAATTTAAAGGGCGTCTGTCAGCAGATTTGTACCTATGACACTGGCTGGCCTGTTACATGTGCACTTGGCAGCTGAAGGTATCTGTGTTGGTCCCATGTACATATGTGCCTGCATTGCTGCAGTGAAAACATCATCATGCCTGGCCTTGTCAATAGAAGTGCAGAGGGTGCAGCAGTTGCAGAGAACTGAGCCTCTCTGTGTAATGTAATCACAGAGTACCTTCACCAGTGTAAAACGTAACCTTTACTGATGACCATTAAAACTCACCCAGATTGTGCCCATAAAAAGCAATTGACAATAAAGCTGGGAGGGACAAGGAAAGGAAAAATATCTCACCCTCACACTTGCCCTATAAAGTACAAGCCATACCTAGCAAAACGGAATGGCTGCCCCGATAGGGGTAATCCCTTGTCCGGAACCTCCTGGTAGGCCCTATTTGTCCATGATAATGGATAGATACCGCTACCCGAGAAGAGACCTATTATGACTACAGTCAAACAGTAATGTTATTGGTCATTGTGGTCAATGCATGTATCAGAAAATAATAAAGTTACAACATAAATAAATAGTCGCACATAATTTATAAATGCTCCCATATAACCCAGTGGCTTCCAGGTTTTGACCACCAGTGGAAAAAAGGAGCACATACCATATGTCCCAGAAATGCAAACTTTGTCCCGATGCGTTTCTCTGAACCGTTCTCTGGGGGTCAGTTCATCAGGCGACAACATATAACATAAAAAACTCCACAAAGCAAACAATACAAAAATGGAGGCAATGATATATGTGCGAATCAGATTAAACTATTGTAATAATGCCCATGTGATAATGGTCAGTCTCATGGCCATAAAGAATAACAATTTACACAAATTTGGGACCAAATATTATGCTTCTGCATTACACATCCAATGTCCACAAAGCTGGTACTAATAAAACGTACTGCAGACCAGTTAAATACTGATAGTAATAATATGGCTTTATAAACAAAATTGGAAAAACAGCAGGAACGGCTAATCAAAGTAATTGATCGATGTAGCAGAAAGGGGGGAGAATATGGTCATACTTCCCTTAATCCCAATTGAAATGCCAGGCCTGGAGAGGGTATGATAATTAGGTCATTCTGGATAAGCACAGGAACATTGGTGGTGCAGTGGTGGCCATCTAGATGGAGAGTCCGGTCTCTGTCTATACCTACATGCAGTTGGCATCGCTCTAAATACCCGTGCGCCAAAAGCCGGAAGTCACATGGCCGGAAGTCGACGGTGGACCGCATTTTGGAACACATGGTGGAACGTAATTACAGGAAGTGAATCGCAGATTTACTGGTAATACAGGAGGAAGGACAATGAAACCAGTGAGCATACAATTTATGGTACAGATGGCAAAAGTGATATTTTACCATAAACAAGTGTCACGTCATACCAGCTTATTGGATGGGGGGTGGGGAGGTAAAATAGGGGGAAGGTTACTATCCCACATTTTATAAGGAATATATAATGGGTGCAACATTTGATTATAAGTAGCAACCTACCTCACCCATAGGTAAAAAATAACAATAGACAGACTAGTCCAAAAAAAATCATTATTTAAATGAAACACGCAAAATCAATATACTCATTAAAGCCACAGGGGGTGATAGTATTCAACCTATATGTACATCAAAATGATGTGAAGATCTCCATCTCTGATACCTGTCCTAATTGTCTCTAACACACAAAATGTCAGAACTCTGACATCACCATTATGTTTTAAAGTCACATGTCGGGAGGTTTTATCATGTTTATTTCTCACATCCCTCACATGTTCCAAAATCCGTTTCTTAAATGCACGGCTTGTTTTGCCTACATACATCAAATTGCATGTGCATTTACAAAGGGCAGCCAATCTGTTTTGCTGGGCAGGGCTTGTAGTTTATATGGAAAGTGTGAAGGTGAGATATTTTGCCTTTCCTTGTCCCGCCCAGCCTTATTGTCAATTGCTTTTTATGGGCACAATCTGGGTGAGTTTTAATGGTCATCAGTAAAGGTTACCTTTTACACTGGTGAAGGTACTCTGTGATTACATTATTATTAAATTACACTAGTGACTACCATGTCTATATCTCTCAGAACTGTGATAAACCTCTAGGTGTAATGGCAACGCCCCCGTTGCTCCTAGAAGCTCGTTTGCATATATTAAAACATAATCTTTCTCAGCAATGCAGGCACATTTGAACATGGGACCAACACAGATGCCTGAACCAAAGGATGAATGTATAAATGTAAATGTGTGAAACAATAGATCAGGGTTCATATTTTCTGAGAACCAGACAACACTGAGTTATGAATCCATTTGCTTTGCGTACCCACAAGATACAGAAGACTTGACAGAAGAAGTGTCTGGTCTTCTGTTATTTTCTCCCTTCATCTTTTTATATTTTTGTTGGGAAAATCTTCCCACTCTCAGCTTATTTATCACTAGGCAGATTTTTTCATGGCCTGATTGGTTAGGGACCCATGGTGACCTTGGAATTGAGGAAAATTATGCTTGGCCTCGTTGACAAGGGGTTGTTGGTGGTGAGGGTCAACATCTGATGGTGGTTGGGGCTATATTAGAGCAGCCTCGCAGGCTGTTTTTATTCAGCAGCTTGTGGTGTAGCTTGTTTGCATCTGTCCATCATCCCAATTATGTTTATTTGTCATTTTTGGTTCACGGTTTATCTCGATTGCGTACAAGTCATCCTAGGTTGGGATGGACTTATTAGGGCTCATTCACACGACTGTATGGTCACCGTGCCCATGTTGTGGATTGCAAATAGCAGTCCGCAATGCACAAGCACCGGCCATGTAAATCCCATATTGCAGTGTGCACCTATTGAGATAAATGAGTCCGTGATCCGCAAAATATGGCAAAAGATAGGATATGTCCCATCTTTGGCAGTGCGGAAGCATGGACCTGAAAGCCCACAGAGGGTTCTGCTCTGTGTTGCCACTCAGCAAAAGATAGGACATGTCCATCTTTTGCTGTATTTTGCAGTCAATGAGTCCGCATCCGCAGCACGGAGTTCCCATGGCCAGTGCTGGCCGTGTATTGTGGACCGCAATTTACGGTCCAGAATACGGCCACTACGGCCATACAGTAATGTGAATGAGCCCTTAGTGCTAATAATATTGAAGCCTGGGCTTATGAGTGGGCTTATGGTTCTCACGTAACATTTTTTGTTTAATAAAGTAGGCCATGGCCATTTTTATCTCCACATCTCCAGTGTAATGTATTTTTAATTTGCTGTTAGATTTTTCAGGTATGCATTTGTATGTTATATAATACTAATTAGTAGGGGATTGCAGGCGTACAGCCAATGGCCCAGGGACTGCAGCGTCATGGTCAGTAAAGAGTTATTGGTATTTTAAGGCAAGAAAGTTTAAATCTGGTGCGCTCACCCTGCTAAGTCAAGCACGGACCACGCCTGGAACCACGGCATTAGGATGAAGGATCGTTATTGTGTTTGATCCGAAACGCGTTGATGGGGATTGTAACTGGCTTTTAAAACTTGCACTGAGGAAATAAAGGTAAACAAAACTTTTTATGTCAAGCTGGATCTTTTTCATTCATTTATTTTGGTATTTTAAGGGGTGGGTTCTCCATGTTTTCTCTAGTTCTGTTGTCAGTGGCTATTATCTATTTATATCTTGGCCCCCATGCATGAGCCAGACCACAATCAGGCCCTTATAGCAATAGCTTCGGTTTAGTGCCTCCTTTGGCCCCCTCATCTGGTTGGGATATAGCTTCCCAGTCCTCTTAATGGCCCCCTCTAACAGTCATCACGTGCAGTAATTGTAATTGATGTTAATACTATCTTCGGTTTAAACACTCATTGATGTATATCTTTATTTTTGCCATTTTACCCATGTGCTACATTTATTAGTCCAGGACAGGTCTTTGTTGACTGTTAATAAAAAACATTGAAATACAGAAACAGTCAACACAGTCAAGCTGTGTACATAAGGCTGGACGCTCCCCTTCTGGGAACAATGGCTGCTGCAGACGGTGATATAGCTGAAACTCCAGATGCAGATCTAATGCACAGGAGAGGCTGTAGACTGTGCTTGTGCAGCAGCATTCATGTTACAGGCAGTAGAAAGTGGTAGGGTCTTAAGTAGATTAAGTGACAGCTTGAGGGCCCATTAGGGTATAGTGTATAGGCCCATGAATGTTATTTGAATTTTTTTTTCTGACGTTATTAAATTTGCTGAGTCACAAAGTGGCTCCTTTAGGGGGTTTGGGGTTAAGTTGGAGACAAGATCTTTCCTGGGCTTAGTGGAGGCTGGCTAGAGGGAGAGATATGAAAGGGTGGTTAGGGATAGGTCAGCCAGTCAGCGTGTTTTTCAGCTCCTGTCATCCAACCCTCTTTTGATCCACGTTGTGAACCCTGTTATATACAGCTGTAGAAAAAGGTGGTAGCTCTTAAAGGGCCATATACGGTAGGGTTACAGCATATCTGTCAGAGTGATATCTGGCATTAGGCAGTCCGGAGTTTGTTTCTACTTGGCGTATAAAATTATTAATGTAGAATAAAAAAGTTGTTTTTAAAGGGGTTATGCCATGATTGATGTAAAAATTAAAATCAGACATCAAACAGTACATGATAATACTTTTCTAACAAAGCTGGAACCACCAGCCCTGTGCTGCACACGATCCCATAGATCTCCAAATTCAGTGCTCTGATTTCTCTGCCAATTTACAGCCTGGCAGCTCAGGGGATGTGTCCCTTCTGCTGCAGCTCTTTCCTTGTAACTGCCACAGCTTCCAACAGAACATATAGCTGGTGACAGTGGAAGATTTAAACTGAGCACTTTCGACTATCTCAGTGAAACGGACCAAAAATAATGAAAAGAACAAACAGCAGATGGCACTATACAGGTACACTTTATTGAATAGCTCATTGGCTATATTAAATTTGTAATTCCATGCAATTACAAAAGTATTCAGATGCAGGTGCTAGTTTGAAAAATGTAGAATATGTTTTATGATGCAACCCTTTTAATAAAAACTGTGGTCGACCTCAGCATCACCCCATTTCCTGTTGTCCAAGCATTCTAGTGGAGCTGCGGGTGGGTTGGTTGGGTATGTAGAATGGCGCACTTTGGGACTAATTAAGAAGGAAAGAAAGAAAGAAGGTCGTTTTGATGCGGGCAGTCATAGAATGCATCTTTACAGTGGTCACCCAGAACTTTCCTGTATTGTTGCTATGCCTAATATTTTATTATTCAGGACCAATGTAAGAGCTAAGGTGGGAATTGACAACATTCCCCTTTAATGATCTGGTTGAGTTGCTAGTTCTGCTTCTCTGTGATTTTTTTTTTTTCTGTAACACCAAATCTGCAAGCACTTCTCGGAGGATTTCATTCCCTTTCATTTGCCTTGTCATGGATTAATGCAGCCGATCATATTCTCATATGATCAGCTGTCTGGACAGATTTTGAAGATGGTGGCAGTGAGCACGCAACATTGCTAGGAGTTGGGTTTGGACTTAATTAGCTGAAGAAAGACAAAATAGAACATTGAGATCTAGCAATGAGTGCTGCCGTTGACAGCAATTAATGAGGAGAAACAAGTCAGCAAGAATCTGGGATTATTTAAATCGATGTCATGCCGCGCGTCAAAATAAATAAAATAAAACCTATGCAAGGTTGCGCTCAATCAGTAAAAAAAAACACATAAAAGGGTTTAATATCTTCTAGATATACCAAGGAAATAATGAATGCATTTACATCTTTTTGCTTAATTGATTCCAAAAGCCTCTTGCACAATAATATCCAGTGTTCCGATAAAGTGCAAGGAAGGGTCAGGGCTGAACAGCCAACAGAAGCATTATAATTATCCCTTTTATCGCCAGCCGGATAGCTCTCATTTCACTCAAGCATTCATGCAGAAATTAACACCATTGCACAAGACTGGTGACAGATATCAACAGCTATAAATAATAAGCCTTAATCTCAATCAATAAGCAAAAGTTCAAAGTTTTAGATTCTTAGATCTTACAATTTGGCAGAACATAGATCACAAGAATCAACACAAAACTCATCTTTGGGAATAAAGTGTTACCATGCTCAGAGCTGGGTTATAACAGCCAGATAATGACAGATTATCACTCCTGGAATTATGGGTCATGACATACGACCCTTCATTATTACAGGACCGAGCTTCCCTGTTGTTATTTTATTAGGGTTACAAGTCCTGGACACATTTCATGCTCCAGTTTACCAATATTCTTCCAGAACTACTGGTGCAGGGATCAAGCCATGTCTGCTCTGTGTCAATGAATTAGGGGGAGCTATGGCTTAGGCTGGCCATACACTTTAGATAGGTGTCATCTAAGCGCTTGTCCGGCTGAAGGCTATCCCTCTAGTCCCCCTTAAGACCTCTATAGGGTGAATGCACACATTCAGGATTTGTGTGCGGACAATCCGCACTGAAATCTGCGAAATCACAGGGAAATCTGTGCGGTCACTCCGCATCAATTGGTGCGTATTTACATGCGGATTTGTGTGGATTTTCCTCATGCGGATTTTACTCTTCCTATTGAAGTGAATGGAGAAAATCCGGTCAGGAAAAATAAAATAAATTGACATTCTGCAGATTTTAAAATCCGCACTGAAAAAATCTGCATCGTGTGCATGAGAATTTCAAATTCTCCTAGAATACAATATACATGACCTACGATGTGGACTTTCAGCACGCAAATTCGCGCAGAAAATCTGCACGCAATCTTGATAGCGTGCATTTAGCCTTACACTGCCCAATTTAGGATACAATTGTCGGGAACAAACCGTTCCTTCCCGACAATCACCTTATCAGTGGAGGAGACCACTTTTATTACATGCGGCGATCTCCTCCACAGTATGGCTAATGCCATTGCTCTTCCCCATACAGAATCACTGTTTTTCAGTAGCAGAGGCTCTTCAGACACCACGATCTGCTGCCGGCAAACGATGATTTAGGTGTTCACATCAACGATTCTATTACCCGATCCTATTATGGTGGGTCCATATCATGTTTTATGCCTCCGCTTGACGTATACGTTAAAAAAAAAAAGTATATAAAAATGCAGCACACCACTTCATGTATACTGCACAGTCCGGTAAAAAATGTATACTTTTTTTTACAATGGTAAAAAAAGTATATCTTTTTTTATGCAAAGAAAAAAGTTGTTGTGACTGCGCTTACCTGAAAGGACGTCACAGTAGGAAGAACGGACTGGGGCTGGGAACTCAGCACCAATGACAACAATTAAATACATTTCTCTAAAAAATGACATCTTTATTTTGATAGTGTGGATTAAAATCCAATATCCATTAACAGTGTCCACGCCTTTCGGACCCCTTCGGTTAGGTCCTTATTCGTGAATAAACGGATGGGAAAACGTCATGTGAACCCACCCTCAAAGACCATCAGGGCAGTGTAAAGCACCTTTTACATACACATGTCCATTTGTGTATGTTTCTGGATTAGGTGGAAGAGAGAATACCACTGCTAGACACCCCTGATGGTAGCTTAGCTCTTCTGGGAACAAAATTATGTGGCATTTTGAAATCCAACAGCCTGATCCTTCCTTGTCCTAATATCTGCCATCAGAAGAAAAGTCAGGACATTCTCATATACATTTTGGCTGGTTTCCTCAGCCTATATTATTCTAATTAGTTTGGCCAGCTTTCGGCTCTGTTCACATATGTGTCCTCATATCTGCTGGGGGCTCCATAAGGGTTTCTGTCATTCTATATGGCAGCAATGACACAGCATTCAGCAGTATTCTTGCTGTCAAAGTGGGAGAAACCTCTGAATGGCCCATCTTTAGCAGAACAAAGGACTGTGATAAAAGCAGGAACAATGCACAACTATGTATGTGACTATGCCAGGGACTACAACTCAGTCCCATTCAAATTGTGGAGATTGGACCTCAACCAATCACACATTTATAGAAAAGTAGTGAAGTTTTCAGCTGTATAACCTCACATAAAGGGATTGTCCATGTTGAAGGATTATTTTTTTAGGATTTCAGGTCCCCTAGAATAAAATAAATATAGTAAAATATATACTACTAAAATTTCATTTTCTCTATTCCGACCTCTGCCCAAGGGTAACTGGCCCAAACCTTAAGTATGCCTACATGTAGAGCGGTTCCCAGGGATCTCCCTGCACTTACTTGCCAATCGCAGCGCTCAGCTCATAGTCTGGGAGAAAAAAAACTCCCAGGCTGTGAGCTGAGTGCTATTATTGGCCAGCGCTACAGTCTGGGAGAAGGAGACGCCCAGGACAAAACGGGCAGACTCCTCCCAGTTGAGCCGAATTTCTGAACATACCGGAGCCTATACTGGGAGAACGGAGCGGCGCCCAGGGATAATAGTAAGTGCAGTGAGATCCCTGGGCGCCGCTCTACATGTAGGCATACTTATTTTTCATTTTTTTAACCTCATGAAAGGTCCTCTTTAATATTCTAAATTTTACATAACACCTTGAGGTTCTTGACATTAGCATTGTGACCATAGCTAAACTGTGCATTTTGGAAAGAAATCAGAATTAAGAGCCCTACCTGGCTGCAAGATATGCAGTTTCAAGAATGTTATACAGGTCTGTTTTATGGCTTTCTCCCAGTGGCTTAAAGTATGTAGGAAATACTGCAGCACTCAATGTCTTCAATTCAATTCCTGATTTATTCACCAAAAATGCGACATTCCGACTACAATGAGTCTTTTCCAAGCAGAGTGGCCCAAGTGACTTTAGCACTCAATGTCTTCAGTTCAATTCCTGATTTATTCACCAAAAATGCGACGTTCCGACTACAATGAGTCTTTTCCAAGCGACTTTATCCCAGTGGCGTAACTAGAAATGACTTGGCCCCAGAGCTAATTTTTGAACAAGGTCCTCCATCCCCAGGAACTTCTTCCCCACTCCCAACTCCCGTGCAACCCCCACTCCTGTGGCTAGTCAACATCATTCTCTCAGACAAGGCCCTGCAGCCGCTCTGTCCGTTTCCTACAGTGTCACTGTATAAAAAACTCACATAAGACTGTTGAGGCATGGTGACAGTAAAGTGTTTTTAATCAGATCATTTTGATTGAGTTTTTATAGCATACAAAAATGACAATAACAACCCTGTGCCAAAACACGGTATTCCAGAGCTCAGAAGAATATTAAAAGTACGATATTTAACATTGATATCCTCAAGCTGAAACCCTTAACCTACCAACCCCCTCCTCACCCCCATGTGTAGCAACCACCAGCAAAAGAGAAAATTTTTAAAAATAGATCATGGATTTCTCAATGGTCCCTATTATAATATCCACCAAGCATTGGCCCTTAGTTAGGCCTCAGCCCTTGTCAGTCATTCCTAATACACTAAGATTGTGTGCTTCTGATTCTAAGGGCAGACAATTCATAATAGTCTATCCATGTGTGCCATTGGTGAATGTTTCTTTTTTGTGTTCCCCTTTTAATAAAAATTCCCTTTTGTAATTTGAGTAAACTTGAGATTCTTTTCATTCAAAGAGATGCTATTAGTTTTCTAGCCTGGTATAAAACCTTTGCTATTGCCATTTTATCAGGGTGGGCTTCAGCACCCGGCATAGTCGGGCAAGTGCCGGGGTCCCCTGCTCCTGAGGTGGGGGGCCCACTGAGCTGCTATGAGCACTTTCATCAATCACACTGCAGTAATTTCACTTATGCAGTACCCCTCTCATAGTCACATGAGGCCGGCTGCTGCAGAGCTTCAGACACGCCCCCTCTACATAAGACGTGCTGCCTGAGGAGAGAGACTGCAGGGCTGGAGCAGAAATGTGAACACAGTCTGTGAGTGATTCTGCACTGTGACTCTCTTCTCTGTGGGACAGGAGAGGGCTGGGGGTCAGGGAACTCTCCCAGATGCTTCTGGATGCTGCAGACCAGCAGCTTCATGCTATTTAGTTGTTTTACTGCCTCATTAAGCAGTTTGCCTCCATGACACTTGCCCCCCCCCCCATATCCTGTCTAATCTCATTCTCATGGAGTCCCTGCTGTCTCCTTTCCTCCCTCATATATCCAGAGCTCCTGTTCCTCCTATCTCCTATTGCTGCCCTGCACAGATCTCCTGCCCCTACTTCTTGTATGAATCCCCCTCAGAGCTCCTTCCATCTACTTGCTGTGTCTACCCCTCCTGTCCATCCAGGGCCCCGGGCCCCTGTCTCACTCCTCTGCCTTCCATTATGGTGGGGTCTGAACCATATTCACCATAAGGACCTTCTAACGTCACAGGGTCAAGTGACTGTGCCCCCACCTCGTACTGTGCTCCTCACCCCGTACTTTGCCCCCTTATACCCTGTATTGTGCCCTATTGCCACACCGTGTACAGTGCCCCTAGTCATACTACTAAAATTTGCTGTGGGGCCCAGTCAGTTCTAGCTACAGCAGTGACGTCATGACGTGTGTCTCACTGCTGCAGCGGGCCTGATGAGCGAAGGAGCGCAGGGAGCTGCGGTTAGTGAATAACAGGACCGCCAGCTCCCCTGCGCTCCAACAATGATAGGTATATGATGGGGCCACTGGTTGTGTCATTACACTGTGAGGGCCCCTTACACAGTATAATGACCCCCAGTGCCCCCCATTTAGTGTAATGATCCTCAATGACTCTCCATTCAGTATAATGACCCCCAGAGCTTCCATTCAATATAATGACCCCCAATGTCCACCATACAGTATAATGACCCCCAGTGCACCCTCCATATAGGGGGCCACTATACTGAATGGGGGGTGACTGGAGGTCGTTATTCTGATTAGAGGGCCACTGTGGGGTCATTATACTGTGTGTGGGGCCACTGGGGGTCATTATACTGTATAGGGGGCAGTGGGGCTCATTATACCGTGTGGGAGCCACAGGGGGACATGTAAATGTAAAAAAATGTCTCAAGGGGGCCCACTGGGATTTATCGCCCAAGGGCCCACGTGAACCAGGAGCCGGCCCTGCATTTTATCACCATCCGGCAGGGGTAGGTTGTCCACATATCGTAACACACATGTTAAGGGATTCTGTGATATAGAGACCTGATAAACTCTTCTGAGCTCATTAATCACCACAGACCAAAAGACTAACAGCTTTGAGCAGCTCCAAAAAACATGTAATAAATCCGCTGGTGTTCCCGAACATCGTTGTGCCGTGTCACGTACCCCAAATTTTGTGTAAGAAATACAGGGTACTGTACATTCTATGGGATACACGATGTGCAGGACTGATGGATAGATACTTTGTTTGTTGTAGAACCCATTCCCAAACATCGAGAGATATTTCCCAGACATCCTTTATCCATGAGTTCCTAACTTCCTGTAAACACGAGGCTTGTGTACTCACTAATTAACGACAATAAAGTGTTTTAGTCCTCCGCCCGGACGGGTCCATTCTGATTTCAGGCCCCAAAGCAGCCGCTTCCCCTGTTTTCCCTATAGCTATGCCCCTGCTTTCTCCTGTATTTGGGTGCCAAGTGATGGTTGGCTGGTTTGGAAACCTAAGTGCTTAAAAGGTATGTGGGCTAGTTTCACCAAAAAATATAGTAAATATAAATGCAGTTTCTCTTTTTGGTACATTCAAAATGGTCAAGGATGCTAAGCTATGGGGAGATGTTTGTTGGAGCTCTCACAATGTATAGCTATTCAAACTGCCCATATCTCTGGAAGTGACGCCAAATGAAGGCGATTGTGTATTCCCGGTAACTTTCCTTCCATAACTTACAAAATGGTGGTTCTGCAAGATCTAAAGTAAAATTGACCCAGAAGAGCCATTGTTTAAAACCATCACAGACTGCAGCATTCCCTTCATGACACTTCAGACACAAGTATGGCTGTAGCAGTTTGGGGACCCCATGAGACAACATCAATGTGACATTAGGAGATGGGATAGCACATCTCTTAAATATTTAGCTTTTAATCTGTAGGTCTGCAAATTTAGTATCTTTATACATCAATAGGAAGTTGCAAATGAGGATTCTTACATCAAGGTCTTTCTTTATCTCGTGAGTATTTTTCTCATTTTTTTTAAACACTTTTAAAGTTCTGCAATAAATAGATGAACTATAAGTCTTGTCCAGGTGTCATTGCTAGTAAAAAGCCGTCATCATAACCTCTTCCTCAGGAAAAACATCTAACTTGAATTTATGTGTTTGGGTGCCAAATAAAGCTAAGGGCCCCCACAGACATCAATCTGTTTGAGCTGCCAGTATAAAACTTACTGCGGAATTGACTTAGCCTCGTAAACTCGGGGGAATTGAAGAACCCGATACTCCATCCTTATGTAATTTAAGTGTTAGTTGTTGTCTGTGGTTGTTATAAACATTTTTACGGGCACCAAATGTATAATGTCTGGCAGTGGTCTTTTAATAGGTCTCATTCTGTGGAGCTGATGCAGCAAAGACAGTAGGGATGATTAGAAGATGTTGCACAGCAAGGAATTGATGCCAGACATTAACTTCTAAGACCTTATGCAATCTTTGTCTAGACCCCGCATGCCTTTGGTTGTAGCTATGGAGGGTTTGTGGCCACAAATACAGGACTCTTAAACGGCAGGTACTGTACATTTTTATTCTCAGTGTTAGTGATACATATGAAAATAATATTATACATTTTGCATTTGCTGTAACTCTTTTTAGTCTCTTCATAGTTAAATTTAATGGCTTTAAAGGGGCTTTCTGCTAAATAAACACTGATGACCTAACCTTAATATTGGTCATCAGTGTCTGTTCGGAGAGGATCCGACTCCTGAAACCCACCGGTCAGCTATTTGAAGGGGCTGCAACACTTGGATGAGCACTGTCACTGTTTCATTTTATGCCAAACACAGTGCCGTACATTGTATAGCGGCTGTGCTTGGTATTGCTGCTCAGTTGCCTTCACTTGAATGGGACTGAGCAGAACAAAGGCCATGTCACCAATGGATGTAACAAGGCCTCATCCAACATCTGATGCCGGGAATCAGCCCCATTGATCAGATATAAATGAGCTGTCCTAAGGTTAGCATTGTAGCAATATAGCTCAATTCTTATCAAACTGATAAGAATATGGCTTAAATAAGTGTTTTTGAGGTCAAGAAATCAGAGATAAGAGCTTCAAGGATTCAAAGAGAACAGAAATTCCCAGAAAACCCTTGTATCTTAGAAATGGCTAAACATTTTTAATAGAGATTAAAATACATAATATTGAAAAAATGTTTTTTTAGCCCAAAATTAGTAAAAATGCAATCTGAAAAGAAATAGACTTTACATAGCCTTTAAATCCTGAAAAACCCCCTTTACCCAGAAAACCCCATCTTTTAACACCATATCTAAAATTCTGTGCAGATTAATTTAATTTTTATAATTGTTCTGACATTTAGTACCAAATCTACTGCATAGACAATTAAATGATAACATTTTTCTGCATGTTGCCACCACTAGGGGGAGCTTACTTTATAATGCTTATACCGAATTCTATGAAATCTTGAAAGCACCCCCTATTAGTAGCTGTAGGAGTCTAGGTGGCTAGCTCAGGCTGATGGTAGCAGGTAAACTCTGATAGATTTCGACCCTCTCACAGAAATACCTCTTCTTTTGTGTTTCCCTCCCCCCTTCTGTGTTGGTGCTGACAGCGTTCTTAGTGTTTTTTTCTTCTTTTTTTCCCCCTATTTTCTATATCTGCTCCACGTGAAGTCATGATGTGTCCATGGTGTTCATTCTTAGTGCCACTTGCAGTGGCTTGTATGTATTCTGACTTCAATATGATGGAAATATTGAATGTCGGTTGTGCTGCTGTTTTCCAGTTTGGAGTCTGATCAAACAAAGCCCGGTGAGACGGATGGAATGGTGGCACTGGAATGGAGGGAGGTTTGGGACGGTAGGTATAACTTGCTTTATTATTATAATACCTTCTCTGCCTTTAAAAAACGAAAAAAGAATAACTTGGAAAAAAAAAAATGTTACTTTTAAATCAATGTCTGTGTAGAGGTTTTGGAGCTCTGTTTCAGACATACTGTATCGAGCTACCGTATACAGATAGATTAAAAAATAAATCAGCAACAACTTTGAACCTTAGATCAAAATTGTATTCAAGGGTGGACGTTCACTTCAAAGACAACAATTAGTACCTAAAACTATTGTTCAGAACTATTGCCTTCAGTTGCTGGTGACTTTGGTTTTATTCCAACCACAGGTAACATCTGCACAGAATTTGCATCTTTTCCACATGCATGTGAGTGATTCCTACAGATATGGCATTTCCTTTCACTGGTTAATTTGCTTCCTATGAAAATGATCCTAATATGTGTATGAGGCAGGGAAATTAGATTGTGAACCCTAGTGAAGGCAGGGACTGACGTGAGTGATGACAATTTATGGTCAGCACTGAAGATGATATAGGTCAGTAGCATATTTCTATTTACTAACATTCTGTATTTGTATTATAATTCATTTAGATTAGCAAATCTTATCTTTAATATTCTTATAGACTTTTTTCTAATCTTCATCTTCTAATTGTCTAGGGGTCAGAGTGCACACTTGGTGCTGAAATGAATGTACCTAAGGAAAAATTCATAGGAAGCCCTTAATGAAGAATGACGTCAGAATCTGGGAGCAGATTTTTACTAATAGATTTGTCTCATCAACAAAAGTTCTACACGTGTGAAGAGGTGTCCCTGCAGCTGAAGACGCTTCCTCTGCCGCTTAATTGACAGGGCCAGACATCTCAGTCAGCTCTGGCAATCTTCTCTGAGTAGCAGCGCAAGCGCATAGGCTTTGGATCCACTGCTGGAGCAGCAACTGTGCTTGTGCTGTTATACTTCAGGGGACTGGCACATGAACATTAGCTGCTCTGAAAGCAGAGCCTCTGCTCTAAGGGCATCACCATTGCTCTTATTGCTCCCAAGACTCGCTCCTTTTTGGACCAGCCCCTCCCTCACTGCTTTGCCACTGCCTTGCCCTGTCAATCCAAGCAGTGAGGGAGAGGCAGGCTACAGAAAAGAGTGGAGCTTGGGGCAACAAGAGCAATGGTGATGGTCTCATTGCACCAAAGACCTAATTTGCAGATTCCCTTTAAGCTGGTAGGCCCTGGTATACATTTTGAAGTATCCCTAAAGAAGTCCTTTGCCTACATGGGGCATCATCTGAAGAGGGAAAGGGGAAGAGAATATGGTTGCATATCAGACTAGGTTTGCTTGTAGTCTGTAGCCATGGAGAAACATAGGTCGGCACAGGAGGTGAAATCCATGTAAAACAGGTACATACCAATGGGAATAGTGCCCACTACTAAGGAATACATATAAAAAATATCCTTATTAGAAAGGCAGAGTAAATCACTCAAGAAGTCTCTGTGAAAAATTGTTGTGTGCCAGAGAACTTCAGTATGTGTTATCTACTTGGCGATGCTATATGGTTCTATTTTGTTGTGGCACCCAGGGGTGTAGCTATAGGGGGTGCAGAGGTAGCAGTCACTACCGGGCCCAGGAGCCTGAGGAGGCCTAAAGAGCCTTGTGCCACATAAGACGACACACAAAGCACTGAGGTAAGGGGGGCCCAAGCTGAACTCTTGCACCAGGGCCCATGACTCGCCTTTGGCTACGCCCCTGGTGGCACCGTAGCTCTTTTTTGAACCCCAGGTATGAATTATTTTTCTAGGACCTTATTTCATAGCTTATTGTAGTTTATGCACATTCAACCAATCTTTGCACTTTATTATCTTTTTATTGTTTTGTGGTAGAGCACTTTAAGTCGCTCTATATGCAATTGCTCTATTGTGAGTTGCACTGTGATAGGAGGTTCTCAGGCACACAACAATTGTTTTTAACAGAGACCTCTTGAGAGATATTTGTGGTTTTAAATGGTTTTATTTTGTCTGTCCAATAAAGATATCTTGGATATGTATTCCTTAAAGGGGTTTTATGTGATTTTAACCCCTTAGTGACCAGCCTGTTTTGGGCCTTACTGACCAAGTGTTTTTCTTCCTGTCTGGTGAACATCAAAACAAAAAAGCAATGGTACCATTTGACTCATGTATAGTTATGCTACAACGCTATGTATAAGGGCAACTTGTGGTGACAGACTCTCTTTAATATAATCAAAAACATTGATACCTTTATTATTATTATCTTTAGTTTAGAACTCCAGAAATTGCAGTTTGGTTGGTATGCTAGTGAGACTTCAAAGTGCCCAAAGGGGCACGAAAAACAGTTCTTGGAGCCCAAGACTGCTTCCAGCACTAATTCAAAATCCCAGTACCTCTCCTGGTGCCATCCAGTCTGCCCCCTCCAGTCTGCCGCTTCCTCTCTGTCATGATCAGCATAGAACTTCTCCTGCCTGGTCCTCGTGTCCCTCAGCGAAATCTTGCACAAGAACAGAACAGGAAACTTTCTGCAGTTGTGCATTGTGCATCAGCTTCTCTGCACTTACCGCATATGTGCCGATCCCTCTCATGTCGATGACCAAATTAGATGACAGATTACCTTTAAGTTATATTTTAAAGATGCATTTGAACAGAAATATTAGAATAGAAATACTTTTTATCCTGAGCCTATCTTATTTTATATTAAATGTTACTCATCATTGGTGGCCAGTGTGCTGCCCCCCCCCTTCCCCAGTATTAAAGACATTGGTGGCCAGTGCGCCCCCACTTTCCCCAGTATTAAAGACATTGGTGGCCCAATCCCCCCTTCCTCCCTCCCCCCAATATTAAAATCATTGGTGGCAGTGGCCACAGGGTCCCCTCCCCTCCTCCTCATTGGTGGCAGAGGCAGTGATCGGAGCCTCAGGAGTGTAATGCTGGGGCTCCGATCGGTTACCATGGCAACCAGGACGCTACTGAAGTCCTGGCTGCCATAGTCAGTTCCCTGCTGCTGTGTGCACAAAGCCCAGGACAGCAGGAACAGTGTGAGGTCCTATTCACCCTGATAGAGCTCTATTAGGGTGAATAGGATGAAAAGATCCCAGGTTCTAGCCCCTAAGGGGGAAAATAGTTAATAAATAAATTGTAAAAAAAAAAAAAAAAAGTACACCAAAATATTAATTATAAACCACCCTCCAATAGATAAAATATTACATATCGCCGCATCTCAAAAGTCCAAAATATTTAAAAAATCTTCTTTTATGCGGTGAACACCGTAAAAGAAAAAAAAATGAAAGAAAAACTGCACGTTTCGCCATTTTCTTCTAGTCGCCTTGTCCCCCCCAAAAATAGGATAGGACTGTTCTATTATGGGTCGGCCGTTCCATTAAATGTGGAATGCACGCAGCTTTTTTTGGCATTTTATTTTTTTTGCGTGGTATTGAATGGTATCGAGTATCACAATACTTTTTTATGGTATCGATACCGAATCAAAATTTTGGTATTGAAACAACTCTATCGTAGTACATAGATAGCACTACATAACTATTTCTCCCTTCTCTTGATGGACTTTATAACCTAACCAGTCCACCGTCTGCTGTCACCATAGACACTAAGGTGAAATTGGCAGGATCCCCTGACAGATTTCTTTGACCCTTTTAGCAGATAGAACTACGTGTGCTCAAATGGAGGTCAAGTGGCTCTGAACTCACATAGCTGATGCACATTTAGGATAGCTATGTTATTAAAAAGGAGCAAAGGCAGGATCACACTGCACGCATGGTTTGCTCATTGTATGAAACTATGTAAATACATAAGTCTGCATAGGAGCTGTAGACACAAAACGGTAGGGTATTTTTAATCCCATTTCTTTATTTGACATGCACTGGAGCAATAGAAGAATGATTGCCAAAGTCAAAATAGCTTTAATATCACGAACATGAAGCCTATGTAGGAATTTAGAACCAATCAAATGTGTGTTGATGCAACATTACATTTTGCAATGAAGGTAATTTTTTATGGTTATACGTAAAGTATAGAATGTTATATTTATGTGAAAATTTATTATCTCTGTATGTCAGTTTTCTAGCGAAAAAAAAAAAATCACCTGTATTTGCGACTTTTTAATATAGCATTGCAACAAAATTTAGTTGCAAGTGGTGTTTCTACAGTACCCTCGCCAAAAAGGGCCGTGTTGAGGGTTGGGAGGAGGCGATGCCAACGTGCACGAAACATTTATCATCATTTGCACCAGTTTACTGCCGTTGAGTTTAGTTTAGGCACATGGACTGCCGGGGATGCACCTAATATATGACGAGTAGGGATGAGCGAATTGAAGTCCAGGATAAATTTGATTTGCTGCAAAGCCGAATTTCCTCATGCTTTGATTTAACCTAAAATAGTGTAAACAAAATAAAAAATAAGTACTTACCTGCTCCATGCCGCCATCTTGCTTGAAGATCTGGGACGCATTCCAGTGCATCGTGATGTATGAGGTCACTACACGGCGCGAGATTTCACTCTAGACTTTAATCAAGATGGCGGTGGCCGGCCTGTCTTGAGCAACTGGATTAGGTAAGTATTTAATTTTTTTTGTCATTTTACACTATTTTATGTATATCAGATGCCGTGATCATGTATGAACATGGCATCTGAGGGATACAATGATGAGGAGCAGCACAATCGCCGCTCTCTATCATTGCACCCACTACTTCACTACAAAGAAATGCGCTTCATGACGAAATAATTAGTTACAAAGCGTATTTTTTTTTTTCTTTTTTATTTGACGAATCAGCCTAATCGAATTTTACCAAACTTTGCTCATCTGCAATGATGAGGCCTATGCCTTTCTATAAATGAGGTGCATCCTTCGGCAGCGCAGGGGATATGTTCCCCTTAGTTTTTAGTCTTGAAATGCATTGGTAGTGTGAAAGAACAATGTGGGATGCTACGGTAAAAAGTTAAAAAGCAATATATCATATGCTCTGGCAACTATGTGGAGGTGTAGATTACCTCTAATAGTAAAGGCTGACAACTCTCTATTCCTTTAATGTTTAACCTAATTTCCAAGGGAAACGAGCTTGCACATGTCAGGTGCACAGGGCAGGCTCTCTCCAACTATTGGCAAAGCAGCTTTTTTCAGACGTAGTTTGTAACTGGCAATGTCACCGCTTGTTAAATAGAGTGAAAAAAAAAAAATAGTGAGCCTGGACGTTCTGTTCAGATGAGGTAATCTTTACCAAGAAGATAAATGTTGCACTTTCTGCCAATGTACAAGAAGCTGAGTATGTAATTGATCTTATTACAGAGAGCTATTGGCTTGAACAGCTTGTCCCTTCATTCTGATTAGAAGATTCAGCATATATCCTTCCTCTCCAGACCCGAGGGGAGTAAAAGTCGTCCTCATATTTGAGAGGAGGTTTCTAGGCAAGACTGGCTAAATAAATGAAGAAAACGTCAGACAATCTCACACCTGAAGAAGAGCCTGGATGTTCAGTGTTAGGCTCCATTCACACGTCCTCAGGTGTTTTGCAGTCCACAGTTGCAGAACGTATGCGCACCCATTCCACGGACGTCAATAGAGCCTTATATTACACGTGGAACCAAAATGCTGAAGAGTCTCATCACCGAGCTCATTGGATAAAACACACATTGTGCAAGTGATAGGAAAATATTCATAATGTGATAGTATATATTAGTGATGAGCGCAGGGGCAATATTCGATATATTCGCAAATTCATGGTTATTTTCTTAATTGCGAAAATCGACAATGTAAATTGCGCGTAATGCATGCGCAATACAGGCGTGGGTCACTATAGCTACATTTTTCTGCTAGAAGTTTCCTGAGACTGGAGAAAATGGTTGCCACAGCAGAACATTACAATAGCTTTACTATTGTACTATTGTACTATAGAGTGCTCTGATACATTCACGATTGCGAACATCGGCAATTAATGATGTGCATATTTTTGCGCAATAAGCGCAGCTTCACATTTTAGCAGGCCTGACTACATATTAGTGATTGGGGCACTAAGTATTGTTGTAAACTTGTGACATCACAGCAATATGTATGTAGCATGTATGTATGGACAGCAGAACCTATCAACCTACCTAACACCCTGCACAGCTACACTATATCATAATCTAACCTACACTGACTATCTCCCGCTAACTATATGTATTATATATATAAACTAACTAACTAACTAACTAATGTGACACAGGAAAGCACAGAGCACAGCAATGACACTGCTGTCTCTCAGAACTGTAATAAAGTGCAGAAAATGGCTGCTGGGGAAGTTCTTATATAGTAAGGGGTAGGCAACTTTCCTATTGGTTGCTAGGGATGTTGCTAAGCTCAGACAAAGACATTGCAGCCTTTTAATTGGCCCACAAGCAAGAAGGGAGGTTACTGATGAAACAAAAAATGTATAATATTCGAAAATACAAATATATCCCTATATTCTAAATATTTGTGAATTCTCGAAGTTGCGATATTCGCGATTAAAATCTGTGATTCGAATATTCGAATATATATATACACCGCAGAATAAAGTATGCAAAAAATTGGAGGTTTTCAATCTCAAATATGGATCCAAAAACACACATGTGGCTATAGCATCTGACTAGCAATCCATTTTTGTCACTCCTAAGTCACTGCACGTAGTGACAGCAACAATTTGACCTGTTATAACAACTGGGTGGAAACATTGCTGTCCCTCTGTATGCTGACTGTGGCATAATAAAGATCTATCTAATCTATCTATCTATCTATCTATCTACAGTTGTGTTCAAAATTATTCAACCCCCACTGAAATTGAGTGTCATCTTGTTTACAAATAAATCAAAGAGGCACTTGTAAGTCAGACAAATATAACATAACATTTATAATGAAATAACCACAAATGTCTTTTCTGTGCTCACATCATTATCAGTTTTATTCAACCCCCAAGTGACATTCAATCTTAGTACTTAGTACAGCATCCTTTTCCAGTTATAACAGCTTTTAAACTTGAAGCATAGCTTGACACAAGTGTCTTGCAGCGATCTACGGGTATCTTCGCCCATTCTTCATGGGCAAAAGTCTCCAGTTCAGTCACATTCTTAGGCTTGCGCGCTGCAACTGCTTTCTTTCAGTCCCACCAGAGGTTCTGAATCGGATTTAAGTCTGGTGACTGCGATGGCCACTTCAAAATGTTCCAGCCTTTAATCTGAAACCATGCTCTAGTGGACTTGGAGGTATGCTTGGGATCATTGTCCTGTTGAAAGGTCCAACGTCTCCCAAGCCTCAGGTTTGTGACGGACTGCATCACATTTTCATCCAATATCTCCTGGTACTGAAGAGAATTCATGGTACCTTGCACACGCTGAAGCTTCCCTGTACCTGTAGAAGCAAAACAGCCCCAAAGAATGATTGACCCCCGCCATGCTTCACAGGAGGCAAGGTGTTCTTTTCTTTATAGGCCTTGTTCTTCCTCCTCCAAACATAGCGTTGATCCATGGGCCCAAACAGTTCTAATTTTGTTTCATCAGTCCACAGAACACAAATGTGGTTTGTCCACATGACTTTTGGCATACTGCAGTCGACTCTTCTTATGCTTTGGAGACAGCAAGGGGGTTGGTCTGGGAGTTCTGGCATGGAGGCCTTCATTACGCAGTGTGCGCCTTATTGTCTGAGCTGAAACTTCAGTACCCGCATCTGACAAATCTTTTTTCAGTTCCTCAGCAGTCACACGGGGACTTTTCTTCACTTTGCGCTTCAGGAAGCGCACAGCAGTCAAAGTCAGCATCTTCTTTCTGCCACGACCAGGTAGCGTTTCAACAGTGCCCTTTGCCTTGAATTTGCGAATGATGCTTCCTATGGTGTCTCTTGGTATGTTTAACATCTTTGCAATCTTCTTATAGCCATTGCCCTTCCTGTGAAGAGAAATCACCTCTTCTCTTGTCTTCCTGGACCATTCTTTTGACTTCACCATGTTTGTAAACACACCAGTAAATGTCTAGAAGGAGCTGAGTATCACAGTCATTTTAAATCTGCCAAATTGGTGCTTATTATGCTTGATTGCTGCTCCTTGACATCCAATAGGTGTTTTCAATACCTGATCGAAAACACTTGAATGAACCTCTGTTCTTAAGAGTGGTAGTCGTTAAGGGGTTGAATAATTGTGTCAATGAAGAAATCACAAAAAAACCATTTAATACTGTATTACAAAAACAATTGATGTCATTTTAGTTGCATTTGGTTCTTTAAAAAGTCCTTGTAAGATTTCATTCTGAACACAATTACAAATGTACACTAAATTCCCGAAAACCCTTTACAGCATTGGGGGTTGAATAATTTTGAACACAACTGTATCTATCTATAGTATCTATCTATCCAACCACATTTTATCATCTATTTCAGGGACAGATACAAACAAAGGCCTCTGATGCAAGAAGTGTTCCTGATCCTCCGGTGTAAATTCCAGCAAGCTGTGCGGGCAGTGCCGGATGCAGACTGAATGTCCGCTAGCCACATTAAGTATATAATGGGGTCCAGAGGATATCCATACGCATTCCGGCAGACAAGCGGAGAACCGGCTGGACAAACACCACTGCATGCTGTGGTTTGTGTCCAGCCGATTCTCCGCTTGTCCGCCAGAACAGTCATGTCGGGGTTTTACACCAGAAGTGTGAAACTAGCTAGTCACCTGCTCATGGCTTTTCCTCTCAGTCCTAGTCCCCAACATAGTTTCCCTCTCCATTTTTCCCTCACTGCTGACCTTGACAGCTCGGCACTCCAGCTGTGGTGAAACTACGACTCCCAGCATGCTCCATTCATTTCTATGGAGTTCTGAGAACAGCCAAGCAAGTGTGCATCTTGGGAGTTGTAATTTTACCACAGCTTGAGGCCTGAGGTTAGCTATCACAGATCTATCACATGAGCTGTTTAGGGCAGCATGGCATGGATTGCTCTCTTGCTCTGACAGCCTCAATCCCCTTCCCCCCTTCTACTATGATGGTCCATGGCACTAAAAAAATTTGTTCTACTGCTCTCTATGCTCCAATAACATGGCGTGATGCCTGCATTTTTTCTCCCCCGATGCTCCTGATTGATTTGGTCTGGTGATGCAATGCAGCATAGAGCTGTATCTATGCTCTTCATATAAGTCCAATTTGTGGTCTTTTCAGAGGGGGTTCACTAAATAAAACTTAATAAAGCTCAAAAAGTGTATTTTGCTCAAAATAGGGGCTGGTCTTCTTCTTCTAGTTGTTCCCCAACTCCAGTCCTCAGGGCCCATCTACCAATCATGATTTAGAAATATCCCACAGAATGGAGGGAACCCGGACATTAAGGAGGGGTACACATGGCAATACTTGCATTGCCTACTGACCTTTAGGTGACCGTCACTGGGCTAGAAAGATTTTCTGCCCAGTGATAGTAAGGCTATTTTTAGCCTGTGATTTGGAGGGAAAAATTTTCCCGCTTCTAGTCAGGATCACTGGGCAGAAGTTTGATTCTGCCTAGTGATTCCCTTTAATTGGTCAGATTGATTGAACTATTGTGACCCAGGGTTCCGGGTAGGGTTACCCAGACACTGGTAACAATGGTCTGATTGGTAGAAGGGGACAGTAAATGGGCTATAAGTGTCCGTGCTCCACAGGCGGGGTTGCCTTTCATCTGCACCTGCCCGTGGAGCCAGATCCTTTGTGCCCCCACCCGCCCACCCCTATTTTGTTGAATGTTGGCCATGATTCTAAAGATGGTGGTATGGATAGTCACCCCATGATGGGATGGACTCTGATGTATGGTTATGGTTTGATTTAGTCGAAATTTATGACTAGGCTCATAGTTTGTATATTAAAAAGGACCTCTCACCTGAAAACATTAACTGAAATAGTTATATTAACTTACAGTGCGGCCCCCGGTGATGTCTTTCCTCTTTTTTTTTTTTTTTCAAAAGACCCGCCCTTTTGTCTACTGTGCCCCCCGTTATTTTTGACGCCTCATATGGTAATGAGGTGATTCGGCTCAACTGGGCGGTCAATTGAATTTTTCTTGGGTGCGGTTATCTTCTCCCTGGCTGCGAGCGCATCCAATCAGAGCTCCCCCTGTGGGTAAGTATGAAAAAACACCCCTAGACCTCGAGCAATTTGTTCAACCTTTACAAATATTCCCCTAGGCAAACACGCAGGATCCTGTTGCTGCTGCTGTCTCTGACGCTGCTGCGATGCTCTCCGCCGATGTGTAAAAGCTCAAGTTCTCGCGAATCTCGAGAAAAACTTGAGCTCCTTCTCCCTGGCTAAGAGCGGGGCCTTCTGATTGGATGTGCTCGCAGCCAGGGAGAAGATAACCACACCCAAGAAAAATTCAATTGCCCGTCCAGTTGAGCCAAATCGCCTCATTACCATACGAGGCCCCAAAAAATAATGGGGGGCACAGTGGACGAAAGGGGATGTCTTTTGAAAAAAAAATAAAGAGGAAAGACATCATCGGGGGCCGCACTGTAAGTTAATATAACTATTTCAGTTAATGTTTCAGGTGAAAGGTCCTCTTTAATGTTTAAGTTAAAATTTTGGTTTTAATAAACAGACCATGGCCATTTTTACCTTCATTCTCTAGTCGGTGTATTTTATTTATTTATTTAATGTTATTTATTAATGGTTTGGGTGAATGGTATGGGCGTATATGCCATGTATTGCCATGAATACCTGTGGTAAGTGCTGAGGCGTTAACACTAATTATATCACCTTCTCAATACTAAGGAAATCCTGAAAACCTGACCAGTAGGAGGGCCCTGAGGACTGGAGTTGAGGAACCTTGTTCTAGCGGGTCATATTCCATAGAGTAAAATGTGGAGAAAAAGTCATGGAAGCTGTGGCATGATTTTCTCAGAGGGGTGGTCTTCTGGGGATGTTTCACTATATATACTATTTTACAGTATGTGCTCTACAGCAGAGGTTGCTACAAAAAGAATAACCAGCAGTAAACTCTGGTTGTTGTTATACTATAGTCGAGTTGATAGGTATTGTGTGAGAATGACTTGGGAATGACCTATTGCAATGAAATCGTGTGTTATATATACACTACAGTATATGTAAGAATAGTGGGGATCAGTCTCCTAATATCCCTCAAATGTTTCCTGGAACTTGACTATGGCATGAGAATAACTGGGATGAGCAAGGTCATTCTCACCCTGCAGTCTCTGATGCAGAGAATTCCCTGCTGTAGACCTAAGACTTAGGCCTTATGCACACAAACGTATTTTGGGTCCGCGTCCAAGCTGCATATTTTGCAGCTCGGGCGGGGACCCATTCACTTCAATGAGGCCGCAAAAGATTCGGACAGCACTCCCTGTGCTGTCTGCGTCCTTTGCTCCGTTCCGTGGCCCCGCAAAAAAAAAATATAGCATGTCCTATTCTTGTCCGTTTTGCGGACAAGAATAGGCATTTCTACAATGGGCCGTGTTCCGTTCTGCAAATTGTGGAACAGATTCAGTGTTTTGCGGATCCACGGATAAGGAAGGCTACAGTATAATAATTTCATGCTGTAATTAACAACTTTAAATTCAATTTTAAATTCAGTCATCTACACATTCAAGTGCAGGAATTGATGATATGCCAGGGATTTGCTTTGTCACAAGTAAAGACGCTTAATTAGTAGTTCTTTACACTGTTAATTAATTAATGGCAAATTTCTCCACTTTCAATGACAAAGTAACCTAATTTCCCTCCTAGAAATGACAATGTCAGAAGTAGTGTTGAGTGAATTGATCTGGACGAAGTGGAATTCAGGGAAAATTCGATTCGCTGTGAAGCCGAATTTCCTCGTGCTTCATAGTAGCGAATTGATTTTCCCTGAATGGCGGAAAAAAAGAAAAAAACTACTTACCTCATCCATGTAAGGAGGAAGATCTTAATTGAAGATCTTGCACGAAATCCCGCGTGTGGTGATGAATGACGTAAACAAGGGCCATGCAAGATTTCACATGGCGGTGGCCTTCTCTTCGCGATCAAATAGTTTAGGGTAAGTATGATTTTATAAATTTGTTAAAATTTGACACTGTAATTGCTATCAGATGCTGCAATCAGCTATGAACGCGGCATCTGAGGGATACAATGACAGGGAATGGCACCCACTACTTACAAAAAAATGTGCTTCGTGACCAAGAGATTCATCACAAAGCAAATTTTGGGGTAAAATTCTGCGAAGCAGCCGAATCAAATTTTTCAATACTTTGTTTATCACTGGTAAGAGGAGTCAAACTGGGCATACTGTATGGTAGGGTTGACTGTGCTGATCAAATTCTACCTGTCTTGTGGAAATTGGTTCTGGTGTTCTTGATAAAAAACAAAAACAAACTTGTATTATTTATGCAAAGGATGTCTTCAGTCCACTGAGGGGTGGAACCAGCACTGGAAAGGTGCACTGAATGGGGAGGCCACACCACTTCTGTGCACTGCAGCCCTCAGTTGCATAAAGAATGGAAACCTTTTTTTTTTTGGGGGGGGGGGGGGGGACGGCACAGCCGATTTTCACTGGGCAAGCAGCATTTTAATCACCAGGATTAACCTTATCAGGTTGTATGCTTGGTTTCATAGTGTTAGTCCTGCTGACAGCGATGAGAAAAAAGCAAGTTTATTACTTTTTTCTCCACTATATTTACTGAGAATAATGAAATCTCAGATGAAGTCCAGTGTCAAAATAAACACCCCATTAAACGCAGAGGTGTCTTAAAAAGTGCAGAGGTGTCTTAAAAAGATTAAAATAGACAGATCACTGGGTCCAGATGGCCCCCAGATTTTAAGAGAATTAAGTAATGTCATAGACAAACAGAGCCTTATTTCTGAGGGGTTGTATCACTTCAGCAAATACCATTTATCATGAACACAAGGTTAATACAAGGCACTACTTAATGTATTGGGATTAGTGGTGAGCGAATTTACGATTTGCAAGTTTGGCGTTCGTGTTATCTAAGAACAACGTACTGGATTCTGTTACCACGGACCATAACGGAATTCTATGATGGCATGCACCGCGGAAGCCTATAAGACATTTCATATTACATTCCATCATAATAGAAGTTTATGCTGGCCATAGACTTCTATTATGATGGAATGCAATTCGAATGCCTCTTATAGGCATCAAAAGGGGCATAGATGCCCGTCATGAGAACATAGTCCGGCCACTTTACAAATCACTAGTCAGACCACACATGGAGTACTGTGTACAGTTCTGGGCTCCTGTGTACAAGGTAGACATAGCAGAGCTGGAGAGGGTTCAGAGGAGGGCAACCAAAGTAATAACTGGAATGAGGGATCTACAATACCCTGAAAGATTATCACAATCAGAGTTATTCACTTGTGATGAGTGAGCATGCTCGGCTGAGTATTGGTTCGGCTTGAGCATCGCTATGCTCGGCTTTACTCGGCCGAGCGCCACGTGTGTTCGTCGCATTGCTCGAGTCTCCTCCCCGCACATTTGGCGCCTTCTAAGCAGCCAATCAAGGTCCAGGTAGATATTTCCCCTCATTGTAAGGCCACAGCAATGTTAGCTGTAAGCCTTACACTGATTGGCTGGCTGGAACATTTTATACCATTTCATATAGGAGCTGAGGTCCGGCGCTCGGCACATTCAACATCAGGGAGAGCAGACAGTAGGCAGGGACAGATAGAATTTTGCTCTAAACTTACTGATTTCACTCCAAAACCCTTATTGAAAGACCTAACAATCCTTTTAAGGACTAGAGTGTGTGTTTGACAGCAGTGCAGCACCTTTTTTTTTAAGAAGGGGGTTAATTCAGCACTATCAGGGACAGGCGTCACCAGGAAGGGACAGATAGTGCAAGGCTTGAAAATTGCTTTGATAACTTCTAAAAGGCAGAAAGATTTCCGAATAGTGGCATCTACAATACGCCATCATTAAGCAGTGTGTTGGGCAGATATTATCAATAGGGGCTTATTCACTACAGTGTTCCTTGGTACTGAGATATACACTGCACCATCATAAAGCAGTGTGTTGGGCAGACATTATAAAAAGGGGCTTATTCACTACAGTGTTCCTTGGTACTGAGATATACACTGCACCATCATAAAGCAGTGTGTTGGGCAGACATTATAAAAAGGGGCTTATTCACCACAGTGTTCCTTGGTAATGAGATATACACTGCACCACTATAAAGCAGTGTGTTGGGCAGACATTATTAAAGGGCTTATTCACTACAGTGTGCCTGGTACTGAGATATACATGTCATGATTAAGGACCAATATGTAAAGGTCCTAAACGCGTTGATCAAGGTTTCTTACCTGCACTGGAAAATCTGTACGCTTCAATAAATTAATTTTGTACTGCACCGTTGAAGCTGGAACCCTTTCTTCATTTCCAGATTTTCTGAGATATACATTGTACCATCAGAGAAATTATTTGTTCTGAGGAAATTAACCTAACTTGTGCCACATCTGTGTGTGTGTTCAATCCGCAACTATTATATTAATTACTGCAGCAGAGAGTGATTTATATTTTGGCCATAGTTAACTAGTTTTGGGCACATCTGTGTTTAGGCCGCAACCTTATATACAGTATTCCAGCAGAGAATAAATTTTATTTGGGACAAATTTGTATCCAATATAGAACTACATCTGAAAACAGTGTGTTTTGTCAAAATTACATTGTCTCTGGGCTAGTGTAGTGCTAAAAATATGTATTTCTCTGTATCCACTACATTACAGCAAGCCAATACAGTGTGTACTGCAAAAATTACATTATCTGTGGCCTAGTGTACTGAAAATCTTTATTTTTCTGTATTCAGTACATTGTAGCTAGACCTTACAGTGTGTACTGTAAAAATGACATTATCTCTGGGCTAGTGTATTGCCGAAAAATTGTATTTCTCTGTCTCTTGATCATGACAGGAAGCCAACAGTGTGTACTGTAAAAATTTAATTATTTGTGGCCTAGTTTACTGAAAATCTTATTTTTCTGTATTCAGTACATTGTAGCAAGCCTTTACAGTGTGTACAGTAAAAATGACATTATCTCTGGGCTAGTGTAGTACTGAAAATGGTATTTCTCTGTCTCCTGTTCATTTCAGCAAGTCAACACAGTATGTACTGTAAAAGTTCATTATCTATGGCCTAGTGTACTCCTTAAAATCTTTATTTTTCTGTATTCAGTGCATTATAGCAAGCCTTTACAGTGTGTAATGTAAAAATTACATTATCGCTGGGCTAGTGTAGTGCCTAAAAATTGTATTTCTCTGTCTCCTGTACATTACAGTAAGCAAATACAGTGTGTATTGTAAAAATTACATTATCTCTGGGCTAGTGTAGTGCCTAAAAATTGTATTTCTCTGTCTCCTGTTCCTTACAGCAAGCCAATACATGTGTACTGTAAAATGACATTATCTGTGGCCTAGTGTACTCCTGAAAATCTTTATTTTGGCTGTATTCAGTATCATTATAGCAAGCTCATCTGAATACAGTGTGTACTGTAAAATTACAGTATCTCTGGGCTAGTGTAGTGCCAAAAATTGTATTTCTCTGTCTCCTAATACATTACAGCAAAGCCAATACAGTGTGTACTGTAAATATTACATTATCTCTGGCCTAGTGTAGTGTCTGAAAATCTGTATTTCTCTGTCTCCTGTACATTACAGTAAGCAAATACAGTGTGTATTGTAAAAATTACATTATCTCTGGGCTAGTGTAGTGCCTAAAAATTGTATTTCTCTGTCTCCTGTTCCTTACAGCAAGCCAATACAGTGTGTACTGTAAAAATGACATTATCTGTGGCCTAGTGTACTCCTGAAAATCTGTATTTTTCTGTATCTCAGTACATTACAGTAAGCAAATACAGTGTGCGTTGTAAAAATTACATTATCTCTGGGCTAGTGTAGTGCCTAAAAATTGTATTTCTCTGTCTCCTGTTCATTACAGCAAGCCAATACGGTGTGTACTGTAAACATGTCATTATCTGTGGCCTAGTGTACTCCTGAAAATCTTTATTTTTCTGTATTCAGTACATTATAGCAAGCCTTTACAGTGTGTACTGTAAAAATTACAGTATCTCTGGGCTAGTGTAGTGCTGAAAATTTGTATTTCTGTCTCCTGTACATTACAGAAAACCAATACAGTGTGTACTGTAAAAATTACATTATCTCTGGGCTAGTGTAGTGTCTAAAAATTGTATTTCTCTGTCTCCTGTACATTACAGAAAGCCAATACAGTGTGTACTGTAAAAATGACATTATCTGTGGCCTAGTGTACTCCTGAAAATCTTTATTTTTCTGTATTCAGTACATTATAGCAAGCCTTTACAGTGTGTACTGTAAAAATTACAGTATCTCTGGGCTAGTGTAGTGCCAAAAAATTGTATTTCTCTGTCTCCTATACATTACAGAAAACCAATACAGTGTGTACTGTAAATATTACATTATCTCTGGGTAGTGTAGTGTCTAAAAATTGTATTTCTCTGTCTCCTGTACATTACAGAAAGCCAATACAGTGTGTACTGTAAAAATTACATTATCTCTGGGCTAGTGTAGTGCCTAAAAATTGTATTTCTCTATCTCCTGTACATTATATTAAGCAAATACAGTGTGTATTGTAAAAATTACATTATCTCTGGGCTAGTGTAGTGCCTAAAAATTGTATTTCTCTATCTCCTGTACATTACAGTAAGCAAATACAGTGTGTATTGTAAAAATTACATTATCTCTGGGCTAGTGTAGTGCCTAAAAATTGTATTTCTCTGTCTCCTGTTCATTACAGCAAGCCAATACGGTGTGTACTGTAAACATGTCATTATCTGTGGCCTAGTGTACTCCTGAAAATCTTTATTTTTCTGTATTCAGTACATTATAGCAAGCCTTTACAGTGTGTACTGTAAAAATTACAGTATCTCTGGGCTAGTGTAGTGCCAAAAAATCTTAGTTCTCTGTCTCCTGTACATTACAGAAAACCAATACAGTGTGTACTGTAAAAATTACATTATCTCTGGGTAGTGTAGTGTCTAAAAATTGTATTTCTCTGTCTCCTGTACATTACAGAAAGCCAATACAGTGTGTACTGTAAAAATTACATTATCTCTGGGCTAGTGTATTGCTGAAAAATTGTATTTCTCTGTCTCCAGTACATTACAGCAAGCCAATACAGTGTGTACTGTAAAAATTACATTATCTCTTGGCTAGTGTACTCCTGAAAATTTATTTTTCTGTATTCAGTACATTATAGCAAGCCTTTACAGTGTGTACTGTAAAAATTACATTATCGCTAGACTAGTGTAGTGCCGAAAAATCTTATTTCTCTGTCTCCTGTACATTACAGAAAGCCAATACAGTGTGTAATGTAAAAATGACATTATCTCTGGGCTAGTGTAGTGCCTAAAAATAGTATTTCTGTGTCTCCTGTACATTATAGTAAGCAAATAAAGTGTGTATTATAAAAATTACATTATCTCTGGGTTAGTGTAGTGCCGAAAAATTGTATTTCTCTGTCTCCTGTACATTACAGCAAGCCAATACAGTGTGTATTGTAAAAATTACATTATCTCTGGGCTAGTGTATTGCCGAAAAATTGTATTTCTCTGTCTCCTGTACATTATAGCAAGCCAATACAGTGTGTATCTGTAAAAATTACATTATCTCTGGCCTAGTGTAGTGCCGAAAAATTGTATTTCTCTGTCTCCTGTACATTACAGCAAGCCAATACAGTGTGTACTGTAAAAATTACATTATCTCTGGGCTAGTGTATTGCCGAAAAATTGTATTTCTCTGTCTCTTGATCATGACAGGAAGCCAACAGTGTGTACTGTAAAAATTTCACTATCTGTGGCCTAGTGTACTGAAAATCTTAATTTTTCTGTATTCAGTACATTATAGCAAGCCTTTACAGTGTGTACTGTAAAAATTACATTATCGCTGGACTAGTGTAGTGCCAAAAAATTGTATTTCTCTGTCTCCTGTACATTACAGAAAACCAATACAGTGTGTACTGTAAAAATTACATTATCTCTGGGTAGTGTAGTGTCTAAAAATTGTATTTCTCTGTCTCCTGTACATTACAGAAAGCCAATACAGTGTGTAATGTAAAAATTACATTATCTCTGGGCTAGTGTAGTGCCTAAAAATTGTATTTCTCTGTCTCCTGTACATTACAGCAAGCCAACACAGTGTGTACTGTAAAAATATTCATAAACAAAGATGACTGGCACTCCTCCTTGTCAATGGTGCACTGTGTTGTGGGAGTATCCCAAATAATATGAAGTGGAAAAACACGGCACTCTGGCGACAATTTGATCATAATGCAGTAAGGTTTTTTATTTATTCAGCCACAGTTAAAGTTACATGATAGTGTATGGCCAACGTTTCGGTCTAACCAAGACCTTTTTGAGGGCCTGAAGACAACAGATATATATAATATTAAAACATTGAAATTACAGACAACACCCAAGGTGGTATAACCAGTATCAAAAATTATCTAATTCTAATTATAATGTAGAGTTAAACCAGAAGAGTTAGCTCCAAATATGGTGGTAGTCCACTATTTTCAAGGATATAGGCAATTCAATACAAACTTCATTAATACACTGACAAAAAAAGGACATATATAGACCAATAGAAGGTCCCCATATTGTACATGTAACGAGGCTATGGCAAGGCAATTCTAAGATGCAAGCATAACAGGACTCCCCAAGAGCTAACAGATAATAAATCAAAAGTTATAAGGGGTACGTACCTAGAAGTAGATAGTAGCACAGGAATGGGTGGCATATCAAGCACGCCGTATCAGCGTTTTAAATAGCGAGCCCGAATCCTACTTCCGGTCCGCGGCTGGAGCCAGAAGTGCGCCACAGACATGCGCACCTCATCAGCTGAAGCCGAACAGAGAAAAGTTAAAGAGGATCAGAGCTGTCATGTGATCGGAAGACTGTGCGCATACGCACATATGGTAGTAAAGAACATCACTGTGTGGGTGGTAACAGGATACAGATCCTCAGTTACTATCATGATTGCATATTGGAATTAGACATTGGCCTTATGCGAATAGCGATAATATCTAGTATTATGTTATAATGCCGAACATATACATATACAAGAATAAAACACGTGTAACATATGTTAGGAATGCGAATTACAGATGCACATACAGGTGTTAGGTATCAGACATATAACATATATAATGGGTTGAGGATAATATCCCCTACCTTCAGCAGTAATCGGGTTACTGCTGAAGGTAGGGAATTATCCTCAACCCATTATATATGTTATATGTCTCATACCTAACATGTATATGTTCGGCATCATAACATAATACTAGATATTATCGCTATTCGCATATTATTTCTGGGCTAGTGTAGTGCCGAAAATTTGTATTTCTCTGTCTACAGTACATTACACAAAGCCAATACAGTGTGTACTGTAAACAGTTCATTATCTGTGGCCTACTGTAGTGCCTAAAATTTGTATTTCTCTGTCTACAGTATATTACAGCAAGCCAATACAGTGTGTACTGTAAAAATTACATTATCTCTGGGCTAGTGTAGTGCCGAAAATCTATTTTTCTGTGTCCAGTACTGTTCTGCATCAGAAAACTGTGTCTTTAGCAGACAGTAAAACAATCTGCGCCACATCTACAGACAAAACCATTATTATGAAGAAGGCGAGCACAAAGGGAGGGCAAAGTGGGCGTGATGCTGATGGTGAAAGCAGAGTCAGTGGCCCTGGGCGTGATGCTGATGGTGCAAGCAGAGGCCATGGCGCTGGGCATGATGCTGATGTTGCAAGCAGAGACCGTGGCCCTGGGCGTGATGCTGATGGTGCAAGCAGAGGCTGTGGCCCTGGGCGTGATGCTGATGGTGCAAGCAGAGGCTGTGGCCCTGGACGCAATGAAACTGTGCCTGCTGCCAGTGCACCAGAAAAAACAAAAAAATCGGAGCAGTGCGAACAGGTGGTCGGTTGGATTGCAGAAGATAATGCTTCCAGTCGGTTAAGCACCACCCTCTGTTCCACAAAGTCCAGTCTCTGTAGCCAAGAGTCTGGTCAATCGAATCCTCACTCTGATCCTCTTTCCTCCTACCATGTCATGTCTGGCCAAACAAGTGATCCCTCACTCGGATATTCACATGACCTCTTTTTATCGCCAGTACTTGGTTTGGCTCTCTCGCCAAGCATGCTTGAAGAGGTACCTGAGATATTGTGCCCTGATTCCCAACCTCTTGAGCCTTCACAGTCTCAAGAAGATGACGGTGGTGAACCGCAATCATTCGTTTATGAGGTGGATGATGATGAGACACAGTTGCCAATCACTGAGGTGGTGGTTACTAGTTAGGTCAAGTCAGGAGGATGAGCAGAGTGAGGAAGTGAAAGAGGAGGTGGTGGACGATGAGGTCACTGACCCAACATGGTTAGGTGAAAAGCCGAGCGAGGACAGCAGTACAGAGAGGGAGGGATCCGTAGCACCGCAACAGTCTGGAAGAGGCAATGGGGTGGCAAAGGGAGACGTCAGCCCACACCAAACAGGCCCGCAACTGTTACACCGAGCACCCCATGCGTAAATCTACCTTGCCAAGGGGTAGGTGTTCCGCAGTATGGCGCTTTTTGAGGAAAGCGCAGACGACAAAAGAGTGGTAGTTTGCAACCTGTGCCGTACCAAAATGAGCCGGGCGTGAACACTAGCAACCTCACCACCACCAGCATGATCCACCACATGGCATCCAAGCACCCTAATAAGTGGCCTGAACGCCTGGGTCCGCACTCTGCGTCTGCGGGTCCCACCACTGCCTCCACTTCCCTGTGTTACGCACTGCTGGCCAATCCCTGTCGAAGGCGCAGGCCCGGATGCCCCCGCCCTGCACCTGACCTCGCATGAACCGTCAGCAACAACATCCACTTCCCTGTCCCAGCGCAGCATCCAAATGTCGATAACACAGGCATTTGAACACAAGCGCAAATACCCAACCACCTACCCACAGGCCATAGCACTGAATGCGCAACTTTCAAAATTACTGGCCCTTGAAATGTTGCCATTTAGGCTTGTGGACACTGAGGCCTTCCGCAGCCTGATGTCGGCGGCACACTGGGTACCCATTCACCAGCCGCCACTATTGCGGGCCCTACATCCATCAGGGTCTCCTCCAGCAGCTATGGTACTGGCTCCAACCCCCACTTCTCCTTCGACGCCTCCTCCTCCACTTCCACCTTCAACAGCAGTCAGCCATCAGTCGCTAGCTGGAAGCAGTGTAGCACTGCTGTGGGTAGCGTCAACAGGCCGTGCTGAAGCTGATCTGTTTAAGGGAAAAACAGCACACTGCCGCAGAGCTGTGGCAGGGTACAAGGGACTAGACCAAGCTGTGCCTCTCGCCACTCGACCTAGAAACAGGCATGGTTGTGTCTGACAATGGCCAGTAACTTGGTGGCGGCTTTGGAGCTCAGCAACCTGAGACACATTCCATGCCTAGCCACGTCTTAAACTTAGTGCTTCAGCGGTTTATCAAAACCTACCCCAATTTGCAGGAGCTACTAGTGAAGGCGCGCCGCTTGTGTGCTCATTTCCAAAAGTCGTCCACAGCTTCAGTCGGTCTGTCAATGCTGCAGCAGCGCATGCGGCTTCCAGCTCACCGACTGTTGTGCGACGTGTGCACGCGGTTTAAATCTACTTTCTACACGTTGACCAGGCTTTGCGAGCAGCAGAGGGGCGGTTGTGGAATACTATCTGCAACATGGTCGTCGCCTTTCACAGTCAACTGCCACTATTCAGAAGCAGGGTGGCCATTGATGTCAGACCTATGTGAGGTTTTAAAAACTTTGATGAATCCAACACAGATGGTTAGTGGCTGATAGCGCTATTATCAGCCTAACCAGCCCACTGCTGTGTCTACTCAAACGATCGCTGCTCACAGTTAGGGAGGATGCTTTGAATGTGGCAGGCGAGATAATGGGGGAGGAGATGACACAGGGTGATAGCCAGATCTCCCCCAGTTCGTCTTCTCAGCGCGAATTGGGCCATGAAGAGGAGGGAGGAGCTCTGAGACACTTGCCTCTGCTACAGAGGCTAGTACCCATGGAACTTTAATTCCATCTGTTCAGCATGGATGGGCAGAAGAGAGGAGGGAGGAGGATGAGAGGTATGGAGAGTAATCCTGAAGTTGACATCGGCGTCTTGCAGCGTTGGTACTCTGGCACACATGGCTGACTTCATGTTAGGCTGCCTTTCCCGCGACCACTTGCGTTATGCATTTTAGGTTACACAGATTTCTGGGTGTTCACCCTTCTCGACCCCCGCTACAAAGAGAACTTCTCATCTCTGATTCCTGTGGTGGAAGGGGCGAGTAAAACTGTGCAATACCAGAAGGTACCTGTTGACAGATTGCTCCCAAAATGTTCCATCTGACAATGTGGCCGCCAAGGTCGTACTTCCTTAGGCAACCGAGGAAGGGAGACAAAGGGAACACACAGTAGTTCCAACAGAGGCAGGGCAACACTTTCCAAGACATGGGACACTTTCATGACACCCCGCTAGCAACCTCACCCTTAATCGCGGCCTAGTGCTACAAGGAGGAAACGTTTTGAAAGATGGTGAAGGAATTCATTGCAGACCGTGTCAGCGTCCTAAATGATCCTCAGTGCCTTACAACTACTGAGTGTCCAAGCTGGACACGTGGCATATGGTGCAAGCAGAGGCTGTGGCCCTGGACGCAATGAAACTGTGCCTGCTGCCAGTGCACCAGAAAAAACAAAAAAATCGGAGCAGTGCGAACAGGTGGTCGGTTGGATTGCAGAAGATAATGCTTCCAGTCGGTTAAGCACCACCCTCTGTTCCACAAAGTCCAGTCTCTGTAGCCAAGAGTCTGGTCAATCGAATCCTCACTCTGATCCTCTTTCCTCCTACCATGTCATGTCTGGCCAAACAAGTGATCCCTCACTCGGATATTCACATGACCTCTTTTTATCGCCAGTACTTGGTTTGGCTCTCTCGCCAAGCATGCTTGAAGAGGTACCTGAGATATTGTGCCCTGATTCCCAACCTCTTGAGCCTTCACAGTCTCAAGAAGATGACGGTGGTGAACC